>BTHU01000018.1:18897601-19497601 GCA_036184795.1 Tokudaia tokunoshimensis | reverse complement strand
AGTTTTTAACTTAAACCCGTGTCTAGAGTGCACTAAAGCAGAGGTTGACAAACTTTCTGTGTAGAGTCAAATAGTAAACATTTCAGGGTTTGCTGGACATTTATTATAAGCAATTTCTACATATATTTTAGAAGTGAGTGAATGCGAATGTTACATGTGGGATATTGACATTTGAATTTGGTGTAATTCTGTGTCACCAAATTATTATTTCTTTCAACAATTTAATAAGGCAAAAAGCCATTCTTTGCTCACAAGCCACACAAAAGAGGCAGTGGACTCTCGAATTCGGGTTCCTGTGTAAAGAACTTACACATCAACACTCTTATCTTTTCAAGACAGAAACTGAAAAATGAACATTGAACAGCTGCTAGATTCATCAGAGAAATAAATACATTAGCACTAAACCATGGATCAGAACACTTACATCTCATGGGTGTGGGTGGAATGTAAGAAATTCTTCTGGCGCCCACAAAGCCAACTTCCAGGGAGACTGACATATCTCCTTACATTCAACAAGACTCTTCCAAAGCTTGCAGCAGTGAGAAAGGAAAGGTCACCATTGTTAAAGGTACTCACGTTTTCTGCTCTTAACACAGCTTGCCCTCAATGGAAACAATTTATCATAGCGTACCCTACTGAGATTTATAAGAACTAAACTTCATGCGGAAAGAAACTACAAGGTTAGCCTCACTACACTTATATCAACCAGGGTGAAGAATGTATTGGCACATACTGGACTGGTTTATAAGCTGATTGTATTAATATTTACATTTTGTATATGAATTTTCATGGCAAATTTTTAAAAAGACACATGGGAAAATGGTGGTTGTTCTTGATTGTCAACTTGGTAAGATTTAGAATTAGTCACCATGGTAATGAACCTCAGAGCATACACACACATACACACTCACACACACACACACACACAAGATGGGGGTTTCTAGACCATGTTAACTGAGTTGAGAAGATCCACCTTAAATAGGCAGGGGGTTCCTAGTCCAGATTCAAGGGAGAACTAGAACTGGGTATGAGCATTCATTTCTCTTGGCTTCTTGATTGCCCTGCAGTGTGGTCAGTGTCTTGATGTCATGCCTCTCCCCTACCCCGCCATGCTGGGTTGGGACTTCCAACTGTGAGCCAAATAATTCCTTTCTTAAGTTGCTTTTGTCAGACATTTTATCCTGACAACAAGAGAAACAAATAGTCCAAGGAATACATTTGACTGAATAGGAAGGCAATTTCCTTAAATCATAAAACAACCATAAAACTTAATTAACTAAACAGAAAAATGAGTGAAGACTATAAACTAGACATCAAAAGGCCCTTGAATCTGTAATAAGGCCAACTCACCAGAAATGGGACTTAGAAATAGGATTTTGTTGTGCTCATGATCAACCCTTGTTCCTTTACCATAGTACCATTTCAGTAGAGTCACAGTTAGTAGCAGATTTGAGCTGAAAAGAATTTCAAGGCTTAGTTCTAATTTATGAAATAGTCACTCAGGGAATCCAAGGTAATAGATAAGACAAAATCAAGGACATGTGGGAAAAAAAAATCTCAACTTCTCACACCTACAGCTATCACAAGCAATAAACACAGCTCAACTCGAGGCAAAAAAGTAAAACAAAACAAAACAAAACAAAACAAAAAACAAACCACGTGGTACATTAGAAGTGGTGCATAACCGACAGCTGACTGACTTCTGTCCTTAAACTCTGAGCTGGTTCAACAGTATTACAATTGTCCCCCCTGGATCCTAACAGCACTAGAATTCCATTTCTGTCCCCACAGTAGCAAATAGGAAGCTGTAACTCATACAAGATGATGACTACAGAGCCTGGTCTACAGGGGGAAGTTAGGGCCTCGATGTATAACTAGCCATGGCCCTTGAATTTTTAATCATTTATGATGATGCTCAATTAGAAAAACCTTAGAACACTCTCTTCATGTATATATCTGTGTGAGGGGTATAGGCTTCTTTCTTTGTATCCATCCATGTATCCATCCATGTATCCATCCATGTATCCATCCATCCATCCATCTATCCATCCATCCATCCATCCATCCATCCATCCATCCATCCATCCATCCATGAATATATGTCTGAAGGTCAGACACCAACCCTAAGTTTCGTTTCTCAGGTGCTTGTTTACTGTGTCCTTTTGGATAGGGGCTTTTACTGACATGGAACTTGCCAAGTAGGCTATGTTAGTCGGCCAGTGGGTCCTGGGCTTCTGCCTGTTTCCACCTCCCTGGTCCTGGGATTGCAGGCATCTACTACCAAGGTTGATATTTTATGTGGGCTCTTCAGATAAAACTCAGGTCTTCATACTTGTACAGTAAGCATTTGACTGATACCCCCAACCTGTGAACATTTTTCTCTAATAGTTAAACATATAAGTATTTTTAATTGAAGAGGTCCTCTTCTAGACCCTTTCACATCCCCAGAATGGCAATCCTAAGATAGGTGTGAATCTGGCTTTTCTAAGTCATTGCTTCCCAGACACCGTTCTCCACCACTCTAAGTTGTTTTGACTACAGTTTTGAATATTTACAGGATGCTCTGTGGAGCAGTCAGAGACCTGCAACAGAGGGGTTTCTTTTTATCAAAATAGTAACTCAAATTATAAATCACATTGAGGCTGGCTTCCAGCAATTCATAAATTTTTAGCTCATAGGTTGCTGGTTCTCAATAAAAGTAAAGTCATTGAAAGAGGTTTGACATGGTTCTCTACTGAGAATAAGTCTGATGTATTTTCAGAAAACAACCTGTTTCCCTCAACTTCTCAGAAACTTTATACTGCTGAAAGAGCACCCCTGTTCAGAAGCTTCCATGACTATGGATTCTGAAAGGCAGCATTTGAGTACTCTGTGTGCCCTGGCTGTATTTTATAGGTTAAAAGCAGGATTTCAAGAGGCTCATAAGAGAGCACTCTGAGAGCAAGAGCTGGTCTGGAACTCAGCATTTCTGTGGATGCCCTTCCTGTCGCCACTGTTCTATTCACTAACAAAAGCCTCGCTGTTTCCAACCAATTGCAGGTCCAGCACAGTGCACATCACTCGGGTGGCAGTTCTGCACCGCAGTCAAAACGATTGCCAGGATGGAGTCAGGCAGGAAACCCACTTCCTTTATGCCCGCATCAGGATGAAAAGAGGAACAGCAGACAATGAAAGACTGCATTCGGCCTGATCCCCATGCCGTCACCTCTCGTTACCTGCATGAAAGAAGGGGATTGTTTGGATTTGAGGACTGGGCATGTTCCTTGTTTTCCGATCCAGATTCAGCTTCTGTTGATTCACAGGCTCTCGGCTGGCCAAAGCCAAATGCCATATGTCCTGTTTGGTACCTGGTTCAGATTACAGTGTATACTGCTTTTAGCCTTATTGCCTAATATGATTTCATTAATTGTCCTCTCCATGTTTTGGTAGAACTCCAGCTATGGCCTTTGGGACCAGATGTCTTGCTGGTTTTCTTTGTTTATCCACCACAACCCTGGTCTGTGTGTTGGGTGCTGGTGAGTACTTACACTTCATGGAAACAAAACAAAATATTAGGTAGAGGAATCTACTTTCAACAGGATACTAATAAAGACTGGTAATATCCATTGAATAATTATTTATAAAAATAACTACATAGAATATTTAAACTTTGAGAATGCCCAACAGCTATCTCAGTATGTAGTATTCATATTAACGACAGTATGAATAGACAAGAAAACCGAGGGTCATTAGTCTACAGATAAATGTAGAGGTGAAACTGAACCAGGCTCTGAAGCTCCGTCTCTCTCCACGACACTGAACAACATCAGAGGCTTTTGTTCTTGTTCTCTAGCACAAACAAAGCCAACAGCCATGAAGCTTCCTTTGATATTTAGATGTTAGGAGTCTGCCACATATCTTCACTACACATGACTAATTTCGAAGAGCCATGTGCCTATGAGAGTGCTTGTCAGAAACATAGGAAGGACTGGAGAGTAAGGATGCAAGCTTCCTGGAATACTCAGGGAAATGGTTAGCCCACTAAGTCTCCAAGAAAATGGCAACTAGGAGGTTGGTTCCATCTTGGGATCCAAATTATTCTTCATGGACAAGGTGACATTGTACTCCTATATATATATATATCTGTTTTACCATTGGGGAGGGGGAGGTAGGTCAGTGGCAGGGTACAGAAATAATTCTCTTTTCATAACCACCTAGCAGATATTTGGGAGTTATGTGGATATTTGTTTATATACCAGAAGCATAGAAACCAAGAGTATCATTTATTTATAGGACATGGCATTTGTAGGTCACTTAAAAATGCAACCACCACAAGATAAAGCAGAAAACAAATATTTCAGAGGAGTTACAGTGTAATAAATAAATAAACAAACAAATAGTGAGACCAAAAGGAAGAAGGCCTGTTTAAATGATCTGAGGGTAGGTAAGCCTTTCTACATGGGACGCTGAACCTGAACATCGGAGTTATAAAATTTCATTTCATTTCTGCAGGAAACAAAGATTGCAAAGAAGGCTAAAAGAAAAATGGAAAGCACCAATGCACTGATGCCAGGCTAATTTCCTTAAGCTATAAATTAATCTTATCTGCAAGAGTTAACCTAAGGGGATCTGAGAAAAGAATATAACTAAGGAAAAGAAATGAGGGCTGGACTGTAGCTCAAGCAGGAAGCCCTGGGTTTGAGGCCTGGGACTGTATTGGGCAAGAAGATGGTGTGGGTGTGTAGTCTGAGCATTTGGAAGGCAGCTTACGTGGTAAGGAAGATGAGCTATAGGCATAAGCACGCCCAAGTTATGAAAGAAGATATCACGCTATGGTTTCTAGTTTTAATCTGTCAGGGAAGAGGGCTTATAGGACTTTCGGGGAGGGAGGAAATGGGAAAGGGGAAATCATTTGGAACGTAAATAAAAAAAATATAGAAAAATTAAAAAAAAGGTAGTTAAAAAAAACTTGTTTGTAGGTGGTGGTATGAAATCCCAAGTTCTTTGCGTTGTTTAAAACTATATGAGATGATTTTATTTAGCATGCAAATTATATGGATATACATAAAACAAATTCAGAGTAAGTTTTGTAGTCTACCATTAGTGGAGTATATCCTAGTACAAAGGTCATGGGAAACACATGATTGTCAGTGTTCTCAAAGCTCTAACAATATGCACTCTTTGATACAAAGCAAATTCTATTTCTGGGAGCGCTTGCACACAGACCCAAAAAAAAAAAATGATGCTTCTTTAAGAATTCTCATTATCTAGTTTAAAATAGCAACAGATTAGATTCTACCAACTGTCCATCAAAACAAGTCTAGTCAATTAAATTAGGATATACACAGACTCATCAAGATAATTAAAACAGGACATCCAGGCAGTGATAATCAGGCAACTGTTACATACAAGGGGCAGCTTCTAACGATGGTGTGGAAAGATACTCAAGAAATACTGTTAGGGTAGATAGCAAATATGCAGGCAAATGTGTCTGCAAGGTCTCATTTACTCAAGCAAACTAGAAGCTGGGTGGGGTGGGGCATACCAGTAAGTAGAGGGGCCAAGGCAGGAGCAGGATGAGTATGGGGTAAATCTGGGCTATATAGCAAGTTCCTGAAGAACTTGAATTACAGAGTATGACCCTATGTAAAAAACAATCCATAAATAAATAAGTAGAAAAAGGAATGAATGAGGGAATGAATGAGTGAAATAAAGTATATAGCCACCTCAATTGTCCTGGTCTTTGAACACCATCTCTCAGAGACTGTTTAATAGATCTAACAACTCAAGAAAATTCCATGTCTCAGGACAGCATCCTGTTTATTACATGCATATGATGGTTATCGGTACCCTATTTTTAATTTTTAAGGTTTTCCTCTTCTTTGTCTATCTGAATAGTATCATAAAGCTATTTCACAAACATAGAAATCTTATTTATCTAAGTCAAAACAAATGGACAATGAAAAATGTCTGACTGTTTTATGGAAAGCAAGAAACATCATGCTTAGCTAGCTCTCTCTCTCTGTCTCTCTCTGTCTCTCTCTCTCTCTCTCTCTCTCTCTCTCTCTCTCTCTCTCTCTCTCTCTCTCTCTCTCCAGCCTTCCTGCCCATTCCCAGAACTTGATTTATTTGGGTTCTCAAGCCTGCTCATTACCTTATGGGCTAAGTGTACTCTTTTTAAATCAGTCTCTTTAAGAGCATGTTTTTTGGCCCTTTGTGTTGTACTTTGTTTCCATAGTAACAGCAATTATCAGCATCTGCTGTTATGCTGACCCTTCGTATTTTTATTCACCTGACCTTAAAGTTCAATCGAAGCTGAACAACAATTCTCTGGAGATCCTGCTCCTATTTCTAAAAGTGTTTCTAGAGTCCCTTCCCAGTGTACTTTATAACTGCAGGCAGTGTATCTACAGTGTTCACACATGCACCCTGTGGACGTGTATCAGTACCCCAAAGAGCCTGCGTGTGAGGAACACTCTTTGGTGTGCTCCTTCTGTGAACTTTAAAAACACCCACAACACAACAAAGTGGATTTAAGTGGTGCAGTTATATAGAAGATAGGCTTTGCAGCCAGCCTGCTTTGGTTCAAATGTGGCATCTAATGCTGTGTTATCTTGGGCAACTTACTGGACTTATCTATGGCACAGTCACCTCGTCATCTGTGAAACAAGAATAGCAGTTACTTAGAGGGTTATTTTCTGCCTTAAATATATAAAACACAAAGACAGCCTTTTTTGTAAAAAAACAAAAAACAACAACAAAAAAAAAACCTTAACAAATGTGTGCTATTTGGAAGCTTCTCTAAGTACCATTTTCGTGGTAGACTGGCTATTGCAATTTGTACTTTTCTGAAGTTAACATGGCAATATTCTCCCATCCCTATGAATTCCAAATGGTGACTCTGGTTGGGGGAAAGACACAGCACTCCTCTCCTTTCCTTCAAGGTCTTACAGGGATCACACTGAGAAGACAGCCTGGAAGGAGACTACTGAGTCACACAGCCTCCATCTCCACGGCCCAGGTTCTTTTACTGCAACTCTGTCCAATGAGTTTATCTATCTACTACTCAAAAGCCAGACAATTGTTTTCATGTTCTATGTGCAGTGCTAGGGAAAAGGGTAGGTGTTCCTGTCTGGGAAAGTGGCCATCGAAAGCAGCAGGAAAGCCAGAACCACCATGTTACCAGGGCAGACACTTTCCCAGCTGTAACATGTTCTTAACACTATCTTCTGTGGAGTACCTCATACTTGCTGATGGGGTTTCAATGAATCAGCAGAAGTATCTAGAACTTGGCCAGTACCCTAAGGCCAGGAGTGACTGACCCACAGTAGCCGCACCTTCAGAGCTTCATCAAGGGAACATTTTAAAGGTGTCATTAAGTATGACTCAGTACTTAGTACTCACACTTAATATTACACATAGTACCATCTAGTTAGGGCTCATCAACAAATACTATAGACAGATGGGCATGTGTACGAGCATGTGTGCACACACCCACACACATACACACACACACATATACTGACATATTATATATCTTCTGTAAACAAAAATGTTTTGTTTTTTCTCTCTACTCTTAACATCATATTCATGACAGCAGATTTTATAGAAGGGAGAAGATGGAAAACTCATCTATGTAATATTGTAAGAAGGGAAATAGAGAAAAGAGTCCTTCCTACTGGGCAGTGCATTTCTTCCTATCAATTGATATCAGTAGCAATTTCAATATCGGCCCCTAGAAAAAACACCTGTGCAATGCCTTCTCCAACCCATTAATCTCTTGCTGCTGAATAGCTTCTTTCTGCTCCCAGGAAGCATACTGATCTGATAGTTTCATTCTGTTGCTATGATAAGACACTCTGACCAAAAGCTACTCAGGATTGGAAAGGGTTTATTTCATCTTAAACTTCTAGGTCACAGTTCATTATGAAGCTTAGGTCGGAAGTCAAGGCAGGGACCTGAAAGTTGGAGCCAACAGCTGCTTTCTGATTCATTTTCTGGCTTACTCACTGGGTCAGGTTCAGATAATTTTTGTTGTATAACCAAGTATGACTTGCCTAGGGATAGTGCTGCCCACAATGGACTGAGCTTTTCTACGTCCACGAACAATCATTTTAATGCCTAACAGTTATGCCCATGGGAAAATATTAGGGAGGAAATTTATTAGCTATGATTCTTTTTGTACATGACTATAGGTTGTGTTAAGTTGATAATAAAAACTAACCAGGATATGATCCTGGTAGAATTATTGACAAGGAACTAGCCAAAAGTACCATTGTATCATCTACATGTCTAATCCTTCCCTATAGGCTAGGTCTGCCTTGTCTTTTCTTTATGATAAGAACCGGGCCTAAGAACAGAGTATTTCTTTGACCAATATCCAATACTTAATTGAAAATGAGTCTTATTACAACATGACCTTCATAAATAAAGAAGAGAATTAAAAATGTCCAAAAAGTAGGTATCTTAAATTCAGATCTTTTACTGTGAACTCATCTCTATTATATCATCTATCCATCAATCAACAATCTACCCATTAATTATGTACATATAAATCTATCATATATTTTTTATATCTATCAACCTATCACCTATCTACCACCCTCTAATTTAAGTGTACCATATTTGTTTCGCTATAAATTTCCTTTCTGTTATCAATTCTTATTTGTATTTGGTTTTTGTCATTCGGTTTTAGAAACTGATCAGTGTTCCAGACTAAATTATTATTATTAACTTGAAATTATTGATTGAGCTGATTTACTTACATTTTAGTTTAGCAGTTAGGGAATGAGAAAGAGAATTAGATGCACAGAAAAATGACCTTGGGATCCCAGTGGGCAGCATCACTTTGGATCCTGTGTTGCTATGCTGCAACGTCACAGTCAAGAACTCGGTTATTCAGGGGAGGGGGAGAGAGGTTAGCATGACGGAGGTCAGGCCACTTGGGTACAGTGATACCATATTTGTCTTCAACAGTTTAGAACCCAAAGCTTAGCATACCCAGAAAGGAAACTGTTCCATACCAGAGGGAAGTGGACAAGGCCTAGGGGAAAACAAAAGGCACAGAGACTGAGTCAGTAGTTAGAATATTAGAATCCAGAAATGAGATGCGAAGGCAACGAATTCGAGGTAGGGTTTGATTTTCTCTTAATCTCTGCAGTTTTTGTCACCTGAAGATTGGAGGAGCCATTATTCTTTTGGAAAACTCTAGCTTTTTACAAAGATGAGAAGAGAGTTAAAAGAACACACATAAAGGTTTTCTCTTCCTCATCTTACAAATGGTTTTAAACAGAGGTTTGCATTTCTTGGCTGTGCAAACAAAGGCAGCTCAGGTTGTATAGGCATCAGTAGAATCCGCTGGTCCTCCCTTCTAGCTTCCAATTGGTTTGGTCAGAAAGTTTGGACAGAAACTTTCAGTTTCTAAATTCTTTCGAGGTAAGATCAATTTTCATTCTAGACCCTGACTTGGAAGCAAAGGGGAAGACGTGCTTTCAATAGAATCAAATCACATGTTATTTTCTTTGTAACTGAACCTCAAACATAAGGTTTTAAATTTACATTAAGTTCTCTGAGCATCTTTTATATTGGAATGTTGCCCTATGAAGGAAAGCCTTCTAAAACCTGCTGCTCTCAGTCCCGCTGAGTAACAACTTAGCACATGTTTTCTCTCTGTGTTGTACGTGTCATGTCATCTGGATAGCCTCTTAGATAGGAACTAAGGACAGGCTTCAATGATTTGGAGAAACAATTTTAAAACCTTACACAATGTCTCTTGGAAGTAGATAAGGAGACAATCTTGTCTGGCCCCTTTAAAAACCCTTAAGTTCATAAAGGAAAAACTTGGGGAAAGAAACAATTGTGATTGACAAAGGCAAGAACAGGAGGAAAATGGTTAGAGTCAGCATCCCCTGTACAGCCACTGCACCAAACACTGTGACTTTATCTTTCCTAGTAAAATATTTCTTGATATTCAGAAATGCTCTGTGAAGTATGTACTTTTATAACAGACAAAGGCAAGGCAAGAAGAGTAATTTACTCGTTCAAAATTACTCAAGATGCCTTAATAAGAATATGAAGGGGCCTGAGCTTCAAGGTCTCATCCTCGGGACTTTTATACTTTAATCACTGTACAGTTGCTTGCCTATGATTTTCTCTAGGAAAAACACTAATATTTACTGAAAACTTAATGCTAGATTAATTCCCCTCTGAGGTTGAGATGTGTCTATGCTACGTGTGAGACAATGGAGATTCAGAGTGGAAAAGCATCTTCAGAACTGTGTGTCTAATTCTGGATCCCATCTCCCTTTGAGTAAATCATAGAGAAGTGAAAGACAAGTCACCAATGACCCCAAGAGGTCTCAGGCAGCTAAAGAAATGTGGACAGAGATGAGGAGAATTGAAAAGAAAGAGTAAAAAAGAAGACGCTGTGAGGGAGGAGAGACTACAGCAGGTGCATAATGAATTGGAGGAGAAATAGAGTCACTCACAAGCAGCAGGTCAGACGTGCTGGGGGTGCCTTATGGGTATTCCCAGGGCTGTCTTGAATGCGGCAGCAGGTTGGATGGACCACCAGGCTCTTCCATGCTGAAGGAACTGAATGTGCTCCTGTGTGTCTAGGGGACACTAGCAGCTGTTTACGATGGGAAAAATGCTCAGTTCTATTTGCATTTAGACAGATCTCCTTGGCAGTCTTATGACATATGGAGTGCAGGAAAGGCAGTAATTGGATTCCTTGAGGTGGCAGAATTGACGGAACTCAGTGAATGAGAGAAAGAAGTGTGGGATGAATCTAGGTTTTTCTAGTGTGGGAGCCTGCTTGGAGATTGGAAAAAAAAACTGAAGGGAAATAGCAATTTTCTGAGAAGAAATAGTAAGTTCATCCTTGGCATGTTGAATTTGAAACGGCTTTGGTACAGAATGAGAGTATATATGGGACAGTTCAGAGGCAACTCTGGAACTTAGGGGGAAATGTAAAGTTAAAGTTTTGTCACTCTGTTCTGATCTAAAACTAAAAGAAATAATATGATCACGATAAGGCTGGTCAACAGTTACTCTGGCCTGTTTTTGTTGATTTTGTCTAGTCTCATAGAAGAGTGTGTGTGTGTGTGTGTGTGTTTGTGCATGTATTTACCTCCTCTTCTTTGTGTACTCGAAATCTACAAAACCCAACCCTAATCTAAGTGATCCTAATTCTGTAACAACTAGCCACATCCCCGTGACCTGGCTCTGGACACAATGTGAGCTTTGGAGTTCTCTGTTGTGGTGAGTCCTACTCTGGCCTGGAGGCACGTGAAGGCAAGATCAAAGCTCACAATGCAAATATTGCTCTGATTAAAAAAACGAACTTTCTGCTTTTGATGTGGAGAGCCAGTCAACTTCTACTGTTGGTAGGAATAATGAATAGCGGGGGTATTTAGTGAAAAGGCAGGATGAGGACAAAGCCAGGGAGATGTGGAGACAGAGAAGGAAGTAGAGATGGAGAAGGAAGGAGGAGGAGGGAGAGAGGGTGGGAGGGAGGGAGGGAGGGAGGGAGGAACTAGGTAGAGACATGGTAGACAGAATAAGTGAATGAGTAAAATGACTAATATGGAATGGGGGGAAGGGGGAAAGGGAGAGAGAGAAGGGAGGGAGGGAAGAAGGAAGGGAGGAAGAAAGGAAGGAAGAAAAAGAAGTCAAGTATCCCAGCAACATAGCAAGGGTCCACAGAACAAGGACAAGTACAGTCCTGGTGCCTTTCTTGTACTGAAGGCCTGTGCCATGGAGGAAGGAACAGGGCATCTCCATTTTGCCCTCCTCCCCAGTCCATCTGTTGCTTGGGGAGCTTGAGAAAACCTCTGGTTCCTAAGCGCTATTCCCTTAAACTGACATGAGAAATCCCCTGGGGAACTGTGGCAGCTGTGTAACCTTTTATGCCATGGCTCTTCCCAGGAGATGTCTTCTTCCCCTGGCTGACCACCTCCTGTATTTCTTGAGGAGAAGGACATCTGCATCATTGCAGAGTCAGAGGGAGGAGATCTGACCAATTTCTACAAATCATAGAGATAGGTAAAGGACCTAGGCCACATCCAGTGCAGAAACTTTTACATCTTAGGAAACTGAAAATGTAGACACAGAATTATCAAGCTTTCACAAATGCATAGATGCTTATGTTTCACAGACTACCTTTATCTATGACCAATAAGAAAGGACATTTAAGAACTATGTCAACAGTCTTAACTAAGGGCCTTTATAAATGTGAGGCCGTGTGCTAAACAGCCCATCCGCTTCTCCTAGTAAGCCTGGTCATTTCACTATTCGCAGGAGTTCAGCATATCATTGGGCACATGGCAGATAATGAAAAAGCATTTGCTAAATGAATAAATGCAGATATGGATGAATAAACAGGCTCCATGTCCTTGGGCACTTCATAGTTCATTATGGAAATAATAGGTGGCTATATTATTCTCCAAGAAACATGCAGATTCAAATCAGGCCTGCTGGCTGGAGAGATCCCTGGAAACCATCTCCCACCAACAGATCTAAGGGAAAGAAATAGAAATTAACAAGGATAGGATTGATCTTCCAGGTCCCCTAAGTATCTAATGCTATTTCTCAACTAGGACACATTGCTACTCTCTGGATACAGAAAGAAGAAAGTCTGAACTTGCCAGAGGCCAGGGCTCAGGGTTTTTGGAAGAGTGCCTTCCACTGATTTTATCTTTGTCGCATGCTTTATAAATGTTTTGGGGGAAATTAGGAGCTTTAATAAATCTATTTGCCCCATAGATAAGTAGGAGTCTCAAAAAGTGTCAGATGTGGGATTTAGGAAAATACTAGATCATGGGTCATGGTATGAGTGATTAAAGTGTCCATTCTCCACACAGCTGAAAGAGTATTATTGCCCTTGGTATGTGTGTGTGTGTGTGTGTGTGTGTGTGTGTACATGTATGGAACAGCCTGTGTGTGCATGCATGTATGTGTATGTATGTGTGTGTACTCTTGCATGTATGGCACAGTTTGTGTGTGTGAGTGCGTGTGTATGTGTGTGTATCTCTGTGTGTGTACACTTGCATGTATGGCTCTGCATGTGTGTGTGTGTGTGTGTGTGTGTGTGTGTGTGTATACATGTATGGCACAGCCCACATATAGATGTCATTGGACAGCTTGTAGGAATCGGTTGTTTTTCTCTTTCCCCCATGTAGGTCCTGGGAATGGATCTTAGGAGGCAGGTTTGGTGGCCTAATTCACTGAACCATCTCACCAGCCCAGGGTTTGCAGTTCAGCCAAGGCCTTTTGCTAGGTTTACTCAGTGATAAAGGCTTTGGTATGGTAGCTACAAAGAAGAGATTTCCTTTTTAAGTTAAAGCAAAAGCAAAACAGAGAAAAGTAGAAAAAGGTATCAATTGCTAAATATCTTTCATACCGAGAGTCACTGCTTGAAATTTGCTACGGATGTGTCTGTGCCTCACAGTCTGTGCCAGCTTAGGAAGGAAGACAAAACAACTGGCTATTGACCTTCCCCATACTGTTCGCGAAGAGGATTAATGAGTTAATAAGCATTAACTACTTTGCAAGCCACAGGTGACTATGGACATTATTAAGACCACATTTTTCCTACCGAAGGGTTTCAGGCTCTGAACAGATGGATTAAATCCCAGGAGAACTGCCTACTTCTAACACAGGAAACTGGACGCCTACTCTCAGGTAATAGGATGCTTGTTAAACTGTTCCGTGTTGCCTGTCCAGTCACTGGTGGCAGGGACAGGTTGAGACAGTGCAGAAACAGCAGTGACAATGTGCTATTCAAAGTTACTGAGCTACGGCCGCGCAAGCCACCGTCGCATTAACAGAATGAGCAGAAATGCTTCGCTTAGACTAGTGTTTCTCAGCTGACTTCCTCTAAAGTCTAAACGAACTTAGTTGTGCAAAACCCAGTACTGTGAACATCTACTTAAATTTTGCCATGAATATGACCGAGTGAAATAGAAATAGTGGCATTTATTTGACGGGGCTCAGGTAAAGTGTAAGACCGCTGTCAGCAGGAGAAATAGAATTATTAAGTTCTCTTTAGGCGGAGACATGACCCCTTCCTGTTCTGCAGAACATTTCATCTTCACAATATACTTATTTACTCTCAGAATGTGAACAATTTGAACTAGTCAGGTAGCTAAAAATGTACTAAATGAGCTCTCCTACCCACCAAAATGATATTCTATTTTACAACCCAGGGTGTCAGGAACTCTGAAAGGTCAGGGAAGCAAAAATGGGGGAGACTTCGGGGGATATTATTATTATAATTCTGATAGGTTACTGTTATATATCCCAGGCTGACTGAGGATTTGCATTTCTATGACCAAGTTTCCAAAATGCTGGGATTATATGTGTGTGCCAACAGGCCAGCTACTTCTTAAAGTTAATAACCCTTGAACAAGGAGTCCTAACCACCAATTTCATCAGTGTTCTAGCATGTCTGCAGATCTCTAATTCTCAGAATAAAAAGGGTTCATCTGACAGGGCCATGAAGAGCAGGTGTTGAGATGTAGGCAGTACACATCCTTGTAAAACTATTATAGACCCCCAGGAACAGTATAATGAGGCCCAGGATAAAATTAGTAGTGGGAATTAAAATAGGGTATGATTTCTTATGGCTGCCAGACTTGGAGAAAGAAAGTAAGTTTCCATTGCTGTCAAATGTCCCCATCTCTGATAACACACAACATGTTCATAAGTAACCACAACATGTATTAAGATGTACAAATGCAGGTGACTAAAACGCTCAAGAATTACAAATAAGAAATTGATTGAACCTGAGATCACCATGAGAACCTTAACAAAAATGACATATAGATTATGATTTTATCCATTAAAGAGGAAGAAAATAGCTTTCCTGTCAGTATGAGACATGTGCATGTCTCGCAGGCTCAATACCTGTTGAGATATTGGTTCATCTATCCATTCAGTCAACTCATTTATTCATGACGCATTTATTCATTAAGTTTCTGTGCATGCCACTCTCCACATGGACTCTGGATATACTGCACTGAGGAAAACACTGGGGCCAGTTGAAAAAAAAGGGGGGGAGGGGGTAGGTGTCAGGACTTTAAGCTTCGGTTGTATCCAGATAGTCATGAGGACTCTTATCAAAGGAATTGGAGGGCAAGCAAATGACACAGTAACACCTTCTATTATGTAAAATTCTCCTGGAAACATTAAATGGAAACTTTAGAAATATAGAGTTAAAACGTGGTCTAGAAGAGAACACACCAAGTAAAGTTCATGCCAAATAGGCATGAAGACCTGAAGACCTGAGTTAGACTCCCAGAAGACCTGAGTTAGACTCCCAGAAGTAATGTAACAAATCAGGTGTGGTGGCACCCTGATGAAATTGCAGTGAGGAAGAGAGAGAGAGAGAGAGAGAGAGAGAGAGAGAGAGAGAGAGAGAGAGAGAGAGACACTGACTGTGTGTAGACAGCCATGATTCTTAGACTCTAACAAACCAGTCTGGCCTAAACAGCAAGCTCCAAGTCACAATAAGATCCTGTCTCAAAAACCAAGGTGGGTAGTTCCCGAGGCATGACATTCAAGTTTGACCTCTGACCTTCACGTGTATAGCATACTTGAATAGGACATGGGCTTGGGTATGGAGTAACACCTACAGATTTGAAAACCATGCTCAAGTGAACAGAGGAAGACCTGAGTGCAACTTCCTGGCTGTGCAGATGGAGAGGGTGTAAAGCTATTACCCAGCGGAGAGGCCATGAGAGGAGGAAGTGTGTCAGGAGAGGGAATGATGGTTTGGGTTGGGAGAATCTCAAGGACTGTCCAGATCAGATGTTCAGAAATGCCCATGACATCTGTCTGTCTGTCTGCCTGCCTGCCTGCCTGCCTGCCTGCCTGTCTGTCTGTCTGTCTGTCTGTCTGTCTATTTATCTATCTATCTATCTATCTATCTATCTATCTATCTATCAATCATCTCTATATATACATATATATTCAACATCTGCAATAGATGACATATGTCTATCTATATATCTATGTCTATATCTATTATCTATATTTAATATCTATATAATTATATATATGTATGTATAATGAGAGAGATGGAGAGCAAAAACATAGCTAGTCTATATTTATATCTAACTATTATCTATATCTAAAATCTATATCTATGTGTATATATATAAAATGAGAGAGGGAGGGAAAGAGAGAGAAAGAGAAAGAGAAAGAGAAAGAGAGGGAGGGAGGGAGGGAGGGAGGGGGAGAGAGAGAGAGAGAGAGAGAGAGAGAGAGAGAGAGAGAGAGAGAGAGAGAGAGAGAACAAAAACATAACTATGCTGGTCCAATGTGAGCCTGACTAACTAAAGCAAAGTTCTTCCTGGCCTGTGTTGTGCCCCGTAGAAATATTTAATCCCTCTGCTTCCCTTTGAAGCCAAATCTCTTCCCTCAATCCATATCCACGGTGAATGGCGCTCTGAATAAGGCCTGTTGACCTGCAGGCTATCAGCCATGTCTGCTGAGTCAGGGGTTCTTCCCCTTAAAAGTAGAAAGAGTTAGAGAGCAAGGAGATAATGTCTAGGGTTGATCAAGGAAATGAAGCCTAAGCACATTATTAAAGTGACGGTGGTAACTACAGGAAGAGCTAAATGTGGAAACTGTTCAAAGTGGTTTCCTTTGAGAAATGAACCAGAGACTGAGGAGGGAGGGGGAGGCCCAAGAGCTGATGCGGCAGAGTGCGCTTTGTGTTTTAAACCTGCCAATGGATGACAGTGGTAAGGAAAAGGGACAGACTAAAAGTTCTTAACACATGTGTGCCTTACCTCATCGCCGATTACAGAATGTTGGATTTAGAAGCACAGCATCACAAACTGTAGGATCTCTTCCACTTTCCAAACCAACAATCTGAGCGATAAGTCGAGGGGGTTACCAAAGCCGTGGGGCAGGGACCAAAAGAGGGAATGTGGGTGTGGCAGCTCTACTAGGTCTGTACTTTCTTCTGAATTTCAAAGGTCAGACACTGGATGCGTTCTCATCCGGGGACTTACTGTCAATTCTACAGGCCCTTCGGGAAGTGTATTCTGCTGCAATGGAGTCTCCCTAGACTATAAAAGTCTGATGCAAACGATGAACAGGGAAGAGCCAGTAGCTGGGCATGGACTAGAAGTTTCCTAAGACAAAGTCTGTTTCAGGGAGGTAGAGCTCAGAGGCCCCCAGCCTATACATGGCTGTATATTCATTGGTGCGGTGACTTGGCCAGTGGTATCTGTTTCTATGGTCAGGATAGAAAGTATCACAAAGCAGTGTCTGATCAACAGAAATGCATAGTTCCAGGACTCTGTCAGCTAAAAGCACAAGGACTAGCTCAGAACTCACCTTCCTTTAGTCATGTTGTCACATGGTATCCTTCCCTGAATGGCTTCATATCCAAATATCTCCTTTACATAAGTAATATTGGATTAAGGGCTTAGCCTACTCTAGAAAGATGTTATCTTAACTAATGACATTTACATCAATCCTTCATCCAATTAAGTTTAACTTTTGAGGGACTAGGGATCAGAGTTCAATATACTACTTAGGAATTGGGCACGATTTATTCCATAACACCTAGTGATAACCAAATCCTTGAAATGTTGCCTCTAAAGATTTACAGTGACAACTGAAATCATTTTATGCTGGCTCTATATCCCATTGACAGTTAAATTAAGTAGACCCTAAGATTTATGTTTTAGGAACTAGTTTCTTGTTTTTAAATCCTCTGTTAAATTAACAGGAAAATGCTAATTATAGCTTTATCTCATCAAAATGAATGTATTCTCTAGAACACTCTAGAATTAAAAGATGCAATAATAATTGTAAATAAATATGAATGGATGTATACCTATGGTAATATTACTGAGTATATCATGCATCTAAAGCTACATTATAAATGGAAACATGTTATTTAACAGGTTCTCATACAACAATACAATATAAAAATATTTGCTCAATAGATACACTCAAAAGTTGAAGCCTCAGGTAGACATTTTAGGTGTCTTCTCTGTTTTAACTGTACAGTTGAACAAGTCTGCGTGTCTCACGTGGGAAAACGAACATAAAAATTTAAAATGCAATTTGCTTTTTCATTCAGCTATGATATTTACCTCTTGCTTTTCACTTATAAAGAAAACCGAGGATAACAGGTGCCCTTTGCCTTGACTCAGATCTCAGCATACAGGTCTCTAAAACACAGACACATTTTCACAGGAAGTTTAAGAGGGAGAGAATTTACTCTTACTGGTTCGATTATACAGATTATTGTACAGAATAATGTACAATTTTATATTAATCCGGAAATATTTTACAAACGTTTCTTCAGCTTTGCTTAATTATTTTAGGGTCATTAAAAGTTATGATTATATCACTTCTTGGCCTTTTGGCTAAGATCAAGTGTAAAAATAATGATTATAATACAACATTTTTCCTTTTCCCTTTTTCTCCGTACAAAGACACCCATATAACCCCCTTGCTCTCTTTCAAATTCATGACCTCGTTTTTCATTGTTTGTATGCACATATATGTATACATATTGATTCCTAACTATAATCTCCTCAATCTGTATAATGTTACTTGCATGTATGTTGACCATGCGTGATCAGGGTTGACTATTTGGCATTGGATAGACAATTGGTGTGATTTTCACTGATGAAGACTCCTGCTCTCCGTATTTCTTAGTTGCCTTAGGGTTTTTGTTTGCTTGCTTGTTTGTTTGCTTTGTGTGTGTGTGTGTGTGTCTGTGTATGTGTGCGTGTGTGTGTGTGTGTGTGTGTTTGGGGCCTTGATGGATTTCCCCAGTCAGCTTTGGCATATCTATTGTTCTAGAACAAAACAGATGTCTGGCTCATGGTTAGATACTTAGTCATGATGGTGAGACTGTATGAGGGTAGCTACTGATCTTATAGGAAACACAGTCTTAGAGCAAACTTCCTGACCCTCTGGTCCTTATGATCCTCCTGGCCCCTCTTCTTCCATGTTCCCTGAGCCTTAGCTGCAGGAATGTTTTATAGATATGTCCATTGGAACTGGTCTTCACTATTCTGAATTTTCATTTGTTGTGAGTTTTCTGTAGTGGTCTCTATCTGTTGCAAGGAGACGTTTCCTTGATGTGGGATGAGGATTACACTTATCTGTGGTTATAAGGACAAGAGTTTATATTGTTGTTAGAGATTAGGCTGATTTAGTAAAGTGGCAGTTGTAGATTCTCCTCCAGTATCTGCAACTTTAAGAGCATTGCGCTATTGGCTAAGTGTCCAGGCATGTTGCCTGTTGTGTTCAGTAGGTCTTAAGCCCAACTGGAGAGCTGTTGGTTACTGCCAGTAACATATAGGTCTCTTGCTCCCTTGGGGGTTATCATGCTATGCTGTTTGGTGATGTGATTCATAGACGCCAGAGCTGGGTGGGACTATTGGTTGCCTCACTTCTTAGAGATTCTGGGGTAATTTTGAATCCAAATTCTGCCAGCTAAAAATTCCCCACTGAGTAAATTATAAAAAACTAAGTTTTCCAGGGGGGCATTTAAATCTCACTCCTCCTTGATCCAGTTTCAGTGGCTGACTTCACTCACATGTCAGTGAGGCGTTCACCGTGTGCCCTCAGTCAGCTCATATGATGTCATCTCATTATATTAAATCATAACAAGATAATAGAATTATCACACCAATGCCCATAATCAAAATACACAATAAAGTAATCATTCTTTTATGAAAAACTCTCGCTGTTTATCTTTCTTCAAACGTTTCTTCCTCCGTCTACTTGCCCTGACAGAGGGCCTGGAATTTCCCTGAAATTATCATTTCACAGCTTTTGAAAACAGTGTCTTCAATTTGTTACAAGTTTCAAGGGCAAAGGAAACTAATTAGCCAACACTTTGTTAGCAGCTGGGTAGTCCAGAGACTTGATTCTCTGTGGTCTCTCAATGAATTCTGTCGTATAAACTACTCCAGGAACTGGCAGGTCCTATCCATGAGCATTTCTAGGAGGGAATGCTGGGAGTTCTGGCTGAATGATCTTGTGACTATGGGGTCTGGCTTCCCCAAAATAGCTATATGGGCAAAGGCTGACACCAGGCAGACCAATCAGATCTTCCCTCTTCAAAGGATTTGGAATTTGGAAAATTTGTCTCTCTCTCTCTCTCTCTCTCTCTCTCTCTCTCTCTCTCTCTCCCTCTCCCCTCTCTTTCCCTCCCTCCCTCTCTCTCTCTCTCTCTGTGTGTGTGTGTGTGTGTGTGTGTGTGTGTGAGAGAGAGAGAGAGAGAGTGTCAATTGAAGGAAAAGAAGCCATGAGCTTCAGAGACAGCAAGGACAGTTTGGAGAGAGAAAAGGGACAGGAAAATAATGTAATTATATTACAACTTTGAAAAACTAGTATAAAGAGGCTTTCCGGAGTATGTCTGAACAAAAGACCTTTGCTTTTCTTTCACAATTCTGTCAAGATTAGCACTTTGCTTGTGACCAGTACAGACTAAAGGCAATCTGCTTTCTGCTCTTTTTATTACTTGACCAAGCTGTCTGTTACACCATAGTTCTCCATGACTCTAATGGGGGACCAACTTCAGGGGAAGGAAAGAGAACCTCCCTTTATTTTTCAGATAGATGTGTACTTTTACTAATATAGTTCTATTTCTGCAACCCCAGTCCCTCTTTCTAGAAGATTTTCAGTCAGCCTCCTGTGTTCCAGAAATATTTAGCAAACATATAGGCAGGAGAAACATGCACCATGAGTTTAGTGGAGTAATCAGGTGAAGTGTGTTAAAATGAAAAAAAAAAAAAAAGAATTACCTTGCTGAGTACGGAGGGTAAGGCTGGGAAGTGTTGCTTCTTTGGCTTAAGGAGGTAGGAGGAAGGAGAGATGCAGAGTGCGCCAAATTCTTTCAAAGAACAATTTTATGTCCTCAGGAAAGAGATTCAGTGATATGCAGCACACCTGTGCTTGCCCAATGGCACCGTGATTAAGAAATGCTGTTATCACCCTCAAACTCAAGGTTTCTAAAACATTTAAATATGATAAACTCCAGGTGGGGTTTTCCACATTTGCAGTAACCACTTGTAATCGCACCGCTCCAAGATTAGATGCATGGGTATCTAAGAGGAAGGACATGGGCTACCCGTGAAGGAATGCTGTCTCTACCAGAATGTCCCATGATTCTGCCTGTTAAGGGTTCCAATACCAACTCCAGCTCGAAAGCATTCTCTTTCAGTGTTTGACGTATTTTTGGAATTGTAATTATAAATATTTGTGTAATTGGGGGGGGTGGCTAAGGAGCTGCACAGCTGAGACACAGCCTTTTAACTTCAAACCCTACATTGTTTTAACTAGACCAAGACAGGTGATTTAAAATATCCTACTTATGAGATTCTAGAACACATTAACAGCCAAAGAATCAATCTGAATTTTAATGCTGCTTGCAACAACAAAATGATTACTTTTAAAAACCTTCATATCTTTTTTGAACCACATGAAAGAAATGTTTTTTTGGTAAATATGACTCACACACTTTTTTTTCTTGTTGATAAATATATACTTCAAAATATCTTAATATAGGTCAAGCATGGTAACATTTTATGCTGGGAAAGGAAAAAGGCCCTGAATTTTTTTTTTTTTAGTTGTAGCAGTAATAGGGTGATATCCAACAAATGAAGTTTTCTTCACACAAAACTCAGTTTCCCTTAAGGAGTCAAACTGGATGAATGAAGTATAAATTTGGTACTAGGAAGGTGGATTTTATGGCAAGTCAGCAGAAAAATGTAAAGACACCAAGAAGTCCTTTAGACCATAGACTGTCCCAAAGCATCACACAAGTCAAGAATTTACTACAGAATGCTGAAGTGTTACGGAAAAATAACCATTCTCTCTGAATCTCCTCTACCACCATTCCCAGGTCAGATACTGCCTTGAGTTCTGTGACGGTGAATTCATTTTCATCCTGCCCTATGAAGTGGCATTACTATTCTTATGCTACCATGGAGAAATCCAAGGCTTGGACAGTGAGCCCATGACACGAGGTCACAAAGCTAGATGCCCACGGAGCAATAAGTTGTTCAGCTTAAGCTGAATCAGAGCTGGTTACTTCCAATCACTAGAGGCCCCAGCATTTCTGATTGTTTCATCCATTGCTTCCCCACTTCCCAGTTCATGGATAGACAGATTTGGTCAGTGCCTCTCAGCCTGAACACACACACACACACAGACACACACACACACACACTCACAGACACACACACACAGACACACACACACACACAAACTCACAGACACACACACACACACAGACACACACACATACACACACAAACTCACAGACACACACACACACACAGACACACACACACACACACACACACACACGAGTCATGTGGGGAGCTTTGGAACTTCCTGAGACCTGGAATGAGCCCTCAGACTAACTACAATTTAGATCACTTTGGAAAAGACCTAGTCAAGAAGGATTTGAAAGGTTCCCAGGAAGTGTTCAAGTGTCGGCCAGATTTTGGAACCAGTGCTGGAGGTTTATTTCGGTGCTTCAAGGGGAGGTCCTTTGCCCTCCAGAGGATATATGACAACACTTGGAGACATTTTGGTTTATCAGACCTAGTAGAAAAGGATGGCATTTGTAGCTAAAAGACAAGCTCGTACTAAACATCCAATAATACATAGATGACGCCCCTGAGTACAGATGACACCTCTGAATAAAAACCATATCCACCCAAAATGTCACTAGTGCTGAAATTGAGACCAAGATTAATTCTACTATCATTGGAAAGTCCTGGAAGACAATATTTTGGGCCACTTATACTAGCTTTTTAATTTCTTTGACCAGGTGGCCATCAGGCAGTCATTAAGACATATTGAGAAAACTTGGTGGACACAGAATCGCCTTTCAGCCCAACTCCCCCTGCCCCCTTATCATCAGCACACAGGAGCTGTATCGTGAACTATCAGGGCAACCTCAGCACCAGTGACATTTTCAGTGGCTATGTTTTTATTAGATTAGGAAAAGATTGTGATGAAGCCCCAAGTCAGTGTGTTGCCTGCTCTGTATTCAGAATATGGCATCTGGTTGGGAAAGCCTATAGTGCTCTACTCGGGGGACGGCCTTTGCTGAGAATACTCACAACCCTCACGGTGATGCTAGCTAGAATAATGTTTCGGCAATATACGCCTTACCAAGAAGATGGATGGTGAGTTTTACCCAGATTCCTAAGACATCAGTCAGACTATGCTGAGCTCTAGGGACCTAAGTAACTCAGTGTGGATATCATTTGTTCATTCCCTTTAAGGACTCAGATCCTACTCTATTCCTAGCAGCATATATGTGTGTGTGTGTGTGTGTGTAATTATATATATTTTACATACATAATTTTATATTTATTATCATTTTTATATATAATTCATATATTTTTATTATATATATATATTTATATATAAGTATATAATTATAGGGAATATTAGAAATAGAATAGGATGGAAGTCCTTAAAAAGTATATTGTTTATGTTATATAACTATAATATAACAATATAATATACAATATAATAGATAATATAATGTGCCTTATATATTATATTATATTATATTATATATAAATAAAGTTCTTGGACTTAATTTGATCTCAGATTCTAACTCTTGAGGTTCACAAAAAATGAAACACACAAGAAAAGTTAGGTACCACTGCACACTCAAAATTGAGAGGAAAGAAAAGAATTTCAAGAGAACAGAGTGAATATTAGCTCAAACAAAAAAGTCTTTGAAAATGCTGTTAACATTCTCTGAGAGACAAGCAAAACTATTGTACCCACAAAACAACACAAGATGCTGTGTAGAAAGGGGGCAGTCAGAGAACAAGAAAATTGCTTTGAAACTTAGAACTATATATTTCAGGTGGAAAAAGTCAATGTAAAAGTTATAGACAAGAATATAGCAATAATCTAGTGTGTGGGGCACAAATAGAAGAAAAACAGGGGGAGACTGGAGGAATAAAAAAGGGAAGATGATGACAAAAATCATGTTTTTAGTGAGTCAATTACAGAAGGCCTAACATTCAACTAAATAGGCTTTCCACACAGAGACAGCAAAGAAAATGGAGGCGTAGGTTGGCAGTAGTGATGCTTTTGTAAACGGTGTCCTTATGTCTGGGGTTCTTTTATTTTACTTCAAAATACTTAACTCTCCCCAAACTTCCCCTAAAATATCACCAATTTTATTTATTATTTGAAATCCAAGCCCCTAAAGTACAAGCATTTTTGTCCTAAAATATTAGTCCATTCTGAGTGGTACCCGCTGCTTCAAGCTTTGCCAGTTTATCGGACACTGGCATCCTCAGGGTCAACACTGGTTTCTATGCCTTTGACACCACACCTGTATCCCTTCTTCACAGATGCTGCAGATAAACCTAGCTCTGTATAGATCTCACATCACAGAAGGAATGTGACAAACAAATGCTGGAAAGTCAAATTTGGAATTTGAGTCGTATCTAAAAAGATATTTCTTTCCTCAGAATTCTAAAATATTCCATGACACCATTGTGACTTCACTATACAACTCTGCATATACATGTATATAATGTAAGTATAGGAGTTAAATATATACTGATAGTAAAATATACAGAAATTTATTATAAAACAAAATAGACTTGACAGATAAGAGTGATTGCTGCTCTTCCAGACAACCTGAGTTTAGTTTTCAGAATCTATATTGGGCACCATGTAACCACCTCTAACTCCAACTTCAGGGGATCTGATGCTCTCTTCTGGCCTCTGCAGGCACTGAGTTCATGTGTTGTGATCTCACATATGCAGATAAAAATGAAATTAAATCTTGAAAATAAAATAATTATTGGTATACTTCCATTTTATCACCTATTGAAGATGAAAGCAAGTTTTCTCTTATTGAGATAGATGTGTTCACATAAAGACTTAAATATTTCCTGAGTATTTGATACTGCAGAGCACAGAGCATCTCCGGCATTTTTCACCTATTGATGGATATTTATAATCACCAGTGCTGAGAATGCTAATCTGCATGAATACGTTGTACAACATGGCAGGAGTATTTTTAGAGTCATTTCAGAAACTGTTAAAATTCTCTCCTAGTGTCAAGTCAAAAATTCATTTAAGAATTGCTATGAAACTGAGGTCAGCAACTCAATTTTTGAAATTGAACAATTTAACACAACATGATGCAGAGATGCACTAATTTGAAACATTCACGCTGAGCAATGGACAGTAGGAAAATTCTCAAGGATTTTATTTCCTGAAGGCAACCATGAAACTTCTGTAAGAGCAGAAAACCGTGTACAGTGAAAAATCTCCAAGCCATAGGGTAGAATAGTCTCCAATCCAGAATTAGCCAGGTTTGCATCTCACATCACAGAAGGAATGTGACAAACTAATGCTGGAAAGTCAATGCAATGGCATGTTCACGGCAAAGGGCTCATGTTGTGTGCATGAGAACCAAGGGACCAATGAAGATCCATGATGCAAGATGGTAAGCACCAGAGAAACACCTCATTTCTTGACCTGATGGATGCAATTAATTTGGGGCTGTTGTACATTCAGAGTTTCATGACCTCCACATTCAATGACATGACTCAGTTGTGACACACTGCTTAAGAAGGTGGACCTTAGAGAATCTGCCTATGAATGGCTTTAGCAATCTAACACCCATAGGCGACTTGGAAAATTAATGAGAGAAATCTCTACAGCAAAGTAAAGACTACATAAAGCTTAAAAGTATCAATGACAGAAAGAAGGAATTAGACATTTGAGAAAAAAACAATTGTCATGCATAGAAACAGTAAAGTCAAAATGATCCAGGGGCAAATGTGTGTGTTAGGGCGTCCAGGGGTAGACACAAGGGAAAGATAAAGGCAACCTGGGTAGCCCGATGCTCTTGCACCAAGTCCAGAAGAGACAAGTCAAAAGAGTTGGGACTTCGGGAAGAAAGTGGAATATTATTGGCATGATCACAATTTTGTAAACATTAACCAGTTTGGTCCTTAGTGCTTAAGACTGCTCCATGAAGAAATAGCAGTCAAAGCCATTACTTGGGGTAATAAAGCAAGTGTGCTTATAATTAATTACCGCTGCTGCTGCTGCTACATTTTCACAATCTGAAAACCAGGGATAGATACTGACATTTTAGTCAAGAAGGTCTGTGGGGAAGTATAGATAAAGGGATGCTCTAAGGAGGAATTATTTTAACTTAAAACTTTCCTAAAACTGAAGCAGAGAACAGAAAGGAAGCCTAAGAATATTGCAAGGAAAAGAGAAAAGTCATTAACCTGGATTCTCTTTGCAGAGAAAAGAATGTTTCAGATGGCAGTGTTTAGACCACAAGGCAGCAAACAGCTCAGTAATCACTGTCCTCTTCTCTTCATTGGCTTTACAGCTTACTATTCCCTCTTCTTTGATGTTTCTCTCAGCTTCTGATATCCTTAATAACTTGTTTGGTCATTATGTAAGTTGTATTGTGAGACCAACTCTCCTGCCATCTTAAATTATTATTTTATAAGAGACCTATGTAATTTATGTAAAAATAATAATTATAGTATTTTCCTTTCTAAAATGTTCTGTTTTAGAAAAACAGTCTACAATTTCAATCATTCTACCCTGAAGAGCCCATTTAAAAAATCAGTCTAGATACGTATTAATGGGTGAAGGGATGAAGAAAATATAGTACACACACACACACACACACACACACACACACACACACACTGGAGTTTTATTTGTCTGAAGATTAATGAAATGTCATCTGTGTGTAACTGGAATTTATCTTGTTAAGTAAAATACTGAGACTCGTGAAGAAAAATGTCATACAACACCTCTCCTATGCATAATCTGTTGACACACCAACCCATGTATACATGAATGCATTCATACATGTATGCATACCTACATGCATACATACATACAGTTACACATACATGCATTCATACATACATATAGAATAAAAACAGAATAGGTTCATTTAGGAGGAGGGTAGAAACAGGCAGGAGGGGAGATGGAAGGGAAAGAATTGTGAAATAGCAAAATCACAGCAATAAATATATATGAAAATGACATGAGATATTAGTTTGAATGATAAATAAAAATGGAAAATTAATTTAGAACAGCATACATATCTCCAACTCAGCAAAATAACTTCTATGAATAAAATTTTATTTTTTCGATGCTGTTTTATGTTTACTATACATCAGATTGAGTAACTTCCAGTGGCTTTTCTCATGCTGACCTTGAGACTCTACCTTAGTACCCATCTCTTGTGTCTTCAAGTCACTAGGTGTTTATGTGGGAACTTAGTTCTTCTAGAGACTATGTACACCTACTTTGGTCACCCATCTAGGACCACCCAACCTTTAAATCATCTGCCTGAATATTTTCCAACCACTTAACAACACTGAAATTGTAAAATCAAATCTAAATATGTATTCAAACTGGTTTGTTACTCAAAATCTCAAAGGAGACAATTTTTTATAAGTACCAAATTTGAGATTAACAGATTTGGTTAACAGATCTCTCTCTATGGCATGGGCTTCTTTCACTTCTTACCAAGAAAAGACAAGAAAGACCTCTGGTTTGCTGATTTCAAGCAGACAGCTATCCTACATGACTCATCTTAGACAATTCTTTCTTTCTTATAGAAACACAAACATGATGCATCACTATTGGGTGACCTCTTGGCTCCAGTAGTTAATAGAACAAAAAAGGAAAAACAGAAATATAAATGATTTATAGCAGTGATATATGTACACTTATATAAAATATGCATAAAACAGTAACAAATTTTAAGTTTCAGTAAAATAAACTTTTTGTTTTTCTTCAGTAATAAAATATTCCTTTTTTGTTTTGTTTTGTTTTGTTAGATTTATTCCAATTTATTTTACTTCTTTATATTTTTGGTTTTCTGGTGAATGGGATTGTTTCATGTGTAGTTTTAGTTGCTCTGTGTTCAATACATAGACATACAACTGATTTCATATATGTATCTTGTATTCTGAAGCCTAGTTGTAATTACTTATCAGTTCAGATTGTCTTAAAGTGGCTTTTATAGGTCTTTTGTACATAGCTCTTGCCTGTAGATGAAAGAAACTTTCCAGTTTAAATGGATGCTGTTTCCTTTTTTTGCTGTCCACAGCAGCTGACTCGATTTCTTCATTAATTTTCATGAGCGTTTCTGCATTTCACTCTAGGCTCTTTCAAAATGTCATTCTCATTTTATTTCTTTTCTTTTCTTTTTTCTTTTGGTTGAGACAGGGCTTCTCTAGCCATCTTGAAACTCTCTGTAGAGCGGGCTGACAACAAACTTAGAGATCCACCTGCCTCTGCCTCCCAAGTGCTGTGATTAAAGGCATGAGCCACCACTGCCTGGCTCTTTTGAATTTTTTTAAAAAAGCTTTTATTTATTCTTCAAAAGTTTTGTAAAATATACTTTGACCATATTATTCCTCCTCCTCAACTACTCCCAGATCATCCCCTGTTTTTCTACTTACCCAATTCAAATTCTTTCTGTCTTAATGATCAAAAAACAAAACAAGATAAAACCAGCTGTCACTTTTTTTTTATTTTCTAAGTTTTTTTATTTACATTCCAAATCATTTCCCCTTTCCCTGTTTCTTCCCTCCCCGAAAGTCCCATAAGCCCCCTTCCCTCACACTTTTCCCCATTCAACCCCCTCTCGCTTCTCTGTCCTGGCATTCCCCTACATCCAGTCTTTCCAGGAACAGGGTCTCTCCTTTTTTAAAAAAGATTTATTTATTTCACTTATATAAGTACACTGTCGCTGTCTTCAGACACCAGAAGAGGGCACTGTATCCCATTACATGTGGTTGTGAGCCACCATGTGGTTGCTGGGAATTGAGCTCAGGACCAATGGAAGAGCAAGCAGCCAGTGCTCTTAACCACTGAGTCATAAAATATTCCCAGACTTTTTGACGTCTGACTTTTGCTGTGTTGTTGGCATTCTCTTTACAAAACTCTTCTATGTGTTCCTGTGTACTGCTGTAAGTCAGAATTCTAATGCAGATTTCACAGTTGCCCACCCAAAACCACAGCAGCCTGTACTGTGCACTGGTTGATAGAGAATTCGAAGTGACTAAAACGTATCAAGCATGGGGGTTTATGTGGGATCACCTCTTGGGTCCCTTCACAGTATAAACTCTTGCTAAGCATCTATTAGCACTGGCCATTTGTTCTTTATACTTGTGGCAGAATTTATCTGGCACATAACAAAACAATTTAGCTTAGATTGTTGATCTGTATCTGAAAATAATACATAGATAAGGACACCATGTGACTAGCAATTAACAATCCTTGCTCTTTGTGAAAGTCCAGGCAGTGGGCTAACTGCTTTTCGTATAGACTCACTTTACCCTGCATGACAAACCAAAGAGCAAATATTACTACTGATTGAGACACTGAGAGGCATTGTTAAGTAACTCGACTGGGCTCACACAGCTAAAAAGTAGTAGGAAACCTAGACAGTGTAAACCCAAGACCCACCCTCCAAGCTATTCACTGTAGAGAGAAAAGAGACCATGGAACACTGACACAAGCAAACTGTATTTAAACACAGTAACACTCAGCCACCAGTTTTAGACAAATCTTCCCACACTTATCAGAACACTAAGAATGATTGTTTAAGCCACAGGATGAGCAGTAGTTTAAAAAAAAAAAAACCTGAGCTTAAGCATAGGTCGTCATTTTATTTTCCGTTACAGGCTCGCTGAACCTGGAACTTTCCCATCGAGTCTAGCCCATTTTGAGAGTGAGGCTCATTTACATGGGTCTGTTAGGACTTCGATTTCATTGTGAGTAATATATATTTCCGCTTAGGTCTCACTCTGCAGGCCAGAGCTAAAGGCAAGTACTATTATAGATCAGGGCCAGTGAAGTGGGTAATGAGGTTTGGTATATAAAACGCTTGGTATAAATGCAAGGGAACTTCTGGGTTTTCTTTAACATTAACTGCTTTGAAATGCATCATTTAAAATAGAATGCTTAGTAGGCCAGTAGCTGTTGGAGAATAATTTTCCTTCACTAAGCAGACCACTGGAAGCTTCGGCAAGACACCGTTCACAAACACAAAACTGTGTGTGTGCGGTGAGTTATTTTTAATAGGAACTCCATGGGGTGACTGCTAAAACACATAGCTGAACATGAAGAACATCACCCACTGCTACAGAAGCAAGGGATGGAAGAGCTGCTCCTGTCCGCTTCATAAAGGAATATGGTCTGAATCCTCAGGCTGACATGGAAGCTTAAAAAAGAAGCAGTTAAAATACCCAAGTGGACATTTCATCTCTCCAGGTCAAAACTCTTCTTACATATTCTGACTCCTGAGACTCACACAGAGGGTAGGGAGAGAAAAGTAGCTATAAATATGACTTTAATAGATTTATTACATTTGCCTATAACATTTAAGATCATATCTGCCTCTATGTTCTTCAGCTGTCTGTTGATATTGGTCTGTGTTAAGTAAGAGCTTTCTGGCCCATAAAGACACTCCTTCATTGTGCATGGAACTAAGTAGAGTGTTGTTCACTATAACATAGCAGTGTGAGTGAAGGGCAAAGGGTTAACTACTACTCCAAGTTCCCTCCCTCCTTCCCCCTCTCTTCTGACTCTTTCTCTCTCCTCTTTCTCCTTCCTTTTCTCTGTTCCTCTTCCTTTCTACCCATCCACCATCCCATTATTTTTCTCTAACAAATTTTAATAGCCTAATATGTGCTAGGCACTATTCTTCTGTCATACTATTTTTTATTGAAATTCTGGCAAGTTTGTTATTACTAATCCCAGCCATGTGACATCCAACCACCAATAGCTTGATTAATTTAGATCCCTGTAATCAGAGATCATGGCTGACATTGCTTTAGCTTTCTTCTGCCAAAGCATAATTTCTTGTGCTTGTTTAGTGTGCACCAGGTTGAGCTGAGCAACTGTTTATATAACCAACTTAGAAACTCCATCACTTACAAGATAACTTACAAGTCAAGTCAACATTCTTCACAATTTCTAGTTCTTCCTAAGGAACTAGAATGGGATTTTTTTTTAAAAAAAAGGTTTACTTAAATTATTTATGAGTACTCTATAGCTGTCTTCAGACACAGCAGAAGAGGGCATCAGATCCCATTACAGATGGTCATGAGCCACCATGTAGTTGCTGGGAATTAAACTCAGGACCTCTGGAAGAGCAGTCATCTTTCCAGCCCATAGAGGGGATTTTTAATGTCAGTCCAACTATCCATTGAAGGTTGACCCCATCATAAATTCATAGTGGGAACCAAGCCACTTTACTAACCTAGGCCTTGCTTGGAAGAACTCACCTAGCTGTATTTAAGATGGAAAAACAGAGCTTCAGTGCTTATTATGGGTAGACCATTGAATCTAGTTTAGTCATCTAAAGCCTTTATTAACCTCGTGCTTAAAGAAGTCTATCCAGATCTCTACAATTTCCTGACTCTTGGTCATCTCTATAGTCTGAAGGTCATACTCGGAACTGGTAGCCTCTTTGTGTGTGTGTTTGTGTGTGTGTGTGTGTGTGTGTGTGTGTGTGTGTGTGTAGGGGAGGCTCTTCAAGCATTTGCCTTGTGCAGCCCTCTCTAAGGATAGTCTAGGCGGTTTTCTCACCAGCTACCACAGCATCTCATGGTGGCTTGAAGACAGCAGCTGTTCTCCCTGTAAGAACCTGCATTGTCTGTATCTGTTTCTAGTAAACTAGTTGTTAGGGGATAAATATGCAAATGAATGCAAATTTCTGTTGCAGTGATGGAGAAAGGGATTATTTCCAAAAGTGGGAAGACATTCTCAAAAGACTATTTGGATATTCTCTCACAGTGCAACCTCAGTAAATTAATCTGACCAGAAGAACAATGCCCTTCTTCAAAGATGTCCCAACCTCATGTGCAGAACCTGTGAATAAGTTACCAGATGTGACAAAGAGGGACAAAGGTGGAAGATGGAATTAAGGCTGCTAATAGTTGACAGGGAGGTCTTCAGGAATCATCTCGGCATAACCAGACAATCACAAGTGTTTTTGAAGTGGACGAAGGCAGAAAAGTCTTGGGACTGATGAGGGAAGAACTGAACCTGCCATCAGAGGCACTAAGAAAAAGGGCGGCCCAGAGGCTGAGCATATGGGCAGTTTCTAGAAAGACAAAGAGACAGAGTCTCTCTGAGACCTTCTGAAAGGAAAGCATACAGATATACCTAGTTTTAGCTCCAGTAGATACACCACAGACTTCTGGCTTTAAAAAAATGGTAAAATTTGGGACTGGAGAAATGGCTCAATGGGCTAAGAGTGTGTGCTGTTATTGTAAGAATTGGTTCAGTTCCTATAACCCACATGACAGCTCACAAAAGTCTATATAACTTGAGTTCCAGAACATTCAACACCCTGTAGACTCTCTACACATCAAACACATACATGGAATACATACATATATAATACATGCAGGCTAAACACATGTATGCATAAAATAAAAAAAAATAAATCTTTTGTTAAAGATGTAAGATTTTAAGTTTGGTCTTGGCAAGATGGATAAGCAGGTAAAGCTATCCAAAGCCTAGGCTGATAACATGAAATCAGTTCCTGAGACATAGGTGGTGGAAGACCAGAGCAGACATCCTGCACGGTGTCTTCTGACCTCTGTCCATGAATAGTGGCATGCACATACACGTGAAAACAAAAATTGATCTTTAAAATGTAATGACATTATAAATCTCTGTTCTTTTATTCGCCACAGCTTTTTTGTAACTTATTATCAAGAAGATAACAGATAAGAAATCGGAAGACCTAATTAAAACCGTCATCGCACCTCTTGCGACGTCACTCTCCTAATCAATGACTTGGGGCTGAATCATACCTAATCTGCTTATCTCCTAAGGCTGTTTATGAGATCAAAAGCTATAAAGCTTTGCTCAAATGCAATTCAGCACTGAGTCACTGTGCATCTTCTGCAAGACACATAACACATAGCTGTAAAACGGGGTATTAATAATATCGCTTTAGTGTGAGGATCTGAGTTAATCCACGTAAAGTGCTAAGAAGGGTGTCTGAAATCCTGTCATGTACAGGTTGCCCATTGTTGCGTGGATAAAGAAATTTCAGAAAGGTTAAGTACTATCAAGTGATAGGCTAGTGTGAGCACTCTTAAAGAGCTGATTTTCAGGGAAGAGAAGATGGCCCACAGACCCTTTCTAGTTGCAGTCAGAAATGCACAGAGGCATTTTAGTGATCAAGTGCCACATGGCTGGAATTTAGTTACGGAAAACCAAGGATCGAAGATTTCCACAGTGAAAGAGTTTTCTAAGTCCTAAATGATACTTTATATGCCTCTTCACCTTCAGTTGTTGATTCAATGGAAAAAAAAATCAAACCAACCAACCAATCAACAAAAACAAAAAACAAAAATAACAACAACAAAAAACAAATATCCAAAGAACTGAAGTACATTCATTAAGTGTTCAAGATAATGAGCTAAGAAATTAAGACTGTACAACCTTAACATCTTAGTTACTTTTTAAAGAATTAAGCAGACTTTTGAAATCTCAAATTCTGCCTCCAGTGACACAGTTCCTCTAACAAGGCCACACTTACTAATCTTTCTGGAAAACACTTTCACCAATAAAGAGAAAGGCTGGGGAGACACTTCAGTTGGTAAACTGCTTGTCTGAAGCATGAGGTTTTGAGTTCAGTTTCCCAGTGCCCATGTAAAAAGCTGGGAATTGGCAGACACTTCTGCAGTCCTGGGGAAAGTCTGTGAAAGCAGAGACATGAGGGGCCTGGGGAATTTCTGGCTAGTCAGTCAAAAGAATTAGTGAGTCCAAAGCTCAGAGATTGAGACCCTGTCTTCAAAACTATAGGGAAGAGACATTGAGGAAGAGAGCTGATGTTGAACTCTTTCTTGCTTTCACACACACATACACACACACACACAAACACACACACAGACACACACAAACACACACACAGACACACACATACACACACACACAAACACACACACAGACACACACACACACACGCTGTCATGTTCTATTCAACAACACAGGGTTTTGCTCACATTATAGTCTGTGTGAGTGATATAGTTTAGAATTATAGGGCTCCATATTTACGTGGCTTCCTATGGGGTATCGACTTTCTCTCTTTAAAATGAGAAGTTCATACTACAAAATTTTCCGACCTCAATTTTAATGAGTACTTGGCTAACATATTAGCTTAATTGCTGTGGCTGATTTACAATTTAAATTGGAATGGGAACTTGCACTCCTGGCTGGCCATGTGTTCAATGCTGTCCTGAGGAGTTCTGCTCTTGTAGTAGCTCTGTTTGGATAGTCATATGTTTATTATATTTGATTTATAAAGTCCTGTCCTTCTTCATGTCCCTCCCATCTGATTCCTGCTCAGGGCTGCCTTAGACACTTCACCATATTTAAGAAGTGGGGAACGTACCAGGAGCCCAGCAACATCAACTGGTTCAACAACAAGGAAGCCTGGTAAAGCTCGGGCTCCGCCTTACATAGAATTTAGTTGAGCTGGGAAATCAGATAGACTTCATACCTCCTAGCTATGTTATTGTTGCTTTAGGTGATAACATAATGCTTTTGTTTCCTCATTAGGAAAGAGGGCAACAATGGTATTGGCCTCATGGAGTTGCCAAGCAGATGAAAACAGAGCCTGGCACAAGTGGAGTGCTCAAGAAATGTTAGCTATTGTTGAGTCTCTTTCCCCAGGATATGTTTAACTCCGGTGGCCTCTGAAGGGCTGGTCTCCCAGCGTTGGCGTTTTGATGCAGATGGATGGATGGATGGATGGATGGATGGATGGATGGATGGATGGATGGATAGATAGATAGATAGATAGATAGATAGATAGATAGATGATAGATTATAGATGATAGATTATGGATGATAAATAGATATAGATGGATGATAGATAGTGACATCAGAAATTGAGAGTCAAAATAATTCCTTTCCTAAGAAATTCTAATTAAGAAATGACAACTCCAATAAGAGTAGCAGATTGCCCACCTTAAACAGGGCATTTCTTGTCATTTTTATTGAAGCTGACTACCTGTATTCCTTACATTCTCAGTGTGCAGTTGCACAGTTGCATGAAGTAAAGAGGTAACACTTTCCTGACTTGTACTTTGCAGGAAACACCAAGACTGTGTGAGGTTATGAAAATGTAAAACAGCTGCAGGGGTGGCTCTAACAAGCCTCTTCACTGGGAATCTTTGCTTTATGCCAAATGACGAAAGGAAGGGTTATGATGTTTGAGCTGATGGTATGTGACTACTCCCACATCAGTGAGGACTACGGAGGACAACAAACACTTGGTTTCAAATAAGAGACACTGAGTTTGGTGCCTGAGAGTGAATTTTGGTGGTGGAATGTTTGCCTAGAACATGCGAATCACTAGGCAACATCTCTAGTGAGGTGAGGGTGTAAAGGTGAAAAGATGTGGTGAGAAGTCATATCTTCCTTCATAGGCATCACTGACTAGCAGACAATAATTGAAAAATTGGGCTAGGGATGCCCAGGTCTTCTTCAGATGTTCTTTAGATCATGATGATGCAGTGTTCTTTAGAATGTCTATAGAGAGCTTTTTACAGAACTCATTTTCCAGTCACTCTTTAAGAAGTATATTACATGACCCTTTCATACACACACACACACACACACACACACACACACACCCTCACACACATGTACACACACACCCTCACACACATGCACACACATATATACACACACACATATATATATATACACACATACATACACATTCACACATACAATCACATACATACACACTCATACACACACACATATATATATATACATACACATACACACATACATATGCATACACACACACACACACACACACACACACTCCTTTTTCTAAGATCATTTTCAACTCCAGGGAGTCATCTTTTCTTCTTTGTCTGTAAGAATCGTTTTCTAACGTCCTTGGCAAGTTATTATTTATTAAAGTGAAATCAAAGACAGGAAGAAGGGATGTAGTAAGGGGCATGCCTGAAGTAAAATATGATTTTTTGTCACCCCCTCCATCTGTATTTTCAATATTGATTATAAACTAAACAGGTACCCAGAAGTTTACAGTCCAAACTATACTCGCACAAGATCCTACCTGTCCCTTGTCACCCAAACCAACACATACTTGATCAAGATTTTTTTCTCCTGTTTACTTATGTTAATCATGAAACCAAACCAAATAGCCTTCTAGGTTCTGGATTCAGGGGCAGTGAATTAAATACGAAGACATCACAAATCCTCTAGACAAATCAAAAAGAAAAAATAAAGCCCCTTTGTGTTCCAGGCTAAGAGGCAGACCATCACATTGCCAGGAGTTTTCATCTGCTGTCACAAGCCAAGCAAGTTGGCTTCCCAGAGTTACACACCAGCACCACAGTTGGGTGAACGGGGAACTGATTACATCTTAGTTTAAGGGCTTAAGTCAATCACCACATTATAAAGTCTAGGTTAGAATAGTGTCTCAGTAGCTGAGTTAATTTACTCCCTCACCCCGCATGCATATCATTGAGGGATACAAGCCCTGGAGAGCCCCCATGTACATAAAAGACCTCTGGACAACTCAATCTGTAGTTAGGAAGAAGCTGAGAAAATCGATGACATTACCACGCAGTGTGTGAGTGCCAGCGAAAGTGTGTACAAAGAGCTACAAAGACAGAAAACCAGAGTTCGGGCAAATGAAACCGCTCCGCTCGGAGTCCCCCACCCCCATATTGCCACATCCAAATTGGTACTTCCTAGTCTATACCCATTGGATGATTTTAGAGCTGAAGACACCAGATTTTCAGAGAGAAAGAGTTTCGAAAGTTCTTTAACATTCATAGGCAGGGAAATCTGTTTACAGATGCAGACTCGATTTCACACTTCTCCGGTAGACACAAGCAGAAAAAAAAAAAAAAAGAAAACACTTCACCAGCTCTCCACCCAGAGGAACCTGGAATCCGGACTGACCGGCTGAACACCCTGCAGGGGAAGTGAACTTGTGCCTAAATCGGCAACATCTTTCCCAGCCTTTGGCACAACGTCACGGACTCTCTCCAGTGCTGGAGGGAAGGGAAGCAGGAAAGGGTGGCTGAGTTTTAGCATTCAAATACTGCCACTTCTCTCTGGCGTTTATTTTACCTTTCAGGTCTTCACAGCTGGATTGCCCAGGCTATGAAAATTTTGCCAAAAGTAGAAAAGTACCAGAGCCGCCTGCTGTGAATGAGCTAGTGGCCCTGCTTTGCAAATGCGGATAGATGCAAATCCTGTCCACTCTCCATCCCCCCCCCCCACCCGGTCCATTTCCCAGACTCCAAATTACACTTGGATTGTCCGCAGATAAAAATATGAAACCACGTGCACGGTAAGTATGAAACTTCCCACACCAGTGCACTAAAGCACCTCATCCAAGCCAGGAAAATCCAGGCAGTCCAGTCTTTTAGTACAGCGCCCTGGGTCAGGGCCGGAGTGAAGATGAGTTGCCCCAGGTAGTAAAACTTGTCAAAAAAAAGAAAGTCCACGCCTGCCACTGTCTTTGCAAAACACAGGCACTGTAGGGTTCTAGGACTTCGGGGCATGTGGCTGGTGATTGTGAGTGTGCAGATGGGCAGAAGAGAGAGTGGTACTACGGGGTAAGGCCCGCGCAGGGTTAACCCCTTACCTTCCAGCAGTACTTCCTTGCCAGCTCGCTTCAGCGCCTGCACTGCTTCGTCGTGGGTGGCGTCCCGCAGGTCTGCTCCGTTCACCGACAGTATGGCATCGCCCACGTACAGGGCTTGGGTCTGATCCGCTGCCAGCCCCTTGAAGATCTTGCTGATGAGTATGGGCATCTTGTTTTCCTTGCCCCCTTTGATGCTAATGCCCAGTCCGCCCAGTTCCTGCTTCAGCACCTTCACGCCCCTCTTCTGGTTTGAGATGGACTCAGGCACCTGCTCCGGGAGGTCGGTGAAGGCGGTGCGGACCCCGGCGGGAGAGTCCGGGGCTTGAGAGACACCGCTGCCCGGGTGCCCGGTTCCGGAGCCCCTGCAGAACGAACCATTGGTGGCAGTCCCTATGCCGTTGTACGCCGCAGCGCCCTCCTCGCAGCTCAACACCAGGGCGTCCTCGCTCAAGTTCACTAGAACTTTATGCCAGCGATCCCGCACCAAAACTTCCAGCAGTCCGCTCCGCTGCGCCCGGGCGCCTCCACCGCCAGCCGGCGCAGCCACAGCCGCCGCCGCTACCGCCATCTTTCCAGCATTCTTAAAATGCCATGTGATTGCAAACGGGGGAAAAAAGTGGAGAAGGGGTGAAGGTGGGTGGACTCGGGGAGCCGGAGCGCAGAAGAAGCAGATGCCCCGCAGCGCGCGCTCAGACCCCGGACGGACTCCACTCCCCGTGTTCGCGGCTGCGCTGGGCGCCAGTTGGCCGCGGCGGAGCTTGTTCCCCCTCGCCTGATCCTGGGCGGGGTGGAGCAACCTAAAAGAAGAAGGAGAGCCCTCGACAGGGGAGGAGGGAAAAAAGCCAGCTGCCAGTTGCAAAACCCCAAACCGAGAGGAGCCGTGGAGCCGCGGAGCCGCCAAGTGCTGGAGAGAATCGGTAGGAGGAGGCAAGGGCGGGGACCCGCAGCCCCAGCCGCTCACCTGTTTGCCACTGCAGCGTCACACTCCCACGTCGCGCTGGCTCAGACCCGGGTGCCTTAGTTTTCGGTTGCACCTTGCCGCAGTTCCCCCAAACCTACCTGGTCCCAAGTCACTCTACCCACCCCGCCAGCCACCCCATTTCCTCCTCTCAACCCTCGATTTTCGACGGGCTGCCACACTCACCTTTAGCAGGTGTGCTCACTCTGTCCTCTTGAGTCAACTCCTCTCCCTCCTCCCTCAGGTGTTTGAAGACCCAAGTCTTCCTCAAACCAAAGCTTCACTGCCTCTACTCAGTTCTCCGCCCCCCCCCCACAACGCCCCCCACCCCGCCCCAGATCTCTGGGAAGGAAACTGGAGAGAGAGAGGGAGAGAGAGAGGGAGGGAGAGAGAGAGAGAGAGAGAGAGAGAGAGAGAGAGGGAGGGAGGGAGGGAGGGAGGGAGAGAGAGAGAGAGAGAGAGAGAGAGAGAGAGAGAGAGAGAGAGAGAGAGAGAGATCGATCCCAGGCTGTGGCAGAAGCCAGGTTCATCAAGTCAGAGTATCCCTATCCTCTAAGTCAATGCATCTTTCGGGGAGTTTGAAGACAAGAGGGCTTTCTCTCAGTACCTATCCTCAATTTCAACAGGGCTCTGCCTGCCTCATCTCCAGGACAAGTGTCTAACTCAACGTCTCTCTTTGCACATGGCTCCATTCTTCTTCCCCCAACCCCACCCCTGTGCCAGCCCAACTGCTTCTCAGGGTTTCCTCTTCTTTCTCCGATTCCATACGGGAAATGTCTTCTTTTAAAACGAAGAATAGCTTTGTTCTCCAAGCTCCCTGAAAATTGCTTGTCTGACTCCTAAGCTGCTCTGTCCTAAGGTGACTCTTGGTTCTTTTCCTAGGCCAGTCAGGAAATGCCACCATAACTGCAACCCAAGCCGTAGCTGGACATACCAGAGTTCTTCTGCTATGGAACTGAAGTTCTCTCCCTACCCCAAGCAGGTCCCACAGCTCACTTAAACTGTACTAAGACTTACTGGTCTTCCTGCTGCTCTCTCTCCTTTCTCCAGAAGGCAAAATAAAACGCAGCATCTGCTAATTCTGGGAGGTGGAGGTCACCGGATAAGATGCCAACAGGAAGAGGGTCTTGGGTAACATGCCTGTCATCACCCTACTGATGGGTATCAGCAGCAAACAGCTCCAATTCCTTTCAGACCTGCTTAATCAAGGACGCCCCAAAACTCCCAGGAATCCCTATGAAGTCTTAGGCAGGGTTACAGAGCACAGTGAAAATACTTGAGACTTTCTAGAGAAACTGAAGTCACTATGGCTCACACGGGACTCTCCACTGGTCTTCATTTGTTTTTCATGCAAACTTGCCCACAATAGGGACAGGAGCCCCAGGGAGTCCTTCTGTCCTTCTGTCCTTCCTGTTGGTCTGGGTTAGCCAGGGAACTAAGACAGCAGGCACCACTGTTGGGAAGAAACCTGAGAGAGACAGAGAGACAGAGAGACAGACACAGAGAGACAGACACAGAGAGACAGAGACAGAGACAGACACATGCACACTCATACACACAAAGAGAGAGACATTCACACACAGAGAGAGAGAGAGAAAGAGAGAGAGAGAGGCAGAGACAGAGAGACAGAGACAGAGACAGAGAGACGAGAGAGACAGACAGAGACAGACACATTCACACACAAAGAGAGACATTCACACATATACAGAGAGAGAGAGAGAGAGGCAGAGGCAGAGGCAGAGAGAGGCAGAGACAGACAAAGACAGAGAACAGAGACAGACACAGAGAGAGACAGAGGCAGACAGAGACAGAGATAGACAGAGAGACACAGACACAGAAAGACAGAGACAGACACATTCACACTCACACACACAAAGAAAGAGACATTAACACACACACACACAGAGAGAGAGAGAGAGAGGCAGAGACAGACAGACAGACAAAGACAGAGAGACAGAGACAGACACAGAGAGAGACAGAGGCAGACAGAGACAGAGATAGACAGAGAGACACAGACACAGAGAGACAGAGACAGACACATTCACACTCACACACACAAAGAAAGAGACATTAACACATACACACACACACACACACACACACACACAGAGAGAGAGAGAGAGAGAGAGAGAGAGAGAGAGCGAGAGAGAGAGAGAGAGAATCTGGCCTTCAGTGTGGAGGCTGAGGTTTCAGGCCCTTCATCACTAAATGTTTGCTTTCCAAATATAAAACACTAGCGTTGGCATAGGTACCAGAATACCAATGTGAAGATGGAAAAATCAAAAGTAACCTGTCCCTGGACCAGAAATCCCCCAGCTAGCGTCCTAGCGCTTGGCCTTTGTGGCTCTGCAGTGGATACATGCTAGACACACCCACAAAGTAATTGATCTATTAGCCATTAGAAATGGCAGGTTCTGGGATGGGCTTTTCTACAAATCTCTGTACTAAGCACATTTTCTTCTGTGTAAGCACACCTCTATGGAAAGAAAATATGTTCCTGGTTGAAAGCTACATCAGAACGAAAGGAGACCAATGTTGACTAGCATGAGGCCAGAGGCATGCATGTGGCTTTGCTAGTTGGGTTGGAATTACAGTCCCTGTCCTAAGTACACTCCACATATTAACCCAATCCTCTGGACAATACTTGAGGGCTAATTCTGTAATGGGCACTCCCATTTACTGTTAAAGAAGTGGAGGCTCAGGATTAATAACCTACCTGGCGCATGTGATTAATAAATAGCAGGCAGGACTTGAAACTTAACCATTGTCTCACCTCTGTTAAAAATACAGCTTAGCACCTGTAGCCCTGTTGCTCATCTGAAGACAGAGTCCTTTCTAGTCCATGGAGGAGGGACAACTCTCAGGTGAAGGTCCAACCCTTCATTACAAGATAAAAACAACATTTCCTTCAGACCTCTCTTTCTTCAAAAGCTTAGAGAACACCCTGCCCTCCTCTGTTTGATACATTTTGACTTTGACGTGGTGATACTTGAAATGGCTAGCTGAGAAGCCTGACGTCATCCCTCAGACAATGCCACATCTCTGACTTCTTATCAGCACCAATTCTCAAAGGTAAGCCTTATTCACCTTGATATATTTTCAGGGAGAATGCTCAAGTAGGATCTCCCAATACTTACAATCGGGAAAAAAAAATTCCTTTGGCTCCCATGGCCTCTGTGTTAGCTTTCTGTCACTGTACCAAACACTTGAGATGATCGACTCACAAAAGGGAAAGGCTTATTCTGACTCATGGTCCTGAGGTTACGTATTGTGGCTTTGGCCCTGTTGCTTTGAGCATCTGGAGAGGCTGGACACTTGAAATAAAACCTTTCACCTTCTGACTAGTGAGCAAAGGGAAGAAAGAAGGGTCTAGCGTTCACTGTCCCCTTGGAGGACTAGACAGAATGACTTGATCACCTCTCAATACAGTGAGTGGCCCTCCTTTTAAACATCCTACCTAACTGTCCAATAGCAAGAAGCTTGGAATCAAGGCTTTAGAACCCCGAGTATTCCAGATTGCAGTCCTATCAGACCCCTATAGGCCGCCTATTTTAACAAACAGTGGCCACTGGGGAGGACTGTTTTACTCAAGGCTACATAGTGAGTTTGTAAGTCAAGTCAAATTATTCATCAGCAAGATCAATGTTCTTCAAAAGGTACTCAAAGCCTGTCCCCTCCTGAAAGACAAGATTTCCTTCACACCATGATTTCCCCTGTTCTGTCGATGCTTTCTTCCTTATACTCTGACTTCCATTTTCCATCCAGCCTAAAGGGAGATTCCTCTCTTCCTGTTTCCCATAGGATGAGCACTTATCTAGAGACGAGTGGCCATAGAATTGCCAAAGTAAGTCACATGTTCTCTATCTCAAAGATCCAAGGATGCATAACAGAGAAGCAGCATGTTGCCAATTAAGTAACTCTGTTTGTCTCACAGAGTCTTGAGTGCAACTACCCTGCCCCAGCTCCTGTTGAGGGGCAGAGATATAGGAGGAATAAAACTGGCAGAGAGAGGCCTGCCTTAGGAAAGTTTCATCATAGTGGGTATCAAAGTAGGAGCAAGGGCAGACTAGAAATAAATTCCACAGAGAGGTGAATGTTATCAAGTAAGGGATGGGGCAAAGTAGGAAAGTTAACAGTGACTGGGGTAAAAGACCTATGGAGGAGAAGTAGAGGCTATTATCCAGATCCTTTGTGAGAATGTGAGATTTGGATGAGAACAGGTTGCTGAGGTGCTGATACTGGATGAGTGCGAAGGCAGCTAGCTTGCTGATCCCAAGTCTCAGTGTTGTGCTAGAGATTCTCATTCAGAGATAAGAGTGTGAAGACAGCAAGAGTGCGAGGAAGGCAATGAAGAAAGGGGAGCCTCTCAAAGATCTAAAGGAAGTTGCCAGGGCAAAGGCCAGTTTAGGATGACTGAGAGAGAGCCAGGCTTGTCTAGTTCAAGAGACCAAAAGGTGTAGTGTTGCTGGGACAGCTCAGAGGAGAAAGAGAGATGTAAGAGAGGAGACCAGAGGGAAAAGATGGACCAGATTCCAAAGTAGGACCAAGGAGGAGTGCAGGATAGACCACCCTCCTTGTCTTTCTTGAATATCAGCAATAGTGCATTTTGCATTGGAAAGCAATCCTGATTTCAAATGTTATATCATGTTTCTCATTACATAAATGAGAAGACTCTCCAGTATTTGGAGTTGAAAAAATTCTGTACTTTTGACATCATTTTCTAAAGGATAACACTGAGCATCTTTAGGGATTCCCCCCCCCCCCCATGAACAAAGAATAGATGCCAGATAGACAGTGAAGGAACAGCAAGAATCTTTGATTTATGAGGTCAAAATAGGGAAAAGGATGAAAGAGAAACAGGGGGTTTTAAAATGCATCCCCCCTAAAGTGAGTCAGCCTGGCCAATGCATATTGACTACACACTGGGTACCTGCTTTTATGAAGACATAAGGCAGGTGCTGGAGGCAAACAAGCCCAGGGGATGCAGAGATAATTAAGACAGGATGACATCTATGCAGCACATGGGGAGAACAGGTTGCTGAGGTGCTGAGTGAATTAGTGTGAAAACAGCTAGCTTCCAGATTCCAAGGCTTGGTGCTGGGTTAGTGTTAGCACATCTCAAAGATAAAGTATGAAGACAGCAGGGCCGTGAGGAAGGCAACAGGAGGCAGAGCAGTTTCTGTTTCTCGTCTGGCTTGTCCCTCTTGGATAATAGGTTCATTATCATCTAAAAAGCATGTGGAGACACCCTCCATTGCTCACGTACCTGGGCAGGTCCTGGATAAACTAGAAAGTCCACTACCCAGACCCTTGGCTAAGCTGTCAATCAGGTGAGAGCTACTTGATGGTTCTCAGTGGGTATATCCTCTTCCAGGACAACTCAAGGCGCAATTATAAAGAGCCTTGTTATTCAGACTTCCTCTGATTGAATTCTCTTCTTGTCTTTTCTTCTGTAACAACCTGTAATGAAAACAAACTTTGTATCAATAGGGATATTTTAATTTGCATTTTATTTTAATGCAGTCCACCTTTCCTTAATGGATATATCTTTTATTTTTTATTCTTTGTGAACTGTAGAATGATGAATCAGATTTCATTTTAAGGAACATTGAATACAGGGGTAAGACTCTAGTTGTATAAAACCCCAAGGGCATCACAGTCCAACACACACTAGAAACTTCAACAGCAGGGTCTATGTGGATGTGAGGTGAGAAGGAACAAGAAACCCACGTCCTACTCCACTCGCCTTTAAAGTAACATCAGATAAAATATGAAGTTGTTATTTCAGGATGTTGCTAAACTCTCATGCTCCAAGTTTGCCATTACTTTTCTAACTCAACTTTTGCACTGGGGGAGAGGGTGTTCCTGCGTGTGGCAGAACCTGTGTTTGAGTCCTTTATGGAGACATTTATATATACCCCTCTCTCAATCTTGGAGAAACAGCAAACTTCCTTCCTCACTCTGCCCCCAGCCAGATAGCCTATTTCTGTTTATAGCTCACCAAGCCACTCCTTCCTGCATAGTTTCCTCTCAGACAACATCCTACTGTTAACTCTGCTGAGCTCAGAGTCCTTCACTGTGACCATGTGTAAAGTGTCTACTCTCCCAGTGCTCAGCTCTGAGACCATTGCTGTGACTATGTGTAAAGTCTCTACTGTGCCAGTGATGAGCCCCAAGTCTATCACTGTGGCTATACATGAAGTTTCTTTTGGACTTCTCTTCATAATATAATCTACCATATGATCCATAATCTTTCTTTCTCTAGTTGATTAACTCCAACTAACCACAGTCTGGAAATGTTAATGGAAATTTCCAGAAGGTTCAGATAAACCAAATGTTAACCATTCACTACAGATAGATTGGGAGCACATTACAGAACTTATCTAAGTTCTGGAAAGCTATTTACTTCTGGAGATCAAGAGAACATACAAGGCAAACAAATGCTGGTGATAAAAAACTTTAGTGACTACAGAAGGCTGAAGAGTTTTCCTGTGATTTCTTACATATAATGGAAGCACAAATACATAATGAACTAAAAGTAGAACAATATTGGAGATGGTTTCATAGTTCAGATAGGATAGTTAGGAATCAGTACTTGTGTGCAAGCAAAGGAAAGAAATTAAACAGTGAGCAGTTTGCGAAAGTTTACTGGAAAAAACCTGGGTGGAAGAGAGTGGAGTGGAAGTATATTTACCATTTATTAAACCTTGACATGATTGGACTTTGTGTATACATACTATTTATTCTAGACAGTGACTATATGAGTAAGTAATGCCATTCCCAAGACAAGGCTGTTGAAGTCTACCAAGTTACAACTCTTACATGTATTTAAGTGGTGTTCAAACATTAAAATATAGGACTAATCTCTAAGCTTGTTTCACTTCCAAGATTTATGCTCATAAACTTTACAATATGCTTATGAGCATAGGTGTTCAAGATGGTGATGAAATTTATCAGTAGGTAGTAAGAGTCACTTTAGATGCATAATGGTGTAGGGAATGTTGGAACATGCAATTGATGTTGGCAAAGAAGCATTTATATTGATGGCCTACACAGAGCATTTCCATATATGCTATGATTTAAAAGTTTGAGTCCCTCCAAAATTTATATGCTAGAATTTATGATCTAATATGGTAGTTTTAAGAGATAAGGCCTTTTGGTAATGGATGGAAACCTCACTAATAGATCAGCAACCTTATAAATGAACAAACTAGTCCAAAATGAAGCCATTGGTAGATTTGATATTGGGTCTGAAAATGTTAACCCTATTTCTAAGATGGAATCTTTCATCTCTTTACCATGTGATAACAAAGTATTCATCTCTCTGACTCTCCTGTCGTATCAGGATATGATGTTTATTTTGTCTGAGGAATCCAGCAACAAGTCATCTTTTTTGTAGAAGCGAAAAATTCAATAGGCACTAATCCTTTCATTCCACAATGTTGTATTTTCTGATATTTAAAACTTAGGAAAGTAAATTTCTGTTCTATAAGCTAGGCTCGGTGGTGCATGCTTTAATCCCAGCACTTGGGAGGCAGAGGCAGGTTAATTCCTATAAATTCAAGATTCATAATAAATGATATATTATAATAAATAAAATTATCATTTTTATTTCTGTTCTTTATAAAGCATCTAGTCTCAGGTATTTTGTCATTGCATCACATACAGACAAAACGAAAACTGGGCACTTAGAGTTCTGTCACAAGAAATACCAAAGGAATGTAGAAATAGCTTTACAATTGGGTAATAGTGGATAAAGTTGAGACTATAAGAGCTATTCTGGCACAGACTCACAAGAAGAGAAGATCTTTAACCAGAGTCTCAACATATTAAGATGAATATTAATTAAGAATTGTAGAAAAACAGACCAGGGAGCATAGCTTGCAATCCTAGCACTTAGCAGGTAGAGGCAGGAGGATCAGAAGTTCACTGGCACCTCAAACTAATAGATATGGATATGAGGAGGAAATTGTTAGGAAGATGGCAGTTAGACGTGGGTACTAAGTAGGGAGATGGGAGAGTGTAGGGGTGAGAGCTGTTGTTATGCATTATGTATAAAGAACAAAGAACTGTCAAAGAAAAAATTTAACTAATAAAAACTTGGAAAACAAAAAAAATAACAAAAGCAAACAAAGAAAATAAATTAAGGTTATCCTTGGAAATCTTATAAGATGGTATATGCCTTTAATTCTAGTATTCAGAAGGTAGAAGCAGGTGGATCTTGATAAGTTCCAGGCCTGAAATACGAATTGAGTTCTAGGTCACCCATAGCCACACAGTGAGATCCTCTCTCAAAAAAATCATTGTAGAGATTTGGAAAGAAGGAGCAACTCTGCTGATCTCCTTATGTGTAAATGAGAGACAAGTTTTGAAAACTGGAGTGAAGGCCAGCCTAGTTACAAACTACCTAAGAACTTGGCTGGATTGCTTCAGCATAGATCTTAAGAGCAATAAAATAGAAAATCTGAAGAGAAAAATTAGCTAAGCAAAATTTTAATTCAGGAAGGGGGCTGCTTGAGTTTTTTGGACTAACTTTAGAAAAATGGGAGGAAAGAGAAACAAACTGAAAATGGAATTTACAACCAAAAGATAAGGATAACTTAAGGACTTGTAAAATGTTTAGCCTGGGCATGTAACAAAATGGCTTTGAAGAGATCATCAAGAGTATGGTCACAGTACCAGTTGATAAGGAAGTGAAGATGAATGGAAAGGGTGAAAATAAGGCACTCTACCAAAATCTACTGGGCCAAAGGTACAGCCATTTGAATGAGGTTACCATGGAGTCCCTACCAGAACATGGCTGAATGCAGTCACTCTGGTGGAGCATCACACCTTAGACCCCAGGACTATGAGACACGTGCAATTTCAGTCTGGAAGAACTACAGTCACTGATCTCCAGTCCCAGAGAGCTTCTGAGTCTAAGTCCTGTAAAGGTTTGGTATAGATTTCTCTGGAGCCTTGAAGATGGAAAAGCCACCTTAGTATGTCTGAAGGGAGGGATATGGAGTAAATGATGATTAGACTCAAGGTTTGAGATTAAAATTTTTTCCCTGTTTGGTTCCAGAAATGTGAACCTTGGTTCACTTTCTTCTTTGCTCTATCTTTCTCCTTGTGGTATGAATGCCTATCAACAATGTGACTTATCATTGCATCTGGGAGCAAACACTAGCTTTATTTTACACAACTTAAGCTGGAGCCTGATTGACTAAAGTTTGAATCACATTCAGTGTTACTCTACCTATATTGGGTGAGACTTTGAACTTCCACATGAAAGAAGGGAGTTCAAATCTGGAGAAATATCATGATTGTATGAATGTAGTTTATGTGTGGAAAAGATGTGTGTGGGGAAATAGGGGGGGGGAACCTTCATCAATATAATGTGCAAACTTACACAAAAGCTAGAATAATTACAAAGGCTGTTTTGTCTTTCTGTCTCTTCTCTCTCTATGGGGACACAGTGTTTGTCCCATTTGGAGGACTGAGCAACAAGGAACCATCTTAGAAACATACCAGACCTGACAATGCCTCATCCTTATGTCTTCCCAGCCTTTAGAATTATTATGAAAAACAAACTTGCTTTTTTTTTGTCTTGGGCAGTTTGTATAGCTGTACAGATTAAGAAAACATCACTTGTTTAGAGTCAAATATTATCATTGGCAGAAATTCTCAAACAATAGTACTTACTGGGTAGTTATGAAAAGAAAACCAAAACTCAAAAGCGAATAGTTGAAGTGTCATTGATAGGGTATGACTCTCAAAATAGATATGCCAAATGAAGGAAGTTACTTACTGTGGTGAGAGAAACATTTAACTCTATGTTGAGTTTGTTCATTGCTTCTAACCATAATTGAACTAGCATTTCAGGAAAATAATCTCCAGGTAACTATTAACTGTGGTCATCCAGAGCAACAGATACATTTAAGGATGAAGATCTACTGTGTATGAAATGAAAATCATGGACACCCGTTGTATCACAAGACATTGTTTTTACATACAGTGTGCACTGGACTAAGTCCCCAGAAGAAATCCACTTCCTGGAAATCTAATCTGCAGATGAGGAGCAAAGAAAATTAGAGCAAACCAAAAGCCACTTACCACAGAAAACCCAGGGCAGATTTCTTTCCCTGTCTTCATAGTTGGGAATATGTTGCATGACAGAAGAAGCAGATGGTGAAGGATATACAGGGAGAGTTTGCCCAGAACAAGGCAGAACAGAATGGTAAATATTTGGAGTAGCCAGGTGACTAGTTTAGAGAACAGTAAAAACAGACTAACAAACAAACTTCAGAAGTATTTTAAAGAAGGAAACAAATTGTTCTCGGCTAATTAGAATCTCCACGTTTTGTATATTTCTGTTATTAATTTCTTTAGAGATGTTTAAGATTTTATGAGCTCACAAAGAGTCAAAGAGCTTCAGATTAGCATCAAGCAGGCACTACCAAACTGGAAGGGAATTAATGACACTGGGGAACCTGTTAGAAATGCAGGTTTGGGGAGAAGGACATACATGTTCAGAATTCTATAAGGAAAAAATTTTCCTATAGATAGCTATTTTATTTCTAAATGCCCCCTACTGTGGAGATTCCTATTTAATATATTATCACCGTTAACTATAATATCATGTTTCCTATCCCCAAACTCGAATATTTCTAAATGCCCCCTACTGTGGAGATTCCTATTTAATATATTATCACCCTTAACTATAATTATCATGTTTCCTATTCCCAAACTCGAATTTTGATCAATATGATTATTCCCAAGCAGACTCCTGTGTTGTATTAACAGGCTTCTCCTTTGTTTTCAGTCCTTCCCACTCTACCACCAATTCTAGAATTACAAGGTTCTTCAGTGTCCACTTATATTTTATCTGCCCAGGAATGCCTTGTCGGGCATCAGTGGGAGGAGTGGTCCTTGGTCAGGTCAATAGATGCCCCAACAAGGGGAAATCGGGGGGGGGGAGAGGTGGGAGTGGGTCGGGTGGAGGGCATATACTTGGAGGCAGGGAGTGGGGGGAGGGGTTGGGGGGTATTGGGGAGGGGGGAAACTGGGAAAGGTTTTACCACTTGAAATGTAAATGAAGATTATATTTAATAAAAAAAGTCATCTGCCCAACCTTAGGCCCTGCTATTCCTATAAGGATCCCTGGTTCTTTTTTTTTTGAGATTGTCATTTAAAATTTAAGCTATCAAATGCTTTTTACAATGAAGAAAGACAGAATTTATTGTCTCATTTTTCATTCAAATCAACAACACAAGGGATGTCTTCACCTTTCCTTAATCATATCTATATTCCCTAATATGTAAGACCTGTGTGTCAATATGTTTACAAATGCATTCATCTTGCTTAATCTATATAATAAAAATATTATTATAATTGATTTTCCAACAGCAATACTATCAATAAAACCATTAAGAAAGTTCAAAATTCCTTTGTAAGTTGTGTTTGTCTTTAGAAAACTCTAAATCAAAGGTGTATTCAGTGTCCTATAGAGAAGCTTGATCTAGCTGCTATTTTAATCTGGGTGCAAAGGCAAATTCAGATTGTGGGACTTTTTTTATTGAACCAGAGGCATTGACTACTTTCAGTATGTTATCATAGAAAGTAAAAAAGCTAGATAGAATGCTCAATATCAAGACTAGAGACACAAGAACTAAATAAAATAAAATAAAAAATCTTGGGTTGTCAAGAAGAAATCACCAAGTTTTTACAATGGTGTATTTGATAATAGCCTAAAAATAAGCTATATTTTGATAATATAATTGCATACAAGTCTATTAAATCCCTTAGATGTGATAATGGATGTTGTATTCATGAAATGTCTTTGTTCTTATAAGATGTGTGTGGACATTTTTTAGGAGGTCCTTGATATCTGTAAGTGACTTTTTGATAAAGGAAGAGAACTATCATGAAAATGTGGCAAACTAAAAATTGACTTTCAAGTATAGACAGATAAAGAAATAGCAGGAGACTGCCACAAAGTCAATGTGACAGAATAAGCAACATGAGAATCTAATCAAATGTAAGTAGATCTTCCAAACTTCTGAAGGCTTATTATGTTTTTCCAAATATAGTTGAGGATAGTATTACAGAAATTATATTATGGTATCCATCTGAAAGCTTCAAAAGAGTCTGGTCATAGGAAGATTATGGAAACATACATTTTATCAACAAAATTACTACCTCAAAGAAGAGCTGGGTTAACATAAATGTTTCTTTAAGCAAAAATGTTTAAAAAGAAGAATTGGCAAATGGTGTCTTTTGGATCCATTGTTTGATTACCTAAAGAAAATTTTATTGTAACTCAGTCCCATACATTCTCATATTAATTTCCACATTATCTATGGCTACTTCCACAGTACAATGGCAGGCAGGTTTAAGTAATCATGTCACAGTTCTAAGACCCCACAGAGCTAAAAATATTTCAAACCCATCTATTTGCCAAAAAAAAAAAAAGCTCTACTAACATATTAAAATGCTGTGAAAAGTTTGAGAAAAAATTATTTTTTGTAGTCTGATGATCAAGATCTGGGCTTTACATATATTAGATAAATGAGTTATCACTAAGCTCTAGAGCCTCATAAAAAGATGGATAAACAAACAGACAAGCAGAAAACCAAAACCAAACACACCAAACCAAAAAACTGGTGGTGGTGGTGGTGGTGGTGGTGCAGCAACTTTTTAATCCCAGCAGATGAAAGCAGAGGCAGGTGGATCTCTGAGTTCAAGGCCAACCTGATCTATACAGTGAGGTCCAGGACAGCCAGGGCTACACAGAGAAACCCTGTCTCTGAAAACAAAAATGAGATGAAATGAAATAAAATAAAATAAAATATGGAAAACCAGGTTGAGGAGCAGTGGTCTATTGAAGAGTAAGAAGGTCACTCTGTGGTGCGTGTCTATCACATACATGGAAGATAGGAACCACAGCCCCGAATTCCTCTAAATAGGCAGTTTACAATGTCCTCTTGCAATCTTTATATCCACTTGCTGAAGGAAAAGTCATCCATATTTGTAAATGGGGACTTAAAACATAGGGGTGGGGGGGAGCGACAGACGACAACAACAGCAACCACAACCACAACAAGTCTCCTCAGTGTCATATTAATTGTAGGTGGCAGATTGGCCTCCAGTCAAATTGTCATATCACCTCTCTCGCAGGGTTCGGCCTGCAGTTAACTGTAACTCAGAGTGGTCATTGCTTGTCTTCTGAGATGAAGTTTTAAAATTATTCTAACCAGAGTCCAGCCACCTCCCCAAAAGGATTAACCTTTCTTCCAAATATTGGCAGCTTTAACTTATTTGTTCTAAGCCCTGTCCCCTAGGCCTCTGAAAGATTACCAACTGGCTTGTTCCTCCCTGTGCTGTCAGCATCCATTTACCCAGGCAAAAAACATTTAGATTACAGCCAAATTTTCAGCAAAAATGAAAAAGCACTTTAGTGCCTTCACGCCTCCCCCCCTCCCAGGAAGTCTAGTAATAGATAAATTTGTTTTTTTTTTTTTAATGTTGGATGTTTTTCCTTCCTCCCTCCCTCTCCGTTCCCTTCCCTTCCCCTGCTTCCCCCCTTCCGTCCCTTCTACTCTCCTTCCCTTTCTCCCTCCCTCTCTCCCTCCCTCTCTTCTCTCCCATATTTTCTTCTTTACATTTTTCATTTTTCTCCTTTTAATGAGAGCATTTTGTTTGTCCAATAAGATCAACCCAGAGTCTGTCGGAAAGTTCCATTAATCAGTGAAATTCAAAGTTCCGCCAAGATTGAAGATATTTCCATTTTTCTTGGAGAAGCTGGTGATTGAAGGATGATGATGATAGGTTGACAGACTAATTTGCAGATTTAAGTTATATTTATGTATACGTATTGATCAGACATATGCATATCGGCTACACTTGTAATTGTATCAGGCTATTTAATTTTGATTTCTGAACAAAAAAATAGTCTCCTTTTAACTTTCTAGAAGTAAACTATGTTGTAGCTTTGCACTCAATTTTGGTTGAGTCATAACTAGAGAAGGTATGCCTCCTTTTACAAGAGAAACTAACGTGAGCACCAGGATGAATTCCTTGAACTTTGGGTAATAGGCTGAAATGGTGACAGATGTGCACAGATGGAATGTCCAGATGCCAGACTTCTTTCAGTAGGGTTGATGTTCAGGAAAGCAAGGAGTCAGAGTTGTAGCTTTCATTCAAATTTTAAAAACTAATTTAAATAATATCATCTGTTCCTATAAATAAAGCCAGGGACATGCAAACAAAAACGACTCTGTAGAATTAAAATTAATTAAATAAATCCAGGCGGCATGCTCCTGCTACCCACTCCAACGGTTTTCACTCCTGAATAAAAGACACACATACAACTTTTATATTTTGATATGCCTAAAACAGCTCAATGGACCACTTCCTAGCATCCACATGGCTAATCCACCTCCCTCTGATAATACAAACAAAAAAGACTCCTGAAAGCTGTTCGGTTGTTAGGTTATGGTTTACTAACAAATGTAAATAACTGAATTACCATCTATTTCAGCAGGTAGTATATAGGGTACATGACTCTTTAGCTCTATGACACAATTTCTTGTTCTGATTGGACAAAATTATTGAGCTTTAAGGGATGTCCACCCTCCTCACACAATTAGTGCCCCCCCGCTCCAACTATGGTCTTTGGAGCTAGCTAGCTGGCCTTCTGTCCTTCTCCATGGTATGACGGTTCAACCTACACCATGCTCAGATATTTGATAGAAATAAAATGGTTAGACGGAGTAGCTCTGACATGCTAGGTTCTTTATCAGGAAAGCTCTCTGTATCTTTCCAAGTCCAAGTTGCCAGGAGTTGAGCACTTCCAGGGGCCAGTAGCAAAAGCAAATGAAATATACAAACATGATGTTATTAAATAGCTTCAAACATGGGACGTGTCTGGACATAAAGCTTAAGTCTTCCTCACATCTACAAGGACTTTTGCATTCTCTGTGCTTTTTCTTCCTTATAATGTGGTCAATCTAGAGAAGAGCATTTCTGGATAAGTGCCTAGACCTTGTGCACCATAAATGCCTGTGCTATTTTGGGTATTTCATTGGCTATGGAGGGTTGATTGACATGACTATGCACAGTGTAGAGACTATATAATGGTGGCTTGGAAAGTAGAGATTAACACTCTGTCATCACTTGGTCATCTCAGAGAGAATAAGAAGGTGCAACTATTTCAAGGCTTTCAACCCTTACAATGCTCTAGGACTGGGTAGTTTCCGAGAGAAACAGTTTTCCTCTTTCTTACCTTCCTACATGAGTCTAGGATGTCCAAATCATCTAGTACTGTGAATTTATGTCAAGTCACTGATGGAAGATGCCCTCATTTCAAGCAAAATATGATGACTTTGGCCATTGGCCCTCAGAACATTCTAGATAAGTTGGTCAGATGTTGGCAAGTAGCCGCTTAGGAAGGTTGTAGGACTTTACCATGTTTATCGTCATGCCAGGTTTTTTGAGTCAAACATGAGAATCTGAAGAGTTGCTGCTTTGGATGATGCTCAATCGATTCAAGTTTAATTCTGATTTAATTTTGTCTTTCTCAGCCTTAACCTCAGTGTTATGTAAGCATTCCAATAATTTCAGTAGCTGTTATTGACTAACATGTAAGCATCCTGTGCTAGACGCTTTTATGAGATTAAAAAGAACCACAGAACTCAGTTTCTGTTCTCAGGGGCTGTATAATTTGGATTTTATAAGAAAAGAATTATGTACAACTACCAGAGAGTAGAAGTAAAAGTAAGAATAATAGGTCTCGTAGCATGTGTCAAACACAGAACTCGGGGCTGCGCTTCCATGATTTAATCCTCATAACAACTCTCTGAGGCAATGTGGTTATGCACTCGGTGCTGGAGGAAATTATTGAATAACTTGCCCAAGGTCACAGCTTGCTAATGACGGAGCTGGAATTCAACCTTATTTCTGCCAGATGTCAAAGTCCTATAGTTTCCCTGCACCATTCTGACTCACTAAGCATACACAGGGGCCTACTGTGGTGGGAACTAAGCCCCTAATCATGCAGAAAAGAAGGAAGTGACCCCCCCTCCCTTACTAGGGCAGGGTCAGAGAAATGAGCAGTTGAGTAAGAAATGGTTGGCTTGCATTGGTGTAGACTGGCAGGTGGTAAGGAGGGTGGGCTGCTTGGGTGTGGCCTGGGAAATGGCACTCAAATTGGTTAAGGCTGTGGAAAACCAATGTACTCTCAGAGCTTAAGCATCTTACACAGCTGTGCACATGCTGGTCAGCATGCCTGGATGCTCTGGGAGCTAGATTTAGAACTGGGTTTCTTTGTTCAGAAAGGTAATTTATTGCTTTTGCCATGTTCCCTGGGTGCCTGTTTTTGGTTACTCCCTGGGATGAACAAAAATCAAGGTTTCTCAGTGTCTGTGGGAGGAGAGGAAAGAGAGTTTCTGCCTGTTAGTGGTGTTAAACACACTCGCTTCATAACACAGTTTTTTGTACACGCTCTTGAAAAAGCAATCAGAATGTTGTCACAACTAAATCACAACCCAAGGATTTTACTTGATGGATGTATTTTAGAAAATTGAGAAATTTTACCACAAAAAAAATTGTCTAATTTGCCTTCTAGTATCTTTTGGGAAAAGAAATCAATCAGATATGATCAATGCAGTATCTCTAGTTCCTATAAAGACAATGCATGTTTTTGATTCAGAATCGGGCTAAGTTAAAAACTTCCTTCATTCTCACAGCAACTTCAGAATGGAGGAGTGATGAGTATCCCCCCCCCAACATTTTACACTAGAAAACTGAGGCATAGGTGAAGCAAAGAAGAAAAACTTACCAAGGGACTTCTAATGTTTTTTTTTTTAAGATATATTACATGTACGCGGTAAGGAAATCTTTGCAACATATTCATACATGAACATGATATCTTTATCAGCCACCTCTGTTTCCTTTTCTGTTTTCCTTCTATGCTTGATAACTTCTTATTCCTAACTAGCCATCCTTCAACTTTTATGTCTCACCCCCCCTACACTGTATACGTATGTGACTCTCACACAATGTGTTTCATTAGGGTTATTAGAACGTGGGTGGGAGTTTGTTTACAAGAGCGCGTACACTTTGCTGGTTGCTACACCACTGGAAAAAGGTGTCTCTACTTTTCCCATCACCTTTTAATCTGCTATAGGTGTAGAGACTTATATGCTCCTCCTGCTTCCATGTCAGGGTGTTGATAGACCTGATCTTGTGCAGTTCTTATTACTGCTGCAAGTTCAAATGTGAAACAGCCATGGCTGTGCCTGGAAGTCAACATTGCATCCCACTGCCCCACTTCTACTAGCTCTGGCATGCTTTCTACCTCCACCCAACCCCCACCTGGGGAATGCTCCTTGAGTCTAGAAGAGGGTGTTATAGGTAGGTGTCCCAGTGACTGGAAGTTCTACTGTCCTTTATTTGACTAATGATAAGCTTCTGTAGTCACCACAGGCCACTGCAGAAAGAATCTCCTCTGAGCAAAGCTGATAGCAGCATTCTATGTGCATAAATATAGCTATTTAGAAGGCATCTTGACAGGTACATCATGATTGGAAACAGGTGGTATGGCCCTAAAGTACATGCTTTTATCAAGAATGCTGTTTTCTTCTTCTTTTTCAACTGGATCTCTGACCTGCTCTTTTGTATGTGGTCAATGTCAGCCTTTGAAATTGGCCCATGAATTCTTTGCTACTCTTTGCAAAGCAATGCCGAGGTTGATATTTGTTCTTGCTCCCAAAGACACGATCTAAAAGAAAGCTTTCATTGTTCTATTATAAATTGATCTTCAAGGTGCCCCATGAATGTCAGGGAAGGAGGGAGGGAGGGAGGGAGAGAAGAATGAATAATACAAATATTCACACACACACACACACACACACACACAGAATAACATGGAAGATTTGTTCAGGAAAAGACACTGGCCCAGACCCTAGGTAGCATACATAGGTGGATAAAATAGAAGTGTTTCAACTGGGTACAGTTATCTTGCTACTCAAAAGGCTGAGGAAGGAAGATAACGAATTGAAGGCTTTCCTGGGCTACATAACAATTTCAAGGATCAACTTGTATTAAGTTTCTATCTCGAAATAAAAGTAGAGGCCTAAAGACATCCACAGCAGCAGAGTGACTGCTTAGAAGGCCCTAGATTCAATCTTTAGTACTGCAGACAAGAAAAATAGCTATTGCTATACATATGAATGCTACCCCTAAATAATAGTCACAGAGCCGCAGCACTACTTGGTGACCAGTGTGTTACAAGTTATAAAGTATTTCCTGATGCACAGTTTCATCTGCCTTTCATAGTAACTCTGATAATAACAAAAGATAGGACCCTCTGCTTCACACACTAGAAATGCAAGGCCAGAGATTTCAACCCCCAGTCTGAAATTACTAGGTGAGGGACCGTTCCACCTGCTCTTTTATTTCTTCTGCATGGAGGAGTTGCAGTTTAGGCTGGGAGGGGTTGACAAGAGCTTTGGAAAAGAGCCAGCCAGAGTCAGATTTGTGCAGAAGATGTGGTATCAGTTGAGATCTGACTAGAGTACATTATGCTGTTGGAGGATCTCTGGTGGGGTCCCATGTCAGTAGAAGGAGTCTATGATCAATAGCCCTGCTTTATCTGGGCGACTTGGCCATAGAAAGTAGGGCTGTTGCTAGATGTGTGTGCTAACATATATATATATATATATATATATATATATATATATATATATATATATATGCCTGATTCTCTGCTATATCTCCTTAGAACACCCATTTGGAGCTAGGGCACACACTAGCCTTGATGCCAGAAGAATGGTTCATGTTAGAAACGGTTCATGTCAGAAGGGAAATGGATTGCAGCAGGAGGTAAGTCAGGCCAGGGCACAGCAATCGAGAATCCTCAAACAAATGGCAAGATTCAAATATTGAAAGGCATAAACCAAAAATAACCCACTAAAAAAGGAATAAAAGGGCTGATAAATTTCCAAATGGATCTCAGCTTCACTCATGCCCAAATTAAAACAATAAAGCATTATTTTAAACATCCCTGGGAAGTTTGGTAACACCTAATCCTGCAGATCATGTGGAGAGATGACATTCTCATTCCTATCAGCAGACCACACATGAGAGAGCTTGTCAGCAACATCTGTAATGCAAATACACTTTGACCTTGCCATTCTATTTTGGGGAGTTTTTATGATAGATGTACACATACAAGTGCACAAAGATAGTAGGCAAGAAATTTCTTTGCAATTTTTTTATAGTAATAAAAGCCAGGAAAAAAATTTATGTGTCAATGAGTAGGGAAGATCAGACAAAGTTGTTTTAAAGAAATAAAATCATGGACACCTCTCCCATAACAATAATTATGTGTCCCATCAAGTATGTTGCATAATAGTAAAATAACATTTAGCAAATATCAGTATTTAGCAAATAATATTTAGCAAAAAAATTAGCAGATGAAGATGATACAGTATGAGATTTTTTTTCATAAAATAGTTGATGGTGCAGGGATTTATATATGTCAAGGGGTATCTATACATTTGCTGCTATATGTCTGTTCACATATGGAATACATGAAGATTGCATATGGAGTTAATTCTGGTGTGTGAATGGAGTTGGGGGTTTTTACTTTATTGACTTAGAACTTGACCTTTTTTAATAGTGAAAATGCCAGAATACTACTGTGGGCATGGTTCCTGGGGCACTGTCCCCTTGTCTTTGAGATGGTCTCTCCTTGGCCTAGAATTCACCACATATACTGGTTGGCTAGCGAGCCCAGGGACATACCTGCCTGTGCCTTCTTACTGATGAGATCACTCACAAGACTGCCACACCCACTTTTGTTTTATTTAAAATATGGGCTATGAGGATTCAATTCAGGGAGCACTTTCCTGACTGAGCTATCTCTTTAGACCCTCTGATATTTAAATCAGCAAACGAGTGAGTCAAAATAAACAAAACAACCCCAAATATTAGGAAGTTCTATTAACATGGAAGTCTAAGTATCAAGAACACTGGCCATAACATGTTAAATAAACAAAAACTTAATGCTCAGAAGTGTTGCCAACATTGAATCAAATTCTAAGTGTCAATGGTACTGATAATATTCTTTAAAATTACTAGCCTACACTTTGATAGCATTTATTAGTGCTAAGCAATTTTAGTTCATGTCCCTACAGTAAGTCATTTACTTCTGAAAGTCACTGCGGGGTAGACACTGTTTACATGACCACCTTAGTTTTACAGCAGTGTGACATAGAGGGGAAGATATTCCAAGACACATGGCTCATTGTGCTTGAGCAGGTGTGAATGACGAAAGCCTATGATTCATGCTCCTGGCCTCTGTCCTACCTCATCTTCAAAGGTGAGATAGACGTCTGCAAAGTCAGAACCGAGGTGAGAACTGATCTGGCCCTGACAGCTAAGAGGCAGTAAATTGCCATCGCAGTTTTGGACATTTCTGGGTACACACTTACCAGTCACAGCACAACCAGCCAGGGAATATCGGATGGTTTCCCAAACTGAACTTCCTCAAAGGGTGGAAAGACAATAATTTTCTTTACATGAGCTTAGTTAACTTCAGTCAAGAACTAGGGAGAACTATATAATAGGAACCCAATAAAATAATACTTTAAATAAAATAAATGCTTATATTTTTTAGCTCATGTCAAAAAAAAAATCTAAGGATAATGAAGAGCTAATCAGGACCACATGAAATAATGGATCAAGTTTTCTTCCAATTCTCCACCTACTCTTCTACATGGCCTTCATCTCCATGACTGAGGCAGCCATTGGAGCTCTGGGCAGAGAAACCTTCTTTCAAAGAGACCATAGCAAAGAGAAGGGCAAGAGTATTTAGATACTGCTTAAGCCAGGCAGTCTCAAATGATTTGATACAGCTAGTCTCAAATTTCAGAGGTGAAGGATCATAAGTTCAAGGCTACTCTTAGCTCTGCTATAAGGCCAGCTAGGCTACATGAAGCCATGTCCTAAACAATGAAAAATGCTCAGTGGGCATCCCCATACCACACCCTTTTATGTATCACTGTTCAGAACTTAGCCAGTTATTCATAGGAATGGAGACTTGAAGGTAAGGAAGCTAGGAAATCCAGTCTTTAGATATTCATTAGCCTGGATAATGATTTCGTGTTCCATTACTAAGAAAAATGAAGAACACAGGCTTTAGAGTATGCAACTAGCATACTCTAAACTAGCATAGTTCTCAAAAAACATTATCCAATGGGATAGGGGTTGGGGGGTGAAAAAGGAAAGAGTTCTCATTCTACAGATTTGCAGTGTTTAAGGTCATTTTACTTGGGGCTTTGCTCTAAGTAGTTCACAAAGGACATTTGAGGACTGTGAGTGCCTAAGTGTCCAAGGCAGATGCTCATATGCTCCTCAGGCATAAGAGACTCTAAGAGAAGATGGATGATTCTCAGGAAACAATCACATTTGTGACCATTTTTGCCATGGTCAGATGGAAATGCTGATGATCTTGTTAGAGCTTCTGTACAAGAAGGCTTGTACAAAATCATTTCTGCAGGAGCCGCTCTATTCTCACATTTACAGTGAAAGACTATTCTAGCACTCACCATACCACAAACAGCTGAAGTATCAGCTTTTGAAGTCATCATTTTGCTTAATAGTTTTTTTCCCCTAATATAAATTTTGAAAGACATAAACTCCTTATCTCAATGATGTACCACAGAATGGCAAGGGGAAGACAAAACAAAAACTAGCCAGAGTTCAAGGATGAAAGGGGAAAGAAATAAATTCCCACCATGTATTTTGTTTTTCAAAGAATAGATAGACTGTGGTGGGCTCTAATCGGAACCCTTCAGGTCCTATCACATTCTTACTTTCAGTTGACAATCTGGGAAGGTGAGAAATTTCTACTTACCTTAGACAATGTCAAGGAACATCCAGCAACATGCACTTTAATAAAACAAAATAAAGTCAACAAATGACCCAGCTATCACAGAGCATCAGCAGTAAACTACAAGAAAGAATCAGGAGTTGTCCTATACTGTGACTGAAAACAGGGGTTGGCTATTGGTCAATGGAACAGATGGAGTCAACCACCTGCTTGAGCTAACTTTGCATACAGACTCTTTTTGTAGGCACTTTTCCTCGTCCTCTCCCTCCACCCCTCTCTGTGTTGCTAGCATTGAATAGTACAGCTTCGTGCATTGAGCTAGATCCCAGGCACTCTTAACATTTTCAAACAACTGAAATAGAATCAGAAGACAAAAGAGTTTCATGACCCAAGAAAATAATGCAAAATCCAATGTTTGTTAATAAAGTCTTATTGAAACACAGCCTTGCTCACTGAGTTATGCATATCATGCAGTCATTGAAACTGATATATTTGCTTTGTACTTACTTACCTGGATTTTTATAGAAAAATGTGTCATTGAATTTTTGTTTCATGTAACCAATAAATACCTCCTCATATTTAAAAAGTTATAAACTCTACAAACATAGTCTTTGTGTCTCAATTTTCTCAGTGTCTAATACAAATAATAATGTGTTTCACAAACTTTCATTGAGAGACATTACTGATGGAAAGTACCCATCATACATCCTGGAACAGAATTCACTAATGAATGGTAACTAATATTTACTATTTTTTTCTAAACATTGTCATTAAAACTTGTCTTGCTCTTTGACCTTACCTTGAACCTTTCAAATTTGAGGAAATGTCATCCTGCTGTGTTGAACATAGTGCCAAGATTTTATTACAGTATTTTCTTATCATACAATATTTTACTCATGTTTCTCTGTTTTTGGCTTTTACTATGACCGTGAGTTTCTCAAGAGAAGGGACCATGATATACATAAATGTTAATCAGTGAGCAAGACACAGTAGTGCTAGGGATTTAGAGAGCCCCATTGCTAGGCTGGAGAATATTGCATCCAACTGGATTCATCTTTGGACTCTTTCATTGGAACTGTTGACAAAGACAGACCTCTCCTTACTAGGCAGAATTTTCCTGATGAATCTTAAGGAATGGTGTTGAACTAACCCTGCTCTCCAAATCCTTCTAGAAATCCTTTCTCTCACAGGATAAGGAAGGGATAAGGATCTGACAGAGGGCTAATATCCAATATATACAAAGAACTCAAGAAGTTAAACTCCAGAGAGGCAAGTAACCCTATTAAAAATGGGGTACAGAGCTAAACAAAGAGTTCTCACCTGAAGAATATCTAATGGCTGAGAAGCACCTAAAGAGATGTTCATCATCCTTAGTCATTAGGGAAATGCAAATCAAAACAACCCTGAGATTCCATCTCACACCAGTCAGAATGGCTAAGATCAAAAACACAGGAGACAGTAGTTGTTGGCGAGGATGTGGAGAAAGAGGAACACTCCTCCACTGCTGGTGGAATTGCAGGCTGGTACAACCACTCTGGAAAGCAGTCTGGCGGTTCCTCAGAAAACTGGGCATGACACTCCCGGAGGATCCGGCTATACCACTCCTGGGCATATACCCAGAGGCTTTACCTGCATGCAATAAGGACACATGCTCCACTATGTTCATAGCAGCCTTATTTATAATAGCCAGAAGCTGGAAAGAACCCAGATGTCCCTCAACGGAGGAATGGATTCAGAAGATGTAGTATATCTACACAATGGAATACTACTCTGCAATTAAAAACAATGAATTCACGAAATTCCTAGGCAAATGGTCAGAACTTGAAAATATCCTTAGTGAGGTAACCCAATCACAAAAGAACACACATGGTATGCAGTCACTGATAAGGGGATATTAACCCAGAATCTCAGAATACCCTAGACACAATCAGCATATCAATAGATTTCTAAGAAGATGGAAGGAGAGACCCCTGGTCCTGGAAAGACTGGATGTAGGGGAATGCCAGGACAGAGAAACGAGAGGGGGTTGAATGGAGAAAAGAGGGAGGGAAGGGGGCTTATGGGACTTTCGGGGAGGGAGGAAACGGGAAAGGGGAAATGATTTGGAATGTAAATAAAAAAAACTTAGAAAATAAAAAAAAAAGGAAGGGGATGGAGAAAGAAGTGAGAGTCTAGTGGGGTGCCTCTAGCTATAAACATAAAATGACAAAGGATGAAAGGCACCTCTAGCCCCAGGGCACTACTGATATAAACATCAAATAGATGGGTCTCATAGGACAGAGCTCTGAATCTTATGTAGAAATGGTCAGTGACATGTATAAACATGGTAGTGTCATATGTAGACATGGGTAGTGTCAGAAAGCCACAGCTCCCTGTCAATCATGTGAACATGAAAGAAAAAGCACTGATATTCTGAAACATGCTGTGTCACCAAGCTGGGATGCTTGGCATAAGGGTTGTATTAAACACATTTCAATTTACAGTGTATTTACACTCTGCAACTGATTTATTGATGTATAACATCAAAAGGCATATTGAAATATATGTATTCTTTTCATCTTACTGCAGTTTTAACCTAATTTAAAAATCTTTTATGATATGTTAAAACAAGGAGAACACAATGTTCATTTATTTAATCCCTGCCCATTTTTATCACCCACTCTTTACTGGACACCCTACTCTGTGTAAATGCTGGACTCTCAGTGGAATAAGTAGAGGTAAGAGCAATCATTTTTCATAGACATGATCCCATATAGACTCCCTGTTTACAGGAGGAGTCACCACAGAGTAATAAGAAGGAGGGGAATTGAAATTCATATCAGAAGCAAGTAGTAAATTTAGTGATACCCAGGAAAGGAACACCACATGATATGTTAATCAAATATTGAAGGTTAAATTCAGGGCAGTAATCAATGGACAAGATAGGGAAGGACTGGCATTGCAAAGGGGAGCACCAATAGCTTGAATGGGGAATCCCATACTGGCTTATGAGCATTCCAGGTCACTTGTCCTAGGGCGGCAGTCAACTCTGAGGGGACCTGGGCTAGAGGCAGAGAAACAGGAAAGCAGATGCTTATATGTCATTTCTGTTAGACTTTAGGGAGGTTTCATTGTGACATGGACGAATCATTCACATTAAGACCAGAGTTTCTGCTCAAGATACCCACCACACTTCTGTAGTACTTGGGGTCATCTGCTCAGCATCCTTTGAGATTTTCTAGCATTCCCTACAGTGTGTCACAGCTGTGGAGCTTCTGTGCTGTCTTGCCATCCTCTACCTCTATTGTATACAGTCATGTCCTTGCTGCTATTTGTTCTTTGTGTGCAGTCTTGGGATACCCTAGAAGCAACGAGGTCCACACAGATAACATGTTCTTTGCTGTCCAAAAGGCACTTTTAGTATCTGGAAGAGAAAGGAAGACTCTTTTCCTATATTAGAACCCAGCTTTCTCTGGCAGTCCTATAAGCAAACTATGATCTGTGGTTAGTAAAGACTCCACAAAATTGTTTCTTCACTTTTAAACTGAGAATGATAGTGAGTGCCCTAATCCATTATGACTTAGTAGAAGCAGAAGAGAGACCAAGCAAATGTACATATAAGGCAAACATCACAGGAGAATACAGTACAATCAGTAGTAATTAAAACTGGTTGTTTCAGTGGGGACTGAATCTGGGGCTTCATACCTCCCTGGCAAGGTCTCTACCACAGAATTATAGCTCCAGCACTCTTTTGCTTTTCTTTTGATACAGGGTCAAATTCATTTGTTGAGGCTGGCCTTGAACTCATTCCATAACCTAGGCAGGCCTTTAATTTATGATCCTCCTGCCTCAGTGTATCATGTGGCTAAGATTAAAGGTTTGTCAGTGTCTCAAGTAGCTAGGGTTACAGGTTTGTAACAGGAGGATGGGCTCTCAAGCCTGATCTTACAAAATTTATGCTTCTCTTTTGCTTGCGTCCTCTAGAATTGAGGGGGAAAAACATTAAGTTGTAAGTGTCTCCACTTTTGGTCAGTCTTTTAATGGCAGCTATAACTAATGTATGATACCAGGAAATACATGCCAATAACAGGCAGGAGGTGTAGCAAGGGATATGACTCTCTCCGGGCTCAAGATTTAATGAGGGATTCCCATCAAAGTGACAGTCCTGCCTTCTCACTGTTCTCTCTGGCAGCAAGTGAAGTTCAAGAGGCTGGTGAGCTCAGAGGAGGAAAGTCCCTTCCACAGTAGGATAGGCTCACCCCTCTCTGAGACCTTCATGCTAGCACCTGCCTCCCTGCAAAGTGCTCTTTGCAAAGCAAAGAACTTCCCACCTCCTTGCAGAGGGTCCATGAGAGATCACTACTCCCTTAACTCTGTGGACAGCTGACTCCTCACTTTCAACATTAGGAATCTTATTTTTGCTGCATTTGCAAACTGTATCTCCAATATAACTTTATCAATACATACAGCTTACATTTTTATCTTCTCCTGTCTGAGCTGGTCCTAAACTAATGCAAGAGAAAGCTGCATTATTTATTGACCCTCTACAAATCAACATTAGGAAGAAAAGGAGATTTCCAGAGATACTTAGAATTGGCATCTGTACAGAAGGAAACATATATTACAGGCATATATTAGAGTTACTGAGTGGAGGGATGGTCTCCACAATGGTTAATAGTGCTCTATCTTGACACAGAGTTCAAGGAAGATGGAGACTGAAAAAGTTTTCATAGCACTCAACAACTGGATGGGAAATGCTAACCTTAGCAACAACCTTGCCAAATTTTTGTTGACAGAGTGGGAAATATCATAATATGGGATGCTCAAGGAGTAGAGGCAGTGATGTTGGTGTTTCTTCAACCTTGGAGCAAAGTAGAATAGGGATACAGTAGAGGGAAGTGTAGTTTGTAGGGTGAGTTGCTTGCTTTAATGCAAGAGATGTTGGGGATGTGGAGACTCATGAGGAGGATCTTAATGGTAAACTATATTATGAAAAATGACTCTTTCTTCCTTTCCTGTAAGGTGGCACATACACTCCTCCTGCTGCCTTTAGATTTGTCTACAGGACATGCCTTCGAGAAGAGAAAATGACTGGAGTTGACAGCATTGGTTTCCTGTTCTTTCCTTTTCCCACAGCTGTCCTGAGATGAGATGTGTGAAGTGGAGCTGTAACCTGGAACTAGCTACGATTGCCTCCCATTGATTCACAACGTGATTGAGAATTGCACACCTTTTACATTTATGTATGTATGTATGTATGTATGCATGTATGTATGTATGCATGTATGTATGTATGCATGTATGCATGTATGTATTTATGTGTTTGAAAATGAGTGTGCATATATGTGCATATGTGTGTGTGCACATCACATTATTGATCACACATCTGGAGGTTAGAAGTCAACTCTCATATTCTATCACATGTGTCAAACAGATCAAATTCAGGTTGTCAGGACTGATAGCAAGAACCTTTACCATCCCCCTATACCCATGGTGTTAGCCCAGGAATATATACTTAATATTTTGAAGTTTACTATTATAGCAAAACTAAACCATTAGAAAGCTCATGTGTATTTATAGGAATGTACTTTCTTTTTTATAAATCAACTTTTTATTATTTCTCCATTTCACATTACTCAGCCCAATAATCTCCCTGTTCCTCTATATCTACCCTTCTCTCTTGCAACCTCTCCATGAAGGCAAACCAATCAAAACAAAATTTCACTATGGAAGCTGCAAACAGTCCCCCTCCTCCCAAACAGCTTTATTTGCAAATGTTCATGGTAATGAGTCATTTGTCTGGTTCAAGGCCTCTCGTTTCTGCTATACCACCAATACTGGATCCTCACCAGAACTCCTGTTGGAGGGTATCCTGTTGTTGCCCTGTGTCATGGAGCTCTTGCATTATTGGTTCCTCCATATGCTCCAGCAGTTGATAGATGGGGTAGATACTGGGATGGGTCACTCAAAGCTCTGAATCCAGGCCTGAGTGGTAACTGAGTTGGTCAGCCCACCAGCTCTCCTGTTGGCCTGTGCTACCAGGGCCAGCACTCCTGCTTTTTGTCAGACAGCAAAGATCAAGTCCACATCTCCAGCTCTCATGCCACTGGGGCCAACTCTCCTGGGCACATACTCCAACAGGGCCAATTCTTCAACACTGCCCTGGTGAGGGGCAGGGCCAGGTCACTCAAGAGCTTTTGCTGGCAAGGGTCAGGGACAGGTCTCCTAGGATCTCACTAGTAGAGCCAGCTCTACTGTGCTGCCCAGGCAAGGTGGGCAGGTACTCTCTCTGAGTACTGCATTGGCGGTCAGTTCTCCCACACTGCCACGGTGAGGAGTGGAGCCAGCTCTGCCCAGTCCTTGGACATCAGCAAGGCCTCAGGCAACAGCCCAGTTCAGGGATCCCCATATGGCCTTTGGTGGTAACATGGGCCATGGACAACTACACAGCCCCCTGCTGCTGCATTGCTATGGACACAGACAAGGCTCTCAGCAGCAGTCTGACTAAGCCATCACCATGGCCTTGGACGGCAGGGCAGGCTACTCACATCAGGCTGATCCTTACCACCCTTGTGTTTCCAGACGCACCTCTCTTCACAATGCACAAACCACTCAGCTCCTCGGTCTCTTCCATTTCTCCATCTTATACTGGCTCATCAGAGTGGCGCCTGCCCACCCTCTGGGTGTCTTCCACTCTCCTGTGTCACATGGTAGTGGACAGGCCAGAAATGTACTTTACTTTCAAAAATGCATTTAATTAATTAAGTTTTGGGTTTTCCAAGACAGGGTTTCTCTGTGTAGCCCTGGCTGCCCTGGAACTCACTCTGTAGACCAGGCTGGCCTCGAACTCAGAAATCCATGTATTTTTTAATGTTGAAGAAACCTTGAGGGGAGGAAGGATAGCAGTGACACAGATAATTATTCAGAGACAAAGCAAGTTCAACCAGGGGACATGAAGGCAACAGAGCTTGACCAAAGTCCTTTTCATCTTTTTATTGACTTTTCTTCACCTGGATGCTGATTTTCCAGTATTTCCTGCCCTGCGAGTGATTTGTACCTTCTTCCCATATTAGAATAGCTGCCAACTTACCTGTCTTGCCATAGAAGTTTCTCATGAAATAGACAGAAAGAAAACATACCTAGGACAGTGATTCTTAACCTTTCTAATGTGTTTAATACAGTTCCTCATATCATAGTGATACCCAACCATAAAATTTTTCTACTTTAAAGCCATAATTTTGCTACTGTTATGAATTGTAATGTAAATATCTGATATGCAGGATATTTGATATGTGATCCACAGGTTGAGAACCACTGACCTAAAAACTTCTTACTTAGTGTTTTAGTTAGGGTTTCTATTGCTGTGATCAAACACCATGACCTAAAGCATGAGAAAAGGGAGTATTTTTGTTATAAAGTTTATAAGTCCATCACTGAGGGAAACCACACAGGAATTCAAGGCAGGAACCTGGAGGCAAGAACTGAAGCAGAGAACATGGAGAGATGTTGCTTACTGGTTTGCTCCTCATGGCTTACTCAATCTGTTTTCTTATGCATCCTAGGACCATCTGCTCAGGGGTGGCACTAACCACAATGGACTAGGTCTTCCCACATCAATTACTAATTAAGAAAACATCCAACATACTTGCCTACATGCCAATATGATGGAAGCATTGTCTCTGCTGTGTTCTCTTATCAGCGAACTCTAACTTAAATCAAGTTGAGAAAAACAAGCCAGTACATTTGCTAAATGAAGTTTTCAGTGTCATGGTTTATGTCTCGCTTATCTGGCAGTCTGAAAAATAAAAACCATAGTAGCAGTGCCTGCTAATTTACAATTGATTTATTTACATCGACATAGCAATGGAGATCCTGTAGCTTTGATAGTTTTGGGAAAGTAGGGTTCAACCTTTGAGCATGCCTTTATTCAGTCACTAATTTCTTATAGTTTATTTTTTATTTTATGTACATTGGAGCTTTGTCTGTATAATTGTCTGTGTGAGGGTATGGGATACCCTGGAACTGGAGTTTTAGACATTTACGAGCTGCCATATGGTTGCTAGGAATTGAACTTGGGTCCTCTAAAAGAATAGCTAGTGCTCTTAACCCCTGAGCCATCTCTCTTGCCCACTCATTCATTTTTATAATCTATACTCTCTGTTTAAAACTCTAGTACTACTGAGAACACTTTTATTCTATTTTTATTTTATTTTATTTTATTAGTATAGAATAGAGTTTAATCAGGGCATGGGGAGGGGAGTTAAGAGGGTAGTAGAGGTAGAGAAAGGCAGAGAGAGAGAGAGGAAGGAGGAGGAGGAAGAGAAGAGAAGAGAAGAGAAGAGAAGAGAAGAGAAGAGAAGAGACGAGACGAGACGAGACGAGACGAGACGAGAAGAGAAGAGAAGAGAAGAGAAGAGAAGAGAAGAGAAGAGAAGAGAAGTAGAGGAATAGAGGCTTGTCATGAGCATGTGGAGAGAGGGGGGGAAGAAAATGGGAAGAGAGCCAGAGTAGGAAGGCAAGAGCAAGAATGAGAACACTTTCATAAAGCCGCTAAATTTCTGGGTTAAATGGTATTTGTTCAATTTGCATTTTTACTTTCTTTACTTCCCATTTTCATCTCTTGTTCTTACCTTCTATACCTAGTATGAGCCAAAGTCCTAGGAAAAATCACCCTGTAAACATTGACATTTTTGTGCTTAAAGATTATTTCCAGGGGGAACCTTTCACAGGCAAAGAAAAGAGTCCCCACAAAGGAGAAGGGAGAAAGATTTTTGTATCTCCAGACCAAAAGAGGTAAGTATTTGTTATTTACTGCTGTGGAGCTGCCTCAAAAGACTCATACATACTAAGGTTCAAAATGCATGGGAGTGGTTCCAGATCTAGCTCACTGATGGCAAGACATTAACAACTCTAAAACACAATGAGACAGAAGGCTCACCATGGGCTTAGACTCCAAGGCTGAGATACTGGTTGTCCATACACAGATTGGATATTAGAAGGGCATTTTGTTTATATTCTTGGTCTGTCTTTTGGTAGCTCTTAAATATTCCACATTCTAATACAGTCCTAGATGAGAAGAATCCATAATAATGCCACTGACTGAATATTTTGCCAGCCTCTTAGGATTAGATAGAGGAATACAAGGGAAATGCTATTTTGAACCATTTTTATTTGTGTGTTCCACCTAATACAACTATTACTGCTTAGCATCTCAATATTTTGCTTTAATTAGATTACTTTTTAGATTCTTCACCATGTTCTAAAACTCCCAACCACCATGAATTCCTTGGCATAAATACATCCTCTTTGTGAAGGGAGTGTGATCCTGTCACCCCTAGTTTCAAGCAGACTGTCTTGACGGATGCTGTCTTGTTTGCAATGATACCTGCTACCCAAGGATGACAAGCTCAGATAAGCTGTTCTATTAATCTAATAGCTTATGTGTATGTGGCTACACTCTAGAATTATTTGGGAAAGCTACCCGGTCAAAACTGGGACATGATTCACCCTTTCAAGGCCAAATGGGAAAGACAGAAGGAAAATTGGAACATTATGAAACATCAAAGCCAACAAAGACAAATATTGACTTCTGTCCAAAGGGCAGGAGGGAATCCAAAGCAAAACATACAACCAAAGGTCAGAAGCCAAGAGTAAACTTAGTTGTGGTGGAAGAAGTAGGAATACAAGCTGCAGAGAGACATGGAGAGTGGTCCGTGGCAGTTCTCTGTACTTGATGGACAGGTCTGTGCTACAAGGTCTACACCTTTCCACTAACTTGTTATTTAATCTCGTTTATGGGACAAAAGAAAAAAGAAAAACACATGGACAGAAATATCTCAAAATTTCGTTCATTTGACTTCTCTCACCCTTAAAAACAGAGATGATATTTTTTATGTTGAGCTAGTGGATCACCAAAATCTAATTCTAAGAATGCCAATACTTGTAGAGTCTAATTTTTTATTTTATAAGCTTTATTAAGTTAAAACCCTGCAAATAAATTGAACATTACACACCAAAATTAACCGGACTCAAAGCCTATGCAACTCAATGAACTTTTATACAGTTAGAATAGGAATTCTTCTTTTGCTTTCTGGTATATGTTGTGTAAGCTATGAGTAGGCAACATGGTAGGCTTAAAGATACAGTAACATGAAGCCCACAGTCTTCACTCCATTCTCTGAGTTTAAAGATCAAAGCAATGTACAGATTCAATGCAATCGCATTCAAACTTTCAGTGTTATCTGCAAAGATATAGGGAAAACATAAAAATTTATGTAGAAGCACAGAAAAACTTTGGATAGCTTAAGAAAACCCTGAGCAAATAATAATGATGATGGTAATGATGATGACGACGACGACGACGACAGTGGTGATGATGCCATATTTGATTTCAAGTTATACTATAGATGCCCCATAATAAACAAAATGGGGTACTGACACAAAAACAAACCTCTGCATTCATTCACATCATCCCCTTCAAGGATCAGTGAACAAAAACAAAGAAGGGGCAGAAAGAATGTAAAAGTCAAGCAGTATGGAGGAAGAAGGCCAAGGAAGACTCTCTTGTGGGCATTCTATAGCCATGACCCTCGTGAACTCACAACAACTGTACTTGCCTGCACACTGCCTGTGCAAGACTAAGCCAGTAAACGTTCGGTCATAGAATATAGGAAGGACCCATGGAGCCCTGACTAGCCCTGACATTTTTGTGCTTAAAGATTATTTCCAGGGGGAACCTTTCACAGGCAAAGAAAAGAGTCCCCACAAAGGAGAAGGGAGAAAGATTTTTGTATCTCCAGACCAAAAGAGGTAAGTATTTGTTATTTACTGCTGTGGAGCTGCCTCAAAAGACTCATGCATACTAAGGTTCAAAATGCATGGGGAGTGGTTCCAGATCTAGCTCACTGATGGCAAGACATTAACAGCTAAAGGCTGTTGAGGACTGCTGAAGGAGAGAGTCGTTTCCATCGGTGATGTAACCACTAGTGAATCATTCATGCTCCAATGGGTAGCTTCACACCCATGTCCACACAAGTGGCCCTCGTTAATCTTAATGGGTCACAAAGCAAAACAATGCGAAAGTGGAATAGAGACTTTGGTGGAAGATGGAGGGAGAGATTGGATTGGAGCAGTGGAGGAGGATAAGAGAAGGTTGAGGGACTAGTTTTACTGGAAAGTATCATATACATGGATGAAATTGTCAAAGAATAAAGTTCATTTTGATATAAATAGGCATGTAAATCATTGGAATAAAAGACTTAGATATAGTAACATAGAAATGTAGTCACCTAAGTTTTGCCAAAGAGCCCCAAAATAAACACCAGGGACAATATCTTCAATAACTGGATATTTTCTAAAGGTATAAGAAAAAAAAACTAGATCCTTATCTTCTTACTATTTGGATTTGTAAATGTTTACTATGACTTATGAGTTATAGAATTACATTATAAAGCCAGTCATCTTTTAAAATTACCCCTATTTCTTTAAGCAATCAGAAAATTAAAAATTGAAAATGATTATTGAGTATGTCCTTCACCTATTCCTATTTGATTGTCTGAGAACTCCCATAGCCTTCTGAGTCCAATTTCACACATGCTGAACCCTTTTCCATCAGTGAGTCACATTCCTACACAATACCCTTCCTCATACCCTTCCTCATAACCAACAGACATTAGTAACTGTGATGGAATGTTGTTGCCTTGATTGATCTACCGTTTCTAAGCTTGTATCTGTACTGAATAGATAGACTCTTCTGAAAGAGAAGTCTGCTGTATTGTCAACTGTCTAAGCAAAAACCACATGGGATGGAATTGAGGGTAGCATTTAGGAGGCAAGCATTTGAATATTAAAAAGTCAGTTGAAAGCTAGCTGGGATCTACATGTATGTAGCCATAGGGATGTTTAGTCTAACAAAAAGGAAGATCCTGAAAGTTAGTTCTTCCTCAAGCCTCCAAATAACAATGAAGAAAACTGGCATGGACTTCTTGTCGTCCATAACAGTGTTGGGGTTTGGTGACTGTTTATAGGATGAATCCCCAGGCAGGGCAGTCTCTGGGTGGCCTTTACTTCAGTCTCTGCTCCACATTTTGTCTCCTTTATTGATCTTGTGGGTATTTTGTTCCCTTTCTCAGAGGAACCCAAGCACCCCGACTTCAGTCCTCCACCTTCTTGAGCTTCCTGTGGTCTGTGAATTGTAACTTGTTTATTTTGAGCTTTTGGGCTAACATCCACTTATCAGTGAGTGCACACCATGTGTGTTCTTTTGTGATTGGGTTACCTCGCTCAGGATGACACTTTCTAGTTCCGTCCATTTGCCTAAGAATTTCATGAATTCATTGTTTTTAATATCTCCAGGGTGGGGGGGTGTGCTTCCAGAGCCTTAGACATACAGAGGCAGATGCTAACAGCCAACCATTGGACTGGGTGTGGGATCCCCAATGGAGGAGTTGGAGGGCAGTCTGGAGGAGCTGAAAGGGTTTACAGCCCCATGGCAAGAACAACAATGTTGGTCACCCAGATGTCCCAGGACTCCCAGGGACTAAACCATAAACCAAGGGGTACACATAGTTTCAGCCAAAAATGTGGCAGAGGAATGCCTTGTTGGGCATCAGTGGGAGGAGTGGTCCTTGGTTCAGTGAAGGCTCAATAGATGCCCCAAAAAAGGGAAATTGAGGGGGGGAGGTGGGAGTGGGTTGGGTGGAGGGTCATATACTTGGAAGCAAGGGGTGGGAGTTTTCAGGGAGGAGGGAAACTGGGAAAGGTTTTAGCATTTGAAATGTAAATAAGAAAAAAATTTTTAAAAATTAAAAAAAAAAAAAAGAAAGAAAGAAAACTGGCACTCAGAGTTTGTGTGATTTTCCAAGCAGAGAATCCAGGTAAGCTATGACCAAACTTTCAAGCCACAGAATAAGGGAGAGAATAAATGTATGCTGTACTCAGTCACTAAGCATGTAGTAATTTTTTCACACATACTCTTCTAAAGCTCATAATCTGATCTTTAAATGCATGAACTTAAAGACTGAAATATCCAAATATTCAAATATGTGTGTGCCCATACGTCCTTGGTTCTTCAATCCCCACTGTCCCCTGGGTACTTTCAATGCTTAAGTCACACAGAACACTTACTGTTTTCTAACCCTATCATAACCGTTTCCAGCCTCTGCTGGAATGCCCACTATGCTCCTTGTCTACCTGAAGAACTCTCCTGTCCTACTGAAAACAACTTCTCCCACTGAGCATGGTACTGCAGTCTGAAATCCCAGCACTCAGGAGGCCGAATTAGGATGAATAGGAATTCAAAGTCAGACTTGGTTACATGAAACCCCCTCACAAAAAGTGGATAGGCTAGAGTAGAGGAAAGAAAGGTACTATTATGGTTATATTGATTACCAGCTTGATAGAAATCTTGAATTGCCTGGAGGATGGGCCCCCATACTTGCCTGAGGGGGATTACCTTGATTGTGTTGAAGAGACAAGACCTGCCCACTGTTGGTGGTACCATTCCCTACCAGCGTTACTGGACCCTATATGTAAAGATAATGGGGTAGAGCATCAACATGGATTTTTTTTTTTTTAATTCTCGGTTTCTTGATTGGGGATGTGAGGTGACCAGCTGCACTGATTTCATCACCATGGTGAACTGGGTCTTGAATTGTGAACTAAAGTGAATCCTTCCCACTTAAGTTGTGTTTGTGAGTTATGTTAGCCTGGCAACAGGAAAATAAACTAACAAGGAAGGAAGGAAGGAAGGAAGAAAGGAAGGAAGGAAGGAAGAAAACACCTGTTCTAATCACTTTCTTTGAGCTGATTACTCCTTCCATTTTTGTCAGCAAGGCACTGTGAAAATTATTCTATCTCAATACTTATTACCACATACTCCTGTAACTGCAAATGTACATGACAGCTTATTTTCAATCATGGGGCATTAAAGGTATATGACATTCATCTTTTACTTGCTCACAACTAGTTAAATATGTAGAAGAATGTGCTTCTGAGTCTTACGGTATAGACACACCAACAGCCCCTTAAATATATCAAATGATCTTTCTTGATTTCAAAGAGTTCATTGCCTAGTTATTTTAAATGTTAGCTTTGATGAAGAGGATACATGGGAGACAGGAGTTTTTATAGTATAAAAGCTCGCAAGTTTGGTTAATATTTGAAAATAAATCAGAATTTTAGATGTCTAGAGAGATGGCTGTGCAGTTAAGAGTATTCAATGCTCTTACTGAGGACCCAAGTTCAGTTCCCAGCACCCACATTGGTTGGCTTCAAACTTTCTTTCTTTCTTTCTTTTTTTTTTTTAATTTAATTTAATTTTATTTTTTTAATTTACATTCCAAATCACTTCCCCTTTCCCGTTTCCTCCCTCCCCGAAAGTCCCATAAGCCCCCTTCCCTCCCTCTTTTCTCCGTTCAACCCCCTCTCATTACTCTGTCCTGGCGTTCCCCTACATCCAGTCTTTCCAGGACCAGGGGTCTCTCCTTCCATCTTTTTAGAAATCTATTGATATGCTGATTGTGTCTAGGGTATTCTGAGATTCTGGGTCAATATCCCCTTATCAGTGACTTCATACCATGTGTGATCTTTTGTGATTGGGTTACCTCACTAAGGATGATATTTTCAAGTTCTGACCATTTGCCTAGGAATTTCGTGAATTCATTGTTTTTAATTGCAGAGTAGTATTCCATTGTGTAAATATACCACATCTTCTGAATCCATTCCTCCGTTGAGGGACATCTGGGTTCTTTCCAGCTTCTGGCTATTATAAATAAGGCTGCTATGAATATAGTGGAGCATGTGTCCTTATTGCATGCAGGTAAAGTCTCTGGGTATATGCCCAGGAGTGGTATAGCCGGATCCTCCGGAAGTGTCATGCCCAGTTTTCTGAGGAGCCGCCAGACTGCTTTCCAGAGTGGTTGTACCAGCCTGCAATTCCACCAGCAGTGGAGGAGTGTTCCTCTTTCTCCACATCCTCGCCAACAACTGCTGTCTCCTGTGTTTTTGATCTTAGCCATCCTGACTGGTGTGAGATGGAATCTCAGGGTTGTTTTGATTTGCATTTCCCTAATGACTAAGGATGATGAACATCTCTTTAGGTGCTTCTCAGCCATTAGATATTCTTCAGGTGAGAACTCTTTGTGGAGCTCTGTACCCCATTTTTTAATAGGGTTACTTGCCTCTCTGGAGTTTAACTTCTTGAGTTCTTTGTATATCTTGGATATTAGCCCTCTGTCGGATGTAAGGTTGGTAAAGATCATTTCCCAGTTAGTTGGTTGCCGCTTTGTCTTTTTGACGGTGTCTTTTGCCTTGCAAAAACTTTGTAATTTAATGAGGTCCCATTTGTCTATTCTTGATCTTAGAGTATAAGCTATTGGAGTTCTGTTCAGGAAATTCTCCCCTGTGCCCATATGTTCAAGGTTCTTCCCTAGTTTCCCTTCTATTAGCTTCAAACTTTCTTTAACTCCAGTTTCTTGAGATCCAACATCCTCTTCTGGACCTCTTGGGTGCCTGCATTCACATGCATATACGCACACACATGCCTACAAATATAAATGAAATAAAGCTGTTGAAAACAATCAAAAATGTCACTTTTATTAAAAAACCAACTCCCAGCATTCTAAATTACCAGATTTTTTGAGATATTCAGCTCTATTTGCTTTAGAAGATAAATTATCCCAGAACAACCTGGATGTTGACAATAATTTAGGTGATTTTCACTGTTCTCTTCTCTGTTTTGACCTTGGGATGCCATTTTAACAAATGAGTACTTCCAGAGGGCAGAGACACCATGGTCTAGGAAAGAGACAACCTGGTGTCTGCAAATGTCTGCTACTAGCAAATTGCTTCCATATAGGCTATTTTATTTTAGAACAAAGGCTTCAAAGGTAACTTTTTTAAAAAAGAGAGATTTTGTTTAAATTTATTTTGAGAATATTCTTTTTGGACCAACTCTTCTCAAACAAGTGTCATGAAACAGTTTATTTTTAGATTTAAGGTAAAAGAGGTATACTGCGCTTGGCTCACTCTCTGCTAGATTTTTATGTCTCTTCTGTCTTCTGGGATAAGAAGGCTATTAGTGTCGCTTTCCAAACACCTTTGATTCCATAGAGAAGGTTTTTAAGAATTCATTTTAGTCACAGGAGAAAAAATAAGGCACTTCCAATGCCATATCAAATATCTGATACCCAGTGTAATACTGCATCGATCTAATTTTTTTTAAATATCCAAGTACTATTTGGATAACATTATAGAGACCATAATACTCTTTTTAATGTTAGAAAAGAATTTGAGAAATATCTTCTGTCTTTTGATAGTCTTTCCAAACACGTGCTTTCAAAAGTCAACTTTTATTAAATACTAAACATGTGATTTAATAATTCTTCTATAGAAATAGCATTAAAATAGCATTCATAAGACAGGTGTTGAGAATGCAAAATTTCAATAAGGTGCACGCTGTTAATAAATATGAAAACTTTTCTCATGTACAGAAACAATGGAGTGTAAACAATGGGTTTTAACTTCTGGCTCCCACACAGGCCCCAATCTATTTTCAGAAGACTCTCAGCACTGCCAAAATACACTCTCCCTACTGAAGTGAATTTTCATTGCTATTGTATAAGTATATATCACTTGTCTATAAAGTTTTAATTTGTGGGTTAATAAATATTAATTTGTGGATAACCACATATGTCATTGCTAGTCATTAATGCAAAGGTAAAGTTGTTCTTTCATGGCAGGTGGGTCAATTAGCATCTTTAAAAAGAGCCATTGTTGTGATAACAAAAAAATCCAACCTGAGTTTGCTGATGAATAATGATTTTATTTCAAAAAGCTCTTTAAAAACATTGATTAATTAATAGACTCAGAAGGCTCAAACAAAAATATGCTTTTTTCTGTTCTTAGACTTTTTTGTCTAAAAGAAGCATTCTGGGGAAAAAAAGAATGGTCAGCTTGAAAATTCTATTTGTCCTTTATCAACTGTAATGCCACTTACAGTACAGATTTTAAAGAGCTGTTTGTGCCAGAATGAAGACAACTTGCATTTTACTGTGGAAAACATATTTTTAATGCTTGTTAAACCTTTATTTTACTAGAGACATGGCTGGAATAGGCAATTTGAAAATCTCTTTAAAACCACTTACAATGCTAGTTATTGTCAGAACAATATCAATTTTAAAGGGATGGAGAGAGAAAGAGTATGCCAGGAGCAACATGACAGTGAGAGGATACAGTGTCCTGAGGAAAGTTGTGTGTGTGTGTGTGTGTGTGTGTGCGTGTGTGTGTGTGTTGTGAGAGTGTGTGAGTGTATGTGGTGTGCGTGTGTGTGTGTGTATGTGTGTGGGGGGTGTGTGTGCGCATGTTCATGTGTGTGTGTGTGCCTGTGTCATGTCTGTAAATGTTGTCTGTCTTAGACAGCTACAGGGTTTGGTGTACCACACTGGCTAGAAGAAAAATGGGCTCACAGAAACCAAAAGTTCCCAACTGAGGTCCATGTGTAAATCTCTGGCTCTCAATTATCATCAGCAGAGTGAGAGGGTGAACTAGCTAACCTAGTGAGATGATAAGCAAGTTTATCTGCCTTAGCTTGGACTCCTAGAAAAAAGCACTGCTCCTCCTGGTGCACATTGTGTTATCGGTTAGGAAGTCAGATCCACTACTGTGAGTGCAACAATCACAATACTGCCTAATTTGTTCTCTCTTGGTCCTGTCTTCTCCAGTTTTCGGTTTATTCCCATTTCTAGGAGGATCATTGACGTGATCACCAGGACCCCTCAGCATATTTCACACACAGAACTAAGGCACCCAGCCACAGAGAACAAAGCTTCTCTTTCTAAGTATCAACACCTCGTTGAGCACTGACATAGCCGTTCCTCACATGATCAATTTAAGCCAAAGATACAAGTTCATTGGACTTGATTTTCCCATGAGTAGGGCAAATGAAGTTGCACAATTTCACTCTGTATGGACCGAGAAGGAGGGATGGCATGGTTCTCTGAAAGAAAGGTGTTCTGAGGGGCAAGAGTGACAGGTCCTTACAGGCTGCCTGCTGCCAGGTTGCACAATAGTTTCTGTTTATTTTATCCATAACCCGGTAAACAATAATATCTACAGGCTATCAGAAGAGAACTCCTTCACCTCTGCCTTGTCCAGAAATTTGTTTATTTGTTTTATGAGACAAGGTCTGGTTTCTGTGTAACACTGGATGTCCTGGAACTCATTCTGCAAACCAGGATGGCCTCGAACTCAGAGATCTCAGAGATATGCTCTGCCTTCTGAGTGCTAGGATTAGAGATGTGTACCGCCATGACCTGCCTTGTTTAGTGTTTGTTTGTTTGTTTGTTTTATTTTTAAGTTTTGCTAACTTTTTTTCCCCTTTCTTAAAATAATAAATAGCCCTTTTCAAAGAGAGTCTTGGTTTATTGTCTCCTCCGGCATTTCCAAGCCGTTTTCATATTTTGTAAACATCAGTTGGCCAGCTACTGGCTGAACTCAAAAGCACAGCTCGATGTAGGATCCTATGGGCTGACAGTGGATGCTGGACCTCCCCAACTCCAGGAAGAAGCAGGTACCTTTCTTCTCAGCCTTGTCTGTAGCCAGTCAGAGAAGATGAAACAGTAGGGAGAGGCATTGGGGATGTGAAAGCATTCTCTATTACTCAGATGCTCCAGAGTTACTTCAGTCAGAGCTATAGGAAATTAGATAAAATGCAAGGGGCAAGCTGAGTGTGATGGGACAGTCGCTACATCCCAGCATCAGGACGCTAAGGCAGAATTGTGAGTTCTTGATCAGCCTGGACAATATAAGGCCTTGTCTTAAAGCAAATGAACAAACAGATGATGTAATTTTAAAAGATAATGGGACTGGACAGAGTTTGATGTACATGTAGTGACTGTAAAATACTGGATGCACTGTCAGTTATTAATTGAATATAAAAATTTCAACTGCAAATTTTTTTTTCTGGGGGATTTTAAAGATGTATTTGAGAAAGATGCCCCACAGACCATCTTGTGAAATCAATGTGGGAACATTTTTCTCATAGTCTGTTATGTCATTTATCTGCAAGAAACATCTATTTCTTTCTCTGTGTGTGAGAAAGATGTTTTTCTGGGTCAAAATGTTTCCCCAGTCACATGTATTCAGTAATTCCAACACATTTCAACTTACCTATCCTAACAACCATTCATAGTATGGTTTATAAATGTTGAAATCTTCAAATTTTATTTGGCTGGTATTGACCACAGTTGCCTACTCTGCTCATCTTCCTTCCTTCCTTCCTTCCTTCCTTCCTTCCTTCCTTCCTTCCTTCCTTCCTTTCATTCTGTCTGCCTATCGGTCTGTCAGTTTGTCTGTCTGTCTGTCAGACTCTCTCTCCATTTCCCCTTCAGATAACATGTTAAATTTTGGTAAAAACAGCTTTTATTTCTGCATGCTGTGAAAGAGTCTAATGTTTCTTTCTCTCTTATGGAAGGAAACAAATGCTAAAATTGGTACCTGCCTTCGAAATATGAAAGTTTCTAACTTATGTGGCTCCCCCTTTGTCTCCTGCTACCTTTTCTTTTCCATTTCTACAGACTGCTGGATCCTGCTAATAACATTAGTCACAATATGTTGTTTGCCTTCAGACACAAGATCCATTCAAATCTCGCAATGAAGCAGCTGGGTATGCATCTTTATTTCCTCCACTGAGAGGTTAGAGGCTTTCTTGGGGTCATGTATTTAAGGACCACAGTTGAGACTGCAGTCTTGCTTTAGACAAAGGACAACAGCTGTGTTGTGGGAAGGATGGATTTGCTGATGAAAAAGAGGGAAGCCTGTCTCTTTTTTTGTTGTACTTTGAAATAAGGTCTTCTTATGCAGCACTGATTAGACTGAATTCTATGTGCAGACCAGGCTTGCCTTGAATAAGCTTCCCGCTTCTGGCTCCTTAATGCTAGGATTTTAGACCTAAGCCACCATTTCTCTCTCTCTCTCTCTCTCTCTCTCTCTCTCTCTCTCTCTCTCTCTCTCTCTCTCTCTCTCTCCTTGAAGGTCCCAAAGAGTTGTTCTGTATGCAGCTGTGTCCTGGTTTTCATTGACCTCACTTTGCTTTCTTATGTCATTGCTCTCCGAGGTACTAGCCACAGAAAAATGTTTTCATGACCCATAACAGACTCAAAGAGAAATGGGAAAAATGGGAGAACACTTTATCTTGGGAGAGAGGAGGGCTGGAAGTGTTAAGAGCGAAGAAGAAAGGAGGGATAAAGAATACCAAGGATAATTGGGGAAGCCATAGAAAAGCACATTTTTTGGTGCTTACTTAATACATATTATATGTGTGTATGTGTGTACATCCATCAATAATTTTGAAGAAGCTATACCACTTGGGGTGATAATATTCCACCCGTGAACTATAGATTATCTTAAAAACCCCAGTATCAGGGGCTGGAGAGATGGCTCAGCATTGACTGCTCTTCCAGAGGTCCTGAGTTCAATTCCCGGCAACCACACGGTGGCTCACAACCATCTGTAAGGGGTTCTGATGCTCTCTTCTGGTATGTCTGAAGACAGCTACAGTGTACTCACATATTTAAAATACATAAATCTTAAAAAAAAAAGACAATATCAGACATGGATAACCTTCCTTTGAGTTGTCGATCAACAGAATCCAAGAAACTCTTAAGACACTTTAGGGTAGTACTTTGAGGGTTCAAGAGGGAATTGACCTGTCTGGATACCTTTTCCCTGAGAATGGGCTGTCACAGTATCCAACAGTGTTATGCAAGCAGCTAAGGAAGGGAAGCGACTAGTATTCATACCAGGCTGTAAAGCCTATAAGCCAACAATGGCCGGATCTATAGTGGTACAATTGTGGCACTTATGCCTTTGGAAGAACCAATGGCTGTCTAGTTGGACTTAAGTCCCATTGGATAGATGGAAACTTATGGCTGGTACTATAAAACTAGCCAATTATATGTCTAGAGAGGTCACAGACCTGAGTATAAAAACTTCTGTTGCCATTTTCATAAATCAGTATAATTTCTAACCATATTCTAAATACTTACCATGATCTCCTCCAGGAATGAGCTCCCATACTGATTGTTTAATCCCAAGTGGTCAACCCTGGACACATGTACATACGAGCAAATCTGAATGGTCTCAGTAGGTTATCTATACATGTGTGCATATATCTTTGCACATACATACATGTGTATATTTATGTGTTAATAACAATGAAGAGACAATGAACATTGGAGGAGGGAAACAGGAGAGGAGGGAGAGGGAGAATGATGTAGATGCAATTGCTCATGTGTGAAGTTTTCAAAAAAAAAATAAAATGATTAAACAAATATTTGCTTGCCAACAAAAGGTATCTCCATTAGCTAAGACAGTAGGTTTTTGAGAGTGCCTTAAACTTGTTACTTTAGGATGACAGGTCTGTGGTCACTTGCTAGTCAGTGAGTGATTCTGTTGTCAGTTTGACTTAATTCAAGAAGTTTAATAATTATTGATTACTTGGGAAAAGGAGATGGGGGAGGGAAGAAAAAGAAGAAAGAGAGAAAAAGCAGTGGTGGGTATAAGGTTTGCTCAGCTACAGCATGGCATTGTGTATGTTTGTCTTCATGGTATGTGATGGTTAATTCTCTTAACCTGATTGCATTTAGAAGCACACGGGAGGCTAGTAAAGCACACTGCCAGAGATGAATAAGACCATCTTCCCAGGCAAGATGAAATAGTGGGGGAAAGACTTCCCTTGAATGTGTGCTGTGCCGCCAATGAAATAAAGTAGAGAAAAGGAGAAAAGCCAGCCCAGTATGGGCCTCCCTTTGTCTTCTTCCACTTGTCACAAAATAGAGAGGAGCCTGCCCCACATACACCCACACCACTGTGATCTCCTGTGCAGTGTTAGAGGGCTAGGCAGTCATGGTCTGATCCCTATGAAGCTGTGAGCCCAAACAAAGCCTTCCTCCCTTCTGTTTGTTGATGTCAAATGTCATAGTCACAGTACAAAAATTAAGCAATACATAATGCAAATACCATAACTACGTGAGGTACCAACTGTCTCAGTTATAAATGGGATGACATCTTTCTAGCCACTTTTTAGGGTATGGCTAAACAGAAGGAGACAAGACATGGAAGGACCTTGAGATGAGTAAAAAGGAACACAGATTGGGATATTTTTCAGTCTGGTGATAAATAAATGACCATGTAACTCTGCACTGCACCTGATAAACGGACTACATGAGTATCTGTCCCTAGTGGAGCCCACTCCTGGTTCTTTGGCAGAGGGTCTGTGTAAATCAACACAAAAGATAATTTGATAAATGGAATGAGAGAATAGAGAGGCAACTCATTATGTGCAAACACGAGGGGCTTAATTTGAATCCCTAGTATTCATATGAAATGTGTGGTCACATGTGTAACCTCAGAGTTTGGAGACAGAGACAGAAGAATCCCCGGCCTTCAGTGGCTGGTCAGCCTAGTCAAAATGGTGACTTTTGTATTCCGTGAAAGACCAGGTCTCAAGGGGATAAGGTGGAGAATGATAGACTAAACCCACTATCCCCTTTGGGGTGGGCCTTTGTATGCACACTTATGAATGTGACCAGCCATACACACACATGTACAAAATTTTACAATGAAAAAATACTGAATTAGTTTAATAAATAAATTCATATTTGAGAACGTGTTGCTAAACATTGGTTCCAGGCAGTTACTTGAAAGGAAGTTCAACTATTGATCACCTTCTTGCCTTGGCCTCTGGCTTCAGCCAGTGTTAGAATCCCCCTGCCCCCTTTCATTTAGTATGTTCCTAATGTGGTGGTCTCACTGCAGGCTCCCAGAGAAAGCCAGTTCCCATAAAATCACATTTGTCTTCCAGAGCACACCTCTTCTGCCTAAGGCATAATCAAACTAAGATTTCAAGGTCACCATGGGGTTATTTCCTGGGATTGGGAGTGTGGCTGTAAATTTGTCAGGCAAGAGCTGAAGCAAACATCTCAGCGACTGAAGTCAAAGCTGGCTATGAGGTTAATTTCAGTCTGTGTTTGCATTTAAGACCCCAGTGTCACCTTCAAGGGATGATGAGAATAAATAAATACACATGAGAGACCTGGACTCCTGCAATTTCTACCAGGATAGATGATGTTGCAGAGAATTTATTGAATTAGAAAGGTTTTTTTTAGTTTTGTTTTTTGTTTGTTTTTGGTTAGGTTTTCAGTCTTTCCTTTCCTTTCTATTTTCACTTGCAATCTAAAGAAGAAAGGTGTTTCAGCTTGAAAGAGAGAGGGTCAGCCCCTGGAACTCTTCCTATGAGCTTCAGGTAAACTTTATGTATCTGAGTTTATCATCCTGAAATTGCTTGGTTCTAGACAAAAATGATAGCAGAGACCATATATCTCTTGATTAAGCTGTCAAATTCATGGGCTGATTGACCTGATGATATGCTTTCAATTATTGCTTTTGATAGTTCTGGAATTTGTGTCAGGAGATAAGGTGACTGGCCTTCAGAGACCATTTCTATTGCTGAGGACAGAAGATGGACATCGCTGTAAGTGTGTGGATTCCTACCAGCCAGTATGGTTAGTGTACGTCAGGGGTTTGCAGCAATCCCGCTTCTGCTCATTTAAGTTCATATGTATGTGGTTGGTACCGGAGCTTTCTCAATTAACAGTGAGAACTTGGATCCCAGTCCCTCTCCTCCTGGCCTCAGACTACTGGGGTCACTTTCCTTTGCCTCAGTTACTGCCATTTTTGAGGAAATGATCTTGTATACCTAGAAGTTATTTGAGAATGAGCAAATAATCCTACTTGTTGAGGACTATATTTAGCTGAAGGGAGCTGAAGATGGAAAACTGGTCAGGTGGGTCAGGGACCCGGAGCAAGAGTTCTCAGAATGCCACTGATGGAGGCCAGGAACGTTGGAAGAGAGTTGTGCTTCCTGGTTTCTTATCTCTTGCCTGAAAGCTATAAGTGAGGCTATGACTGACACCACATGGTTGAGCCAACTGATCAGCTTATCTCTCTCCTCCTCATACCTCATCCCAGTTTCTGTCATAATTCCCTTAAAAAGCCCTGGGTAGCAGCTCAATGGTACCTTGCTCACAGGGAGATATTCCTGCTATACAGAAAGTCTGCTTTTTCTCTTAAGACAACTCCTATGAATCTATGAGAAACCTCTCCCTAAAACACACTCTCTATGGGCTGTACATTACATTCTTTGAGTTCAAAAGACAAGAACCCAAAGGCTACAGGCTCATGGCTGCCTTGGTGGCTGTTTGGTTTTCCAAGATCCTCCTCACCCTGAACCTAAGTTTAGCTAAGGTGAGAGGAAAACTCTTCATCAAATGCAAAGAAACCCCCAAAACTCTGTGCTCACACTGTTCCCTTTGAAAGAAGCCATGCCAATGGAATCAGACAGAGAGGAAAAGACGGCACCTGATGTGCCCTCTGGTCTTTATATACATGCATATGGGTAAGATCAACTACACAGGCACACACAAGAACCAAGAACACACTTACATCTAGCCCCTACACACACACACACACACACACACACACACACACACACATGCTGAAGTCCTCCTTGATATGGTTGGGTTTGGAGACAGAGCCCAGAGCCTTTGGGACCAGGTTTAGATGAGGTCATGTGTGCAATGATGATGGGGTGAGTATGAGGGCATGTGAATGGGCTGGGATAAGGATGAATGGATGAGGATGGATGGAATGAAGACCTCTTCACCCAGGTTCATATTGACTTTCACCTTCTCCTTTTGCCCAAAATGACACTTCCTTGTGGCCAACCAGGAGACATAAATGTTCATTTTTTTAAAGGCACCCAGTCTGTAAGATTGTGTGACAGCAGACCAAAGGGGATGAACCCATGATTCATTAGATCTTGAGATATAAAGTCTACAGAAGTCCAACCTATGGTCTCAGAGCCATAGCTTTGTCTGGAGGAACAGACACACCAACCTTTGATAGTTCTAGACTGTCCAATGTGCAAAGATGACTTTCCTTGGAGTGTAAAAGGGTAGCATTGATTCAACCAGAGGAGAGCTATCAGAAGTATATTTGAATCTTTTATTTGAGCTCTTAAGAAAGAAAAAAAAAATGAAGACAGTGTACCTGTTCATGGCAAAGGAAATCTAGTAGAAAATTATAAATCTCTCTAACAGAACTATCTCTGCTAGTCCAGCCCTCAGGAAATAATGCTAAGTGGAAGTGGAAGAGGTTGGCATTGACTATACCCTGAAAATCACAGTGTTTACTAAATGTTCTCTTCTACCAATGATTTGGGTAAATAAATACTAAGAAAAGTTCTTGATGGTTTTAAAAAATTCTGATCTATATAGCTTTTGTAAGATGTTTTTGGTCTTTTTCAATGAAAATAAAAACCCTCTTCCCACGTTCTTTAAAAAGAGAAGAAGCCGGGTGACAATCAACATTGAAAGAGAAATTAAGTCCATTAGCATTTAAAACTCTCAATGGCAATATTTTCTGCACAATGACTGTCATTGATGGTATGAGTGGGCCATTGTGCCTCCTGCCAGCTGAACAGACATCACTTTATTCTTAGCAGCTGTGATCCCTAATTGGAAAGGGGACTGGTCCAAAAATGATAAAAAGGAAATCACATCACGGTCCGCAAAGGAGCTTGGTGGCTTCTGCCCTAGTCCCCATTCCTCCCTGGAGCTGCTCACTGAGGAATGTGCCCTTTGCATTGTCAAAAATCCTACAATGGCTAATTTTTATTTTGTGGTATGTGCTTGAAAAAAGAAAGACTCCCTTTCATCCCTCCATGGCTGAAATAGGTAAAGTGTCTCGTCGATAGACCCCCTAGTCTTCTTCAAAACCCTGGAGCTTCAGAGGTACAGGCTCTTTTCTACTTCCACATGACGATGAACTAGGGCATTGATTCTTTAATCAAATGATAGGATTCTGGGAGGGAGTGATGATCTAGATCCACGATTGATGTGTCTTTAACTCTGATGTATGCTGCTTTGTCTGGAAGCTCATTAAGCAAAATATATCCATGGTCTTTGCTTCCCCCACTTGAGGCTTCACTAAAATTTATTTTCAATGAGGTTTTCCCTGTCCAAACATGCATACTATGAAGCCTCTTCCATCCATTTCCTACCACATGCCTGATCTCATCACATAGTCTTTCTTTCTAACATTCTATAAAAGATAACATTATGCTCTCTATTAAACTTACTAGTAGATTTCAAATTTCGAGCAAGATGCCTGATAGGTAGCATGTACTCCATTTGTGTTTGTACAATGGCTGTACGTTGAATGGCTTATAAGAATTTACCCAATAAACATTTCATGGATGCATGAATACATTTTGAAGAAAGGGGACCCTTTGAATTCCTGCAGGTCTATTGGAGTTTTATTCTGTCAGAGCACAGAAATACATTGGCCTGCCATTTGATACACTCTTTCTCCAAATCACACATTTCCAAAGTGTTTCTTCTTGTAGAGGTGATGATTTTATGAGGCCCAGGAGAACAAGGCATTGGAGCAGGTGCTTTGTTAGTGATTGCCATGGACTTCTTCAGGGTCTCTCAGTCTACTCAATCTTTTCTTGGGTTCTACTGAGCAGATTACTCTGAATTACCAAGGAGCCTTTCCCCCTGTATTCAAATAGTCTATGTGATAGAATCGGGAAAGTTCATATAGTGTAGAAGCAAGTCTAAGCCTAGCTGCTGCTTCTAGCCAAGTAGATTATATTCTAGAAGTACAGACTCCTGGGCTTCTTCCTAGATGACAATGTCTGAATTTTTGGAGTTGTACCTATATTGGAATAATCGCAAAGTTTCTCAGGCTGTTTCCATGTCAAATGTCTATCCTACTCTGCCTCCTTTCTTGCTACCTCCAATTTAGCAAGTGAGAAACTTGGAATTGAGGTAATATATTAATTAACTGCTGATGCAGCAACTGAGCATAGATTTAAAACCAAAGATATTTGTTCTTCCACAGCTATGGTGGCTAGAACTCTATAACTGGATAACGATACAAACCAGTATAATTTTCACAGGCCTTATTTAAGTCTTGCTTACTCTAGACTAAGCAATGATTCATTTTATGGTATGGGAATCAGAGAAGTTGAAAGGTTAAACTATAATCCCGTGCCTAAGCAAGGGCTATCCAGAGCATGTGCCTGGAAGCAAAATGGGAAAGCACTGGTCTCAGACTGTCACGTGGGCAGCATTTCTACACATGCTGGTCTTTCAGATCAGTGAAAGATTTACTTAATCCTCTGACCACCTTGTATGGACAAGTCACTCTCTGTGGTGAGAAGGTGAGGACACTGATTAGATTGGCCTCCAAATACCAAGATAGCTGGAGATCATGGTAGTGCCAGAACAACGAGAGGTTATCCCTACTCTATATCACTACAAACTGGAGCTCTAGCATTTTTGAAGCCTTTATGATACCTAAAATGGCTTATATGCAGTTTGTCATCTCAAGCTATCATCAAATTTGTATTATTGAGATATTACGCAGTTACTATGTGGCTATGAACACTTCACAAGTTGTTTCTGGTTTTCAAGTCTCAGCTTTCTCACCATTTCTCTAGTATTACCCTGGGAAATCATGGCAGGCACCAGGGGAGCCATGGGGACATAGAACTCAGGTTCATTGACCACCTGATTAGCATTGATAATGTGAACTCACTTTCAGCCTCTTTGAAGAGCTTATTGTGTTCTTTACACCAAACATGATAAAACATTGAGTGAGAATTCACTTAGGCACAGAAATCAGACAAGAAGGAGTAGCTTTAAAAGATAATTTGGGTGGAAATTGGGACAGGAGCAATAAAGCATCTTTAGTAAAATAAATCACAGCTGAAGCAGAGGCAATTGGAGTTAAATCACTGGCCTAGAATTTAAAATATTCAGAAAAAAAACTGACCCTGAAAAGGATCATATGATGTTTTTGGAAGACCATTTCTCTCTCTCTCTCTCTCTCTCTCTCTCTCTCTCTCTCTCTCTCTCTCTCTCTCTCTCTCTCTCCTTATCCCATTCCTCTTGTATTTATAAAATTATGTATTATGTATCTGAAAATATATGAAATGTTTAGTGAAGGATAAAGAGCAGTATAGGACAATACATTGTGAAATAGATGAATCTAGAAAGTGTAACACATTTCACCTCAGTTCAAGAGAAAGTTTCACATTGGTTGAAGGGGTCATTTGGAAACAGGATCTTTGGTGATAGAGTTAGCTAAGATGGGACAACATGAAGAGTATGAGTCCCAATCCAACATGGTGAGCTGCTAAGTATCAAAAATGTGGACACATACTGAACTATTGGAAGAAAGCCATGAACAACTGGAGTTGTGGTACTTTATGCCTGGAAATTACTAGAAGTCAAAAGGCAGCCCACAACAAGAAGCAGATTCCTCCCTAGTGCATGCAAGGCATTCTCCTATTGGATGTATTTACATATTTTATATATGAAGCATGACACTGGTTTTTTATATTACCCAATAGATTTTTACTGAAATGAGAACCCCAAATAACAAGACAAAAATAACTTTGTTTAAAAAAAATAAAATAATAAAAATAAAATAATAAAAGTTTTTTGAGACAGAACGTCTCTGTGTGGCCAAAGCTGGCACAGAACTCATGAAACTCCCGCCTCATTTTCCAAAGTTCTAGAATTACAGACTTGTGTCACCACACCTGTTGTATACTTTATAAAAGCAAACATATTGGATAAAATATAATATAATGCCAAAAATGAAGTGTAAAACACAAAGCTTTATTGAAACAATTAAAAAAGGATTGATAACAATTTTCTCCAATTAGTACACAAACAAGATAGATAAAGAAACATCTGTAAAATGTGTATGAACTATAATATAGAATTTGTGTACCATATAAAGTCCATTTTGAGTTGGCCACTAAAGGACTATTCTCAATGATGCCTGTAGCAATGGCTTTGGAATAGATTCAGAGACAGTGCCACTGTTTTCTAAACAGGTCAAATGAGAGTGTTTTGATGGACCACTTAAGTCTGCTGCCAAAACTCCTCAGTTATACACTTGGAATATTGACTAAATGTTAAAGAAACTAAATCAAATGTTAACAAGACATGAAATTCAATAGAAGAGTGAAGTAAAATGCAATCTTAAGAAATATTGCTGATGGGAGTTCAAACTTGTACAGCCGTATCAAAATCAGCATGGCAGTTCCTCAGGAAGATAACAAATAATCTTCATCAAGGTCCAGCTATACTATTGTAGGATATATACCCAAAGGACCATACATTTTATTACAAAAACAAATTTTCAACCCTGTTCCTTGTTGCTCTATTCATTATAGCCTAAAACTGGAAACAACCAAAATGTCCCTCAACAGCAGAGTAGATAAAGATAATGTAGTATGTTTGCAAAATGAAGTGTTACTCAGCCATTTAAAAAATGACATCATGAAATTTACAAGCAAATGGATGTAATTAAAAAAATTATCTTGAGTAAGGTATCCTAGATACAGAAAGACAAATACGGAAACATGGTATATATTCACTTATATGTGGATATTAGCTGCTAAGCCAATGATAACCAGACTACAAACCATAGAACCACAGATGATAGGTGTAGAGTAAAGGACTAGGAGGAACAGATAGATTGTGTTAGGAAAGAGTAATAAAATAAATGATGGGTGGTAGTGTTGAAATGGGAGAATGAAGTGGCAGAGGGAAGAGACAATAATTTGGGGGAGGGAGTATGAGGAGACAACTAATTTAAAGGGCATTTAGGGGTAGTATGGAAACCTAATCCAGTAGAAGCTTCCTAAAATATATACATAGATAAAGGCTATCTAACTGAAATTACCAAATAAGGTAGGAGACCCATTTTTCATCTTTTGTCATCAATATATATAATTGAGTTATTGGCCAAGGGAGTCCAATGGGATCCTCAAACAACCCAGGCTGTTGCCAAGAGAATCAGCTCAAACTGACAGCAAGGCCCCTTTGCTTAAGAATTCAATGAACGTAAAGAAGTTTAGCTGGTGCCTACATAGAGCCTTCATCTCTTCATTCTGGCATCGTTGGTATAGGAAACTATTCTACATGTTACCAAAAGAGAAACATAAACATCAAGCCAAGCCACAAATCCTTTAATCTAAAATGGGGTCCTACCTGCAAGATAGACCAGGACATGAGTGGCATAAAGCTTTTAGGAGTAACCATTCAATATCTCATTTGAGTGATGGTTCATTTCATGAGATGGATCCTATATCTAACACTGCTAAGAACAAAGAACAAATAATACTGCTCTAAAAAAAAAGGAAGGAAAAAATGTTGTGATAAAATGACTACTGACGATATTCTGCTGTACTCATAGATCATCATCAAAGAATCTTCCTCCGGCAACAGAGGGGAATACACACAGAAATCCAACCAGACCATGTGTAGAGGGTGAGACACATTGGAACACAGTCCTAAATTGTAGTGAGACTTTTGGTTTCTTAAAAAACACAGTTATATTACATGAATATGTTTTTAATACCAGGTTTTGGATAAGAGGCTGCTTCATAGCAGGTGATTATGCTTTGCCTCATGCACTAGCAGGGGTGTGATTTTTTTCCAGTTGCAGACAGTTTAATTCTGGGTACATTTGAGAGGGTATAAATGCCAGAGCCCAAAGAGGGGTTGAGCAGGGGCATTCTGAGTCAGATGCTGCTCCTGATTGTTGTTGCTGCAGTTTGAGCAGCAGAAAAAGTTGGAGATAACCTTACAATGAAGATTGGACTTGCTACAAGAAACTCAATGTCCCTAATCAGCAGGAAGGAGTCTAAAGAAGTCTATGTCCCTGTTCACCTCTAACGTTCTTTCTCTGCTACCTAGTGTTGGGGGCAATGCCTTGGATGGGATTAGGGTGGAATAAGGGTTTGAAGGGTGGTAGATATATGAACCCAATAAAATACCACTACCAATAGTGCTAAAACTAAATGGGATGTGTCCATCAAATCCCTCCCTGCAGAGCTCAAGGAACCCCACAGAAGAGGATGCTAAAAGAATGTAAGAAACAGAGGGAATGGAGGACACCAAGAAAACAAAGCTCTTTAACTTAAACAAAGCTCACAGAGACTGAAGCAGCATGAACAGGGCCTGCATGAGTTTACACCAGGTCCTCTGCATACATATCATGGCTTCTAGTTTAGTATTTTTAATAGGATTCCTGGGTGCAAATGAATGGGTTTCTGATTCTTTTGCCTTCTTTTTCTTTTATTCCTTTTGTTCATTTGTCTTGTTCAATACCAGAGTTATAATTTTTGTTTTATCTTATTATATTTAATTTTGCTATATTTTATTACCACCTCTTAGAAGCCTCTTGTTTTCTAAAGAGAGAGAGAGAGAGAGGGAGTGGATGCAGATATCAGGGGAAATGGGGAGGAACCAGAAGGGGTAGAGGGAGGGGAAGCTGTAATTAGAATGTTGTATGAGAAAAGAATCAATTTCCAATAAAAGGAAATAAAATAAAATAGAACTAAGAATATTGCATGACTGAATAATTCATGTTGAAATGACGATTTTCTTGTGCCTTTGGTGATAAAATTGAGGTATTAGATGACATCTTCTGTGATGATAATTTATTACATGTGATCACATGAAATTATTTCAACATGACAAAAATAATGATGAGTTTCTGGGTCTAAATATTGCTTAAAGTATTTTTGACAGTTGCAATTGATATTGCCTCAAAAGAGGGACATTTTTATGAATTAGAGTTAACTGAAAACACTAAAAATTGACTGACCCTGTGCCACAGAGCTCCATACTCAAATACCACTGGGAAAGAGTGGGTCTCCTAGAAGTGCTGACACACCTGTGAGTACAAGTAAGACCATCACTTCTGCTCAAAGTCCTGGCCCACGAGGAACCTGCCCAGAGCCATCAGGACACAGGAACTAAGGAACACCAGGAACAGGATATTTCCCATTTCTGTTTGCACCCCAGAACTGACCCTGGGCTATAGCTCTCCATACCCAAATTCCTCCCAGAGAGAACTGGTCTCCCAGGAGTACTGACACACAGACTTGCAGGAGCAACAAGTCACAGTCAGAGACAGCAAGACCAACTAACACCAGATGTAACCAGATGGCAAGAGGCAAGGGCAAGAACATAAGCAGCAGAAATAAAGGCCATGTGGCATCATCAGAACCCAGTTCTCCCATCACGACAAGTCCTGGATACAACAACACACCAGAAAAGCAAGACACTGATTTAAAAATCACATCTCCTGATGATGATAGGGGACTTTAAGAACAACATAAATAACTCCCTTAAATAAATACAGAAGAATACAGGTAAACAGGTAGAAACTCTTAAAGAGGAAACACAAAAATCCCTTAAAGAATTACAGGAAAACAGAACCAAACAAGTGAAGAAATTGAACAACATCTTCCAGGATCTAAAAATGGAAATAGAAACAATAAAGAAATCACAAAGGGAGACGACACTGGAGATAGAAAATCAGGAGTCATAGGTGCAAACACCACCAACAGAATATAAGAGATAAAAGAGAGAATCTCAGGTGCAGAAGATACCATAGAAAACACTGACACACAGTCAAAGAAAATGAAAAATCCAAAAAGCTCCTAATCCAAAACATCCAGGAAATCCAGGACACAATGAGAAGACCAAACCTAAGGATAATAAGTATAGAAGAAGAGAGTTAAGATTCTCCACTTAAAGGGCCAGTAAATATCTTCAACAAAATTATAAAAGAAAACTTCCCTAACCTAAAGAAAGAGATGTCCATAAACATAAAAGAGGCCTACAGAACTCCAAATAGATTGGACCAGAAAAGAAACTCCTCTTGTCACATAATAGTCAAAACACCAAATGCACTAAACAAAGAAAGAATATTAAAAGCAGTAAGAGGAAAAGGTCAAGTAACATATAAAGGCAGACCTATCAGAATTACATGACTTCTCGCCAGAGACTATGAAAGCCAGAAGACCCTGGGCAGATGTCATCCAGATCCTAAGAGAACACAAATACCAGCCCAGGCTACTATACCCAGCAAAACTCTCAATTACCATAGATGGAGAAACCAAGATATTCCATGACAAAAAACAAATTTACAAGATATCTTTCCACAAATCCAGCCCTACAAAGGATAATAGATGTGTATTAGTCAGGGTTCTCTAGAGTCACAGAACATATGGGTAGTCTCTATATAGTTAGGGAATTTGTCGATGACTTACAGCTTGTAATCCAACTCCCCAACAATGGTCAGCAGCAGCTGTGGATGAAAGTCCAAGGATCTAGCAGTTGTTTAGTCCCACAAGGCAGCTGTGCATGGAAATCCAAGGATCTAGCAGTTGCTCAGTCACACAAGGTAAGCAGGCAAGGAAGAGTGAGTCTTCTTCCAGCAGAGGATGTGGCCCAGATTAAAGGCGTGTACCACCGAGCCTTTAATCCCAGATGACCTTGAATTAGGAGATCTCCTTGTCTTAATCTTCTGGAATTCATAGTCACTATGCTTCAAGATCTCCATGTCAAGATCCAGGTCAGAAAATTGTATTTCTGAGCCTCCAGATTAGGATCATAGGTGAGCCTTCCAATTCTTGATTAGTTCATTCCAGATATAGTCAAGTTGACAACCACTACAAAATGGAAAACACCAGCACAAGGAAGGAAACTATACCCCAGAAAAAGCAAGAAAATAATCTTCTTTCAACAAACCCAAAAGAAGATAGCCACACAAACATAAAAATAACATCAAAAATAACAGGAAGCAACAATCACTATTCCTTGATATCTCCGAACATCAATAGACTCAGTTCCCCAATAAAAAGACAGACTAATAAATTGGATATGTAAACAGGACCCAACATTTTGCAGCGTACAGGAAACACACCTCAGTGTCAAAGAAAGACACTACCTCAGAGTAAAAGGCTGGAAATAATTTTCCAAGCAAATAGTCCCAAGAAACAAGCTGGAGTAGCCATTCTAATATAAAATAAAATCAACTTTCCGCCAAAAGTTATCAAAAAGGATAAGAAAGCACAATTCATACTCATCAAAGGAAAGATCTACCAAGAAAGACTCTCAATTCTGAACATCTACGCTCCAAATGCAACGGTACTCAAATTCATAAAAGAAACCTTACTAAAGCTCGAAATATACATTGCATATCACACAATAATAGTGGAAGAATTCAACACTCCACTATCATTAATGGACAGATTACTGAAACACAAACTAAACTGAGACTAACAGAAAATTAAAACTAACAAATGTTATGACCCAAATGAATTTAACAGATATCTATACACCATTTCATCTTAAAAGAAAAGAATATACATTTTTCTCAGCACCTCATGGTACCTTCTCCAAAATTGACTATGTAATTGGTCACAAAACAGACCTCAACAGATACAAGAAGATTGATATAATCTATTGCATCCTATCAGATTACCACAGACTAAGGCTGGTTTTTAAAAGTAACAAAAACAGCAGAAAGCCCACATACACATGGAAGCTGAACAATGCCCTACTCAATGATAACTTGGTTAAGGAAGAAATAAAGAAAGAAATTAAAGACTTTTTAGAATTTAATGAAAATGAAGGTACAACATATCCAAACTTATGGAACACAATGAAAGCAGTGCTAAAAGGAAAACTCAGCTCTGAGTGCTTCCAAGAAGAAACTGGAGAGAGTATATTCTACCAGCTTAACAACACACCTGAAAGCTCTAGAACAACAACAACAAAAAAAAGCAAATACACCCCAGAGGAGGAGATGGCAGGAAATAATCAAACTCAGAGCTGAAATCAACCAAGTAGAAACAAAAAGAGCTATACAAAGAATAAACAAAGCTAAACAAAACCAGAAACTGGTTCTTTGAGAAAATCAACAAGATAGGTAAACCCTTAGCCAGACTAACCAGAGGGCACAGAGACAGTATCCAAATTAACAAAATCAGAAATGAAAAATGAGCTATAACAACAGAAACTGAGGAAATTCAAAAAATCATCAGATCCTACTACCAAAGCCTATATTCAACAAAACTGGAAAATCTGGATGAACTAGACATATTTCTAGATAGATACCATACATCTAATTCAATTCAGGATCAGAGAAACCATCTGACCAGTTTCATAACCCCTAAAGAAATAGAAGCAGTCATTAAAACTCTCCAAACCAAAAAAGCCCAGGACCAGATAGATGGGTTCACTGCAGAACTCTATCAGACCTTCAAAGAAGACCTAATTCCAATACTCTTCAAACTATTCCACAAAATAGAAACAGAAGGAACACTACCCAGTTCATTCTATGAAGCCATAGATAAACTGCGTATTCTCCCTTGCAGATGGAATGGTTTCTGTCTAATCAGGAACCTGTCACAATTTCCTTTCATAGAGAACTTCATAAGAGATTTGTTTCTACTTCTATTTTGTTTAATGTTCCAAATAGATTTTAAAAACTGGTTGAGTGCATATTCCTTTTAACTTCAGAAGATATCATGTATATTTAAGAGACATTTAACTATTATAAATTATTTTGATGACTTAAAAAATTTCAATACTGAGTGGTATATTTTAAAATAAATTTTATTAGTTTAATAAAAACAATGATGTAGAAAAAAATACTAAGGATTAAAATGATTCAAGGAAAGTTCTTTTAGTTTGGATTTTCTGTCAGCAGAATACTAGATTATATGAAACTAACATTAGGGACATAATGAAAGAAAGGTGATAAAAAATACAAAGTGCAGTGTGTGTGTGTGTGTGTGTGTGTGTGTGTGTGTGTGTGTATGTGTGTGTGTGTGTGTGTGTGTGTACCTGTGTGTGAACGTGTGTGTGTGTGTGCGCGCGTGCGTGCAAGGAAACACACAGGCACACACATGTGCATGCTGTGTGTTTTTTCTGTGTGGCATATGCATTTGAATGCATGGCTATAGCTATTCCTCTGTGCTTAGACCAGAGCATGACATCTAGTGTGCTTTGTAGCCCTCCCTAGCTTTATTGCCTTGAGTCAGTCTCTCACTGAGCTGGAACCTTGCTATTTTGTCTGGGCTAGCTCTCTGGATCTGCCTATCTCGTCTCATACTGGGGTTACAGGTATGTGTAGCCATGCCCGGCTTTTTCTAGGGGTGCTGGGGACTAAAACTAAGGTCCTCATGCTTTTGCTCTTTTTTCAAGGTGTCATCTTCCTTGCTCCGCAAAAATAGTTTTATAGGTGACATATTTAGCAATTTATTAACCACATCTTTACTTTAGAACACATTCTAACATTGACTACTTACTAAACGTACACTAAAATTTAGACTAACTTGAGTTTTGTTTAGCATTATGCTGACTTCCAGTCCTTTAGAGTAGAAGGAATTAGATATATTTTCAACAACTTTTAAACATATATTCAAATTATAAAGGTATATCATTCAAGGAAGGCTGAACATAGCCTGGGTGTTATTTCTAAAATATATTTGGGTCCTGACAATTTGATTTAGGAACAATGAGTGGGTGAAAGCTGGCTATCCTGGAGGGAAGGAAAACATCCTTTTCCTCAGCCTTCCAGGGAAGTCAGTGGGATTGATGACCTAAACTGTAGTTCAGCTTCCTACTTTACTCATTTTCTGGTTTCATATCTGTTTCTGTGATAACATACTCAATGAAAAGTAACTTTGGAGAGAAAAGGTATATTTGTCTTCCAACAAGTTATAGTCCATCACTAAGGGGAAGTGAAGGCAGGAACTCACACATCTACTGTCAAGAGCAGAAAGAAATGGACACACACATGCTCCTTGTTCTTAACAAGGTTCCTCCTCTTTTATAACATTCAGGAATCTCTGCCTTGAGAATCATGTCCCTGACAATGAGTTAGGTCTTCATATCAGTTAATAATCAAGATAACTCTCCGTAGACATGGATACCTGTCAATCTTCTCTGGAGAATTCCATACTAGCACTCCTTTTCCAAGTGTTTCTAACCTGCATCAACTTGACAGTTAAAACTCACTAGCACAACTGATAACTGTCCCATTGTCCCAGGTGTTGTGAGTCAAGAATGTTCAGAGCAGGGAAGACTGTATTTAAATGTCTGCAATGAGTTGTGCATTAATAGTTATTGACAAGTCTCGTGTTATCTCCATAGACAGAGATCAAGAGGAAGCAGGATGTAAATCTGAGTTCCTCAGATTTTACTAATGCTCTGGGGATAGTGTTTCTCTATCTGTGGGTGGTGACACCCAAAGGGGTCACATCATGGATCTGTTATATGTCAGATATTTTAATTATGATTCTTAACAGTAGGAAAAATTACAGTTATGAAATAGCAATGAAATAATTTTATGGCTAAGGGTCATCACAACACAAGGAAGTATTAAAAAGACCACAGAATAAAGGTTGGGAAGCACTGCTTTGGGTTGCATAGGAGGAAATGTTTGGCAGTTGAGTCTTAAGCCTTGCAATGATTGTTTGAGAAAAATCTTGGAATTCTTTCCCTTTTCTTTTTCTCTTTGGCTATGGCTGCATTTCTCTGATTTGAATACCATGATATCTGCATCCTGATAACAATGGAGATATTTTACAAGAGACACTTGTGACTCTCACTCTGGTTAGTAGGGTATTAAAACAATGCTCCCATTAGGCCAACACCATTTGTTAAAAATGCTTACTTCTTTTTCTATTGTTTAATTTTTGGTATCTTTTTGGTTTAGATCTGGGCCTTCAATTTGATATCATTGATCAACCTATCCGTTATTTAGCCAATACCATGTAGTTTTTATTACTATTGCAGTAGTAGAATTTGAAATCGGGAATGGTGATGCCTCCAGAAGTCCTTTTATTGTACAGCATTGTTTTAGCTATCCTGGGTTTTTTGTTTTATCATATGAAGTTGAGTACTGTTTTTTAAAGGTCTATAGATAATTGTGTTGAAGTCACTCTTGGACATATACACAAAAGATGCACCATCCTACCACAAAGACACTTACTCATCTATGTTCATAGCAGCTTTATTCATAATAGCCAGAAACTGGAAACAATTTAGATGTCCCTCAACTGAATAATGGATGAAGAAAATGTAGTACATTTACACAGTGGAGTATTAGTTCAGCTATTAAGAACAATGGCATCATAAAAATTGCAGGCAAATGGATGGAACTGGAAAAAATTTTCCTGAGTGTGGTAGCCCAGACAGAGAAAGACAAACATGGTATGTGCTTACTTATAAGTATATATTAACTGCAAAGTAACGGTAACTATGCTACAATCCACAGACCCAGAGAGATTAAACAACAAAGGGGGGTGGGACTTAGGGAGAGGGAGAGATGCATGGATCTCCCTGGGGAGAAAAAATTTAACAGATATTGCAGATGGACTCGGGGTGGGTGGTGACAGGAACAGGAGGGATCAGGTTAGGAGAAGATGGGGGGAGAGAATAATACTGGGAGAGACAACTGGAATTGGGGCCTGGGCAATTCAGGGGTAAAGCAGAAGCCTAGTGCAATGGAAACTCCCAGGAATATATTAGGGCGACCCTAGCTAAGATTCTTTGTAATGGCAGATACAGATCCCGACCTGGCCATCTCCTATAACCAGGAAAGTATCCCAGTGAAGGATTCGGTACACCAACTCAGCCAAAAAACCTTTGACCTGCAATTTGCCCTGCAATTTGTAGGAGTGGCTAACCAATGGCTGGTCAAGTTTGAGACCCAGAGCCCACCCTTGACACTGCCCAGAGGACCAGAAACCAGAGGTCAGATGGTTCAGAGTCCTAGGATAGAATCGAATACAACTGGCAGGAAAAAAAATGAAATGATGCCTAATGATATTCTGTTATGCTCATAGACCGGTGGTGCCTAGGCCAACTGTCATCAGAGGGGCTTATTCCAGCATCTAATGGAAAGAGATAGATGCACAGTCAAACATTAGGCAGAGTTTGGAGAGGGCTGGGGGAAGATTGGAGGAGCCAGAGGGTTCAAGGACATGACAAGAAAACTCACAAAATCAACAAACTTGGACTCATAGGGGCTCACTGAGACTAAACCGACCCCCAGGGAGCCGGCATGGGTCTAACCTATGCCCTCTGTATATATGTTACAGTTGTGTAGTTTGGTGGTTTTGTGGGACTCTTAACAGAAGAAGCAGGCTCTGTTCCTTATGCTTTTGCCTGCTTTTGGGACCCTGGTCTTCCTACTGGATTGCCTTAATGAGGGGAGATACCTACTTGTCGCATGCAGTTTTGAAATGCTACTGCCTTTGCAAGGTCTTTCTGTGCTCTGGCCCCTTCTGGCTTCCCCCCCCCCCTTTTTTTTCCTACCTAACATTGCTCTGGGAGGTGGCCGTGTTATCAACCCACTCCCTAGACCTTTGATTCTGTGGATAAAAGGCACACACACACACACACACACACACACACACACACACACAGAGTTAATTCCTTTATAATTTGCTTTCTTGGCACAATTGCTGGGTATTACTATCTCCCTCTTGGAAAAGCATGCCCTTACCACTTTATTATCTCCATCTCTCCACTTGCCCTGAACTTCAGTGGCTAGTCTCACCTGGCCCTTGCCAAACATCCTTGGCCATTGGCCTGTAGCCTGTAGCAGAGGCCACAGGCTCTAGCTCTCCCTGAGACTTTACATGATTATATCTTCTTCTCAAAAGCAGAGCAAATGTCTCCATTTTCCTCTTGGGACCAGGAAGACCTGGAAGTTCTGCCTGTTACTTCCACCTAGCAATCCCCCTCCCTACCCCCCACCCCCAGCTTTCTTTACTGACAAATCAAGAACCAATCACGGAACAAGACCTTAATATCAGAACATCCTCTTACACCAAATCTTATTGCAACTTGATATGTCATGCTATCCCTAGGAGACCTGCCCTTTTCTAAAGGAAACCAGACGAAAAGTGGATGGGAGGGAGATATGGGGGGACAGGAGTGATGAAGAAGGTGGTGGCCAGAGTTGGGGAGGGAAACCTGCAGTCGGGATGTGATATATGAGAGAATAAATTAAAAAGGAAAAAGAAAGAACAATGTTCCCTAAGAACTTGAAATTTACCCAGAAATCCCAGGCTGGGTGAAGGAAAAGTCTGAAGCCTGCTGCCAGCTTGAGAGGAAATTTGTCTTTCGAGAGGAGATTTCATATATTTCTGATAATTCTTCAGACCGAGCTGTGGGAGAGACTAGAGTGGAGGTAATGATGATGGGTGAGAGCACAGCATGACTAGGACTGCTTCTCTGTCTATGAGTTCTGCTTGCTCTGTACTTAAACAGATTCCAAAGAAGCGAGTGGGTGGGGTTACTAAATGGCTTTGTTTCTTTTCTGGGTGTGGCCACCATGAATGTGACTCCATTCAATGTTTTTCATAACCATTTGTGTCCTTTATTGGCCTACTGAAGACTGGTGGTCCAGTCTAGCTTGTTAGAGCTTCTAAGACTTCAGGCTATGACAATTTCACTAACAACGTCTTAGGTGTAATCCCATCCCAGGGCAGAAGCTGGAGGGAAGAACGAGGCATATGAAGAGCCCTCCTGCTCTAGTAGGTAAGGATACTACAGCCAACTACTTAACTGTCGCTCAATCACACAGAACTTCCTCTCACAGACTGTCTCCCCTTCTATATTATTCCGCTCTCTAGAGTTTTGTCGTAATTTGAAAACAAGTAACAACAGTTCACCATAAGACCCAAAGAAATAATTGTTTTTCATTTTTGTTAAATTTCTGCGGCTACATCCTGTACCTAGACCGTTTGGCCAGTGATAGGCTCCAGCAGTAGATACGCATGGAGGATTACTTCAAATTTTTTTTAATCTTCTGACCAAGCCCGCTCAGTCAGTCAACAGGTTCTCCTGCACAGGAGCAAGGATTAAAAAGGAAAAAGACAATCAGACAACACTGTAGCATGACCCCAACCAGTTCTGAGGCTGAAGCAAGTTTATTTTTTCCAGTCTGCTTTTATACCACTTTAAGTACATGCAAAATGATAAGTTCAGCTCTGGGTCAAGGAACAAGCAAGGCAATAAACAAAATTGGGTAAACGCCTTTCTAGGGGCTAGTCAGGGTAACCAAGACAAAAGGAATGTCACAAAAGCCTTGCTGAACCGACTCTTAAGTTTTGCATTAACACTAATATAAATGTTCTTAATCTGGGTCTATTTCCTGAGGCCTGGCCCAAAGTCAGATTCCCTCCTTGAGTTTGCTTCTTTTGTCCTGGCCTGATATCAAATTCCCGCCAAGTGTCTAAAAGCAAACAGCCCCCAAAAGCTCTCCACAATCTTCTTTTCCTATTTCTGAGAATTTCGTGCATATATACAATGTAGATTCCCCTTCCTAAGTCACCTCCCAGTTTCATACCCTTGTCATTATTTTGCTGTCCAATTAGAGCTGCCCAAACATACCTGGTTGTAGCCATCCAATGACACATGGGCAACCTATGAGAGGCCACATTCCTGGAGAAAGATGAATCTCCCTCTCCAGACACTAGTAATGTCAAGCGCTCCCAGTTAGGGGTGAAGCCTTATAAACCCTCTTTCCATCCCTGCTTTGATACTGTCTGACAATCTTATGCATGGCTTGAACAGGCAGCCATAGCTGCTTTGACAACTACATGAGCATGATGGCACAGTCATGTCCAGATGACACTGTTTTTGCTATTTTTCTTCCTATCCTCCGGCTTTTATATCCTTCTCCCTCTTTCTCAGTGTTTCTCAAGCCTTGGGGAAAGAGGTGATGTAGATGTTCACTTAAAGCTGAGCACACTTTGGTCCCCTCTCCTTTGCACTTTGGGAGTCTCTGCGTTATGCACTGTCCAATGCAATGAGATGCTTTGCCATTGAGGAGTGATTGTTGCACTGATCTAGGGGCGAAAAGATAAGTATTCAGATTAGAAGACAGTTTGCTGCCATGCTAGCCTAGCAAAATAGCAGTAGTAAGTTCTCCCCTAGGCTGTAGGACCTCTCTTGTCGTGGGCGCCTGGCCAGGTTTATAGAATCAAGTAACCTGTGGAATGGGCCTTAAATCCAAACTAAAAGGTTGCTTTATAAAAGAGTCCTTCTGAAGAACAAAACCAAGGAAGGCCCACCTGAATTGCATTCATCTTGATTAGAAGAGTGATATTTTGAGATTAAAAAAAAAAAACAAAAAACAGCTTCCCACGTCATGTGCCATACATGAAGGCCAAGCTTAAGCCAGGCTGTCTCTCCCACCCAGGGCCATCCGGAACCGGTTGCCAATGGAGACAGGAACTGACCGTCCACTTGATAGGCTCCTGGCTCAGGTTTCCCAGGAGCAGCTGCTAGTCATCCCAGTATCTGAAATCTTTGAATAGAGTGTGTGAGATTATCCGTCCAACTTGCACTGGAAGCCCTGAAGATCTAATTGAGGGTATAAACTTACTGCATAAAGGCTAGAGAGAACAAGACACGGCAGAGACTCATGACGAAAAGAAGGGAGGACACCTGTGGTTTCGGTGGCAGAAAGAGGAGCATGTTTTAATAAAGAAAATGAAGTCCCTTCAAGCTAATATGCATTCAAACAAATATTTATTAAAGGAATGTCTGAGATAATACCTTACAAAAGTGAAGGTTAGGACCCCTCCAACCTGTGAGTTATGAGAGCAGAGATGCTTCCCTCCTGCCAGGACTGGAGACATCATTGAGAGACATCATCTATCTCTCTCTGTCTCTGTCTCTTTCTCTGTCTCTGTCTCTCTCTCTCTCATACACATGCACACACACGCACACACACACACACTCATCACAAACCATACACAAACCCATTGCAATGGACAACGAAATGGGGGCTCATCTCTGGGAAACACATGTTGTCCTTCTCCCAGAGGTCATTAGTTGCCTGAGTTCTTTTTCTAGGGTTGTGTGTGAACAAAAATTTCCCTTTCTGTCTTAGTATATCTATTGATATTGGCACTGTTTCCTGTTTACACAGTAATTTCTAGGAGGTGCTGGATCACAGCAGCTTTCCTGATATTCTGGCTCTTGAAATCTTTTATAAAAAATTTTATTTTTCTAAAGGCAGGGACTCTTTCCACAATCCTGGTTGTCTTGGAACTCACTATGTATGCCAGACTGCCCTTTTACTGACAGATTTTCCTGTCTTTGCCTCCTAAGTGCTTAAATGCGTGCCTCCATATCCAGACCACCTAGAAGTAATAAATGAATCTCCTTTCTTAAATATCTATACATACTCAGCTCCCTAACTGCTCTTTAATATTTTATGAGTCTATTAATTCTCTTATTCTTTCTATATTCCATGAGTTACTTTTTTTTTTAACTTTTAAAAATTCATTGATTATGTAGGGTGGTCATGTATACCATGCAAGAGTGTACAGATCAAGACAACCCTTCTGGATTTACCCCCACTTTCTACCTGTTGACCCAGGGTCTCCCTTGTTTTCATGGCACTGTTGGGTACTCCAGGATAGCTGGCTTCCTGCTAACTCTCCTGTCCCTGGCTCCTGTCTCACTGCAGACATGCTAGAGTTGCAGCTGCCTGCCATTGCATCTGGCTTCTTAAATCTGTTGTGGGGAGTGAACTCAACTTGTTTGGCCTACTTGGCAAACACTTTTACCATCTGAGCCATCTCTCTGGTCCCAAGCCATGCTTTTAATTAAAAACAATATCCTACTCTGATAGTAATGGGAGATCTATACAATACTAGTAATACTTAAAGCATAGCCAACATTCAACAAGTTTATTGAAGTAGAGAGTTAGTGAATTGACTAAAATGTCAAGTATAAAGGGAAGATTGGGTGAGACTTGTTTTGACCGCTTGACTCTTTCCCTCTAAAATGTTCACTGGTAACTTCAGACCTAACCAATCAATTTCACACTGACTACCAGATTCTTTTTCTTTTATTATGCCTTACACTTTACATCAGTGTGAGGGACACTGGGAAACATTTTGAGCCATAGGGTACAAGCTGTCTCATTTTAAAATAAACAGTTTAGATGCCAAACTTCCACCTACCCAATGTTAGTTAAGTCAAGACACTAATATTTAGGATTCTGTATTTTCTCCTTATAATGTCTACCACCTGGTTCACAGTCTGACATTTTCTCTGCTTTGATGAAGTTTCCTTCTCTTTTCCTGTGTTCCATATTCCTATCTTAAGATGACCCCTACCTTCATTTTTGACAATCCCTACTTCCTACATTTGAGAATCAAATTTCTTACCCAGTACCTTCATATTTCTTGAGAGAGAAACATTGTCCTTATTTTAAATGTGTGAGTCATTAAGGACTTCATTCTATTCCAGGTACTGAGACCCTGAAAACCAAGTTTTCTTATCAATGAAGGAGCTTATGCCATTTTTGTGTGTTGTAAATAGAAGCCTTGGGAAGAAAAATTCAGACCCAATTAATTGGGTGATGGATCAACAAGCAGAAAAACATGTTTTTGCAACTTCTGCATTGCTCTCCTTGGCCTGTGGCTCTCATTTTCAAAAATGTTTCTACGGTTGTGTGAGTGCTCATTTGCCCCTCAGTAGAGTGAGGGGCAAAGGTGAAAGGGCAAAATGTACATGTGGTTTAGCTAAGTGAGCCTTCTCTTAAAGAGCTTTCTAGTAACCTCTCCTGGCATCATCTGGTAACACGTTCTTAGTTGCAGAGTGGTAACTCCTTCACCCCTAGTTTCAGGGCAGAAGTGGAAGCCACCTAAGTCCCCTGAATTAAGCCAGAGTCTCAAGTTTATGGTAGGCATGTAGAAATGTTCAGTATATGTTTTCTTATTTCTATTTTGATACATTTGATTTAGGCCCTGATACATTTCTCAAAGTCTGTAATTGTTCAACAAAGAGACAAATATGTGTATACTATTATTTGAAGTCAGATCATGCTAGAGTAGCAGAATAAATAATTTGGGGGCTGGTGAACAGCTCTCTTGGATGTATTAGACACACTGGAACTGAAGCCTAACCATGTGGCTTAATGACTATAACACCTCTTACAAATTTGTCTTAGGCTGAACTCCCAAACAAAAATAAGAGAATATCATTTTTGTAAGGTGAGTTCTTTAGTAAACAGATACTATTTTGGCCACATGTTAATATGGTTATAAGTACCATTGTTAGGAAGGCAAGTCTCAAAGTGAAATGAGGAAAATGAGAGATTTTCAAGGAGCTTTTAAGGATGTTACGTTTATAATGCATTTTGGAACACTGAGATAATTTCTTTTCTATCCGTTTTGCAATGTCTTTAATGTTATAAAAATTATAGTATGACTTCACTTTCAAATGATCTTACCAAAAAAGAAAAGAAAACTGGCTGTCTGTGTTAGTTCCTGCTATGTAAAAATGTCCCTGTTCATTTGATCTTTGAGGCTTCTTCTTCATATATTATTAGAGAAAGATAGGATGTTTCACTTTAAAAGACTCATGTAGCTTCCAACAAAATGTCTAAGACTCACCACCTTTAAATGTTTTTAAAAGCTATTGTACATGCAAGTCTTTTCATTTTTATGATAGTTACCTCACTTTTAGGAGCCCCCCCAGAATAAGAAAGGCCACCTTTCTTTTTCATTAATAAAGGAAACAAAACTATATATTGTTGTAATGGTTACTTTTCCATCACTGTGATAAAACACTGTGGCCAAAGCAAATAAGGAAGAAAGAGCTTATTTTAGCTATGGTTCCAAGAGGATAAGAATTCATGATTTCAGAGTGGAGATGAGACTATAGCAGCAGACATCAACCATGGTGGCTAGAACAGCAAGCTGTGAGCTCACATCTTGAACAGTAAGTACACAGCAGAGAGAGCAATTGGAAATGGTGTATGTGTTTAAACTCTCAAAGCCTACTTAACATTCTTCCTACAAGAAGTTTACATCTCCTCAGCCTCCCCCAACAGGTACCAACTGAGAATCAACTGTTCAAACTTTGATCCTCAAGCCTATGGAATATTCTTACTCAAAGTATCACAATGGTTTATGTCAAAAGCCTGTGTAATATAAACCAAGGACAGTGCATGGGACATTACATTCTCACAACTACCTCTAGGAGGAATTTAAGTGCTAGTTCTCTTAATCTGCTGACTTTCCTTGGTCAATGTTCCCCTCCTCAAATGTTTCATATATAACTAGAATTAAGGCTCACAAATGGATACATTGGATAAAGACAGTACATTCAATATTGTGCTGGTCAAACAGGATATCTAGGGGTAGGATAATGAAAACAGGTCTATATTTTTCACCCTGCACTGAAGTGCATCAAAAAATGTTGAAACCATTAGAGGGAAACAGGGAATACACATCAAGGTATAGGCATCAGCTTTTTAGCTAGAGCTCCAATAACACAAGAAATAGACCAAAGAATTGCCAAGAACAGACCAAAGAAAGAGCACAAGGAATAAATATAGATGCAGAGAGACACACACTCATACACACAGAGAAATCCCATAAAAATACAAAATTGAACATCATAATGTGTAAGCAATAAGACTTGTAAGGTAAAAAGAAAGTGCCCCATATTATTCTTAAAGTAAGAAGTACACATGGTCAATAAGTATCTTGAAAAGCCTTCAATGTCTTTAGGCATCAAAAAAATCAAAATAAAACTACTTTGTCATTTTGTTTCATTCTAATCAAAATGAATATCATAAAAAAACAGATATTAACCATTTTTGGCAAAGATGTGACAATGAAGAACCATTATTTACTGCTGCTGGGAGTATAATCTAGAATTTGCATGGCATTTCATTAAAAATTAAAAATGGAATTATTCAGCTATAACACTCCTGGGATGAATCTATAAACTCTATGACCTAACAAAGAGACACATATATTAATGCTCAGGGCTATATTGTTCACAGCAAGGAAATAGAACTGTCTAAGGGACTGCCATCAATAAATGGATAATAAAATGTGATGTAGACAAATAATAGAAGTTTATTCTAGGTGTAAAGAAAAATGACAAATTTGCAGATAAACGAATGAAATTAGAAATAGTTATGTTAATAGTTGTATTAATGGAGGCAATTCAGATTCAGAAAAACAACAGTTACTCATTTTCTATTTTATCCATAGCCTAGTTTATAATGTTTATATTTATATGTGTAAATAGGAGTATAGATAAGAAAAGAGACAACAGAGTTGACATAGAGAAATTTAGGAGAAATCAGTCCCAAGCATCGTAAAAGAGAACAGGAGCTGTGGGGGTATGAGAAATAGGCTAGGGTAGTGTCATTAGGGTGAAAGAGAAGACATGAGGCAAAGAATCAGCAAAACAAATTCTGCTTAAAAATGCCAGAATTAAACCAAATACTGTATCCGCTAACTAAATTGTATTTATTTATTTTTACATTTTAAAATGGCATAAGTCCAATTAGGGCATAAATAAAAACTCTACATAATCAACCATAACTTTTCATAATCCTATGGTTTTTCAACGAGAAAGGCATTCTATCATCTTAAAAAAAATTATGTTATCGTCATGAGAAAGGAATGATGGGAGTGGACTGAGGCAGAGCCGCCTGTGGAGCCAGCTGTCTGAGAGAGAAATCACACAGGCTCCGCACTCCCTGAGGAGGCTGAAAGCTTGCTTCAGTCGATTAGCTCTAACTCAGCTTACTGCAACAGGTGACAGTGCCTTGTTCAAAACAGTTGCTGAGAACAAATATTCAGTAAGGAAGCACACAATAAAAGTAAGGGGGAATATTACAAACCAGAGCCAAACAAAAGCCCAAAGGATATTAATGCTCAATTCTGTCTATATGGTAATTGGTGGCACCATTAGCATATTTCCCATTCACCAGTGGCCACTTGTTTTGAAGGTGCTAGCTTCAATTAGGACCACCTAATTTTTTTGCCAGTGAGGGAGGATAAAAAATCCAAGTACTTCTGCATATTTTCCTAGAGAAATGTCTCCAGCTGGAAGGCAGCAGCTGGTCAAATATTTGAAATTGATGAAAGAATGAAGGGTTGATGGAAAGCTATTGGTAGCTACCAGTAAGATTGTAATGGTCCCAGTAGATAAGGAACAGGGAGTGATCTACTTTGAATTGGGTCCACCTACTTTTCTGGATATAAAAAACTTAGAATTTACACCTGGGAGTTTGAAACATGTACTCTTCCAGGTTGACTTTAGCCAGCTCAGTGCACAACCATGAGCAAAAGCAGAAAAGGGTAACCACTCAACTGTTGACATTGGGTAGCCCATAATTTATGATGGCTTATACAAGTCCATGTCCACAAATCCAGGGTAAGAATTAGTTTAAAATGTTTTACAATGTTGAAGTTGCCAGTGGTAAGGTCTCCTTGCTTATAAGCAAATATTAGAACCAACCCTGGACTATGGTAATTGCTGAAATATAATCAGAGTTATTACACATTTTAAAGAGTAGTATTTTCCCTTCAATTTTTTACCACCAAGTATTTATAAATAAGAACATTTTGAGATATCCCTTTCTTCTTCACATACTCCTACACATTGACAAGTTACACATCTGGGTAAGTATTACTAGGACTTAAACATGTTTGTATTATTTTTACCTAGAAAATCACATGCTTACCACAAAATATGCTCTTAGGGGGAAAAACACCTTTTCATATCGTTCAAATGATGATCATTGTTCACAGTTAATATGTGCCTTTCACCTCAGATTCTTTTTAAAAATGAATCATTTATTTGGTACACAGTTATGAATGGGCAACTTTGTTTAAGAGCTTGAAGGAGATATTAGTGATTCATATTCACAAGTGTGAAAAAAGTAAAGGCAGAAAAGAAATGAAAACCGAGGATCAAAACCATTTAAATCAAAGGCTCAGATTCTTCCATCAGACCATTTCCTAAACATCCCCTTTTATAGCTCTGTTTTCAAAAGGGAATTAGGGAGGTAATGTGATTTGTTCAACATTTCTCCTGTGATTTTCCTAAAATTTAGTAAACTTTAGTTCTTCCATCCTTGAACATTAATTGAAATGGTCAAGGGTACAGGTGTTTGGGCTCCTACACAAATGTGCTTTTCGTTACACCTTGAGGATTTCATGGGTTTAAAGCACTATTCTTTAAATGTTGGAATACTCTCGTGGTACTCATCTTGTGTGCTATCTGGTCTTAAGAGCATGGTCCAAGTGTTAAGAGTCTTGGACAGATCCAAGTCCATATAGTCTCTTAAAAGTTGGTTACCTTGCTCTGATGTGATGAGCTTGTTCTGATGTGCATATACTGTTGTGCTTGTTTTGATGTGCTTGCAGTACAAACCTCTGAAGCCACAGAAAGATGTTTTGCTTGTGGCTTTTACGCCATGACTTTGACCTTAGGCTGATGACAAGGAAAAAGACAATCATGTTTTCTCTTAGTACAGAGTATCATCACAAGAAGCTTGATTATGGTAACTGGGTAGAACTTTACATTGGTAGGAGGCAAACTGATGTTACTCATCACAGACAGAGAAGTCTGAATGAGTTCCTCCACAGTTCCAGGAGAAACTACACTTACCATGGAGAAGACGTGGGCCACTGCAGAGGAAACCAAGAGCAGTGAAGTCTCTTGGAGATTCTGCAATGTGGGGTCTTGGCACGTGACTTCGTGTTTAGCTTTAGAAACAAGAAGATATGGCGAGTAAGGAGTCTGGTTGAAAAGATGATGAGGGAATCCAAAGCCTTTCCTACTGCTTTCCAAAGACCTGTAGACAACTGTCAGGCTCATGAAAACTGTATTTGAACTTTTGGCACCCAAACTTCTGTTGAATACTTAACATGCACCAGAAAGCTGTCTAAGTGCTACATAACAACTGTAAGAGAAGAGACGACTTCTAACAACTGTTTGTTAAATGAGCCTATGGATTCTGGTGGCGGCTTGTGTATGGTATGTGACCAAGTTGGGAAATTATATTTTACCTTTTTTTTGGTTCCCCTTTCTTCCCTTCAGTTTTAACCAGTCTGAAACCAAAATCAAGTATTGAAGTTGATGAAAGGCTGGTGGTGATGTAGAACTGTAGCTTGCTACCAACAAGATTAAGGGGGATTTAAGTTAAGCTTCTATTACTAAGTCCTGGAATGTGAACTGGGGTTTTCCTGACTCTATCTTGCTGTAAGCTTTTATACTACCCACTTCTATCAAAAGCCTAGGAGAGGACCTAATGAATGTAAATTTTTGGTTCCACAGTTCAGAGAACACAGGAGACAATACTAAAGAGAGAAAACAACAATGACCAAAGTAAGACAGTACAATAACTTCTTAGTCATCTTCCCTTCTAAAATCAGCCTCAGAAGGCAGAGGTGGATCTCTGTGAGTTCCCAGCCAGCCTGTTATACACTGTGTATTCCAGTACAGCCAGAGCTATACACTGAAACCCTGTCTCAAAAAATAAATAAAAATAAAAATATAGGAAAGAAAGAGGCATGTGAATTCACAAATGAATTCCCAGGAAGTGGAAGTTATCCTCTACAAGTTTCAATGCCGTCAAAATTTGTATCTCTGTCTTCATAGAACTCCATTTCTATACACATATTATTATATAATATTTTATTAATTACTTTGAAATTTCACATCAATAACCCCTCCACACTCCTCAGTCCTCCTAAGCCCATCCTCCTACCCTTGTGATTACCTCCAAGAATAATAAGAAAGAAAACAAACAAATCCAATTTATGTCTCCCATATACTCACAGAAGCACCGTCAAACTCCCCACAGACAGCCCCTTAAAGAAAACTGAGTCCTTTCCCACCCACAACAGTGTTATCTTTGATGGCTTTCTGTCTAGGTTGTTACTTTTTGTGGGAGATGAGGTGAGCTTAGGGTAGGGTCACGGTAGCCTTTTGTGTCCCTCTTTCTCAACTGTGAGTCTTCAGTCATTGATACCACTGCAAAAATGGCTTCCCTACCCTTTATAGTCAGCAGGAGCATGGACCATGGACTTTAACATGGTTTCTGTAACAGCACGGACCAATGACATCCACATGGTCACTGGTGTCATTATGCACTACTGACTTCAGTGTGGTCTCCAGTGGCAGTACAGACCACAGATATTAACATGGCCCTCCATTATAGCACAGGGACATGGACCCGATCATAGCCCTCTGAGGTAGCACAGACCAAGGACAGCAATATGGGCCACAGACACCAATATGGTCCCCAGAAGTAGCCCAGCCTATGGACATCAAGATAACTTCAGGTTGCAGCTTAGACCAAAAACATCTGCCTGTCCTTTTGTGGTAACACCAGCCACCACAGACATCAGCATAGCCACCAGCTGCTGTAGGATTACGGACCCAAACATGGCCCTTGGTAGAAGCATGAACCATGTACATTAATATGACTTCAGGTTGTAAACTATATGACTAGATCAACATGGATCTTGGTGACAATACAAGCCATGGGCACCAACATGGCCCCCAGCTGCGATGGATATCCAAGTGAACCTCAGGGTTCAATGCAACCTGGGGCAGTGGACCATGGATACCAACATTGTCTCCAGGGACAGCATGGACCATAGAGGTCTTTCAAGGGGGTCCAATCAGGAATGAACTATTTTTCATCTCAGACATCCTATCGTTGCCCAGAACCAGGTCAATTGTGTAGCTGGGCAGTATGTTGGGGTCAGAGTCTGTGTTCTAGGCTATTGCACACCACTCTGTCACCCCTACTCAGCAAGGACATGCTCCCCTGTCCATCACAGCCTTCTCTCACTCCTGCCATGTTGCATTTCTAGTTCTGACTCTTTCCATCTTGCATTCACTACTCCGTTCCTCCATCTTTCTCACTTCTCCATCGCATTCATCATAGCGGCATTGGAAATGACAGTATATCACACAGTATACATTTTATTTGTCCAAACAGCTTTACATGCAAATACGTTTAAAATAACGCTGAACATAATTTTCCCTTTGCTTAAAAATCGAAACATCAAAGCATCATTTTGGATCTTTCTCTCCTCCTCCTCCTTCTTTTTCTTTCTCTCTCTCTCTCTCTCTCTCTCTCTCCCCCCCCCCCCGTCTCCCTCTTCATCTTCTTCCCCCTTTCTCCTTTACCACCTCCTTTTTGACAGATCTCATTGTATAGTCCAGATTGACTGGGACCTGATGCTTGCTATGCAACTCAGGTAGACCTGGAACTCAGGATCATATCGTCTCCATCTCATGGGTGCTGGGATTACAGGCATGTATCACTGTGTCTGATTTCTCTGGCTTCCCTGCTTCTTGTCCTTGTAACTCTGACTGTAGGCATCAATCTACATCTGTGGATTGCCCTCTTAGACTTCCTTTTTTCTCATTTTCTTCCTTCCATGCTTCTTTCTGGTTTGCTGATGCTCATTTTTTCTGATACTGAAATCAAATCTACGAGTGAGTATAAAATACGGCCAACACCCTTTTTTTTTTATTTATTTATTTTCTAAGTTTTTTTTATTTACATTCCAAATCATTTCCCCTTTCCCGTTTCCTCCCTCCCCGAAAGTCCCATAAGCCCCCTTCCCTCCCTCTTTTCTCCATTCAACCCCCTCTCGCTTCTCTGTCCTGGCGTTCCCCTACATCCAGTCTTTCCAGGACCAGGGGTCTCTCCTTCCATCTTCTTAGAAATCTATTGATATGCGAATTGTGTCTAGGGTATTCTGAGATTCTGGGTTAATATCCCCTTATCAGTGACTGCATATCATGTGTGTTCTTTTGTGATTGGGTTACCTCACTAAGGATGATATTTTCAAGTTCTGACCATTTGCCTAGGAATTTCGTGAATTCATTGTTTTTAATTGCAGAGTAGTATTCATTGTGTAGATATACCACATCTTCTGAATCCATTTCTCCGTTGAGGGACATCTGGGTTCTTTCCAGCTTCTGGCTATTATAAATAAGGCTGCTATGAACATAGTGGAGCATGTGTCCTTATTGCATGCAGGTAAAGCCTCTGGGTATATGCCCAGGAGTGGTATAGCCGGATCCTCCGGGAGTGTCATGCCCAGTTTTTTGAGGAACCGCTAGACTGCTTTCCAGAGTGGTTGTACCAGCTTGCAATTCCACCAGCAGTGGAGGAGTGTTCCTCTTTCTCCACATCCTTGCCAACAACTGCTGTCTCCTGTGTTTTTGATCTTAGCCATCCTGACTGGTGTGAGATGGAATCTCAGGGTTGTTTTGATTTGCATTTCCCTAATGACTAAGGATGATGAACATCTCTTTAGGTGCTTCTCAGCCATTAGATATTCTTCAGGTGAGAACTCTTTGTTTAGCTCTGTACCCCATTTTTTAATAGGGTTACTTGCCTCTCTGGAGTTTAACTTCTTGAGTTCTTTGTATATATTGGATATTAGCCCTCTGTCGGATGTAGGGTTGGTAAAGATCATTTCCCAGTTAGTTGGTTGCCGCTTTGTCTTTTTGACAGTGTCTTTTGCCTTGCAAAACTTTGTAATTTTATGAGGTTCCATTTGTCAATTCTTGATCTTAGAGCATAAGCTATTGGAGTTCTATTCAGGAAATTCTCCCCTGTGCCCATATGTTCAAGGTTCTTCCCTAGTTTCCTTTCTATTAGTTTCAGTGTGTCTGGTTTTATGTGGAGATCCTTGATCTACTTGGAATTGAGCTTAGTGCAAGGAGATAAGAATGGGTCAGTTTGCATTCTTCTGCATGTTGACCTCCAGTTGAGCCAGCACCATTTGTTGAAAAGGCTATCTTTTTTCCACTGGATGGTTTTAGCTCCTTTGTCAAAGATCAAGTGACCATAGGAGTGTGGATTCATTTCCTCTTTCGTTTTCTTAAATCATTCCCCCCCCATCTTATATGTGGTTGGTAAAGCTGCTCTTTGACAATCACCTGTGTACACATCATGTACATGACCATGTACACACACATAATAAATTCCAAAATGTGTGTTTATTGATGAAATAAACTACTAACTTTTATACTTAAAGATGCCCACCTGTTTTATCTTCATCATATTAATGTTAGATATTACTTAAAATTACAGTTGGGGGACATGAAAAGGATTTTGTGGAGACAGAGTGTCTCTCACTATATAGGCCAACAGCCTTTATGCACGAAATAACAGGTAGTTCTCAGTGGGCAGAAATCACAAGAGCTAAGTTCATAAGGTTTCTCTTGCACTTTAGAATTTTTGTCATTTTGAAATAGACATGGGAGAAACAGCTTATGAAATGAAGGTTAAGTCTGGTTGCAGTTTCTGAGGCTTTGGTCCCTGTTGGCTGTCAGTTGTTTCTGGGGTGTGGTGAGGTCTAACATGGTGGTGACAGGAAGGTGTAAATGGCCTGTGATAATCGCCTGTGACAGGAGGGAAGGACAGAGCAGCAGGGGGAAAGAGGTAAGTTTGTCAAGCCTACAAGTCACTTGTGAGAGCTGTGCATCATTGTCAGCTTGACTAGGCTAAGCTAAGCATCACCTAGGAGACAAAGTGCTGAGTGTGTCTTTAGGTGTTTCCAGATCGGTTCCACTGGAGAGGGAAGACCAGTGGAAACTATAAAGCAAGAATAAGGGCTGGGACCTGTGCTGAGTAGAAAGAGGAAAGGAAAATATGAGCTGGGCAACAGCGTTCACCTTTCTGTTTCCTGAATGCTATGGCTACTCCTGACTAATCAGATAGCTTGTACCTATGCTTCTATATACGGAGACTCATTTACAACCACACTTTTTTCACAGAGATAGATTGTGTCCTCAAATTGAGTCAAAACAAACTGTTCATTCTTTTGGTTATTATTATTATTATTATTATTAGTAGTAGTAGTAGTAGTAGTTTTATTTATTTTGCCACAGCAACAAGAAAAATAACTGATATACCTACTTCCTCCAGCCAAGTCCCATCTCCTAAAATATTCACAATTCCCCAAAACAGGAACACAAGGTGAAGACCAAGCCTGTCATACAGCATCCTATGGGGATTATTCCAGATTTGTTACTCCATTAAAATGAGGGTAGCATATCCCACAGAATTATTAGGGCTATTAATGAGATTTCACATATTAAAACTCTGATTTTCAGTAAGTTATCTACTTCTTTAATATTTTCATCCTTTAATCCTTTGGGAATACAGCCAGTGTGTGTGTGTGTGTATGTGTGTGTGTGTGTGTGTGTGTGTGTGGTATGTGTGTATGTGTGTGTGTATATGTATCATTAATAGCCCTAATAATTGTATAATTCTGTTAGTCTCATTTTAATGAAGTAACAAATGTATTATACTTTGAATCTACATTTATGTATATATGTCTTACAATTTGATCCCTGATTTGATTGTGTTTGGCTAGCAACCAGTAGTTCTCCTAATGTGGTTTTGCTCTGAAAAACTATAGCAACAGGAAGATGGAGGAGACAGATGGGAGCTTTACCCTAAGCTTTGACATGTCAAGCTCGTGCTTTGTGTAGGAGGATGTAGTTGTGTCCACTCTGGTTCACATTAACACAGATAGTCAAATGGCTAATCCAGGAAAGGTAGTCAGCTGGTTTTAGTGGCTTTCAATCCCTTGAGCAGCAATCTGTTCTTTTCTTGGAGCTGCCTATATACATCTTAAATTGGAAAATGTGCTTAAGTAGTGTGACTGTGGAAGTAATGTTTTAGAACAACACATGTAGGTGAAGTGTGTCTATATAGATATCTACACTCAGTTAATGGAAATATATAAATATTCTTTTAACACCATCATACCAATTCATTCCATATATAATGCTAGTCACTAAGGAATTGGATATCACAAGCCAATGACTCCTTAGTCTGTCTGCTTAATACAAGCCCAAAGAGCCTTTTCAAATGATCAATGTCAAATGACTTACCCATATTCTGTAAATCAAGAGTTTTGGGATTGGGACTCCAAGTTTCAATCTGTATCCAAAATAAAAACTGTGTTCTTAACTAGATATTTCTTTAGGGCCTGCCTTTGAGCTCCATTGGCTTTTTAAAAAGAAAACAAAATAATTTTTCAACTTCGTGTAAGGTTACTTCTGCTTTGTGCTATGCTGGTATATGTAGGATAGGACTTTCCCGCTCAGTAGATGAATAGAAAATTCCGTGAGACATATGAGGTGACAGTCTCTGCTCACTCCACAGTAGACAGAGCAGGAGTCTGTTCTCAAAATGAAGAGATTTTAGTAAGATGAACCACATGTCTTCTGGAGGCTCTTTCTAAAGGGCAGTGTTGAGAGAAGATATCTGAACCAGAACCCAGAAAGGACAGGCTGGAACTTTCGGTGTGAGATATTTATAATCCGAGACATAGAGTACTAGAAGATAGGAAGCAACTGCCTGGAGATAGAACTCTAAAGGATGCATAAAGACACACTTTGAGTGTTGAAGCTGGGCCAACAGGATCCAAAGGAAAATAATCTGAAGAGTGCCCTGAGTACAGACAGGATAGAAAGAAGTGTGAGTTCTGGTCAACCACAGTGAAGAGTTCTTGATGAAGCTAAGAGGTGTGCAATGGAGACACTAGACTGTCAGATGCCGCAAGAAAAACAATCTCTGGAGACAAGGACATGCTCAACGTGCTCTAACAAAGCTTGTAAAGACAACTTTGAGAAGCCCAGTTTTATTTACAAGTGACTCCAGTGTTTGCCACAATTTCAAACAAAGTCTTAAAGACAAGTTACTCATTACTCAACACAGTTTCCACATCTAGGAAAAAACAAAACAAAACAAAGAACAAAACCAGAAACAAGCAAGCGTTAAACAAATAGACAAACAAAAAGAAGACCAGCGGAGAAATAGAAATTTCAACCTATCTGAAGTGATCACAGTCCTCAGCTGGTAGACAGAGACTGTGAAACAGATTATGAACACCTTCAAGATTTAAAGAATCAAAGCCTAAGGAGGGAAATGAAAGATTTGAACATAGATTAACAGATGATTAACATAAAGATAGAGAATGAGCATTAAACCATTGCAATAGAAGTGTTGCAACTTGAGAGAGAAAAGATTAAACATGAATTGAGCCCCAGGGACAACATAAGATATTAATTTGTGTGTAATTTGAGAGTTTTGATAAGTAGAAGAGAAAGGAAAGTTTGATGAAAGCTATAAATCTACATATCCAAAATGTTGAGCAGAAACACAAACAACAGGGACACAAAGAAAACCTTATCTAGTCATGCAATAAAGTTCATGACAGAGAAGATATCTTAAAAGGAAATCCTTGAAAAGAGCTAAAAAAAAAAAACCAAAACACCAAAATACTAACAAACCCAAAACCAATAACAATAACAACAAACCAACCCCCACTGCCACCAAAAACAAACAAACAAAAAACCACCAACAATAACAACAAAACCTCCAGGGGCTGGAGAGATGGCTTAGCACACTATGGACACTTGTTCTTGCAGATGACCTGGATTTGGTTTCCAACACCTTCATAATGGTTCATAGCCATCTGTAACTCCAGTTACAGAGCATCACATGCCTTCTTCTGGCCTCCACAGGAACAAGGGACCTATGTAAAGAAGATCTAAAAAGTAACCAAAATCAAAGCCAAAAGAAAACCGTATTGAATACAGACTAAAAGACAAACATTTGCAGATTTCTAATGGAAAACAAAACAGATAACAATACATACAATTGAATGGCATCTTCTAAGAACTAAATGCTAACAGCTAGAACAATTCTAGATGTTCTAGAACTCTATATTCAGTGAGAACTGATATGGGGTGTGATAATTTGGTTACGATGGCAATACAAAATCATATTTTTCTTACTTTAAAACATTCCCCCAGAAATGTACCTCACTATAGCATTTTTACTGTCCCAGGCTTAGCATACTACCACCTTTTAATATTTTCATTTCTCATATTTAAAAGGAATGATATCATTATATATAGCAAATACTTTTTATTGGTCCTTTCTTAGGCAGGAAATTTTCAATACTTTCTACGTTTCAGTGTGTTTAATCTTGACCACAATATTGGAAGTAAAGACTTTTTTTCTCTTTTTATTTTTGCTGAAGAAACTGAGGTCTATTCTGACACAATTGTAAGAAATCCAATTAGGTTTTTTTTTCTTTTTTTTTTTTTGAGACAATCTGACTCTAGGTAACTTATTTTGCTTTAAAAACTGATTTAGTTAAAAATATGCATGTGTGTGTGTGTGTGTGTGTGCCACATGTGTGTTGGTAGTCATGGAGGGCGGAGTGGGGTATCAGATTTCCTGGACCTTGAGTAATAGTAGTCTGTGAGCTACTTCATATGGGTGATGTGATGGGAACTGAACTCTGATCCTCTTCAAAAACAGCAAAAACACTTGATCACTGAACCGTTCTCTCTAGCCCCAGAGCCTGCTTTCACATTGCCTCTCCATAACGAGACTGAGAATGCAAGATTGGAGACACCATATATCCAGAAGCCAAGAAAAGCTCTCATCTTTCCTATTGGTAATGATGTTTCTTACTTAAAAATAAGGAAATACGGGGACAACGAGTAGAGCAGAGACTGAAGGAAAGGCCGTCCAGAGCCTGCCCCACCCAGGGATCCATTCCATCCGCAGCCACCAAACCCAAACACTGTAGCTGATGCCAAGAAGTGCTTGCTGATAGGAACCTGGTATGGCTGTCCCCTGAGAGGCTCTGCCAGAGCTGGACCAATACAGATGTGGATGTTCACCACCAACCACTGGAGTAAGCACAGGGACCCCAATGAAGGAATTAGGGGAAGGACTGAAGGAGCTGAAGGGGTTTGCAACCCCATAGGAAGAACAACAATATCAACCAACCAGATCCCTCAGAGCTCCTAGGGACTAAATCACCAACCAAAGAGTACACATGGAGGGACTCATGGCTCCAGCTTCATATGTAGCAGAGGATTGCTTTATCAATGGGAAGAGAGGCCCTTGATTCTGTGGACGGTTGATACCCCAGTGTTGGGGATTGCTAAGGTTGTGAGGTAGGAATTGGTGGGTGTGTGGGAGAGCTTTCTCATAGAAGCAGGGGGAGGGGGAGGGGATAGAAGAAACCTGAAAGGGGGATAACATTTGAAATGTAAATAAATGAGTCTTCCCTTCCAGCCGCCATCTGCAGCAGGGGAACCAGGCAGCTCCATAGACTTCTGTGCTTAGCCCACCAGAAGAGAATGATCTCCCAGCAGCGATTTCACTTCTGAGTGCTGAGGTGAGATCTCCACCTTCTCTCTGGAGGGGAACAGCAAGGAGGGCACAGGGCATAGGATCAGTGGAGCACCTGGGACAAGAGTCTTTCCTTTCAGCCGCCTTTTGCTTCAGGGAACCAGACAGCCCCACAGCCTTCTGTGTACAGACCCTGCCAGAAGAGAGCTGGTCTCCCAGGAGTACAGACACAGGTTTACAGGTCCATAGGAGGGGCAAGCTCCAGCCAGAGACAACAAGACCAACTAACGCCAGAGATACCCAGATGGCGAAAGGCAAGCACAAGAACCCCCCTACCAACAGAAACCAAGGCTACTTGGCAACATCAGAGCCCAGTTCTCCCACCACAGCAAGTCCCGTATACCCCAACACACTGGAAAAGCAAGAGTTGGATTTAAAGTCTCATCTCACGGTGCTGTTAGAGGACTTCAAGAAGGACATAAATAACTCCCTTAAAGAAATACAGGAAAACATGGGTCAAATGGTAAAAGCCCTTAAAGAGGAATACAAAAATCCCTGAAAGAAATACAGGAGAGCATGGGTGAACAGGTAGAGGCCCTTAAAGAGGAAACACAAAAATCCCTGAAAGAATTACAGGAGAACACAAACAAACAAGTGAAGGAACTGAACAAAACCATCCAGGATCTAAAAATGGAAGTAGAAGCAATAAAGAAATCACAAAGTGAGACATCTCTGGAGATAGAAAATCTTGGAAAGAATTCAGGAGTCATAGATGCAAACATCAACAACAGAATACAAGAGATAGAAGAAAGAATCTCAGGGGCTGAAGATACTATAGAAAACATTGACTCAACAGTTAAAGAAAATGCAAAATGCAAAAAGCTCCTGAGCCAAAACATTCAGGAAATCCAGGACACAATGAGAAGACCATACCTAAGGATTATAGGTATAGAAGAGAGTGAAGATTTCCAACTTAAGGGCCAGTAAATATCTCCAAAAAAATTATAGAAGAAAACTTCCCTAACCTAAAGAAAGAGATGGCCATGAACATACAAGAAGCCTACAGACCAGAGAGTCCTTCCGGCACATAATAATCAACGCACCAAATACACTAAACAAAGAAAGAATATTAAAAGCAGTAAGGGAAAAATGTCAAGTAACCTATAAAGGCAGGCCTATCAGAATTACACCAGACTTCTCACCTGAGATGATGAAAGATAGAAGATCCTGGGCAGATCATACAGACCCTAAGAGAACACAAATGCCAGCCCAAACTACTATACCCAGCAAAACTCTCAATTACCTTAGATGGTGAAACCAAGCTATTCCATGATAAAACCAAATTTACACAATATCTTTCCACAAATCCAGACCTACAAAGGATAATAGATGGAAAACGCCAACATGAGGAGGGAAACTACACCCTAGAAAAAGCAAGAAAGTAATCTTTTTCCAACAAACCCAAAAGAAAGTAACCACACAAACATAAAAAGAACATCAAAAATAACAGGGAGCAACAATCACTATTCCTTAATATCTTATAACATCAATGGACTCAATTCCCCAACCAAAAAACATAGTCTAACAGAGATGTTTTTCATGTGGATCTTCAATTTTATCAGAAAATGTTTATGACTCCTTTTTCAATTCAGTAATGCTTTTTGTGTCTACCATTTTGACTGTATTATTTTCCATGATAATCTTTAATTTTAACATTTTTTCTGTGTATTTCTTCGATTTTGTCGAAGGTGTTTTTCATGTAGATCTTTGGTTTCGTTGGGGGGTGGGGTGGTGTTTGTAGCTCCACTTTCAATCAATTTAGGAATGTTTTTGTGCCTACCATTTTGTCAGTATAATTGTCCATGATAATCTTCAGTTTTAACATTTCTCTCTATTTTTCTTCAATTTTGTCAGAAGTATTTTCCATGTGGATCTTCAGTTTTATCAGACAATGCCTATGATTTTACTTTCAATCAACTTAGGAACATTTTTATACCTTCCATCTTATCTGTATAATTTTCCATATAATAGTCAGTTTTGACATGTTTCTCTATGTATTTCTTGAATTTTTTCAGGAATATTTTCCTTGTAGACCTTCAATTTTTTTTTCAGAAAAAAAAGTGTTCAGAAAGTGTTTATAATTCCTCTTTCAAAAAACATAGGAATATTTTTATGCCTACCATTTTATCTGTATAACTATTCCATGAAGTAATCTTAATGTGTTTTTTATATATTTCTTCACTTTTATCAGAGATATTTTCCAGGTAAATCTTCAATTTTATCAGAAAATGTTTATAATTTCACTTTCAATCAACTTAGAAATATTTTTATGCCTACCATTTTATCTGTATAATTTTTCATTATAATCTTCAATTTTAATGTTTTTCCATATATTTTTCCAACTTTATCAGAAATATTTTTCATGTAAATCTTCAATTTTATCAGAAAATGTTTTTACTTCTACTTTCAATCAATTTAGGAATATTTTTATGCCCACTATCTTATCTGTATAATTTTTCATGAAATAGTCAGTTTTAATGTGTTTTTCTATATATTTCTTGAATTTTATCAGAAATATTTTCCTTGTAGATTTTGAATTTTATCAGAAAATGTTTATAATTCCACTTTCAATCAATTTAGGAATATTTTTATGCCTACCATTTTGTCTGTATATTTTTTTCCATGAAATAGTCAATCTTTTTTTTTAATTATTTATTTTATTTATTTATTTTTTTAATTAACATTCCAAATCATTTCCCCTTTCCCGTTTCCTCCCTCCCCGAAAGTCCCATAAGCCCCCTTCCCTCCCTCTTTTCTCCATTCAACCCCCTCTCGTTACTCTGTCCTGGCGTTCCCCTACATCCAGTCTTTCCAGGACCAGGGGTCTCTCCTTCCATCTTCTTAGAAATCTATTGATATGTGGATTGTGTCTAGGGTATTCCGAGATTCTGGGTCAATTTCCCCTTATCAGTGACTGCATACCAAGTGTGTTCTTTTGTGATTGGGTTACCTCACTAAGGATGATATTTTCAAGATCTGACCATTTGCCTAGGAATTTCGTGAATTCATTGTTTTTAATTGCAGAGTAGTATTCCATTGTGTAGATATACCACATCTTCTGAATCCATTTCTCCGTTGAGGGACATCTGGGTTCTTTCCAGCTTCTGGCTATTATAAATAAGGCTGCTATGAACATAGTGGAGCATGTGTCCTTATTGCATGCAGGTAAAGCCTCTGGGTATATGCCCAGGAGTGGTATAGCCGGATCCTCCGGGAGTGTCATGCCCAGTTTTCTGAGGAACCGCTAGACTGCTTTCCAGAGTGGTTGTACCAGCTTGCAATTCCACCAGCAGTGGAGGAGTGTTCCTCTTTCTCCACATCCTTGCCAACAACTGCTGTCTCCTGTGTTTTTGATCTTAGCCATCCTGACTGGTGTGAGATGGAATCTCAGGGTTGTTTTGATTTGCATTTCCCTAATGACTAAGAATGATGAACATCTCTTTAGGTGCTTCTCAGCCATTAGATATTCTTCAGGTGAGAACTCTTTGTTTAGCTCTGTACCCCATTTTTAATAGGGTTACTTGCCTCTCTGGAGTTTAACTTCTTGAGTTCTTTGTATATATTGGATATTAGCCCTCTGTCTGATGTAGGGTTAGTAAAGATCATTTCCCAGTTAGTTGGTTGCCGCTTTGTCTTTTTGACAGTGTCTTTTGCCTTACAAAATCTTTGTAATTTTATGAGGTTCCATTTGTCAATTCTTGATCTTAGAGCATAAGCTATTGGAGTTCTGTTCAGGAAATTCTCCCCTGTGCCCATATGTTCAAGGTTCTTCCCTAGTTTGCTTTCTATTAGTTTCAGTGTGTCTGGTTTTATGTGGAGGTCCTTGATCCACTTGGAATTGAGCTTAGTGCAAGGAGATAAGAATGGGTCAATTTGCATTCTTCTGCATGTTGACCTCCCGTTGAGCCAGCACCATTTGTTGAAAAGGCTATCTTTTTTCCACTGGATGGTTTTAGCTCCTTTGTCAAAGATCAAGTGACCATAGGAGTGTGGATTCATTTCTGGGTCTTCAATTCTGTTCCATTGATCTACATGTCTGTTACTGTACCAATACCATGTGGTTTTTAACACTATTGCTCTGTAGTACAGCTTGAGGTCCGGGATACTGATTCCCCCAGAGGTTCTTTTACTCTTGAGAATAGTTTTAGCTATTCTGGGTTTTCTGTTATTCCAGATGAATTTTTGAATTGCTCTTTCTAACTCTATGAAGAATTGAGTTGGGATTTTGATGGGGATTGCATTGAATCTGTGTATTATTTTTGGTAAGATGCTCATTTTTACTATATTAATCCTGCCAATCCATGAGCATGGCAGATTTTTCCATCTTCTGAGGTCTTCTTCAATTTCTCTCTTCAGAGACTTGAAGTTCTTGTCATACAGATCTTTCACTTGTTTGGTTAGAGTCACGCCAAGATACTTAATATGGTTTGTGACTATTGTGAAGGGTATTATTTCTCTTACTTCTTTCTCAGCCTACTTATCCTTTGAGTATAGGAAGGCTTCTGACTTGCTTGAGTTGATTTCATATCCGGCCACTTTGCTGAAGTCGTTTATCAGCCGTAGGAGTTCTCTGGTGGAGTTCTTTGGGTCGCTTAAGTATACTATCATATCGTCTGCAAATAGTGATAGTTTGACTTCTTCCTTTCCAATTTGTATCCCTTTGACCTCTTTTTGTTGTCTAATTGCTCTAGCTAGAACTTCAAGTACTATATTGAAAAGATATGGAGAGAGAGGGCAGCCTTGTCTAGTCCCTGATTTTAGTGGGATTGCTTCAAGTTTCTCTCCATTTAGATTGATGCTGGCTACCGGTTTGCTGTAAATTGCTTTTACTATGTTTAGATATGGGCCTTGAATTCCTGATCTTTCCAAGACCTTTAGCATGAAAGGATGCTGAATTTTGTCAAATGCTTTCTCAGCATCTAATGAGATGACCATGTGGTTTTTTTCTTTGAGATTGTTTATATAGTGGATTACATTGATGGATTTCCTTATATTGAACCATCCCTGCATCCCTGGGAGGAAGCCTACTTGGTCGTGGTGAATGATCATTTTGATGTGTTCTTGGATTCGGTTGGCAAGAATTTTATTGAGTATTTTTGCATCGATATTCATAAGAGAGATTGGCCTGAGATTCTCTTTCTTTGTCGGATCTTTGTGTGCTTTTGGTATTAGTGTAATTGTGGCTTCATAGAACGAGTTGGGTAGTGTTCCTTCTGTTTCTATTTTGTGGAACAGTTTGAAGAGTATTGGTGTTAGGTCTTCTTTGAAGGTCTGATAGAATTCTGCACTAAAACCATCTGGACCTGTGCTTTTTTTGGTTGGAAGACTTCCAATGACAACTTCTATTTCTTCAGGGGTTATAGGACGGTTTAGATGGTCTATTTGATCCTGATTTAATTTTGGTACTTGGTATCTGTCAAGGAAATTGTCCATTTCCTCAAGATTTTCTAGTTGTGTTGAATACAGGTTTTTGTAGTAGGATCTGATGATTTTTTGAATTTCCTCAGTTTCTGTTGTTATCTCTCCCTTTTCGTTTCTGATTTTATTAATTTGGATACTATCTCTGTGCCCTCTGGTTAGTCTGGCTAAGGGCTTATCTATCTTGTTGATTTTCTCAAAGAACCAACTCCTCGTTTTGTTGATTCTTTGTATGGTTTTATTTGTTTCTACTTGATTGATTTCAGCCCTGAGTTTGATGATTTCCTGCCTTCTACTCCTCTTTGGTGTATTTGCTTCTTTTTGTTCCAGTGCTTTCAGGTGTGCCATTAAGCTGTTAGTGTATGCTGTCTCCCGTTTTTTTTTGGCGGCACTCAGGGCTATGAATTTTCCTCTTAGCACTGCTTTCATTGTGTCCCATAAATTAGGGTATGTTGTGCCTTCATTTTCATGAACTTTCAAAAAGTCTTTGATTTCTTTCTTTATTTCCACCTTGACCAAGTTATCATTGAGTAGAGCATTGTTCAGCCTCCATGTGTACGTGGGTTTTCTTTTGTTTTTGTTGCCGAAATAGTCAATCTTAACGTGTTTTTCTATATATTTCTTCAATTTTATCAGTGATATTTTCCATGTATATTTACACAATGGAATACTACTAAGCAATTAAAAATAATGAATTCATGAAATTCTTAGGTAAATGGGGAACAGGGGGAGGGAAGAGGGCTTATGGGACTTTCAGGGAGGGGGGAACTGGGAAAGGGGAAATCATTTGGAATGTAAATAAAGAATATAGAAAATAAAATTAAAAAATTAAAAAAAGAAATGTAAATAAATAAAATAACCAATTAAAAAGCAAAATTAGCAACCTAAGAAACACACACACACACACACACACACACACAAGAAATCTATGTGAAATCATCAAATAATAGGGGAGACAAAGCCTCAGCTGAACATCTTTTTCTTACCAAATGAAACCTCCAGTGGCAGGAATGGATTACAGACAATTTTATTACTGGTCAAAGGGACCTCATGCAAACCCCTTCCAAATAATGTTCACAAACTGTTCATATACTGGAACACTCAGACTTTAATAGGGTATCATTATCAAATCCCTCCCCTCGGGGCTCAGGAAGCTATCTATGTATCTGAGGTGTCAAAAAGACTGTACTGTACGAGCCACTGGGAATTGAAGCACTGAATCACATATGAACTCACAGAGACTGGGGCAGCAGTACTTAGAATCTGCATAAGGAGAACCAGATATGGCCACAGCACTGAGAGGAGAAAAGGGCACAGGGCTCCACCCCCAAATCAGATGTTCTTTCCAGCTGGCAACTGCTCACAAAGAAAAAGCAATTGTTTTATCCAAGGGAGCTTCAATGGGTAGTTAAACCACTCTTAAGGGCAGGTCTCCTACCCAATAGTAAATGACCAACACAGAACAAACTCAGTGATATTGTTGGAAATAATGTTGTTTTGTTTTGGCATACTTTTGACGTTGTTTGTCTTTTGCTTACCTACTATGGTTCCTGATTATTTTTATCAGTGTGTGTGTGTGTGTGTGTGTCTGTGTGTGTGTGTCTGTGTGTAAATGTATGTGTATAGGGGGGTTCCCCCGTTTTTACTTTTTCTGTTTTCTCTTTTTATTCTGTTTGTCTGTTTCATTTGTTGAATTCTGGCTTGTTTGGTTTATTGACCTGTTTGCTTTTTGGGAAAGAGAGAAAGAAGGCATGGAGCTGGATGGATTAGGAGGTGGAGAAGATCTTGAAGGAGATGAGAGGGGGACTATGATCAGAATACACAGAAGGATAAAATTTATTTCAATAAAAAAGAATGGTAAATCAATTCATAAATTGTTATAAACCTTTAACAAAAGAAATTAATGACAAGAAAACTAGTCGCAATTGTCAAAAAGGAATATTTAGGAAAGGAAGAAAAGGAGAAGGAGGAAGGTGGAGAAAGGAGGAGGAGGAGAAGAATACATAATATATGAGGGACTGTTCTTTGTCCCCAAATCTATTTCTTTTATTTTAATAAAATTTATACCTGGGATTAGGAAAAAACATCTGAATCCATAGGCAGAAATACCTGACTCCCCAAATGTATACAAGTACTCAGAAGCAGATAGTACTTAAACTTTAAACTGCTAACTCCTAGCATGACATATCCAGTGTCTGTCCTGTCTGCCCTTAGAGAAAACTGAAGAACAAGAAAAATAAGAAAACTACAGGGAAAAGGAAACAATGATGATGTTTTGGTCAAATGAGAGCACGCTTTTCCTTTGAATGGCCTAGAGAGGCTCAGTTCAACCTGGAACTTCCTCTAGGATCAAACATATGAACTCTCATAAGGAACATATCCTAAAACTACCCCCGGACCCAATCCAAGCCCTGAGTCACAGAAAACAAACGGCATTTAGCATTCTAAGAGTATGAATATTTCACAGTTTTCCTTTTTCAGTTTATTCATATTTTCATAAATATTTAAGGAATGCTATAATTTATACAAAATATAAAAAATTTAGACTTGTATTTCAATGAATTTTTATGACAATGAAAACATACGTAGACAGACTTCGGAAACCTGCACAGATAGACTACTTCTCATGGTTCTTTTGCGACTCTTCAAAACAAAACTTCCCATGTAAGGTCATATGAGATTTTGTTTTCTCTGAACTCAGGCTCACCTTGCCCATTTGAACTTAACTTGAATGGAGTTTGGGATCTGACATTTTAAAGCAGCATAAAAAATGTATCTATATTTTTGTGGAAGACAGCTGGTTTTTTTAAACATTATTTTTATTAATTTAATCTCATGCATGCTGGTCAAGAACTGTAATACAGAGCTATATTCTCAGCCAGATGTCTTTTTAAAATTAATAAATCATATTCTACCTTGGTGATGATATGACAGCAATTTTTCCATGTTTTAATTTTGTTGTTAATTTTATGGGTTTCTAGTTAATTATGAATAAAGCATATATAGAATCTAGAATGTTTTATTTAATGTGCATAAGACTTTATGTTGATTAGATTCATATACATTAATGGGTTATTATATATATGTGTGTATATAGTATATACATTTATTATATATTAATTATATATATTTATTATACACATATTAGGGCGAATAAATAATGAAAAATGTTTTAAGGGAGTCATGCCAGGTTTCAGTCCATCACAGTGTGTAAGGAGTTTTATTGCTGTATATTCTCAGCAGCATTTGGTTTGGTTACCATGGCTTCTGAAAAATATGCACTTTGCAAATAGCCTCATTACCATAGCATGTGTCAAATTACATGTAAGTCATTAGTTAGGGGAAGATAAATTCTTGTAGTTTAAAAAAATGTCCATTGATGATGAATTCTCAAGAGACGCAGACATCTTACTCTTTTAAAACATCAGTATTTTTAAAGTATAATTCACAAGTAAAACTCACCCATGTTAAACAGAACACTTAATTGAGTTTTAATAATTCTGCCTAATTATATAATCCCCAAAGTCATCACATTATGAGGCAGTCTTCTCTCTTTCAAAGATCCCTTACATCTCTTAAGTTCCCCCCACACACAAACACACATACTGTCTCCTTCTTGACGATTACTGATCTATTGTGTGCTATCATATGCTTTTCCAGAATAACATTGCATGAGAGAAGAGCAAACATTTCTTTCATGTAACAAAACAGTCTTGACATTGAGCCATATTGTCATTTCAAATCAGTGTGTGTGGGAGGGGTTGCATTTTTATTCATGAGTTGTATTTTACTTAGTCATTTAGATGGTGACAAAAATTTAACTCTGCCCAACTTGCTGATATGGGTAAACATGCTTTTGGTGTACAAGGGTGAACTAATATTTTCATATATCTTGTATAAAGACCCAGGAAAATAATATGGTTAGTGCATGCATGCTGCTAGTGTACATGTGACTTCTTCAGAAACTGCCACTGTTTCTATTTGTACTGCTGGAGGAGAGCTGGGATGGTTTCAAATGTACAGCAAAAATCGCTGTTGATACTCTTTTAACTATAGTTATTCTAATGTATGGGTATTGGATGGAATGGTGTTAGGTTTCATTTATGTAACAAGAAAACAGAACTACTAAAGGAAACCTTTGCATTACTGGGACGATTGATGCGGCTTAGCTAGAGCTAAGAAATTAGCAGTGATTAAGGAGAGACCAACATCAGTAAGGTGCAAGCTTACTGTGAAAGGTTTTCTGAGAGCACAGAGAAGCTGTGTTCTAGAGGCAGCCATGGTTGTACCTCCTGTTGGCAGCCAGACCTGGTAATTTATAACAGTGACCCAGGTGGTACTGGTTTTGAAACGTGAAGGGGTAGCAGCTGATGCTTGGCGCTGTGAGAGGCCAGGAGAGGCCATTGGTGAAGGTACAGCTTTAGGTACAGTTGAAGGGTCAGGACTGAAGGAGTCAAGCAGAGAAGTTGAGGCTTAGCACCATGAAAAGTGCTTATGAGAGGCTATTTGTGAAAGTGCAGTCCAGTTACAGCAGAAGACAGCAGTGTTTTGGAGATGGCAGTACCATGAGATGACCACCAAAAACAGCAGTAGCAGTGAAGTATAGGAAGCTGAAGTCTAGAAGACAAGGTATGTGCTTCAAAGGGCAGAGCTGGAAAAGTGACTGAGCCCTTGGAGGAGCCCAGAAGATCGTGAGTAGATCCCATACATTGGACAGTTAGAGTTCAAATTTGCTTTTGATTGTCACTGTGCCCGATATTTTTTTCCCTCTTGAAGTAATAAAGTATTTTAATAGAACCCACAGTTAAGAGACTTTGACTTGTAAAAAGACTGAATTTCAAAAGAGATTGGATATTTTAAAGGGATTGAAATTTCAATATTAAGAATTTGTTAAGACTGTGGAACTTTTAAAGTTATTTAGATTTTGGGGAAGAATAAGTAAGGGTTGAGGTTTAATAGTGATTTGTCTGTGTGTCAAGTTGACAAGGGGTCAGTCGTACTGGCTGGTTTTATGTGTCAACTTGACAGATGCTGGAGTTATCACAGAGAAAGGAACCTCCCTTGAGGAAGTGCCTCCATGAGATCCAGCTATAAGGCATTTTCTCAATTAGTGATCAAGGGTGGGAGGGCACATTGTGGGTGGTGCCATTCCTGGGTTGGTAGTCCTGAGTGCTATAAGAAAGCAAGCTGAGCAAGCCAGGAGAAGCAATCCAGTAAGCAGCACCCCTCCATACCCTCTGCATCAGTTCCTGCCTCCAAGTTCCTGCCCTGTGTGAGTTCCTGTCCTGACTTCCTTTGGTGATGAACAGCAAGGTGGAAATGTAAGCTAAATAAATCTTTTTCTCCCCAACTAGCTTCTTGGTTATGATGTTTTGTGCAGGAATACAAACCCTGACTAAGATAACATCTTTTGCTCATCTTTGTAAGCACTGTACGCTATCCTAGTTTCTTGGTAATTTCAGCATGCCAGGTCCCCAGAAGAGCTCTGTTGGCATTTGAGATGAGATCACACTGAATTTTACAGAATTCCAAAGGGAGAGCTGACACCTTAACTTTCATTAGCCATTCAGTGTATGATACCTCTCTCCATTTATTTATATATTTTCAGCTTCTCTTTACACTCTTTTGTCATTTTTAGCTTATACATTGTGAATAATTTTCACTATATTTATTATTAGTTATTATACATTTGCACTTTTGCAAATGGCTTACCTATGAATTTTCAATTTTAGTTGGAAATAGCTTAAATAATGTTTTTTTTTTCATGTTTAATTTGTTACCCACAACTTTACTAAGCTCATTCATTCCTTTAATATTTTCCCCTTTTTGTATACTCTACAGGAAAAAAAATTATGTTCTGGCAATAAATGAAATTGACTTCTTTTAAATTTTGTTCTTGTTTTGCTTGAGCTAGCATCATCAGCGAATATTAAACAGATGCAGAAAGGCAGACACATGTTGGTCTTTTGCTAGTCTTAAGAGTACAGCTATTGATCTTTACCATGAAGGATGTTATTAGATGCAAAATAATTTTTGTAGATTTTTTTTTTGTTTGAGGCGGGGTTTCTTTGTATAGCCCTAGCTGTCCTGAAACTTGCTCTGTGGATCAAGTTAGCCTCAATTACAGAGATATGCTTTTCTGTTACTCCTAAGTGATGAGACTAGAGGTGTCCACCACCATATTTTTTTTTTGTAGATTAAAAAACAAAATACAAAACTCAAAACTAAAACTAAACAGCAACAACAAGAACAAAACCAAAAAAGAAACCCAATTTGAGTGCTGGAGAAATAGCTAAGTGGTTAGGAGTATATACTGTCCATCCAGAAGATCTGAGTTTGGTTTCCAATATCCCATTAGGTGGCTCACCTTAGATGTTGTATTCTCATAGAAAACTCCTGTTATTTTGTTAGTCTGGACTGACAGACAGATGAACAACCCTTTGGACTTTTCTCTTTAAATTTGATGGTTTGAAAACATGACTTAAGTTTGTTTCTTTTATGATAATGGCTCTTATTCCCACGATATTGACATGGAAAACCCAAGGGATGTGGCTACTATGTCGCCTGTGTTTGATTTCCCCATGTCAATAGCTTCCCAGACATTCTACCCTTTGGGGTTCTTGGCAAGGCTGACATGTGGAAAAGCTTAAAGACCTTGCCAAACCTTCTTGATTTCCTTTAACCTTATCCACACTTCTATTAATAGTTATCTCCATTTAAATTTTTCAGTATGTCAGTCTTTTGATACAATCAATGTACTCAAATATCAGGTCTTACTGAAGACTTAAGACATGTTAACACATGCAGACTTTTCTACACCTTTAAAACAAATAAAGAAAAAAAGGAAAAAAAAAAACCTCTAAAGCTCTCAAAGTAATCTGATCTTAAAGTCAGGTAGATTCTCCTATATACCACTTGATTGCTTTGCTTTCATACTGAAGCATATATTTCTTTTTAAAATGTAGTCTATGCCCCACTTCGGGATCCATCCCATGTGCAGTCACCAAAACCAGACACTATTGGGGTTTTTTTGTTTTTTTTAATTTTTATTTTATTTTCTGTTTTTTTTATTTATATTCAAAATCATTTCCCCTTTCCCATTTCCTCCCTCCCCAAAAGGCCCATAAGCCCCCTTCCCTCCCTCTTTTCCCCATTCAACCCCCTCTCGCTTCTCTGTCCTGGCATTCCCCTACATCCAGTCTTTCCAGGACCAAGGGTCTCTCCTTCCATCTTCTTGGAAATCTATTGATATGCGCATTGTGTCTAGGGTATTTCGAAATTCTAGGTTAATATCCCCTTATCAGTGACTGCATACCATGTGTGTTCTTTTGTGATTGGGTTACCTCACTAAGGATGATATTTTCAAGTTCTGACCATTTGCCTAGGAATTTCGTGAATTCATTGTTTTTAATTGCAGAGTAGTATTCCATTGTGTAGATATACTACATCTTCTGAATCCATTCCTCCGTTGAGGGACATCTGGGTTCTTTCCAGCTTCTGGCTATGAACATAGTGGAGCGTGTGTCCTTATTTCATGCAGGTAAAGCCTCTGGGTATATGCCCAGGAGTGGTATAGCCGGATCCTCCGGGAGCCAGACACTATTGTTGATGCCAAGAAGTGCTTGCTGACAGGAGCCTGATATAGCTGTCTACTAAGAGACTTTGCCAGCGTGTGACAAATACAGAGGCGAATGCTTGAAGCCAACCATTGGACTGAGAATGGGTCCCCAATGGAGGAGTTGGAGAAAGGACTGAAGGAGCTGAAGGGGTTTGAAACCCCATAGGAAGAATAACAATATCAAGTAACCACTCCCCCCCCCGACCTCCAGAGCTCCCAAGGACTAAAGCACCAACCAAAGAGTACCCATGGAGTCACTCATGGTTCTAGCCACATATGTAGCAAAGGATGACTTTGTTGGGCATCAATGGGAGAAGAGGCCCTTGGTCCTGTGAAAGCTTGATGCCCCAGTGTAGGGGAATGCCAAGTCAGGGAAGTGAGAGTGGATGGGAGGGTGGGGAAATACTCTCATAGAAACAGGGGGAGGGGGAGGGGATGGGAAGATTTTCGGAAGGGAAACCAGGAAAGGGTTTCCAGGAAGGGAAACCAGGAAGGGAAACCAGAAAAGTAACCTTGAGGATTTTAACTAATTAGCCTATTACTTATCCTGTGTTTGCCTCTGATTTCCTCTGTAGTAAACAGAGTTGTTGGTGAGGCTTTTGAGATGTTTGGGGTATCTATGATATAGAGAACTTGGAATGTGGTTATTTCTATAGACATTGTTTTTAGATTCAGAAACTTGAAAGTTCGGGGGCTTTTTTGTATTCTAGTTTCTGACTTTCATTTAGTTATATTCTTTGGCTTTAATTTTTAAAAACTACTTCAATATGATATGTTTGCCCTTCTAATTTTAAGATATGCCTTCATCAACCTAAGATTTCTCTACTTGCAAGTAATGGAAAGCATTAATTTCATAGTACATACTAAGGCGAGCTTCACTGTGTTTGGGGAAAGTTTTGTTTGAGCACTTTGATTAAAAGAGAAGAGTAATTATTAAAGTCTATCTATTCTTCTTACTTGATTACATAAGCCAGCTCTTGGGGTTGCTACTGCTGTTGACTCTGAGGCCATCCTGCTTAAGGCGCTACTTTCTCTTATAATCATTTTGCTCAGTGATGGTCTTCAGGAATATTTTGTCTCTCACATTAGGGTTTCACACATGTTCATATTTGAGTTTCCTTTTCATTTTAGCTCTTTAATGTTTAAAGCAAGAAATAAAGACAAAATCATGGGGGAAACTGCATGGGTTTGAAATTGGGACAATGACTTGTAAGTTATAAACTGACACCATTATCTGGAAAGGATTATGTAAGAATGAAGTTCCTGAATCTCTTCATATCTTGTATGGTAAAGCAAAAGAAATGTTTTAACAGTATCTTTGTTGTGTGTGTCAGAGAATGTTTATATTCACTACATGAAAGAAATAAAAATATATGTGTATACAGAGATGATTTTAAAACAACTTGTAAATGTGTTCATGCTGTGCCTAGTGCTTTTCTGTACTGTGTACTGCTTTCCCTTGCCTCCTTCTTTCTCTTCATGGTCTTGTTGTTATAGTGCATATAATGCATTTTGATGAAAGCCATTCTCCATTTCCATCTCTCCAATTCTTCCAATCCCTTCTTTAATCCAATGACACACTTACCTCTCACCTTAATTTGATCTTTCTTTTTCTTTTTCTGTGGGTATGTGCATGAGAGAGAGAGAGAGAGAGAGAGAGAGAGAGAGAGAGAGAGAGAGAGAGAGAGAGAGAGAGAGAGAGAGAAGAGAGAGAGAGAAGAGAGAAGGGGGAGGAGGGAGAGCATTTTAAATCTACTAAGTCCACTTAGTGCTGTCTGTATGTACATGGGGGTAGAATCATTTACTGAAACATGGGTAGCTTTTCAGGGACCACATCCCCAAAGAAAACCTACTCTTCCTCTTCCAGTATTGATTGATTGCCACTAGCTTCTGAGACAGGGATGGGACTTCATGAGCCCCTTGCTAAACTTGCTGTGAGTTTCTCAGGCTCCATCTCAGGCTGGTCTTATATATGTAGCCCCAGTTGCTGTGAGTTCATGGTGTAACAGCCCTGCCATGTCTAGCAAATGCTATTTTACTATAGACATTCACTACCTCTGGATCCTAGAGTATTCCTGTCTTCTTTCCCACAATGATCCCTGTGTCTTTTTGGGAGGGTGTGTGTGATGTAAATGTCTCTTTTAGGGTTGAGCACTTTTATCCTCTACAGTATTTTATTCTCTAATTGGTCATCTCTTCATGTTCCTTGAAACATCCCCTCTTCTGTTAGTTTTAAATTTTTAATTAAATTCTAATTTTTGATAAATTATGAATGTGAAATGATAAAATAGTGGAAAATTGCTAAGCTTGTTCTGTATGAATTACGCAGTGAAGTTATTTGCTGAGAGAGACACATCTGTGGTCTGGGCTTTGAGATGTGAATGTAGTTCACAAAACTTTGTAAGGAGAAGGGATGGACAACAGAAATCTTTTGGAAGCTGTCATTCTCATAACTCCATAGCATTCCACTGCATGAATGCAAATAATGACATCAACAGTGCTTTGTTATTGAAAGAGCAGACTGAGTTGGTTGAGCCATTATTAGTGTTAGGATTCTGTCTAAACTCCACCCCACAGTTACCTAGTGACAGCCAGGTATGCTCCTCCCCGAAGTTACCTGGCAACAACCAGGTAGGACTGGCCCACTATAAAAGGGGATGCTTGACCCCTCCTCTCTCTCTTTTTCTCTCACTCTCTTAGCTTCTCTCTTGCCCTTTTGGGCTCTTCTCTCTCCCCCTCCCGTCCCCTCCCCCATTCTCCACGTGGTCATGGCTGGCCTCTACCTCTCTACTCTTTCCCTTTCTCTGCCTCTACTATCCCCTTAACTCCCCTCCCTATGCCATAAAGAAGTTCTATTGTATACTATACCATCACATGTCTGGTCCCTCAGGGGGAAGGCATACCTCATCATGGACCCTCTAAGCCACCCCCTTCCCCAACTCGCCCATAGAACATATTCTTATGCAGTTTTCTCTTTTTATGATCACAACAATTAGTTTTTGCCATAACTCATAATGATAGATGTATTAAAATGTACATCAAGTGTCTCTTATGCATAACGTGAAGAATTCAGTGATAAGTAGGGAATTTCTAAATAAGTAAGCATCACATCTAATACAGTGAATGCCATTACTGGCTCCAAAAGAAGGAGGGATGTGATACATTTCCAGGAAGTGTTACCTGAAGTCGACTTACCACTCAAAAGCCAAAACTTGGGAGGCAAGAGTTGGTAGGGAGAAAATTAGATTTATTTAATAAGCAACCCCTGAGAAAATGGTAGATAGAACTATTCTCCCCTTCCAAAACAATGTCAGGGAACTCAAGTACACAAAATGCTTTTAGCAGAGAGAGGGAGTATGGGGGCAATGGGCAGAGGGCTGGTTACTGTTAATGGAGCAAAGTGTGATAACTGTGTAGGGGCATAAGCTCCATTCTGGTTCTGGAGGCCCTCTAGAGGTTCACAGACAAGAAATCATTTGAGGAAAATGGTAATGAACTTGCATAGTTGAAAGGAGAGACCTTGCAGAAGCACATTTCATGGAGAGATCAACCATTCAGATTTTGTTTGGCAATGTAAAATAATGTGGACTGTTGTTTTTCATAAGTATTATGTGAAATGGAGAGAAAGGGTGGGGCTGGGAAGAGGATGTTGTTAAATTATGAAAAGAAAGAAGTCAGAATCTTATTCTTTAGCCATCAAGAAACACAGTCCCTTGAAGGAAGAGTGAAGACATGATGGGTATTCGGCAATATGACATGGCAAGACAAATACCAGTCCTTAGCTTTGACTCATTACACTGACACAGTGAGTCCTAGTGAATGAATGAAACTGAGAGGTGAAATAAGAATGGCAAGATAATTCTAAAGATGAAAGGGTTGGCTACAATAGTGAAGAAATATTATTTCCCCACTCCAAACTTTTTACCATCTTTAAGGTTAGAGCTTGACATACCAAGTTGTGTCAATCTATTTGAAATCATTTATTTTCATTTCTAAGACAAAATACCTAGGATGGCAATTTCCAAATTATAGTGATCTATTAGCTTCTAACTTGGGAAGCCAGACTATCAAGCATCATTGTTACAGCATTTTCTAGGCATCTAGGAAAACCTCCTTGCTGCATCATAATGTGATGGAAAGCATCATATGGCAGCAAAGAACAGCCATGAGTTATTGAGTCTATTCTTTTAATAAAGTAATTCTAATAAGTGCCATTATGGGCAGGGTCCCACCATTATAAGCTCATCCAATCCTAATTAATTCTCAAAAGACCCACTTCCAAATATCATCAATGTAATAATAGACTTACAGGTTATTTTTTTTCTGTTTTCATCAAAGTACAAGCTGATGATTGCTTTCCTTATTTATTTTTGGAGATTTTATGGCCTTGACATATTTGCCATTAGTATGCATGTAGATGCTAACAGTGATTTTGAGAAATTGGTATCAGGAACCTTGGTATTGGAGTTCAGAGATCTTTTCATGAGTTAGCCTGTGGTAATGATAAAAGACCACTATGATTAGACCATGACTCAGTCAAAATTTTTACCGACATGTATGCCTAAATTTTAGTAAAACATACTTTGCTTCAAAATGGCTCTCCTTCTGGCCTCTACCTAACATTTCCAATGACTTTTAAAAGTATTTTCTTGAAATGTCACAGGTAAATAAAATATCTGCACTTAGACTAGGATCCTACCATGATGTTTGCCGAATTACCTTGGCATCTGCATTCCCTAGATCAACCTCTTCCTAGTGTATAGCCCATGAAGCTTCAGGGAGAATGGATGTTCACTTTGGAATATGTTATTTGCAGCAAATCATTTTACTGTGTATTTTGAGATTTAATTTTTTTCTTAGTGAAGATATATTTCCGTGTTACCTTCTGTTTGGCTTTTCTTTCCGTTAAATCAGTTAGAAGGAGCAAGTACAAGAAGGCTTTCTTCCTTGGTCGCAACAATCTGAAAAGATACCCTCTAGCATTTCTCTGAACAAAAGAGAGAGCAAAGTAATGATGGCGAGAGAGTGGCTTGCCAAGCAGCAATTTGGAGGAACTGAAAATTGTCACACTTTGGTGAAGTACTCACTGCTCTGACCTTAAAAATCTCTCTTCACCTTAGGCCCTTTGGCTCCTCTGTTACAACTAAATATATGTCCATGGTTAGACCCAATCAGCTTCCAAAAAGATGTATTTTGTACCTCTTACCCTAGCTCTCCAATCAGAGAAGAGTAGAGCTCATCCCTACCTGGTACATGTTTCTATGGAAACCCAACATGAGATAGGAAGGAGAGTCTGAAATTATGTCTCCTTCAGGGTCTAGCATCCATTAGACCTGGATATGTGTCTATGGGTCCCTCCTCGTGGTGATTAGAAAGGAATAAAGCCAGCCCCTTTCTGGGTTTGATTTGTGCTTTTACAGAGTAATAAGAGAGAAATTTTCTTATGAAGATAGTTATCTTTAGTCAATTCTTTCTTAAAGGTGGATTTGAGATCACCCACTGGGTGATGAGGCACTCTCATACTGCTATCATTTTTGAGATGACATCAATTTAAGATACTGGCTTGACGTTGCAAAGAGTTCCAGAGGGTAGTCAGGGTTTCCTTGGTTTATTCTTTCCAAAAAATTTATTTGGGTCTGCCCCTAGAGCCATGTCATGTTGGAATAGGGTAATGCCATGTAATGGGTGTCATATAAGACAACAAATTGTAAGGGCAGGAGGATGATTAGCATAGTCACCTTGAAGGTCCATTTCTCAGACAGATGGGAGATTTTATACACACATACAAACTACATTCATACGTGTAACACACACATTATACCCAAACATACAACATAAATCGTGCTCACACTACATACCCACAACTCTATATATATACATACTACATCAACACACATAGAACATAGACAATATACATACATAACCACATAATACATCATACATACACACATATATGATACACACCCCTACATCCTCCCACATGAATAAACAAACACACACACACACACACACACACACACACACACACACACAAATACATACACAAGAACAAAAACAAATCAGGTTTTGGTTTTGTTTTATTTGAGACAGGGTCTCTCTTTGTAGTCCTAGCTATCCTGGAGCTCACTTTGTAGACCAGACTGGCCTTGGACTCACTGAAATCCTTATGCCTCTGCTTCCCAAACGCTGAGATTAAAAACATGTGTCCCCATGCCCATCCACAAATGAAAAAAAATTCAAATAGATCCTTCATTACTTATGGGCAGAGCTCATTTTTTTCAGTAGTTTTGGTATCTGTATTTTTAAAAGTAGTTTAGTTTCCCAATTCATGTGTGTGCATTTGTACATCTGAATGGACATATGTCATACCAAGTTTATAAGCATTGGATTACAACATTATGAAATTTGGTCTACCTATTAAAATTGTGAGCCAGCATATTTCACCATAGTGATACTAAACTTTTCTTTTTCCTAGTCTTTTAGGTGGGAACTATTTAACTATTAATTGCTTATTATATTAGTTCTACTGAGTAGTTAACTAGGCATCATTAGTTCATTTAACCAGTCCTTCTCATTAGGGATTTAATGATACTATTTTTCCTATACAATACTATAAGTTAGTGTTTTAGAATAATTTTAATATATCCTTTTTAGAATTGTAATTTGGAATTATTTGATTAAGAGGTAAGTGACGATCTAGATTATCAAACAGATCCACGAAAAGATCACTTTAGGTGAGTCCACATTCCCTTGAGATCAAGGTGATGGCCCCTCCCCTCACTCCCTTGCTAGTTTAGGCACTTTCATTCGCATCATGTTTTAATTTGTGATTTCTGATACCAGTTTTGAGGCTCTTGATGCTTTATTTTGAGAAAAGAAATTAAAACCAGAACTTATTTTTCCTAAAACAAGGAAAGTTATAATGACTTCTGGTACCCATGGCATATTTGGAAACAATTTAAAAACAAGGGACTTGATTAGAGCACTATTGCTGCTGTTGGTGGTTTTTAGGGAATCTTTTTTTTTTCACATGGTGTCCTGCTGTGTATAATTGCATACAGTCACAGCAGGAGATAGACATTCTACAGAGATAACTTTTGAAGCCAAGTTTGAAACCTGTCCCTCATGATTCCTATCACTCTGCTTTTATGTGGTAATTGTTTTATAATCATCTACACATGCTTTGAATGTGGTGTTGATAGGGGCCACCATCCCTGACAGGGGGTATCACAGAATTGAGTTTGGGGAAATATGATCAGAGAAGAAGGTTTATTGGGTTGTCACAACTTAACAATCTGACAAGTTCTCCTTTCACTTGATTATTGTCTTCTTTCTTCCATTAAAAAAATCATTGAGTGTAGATGCATAGTTGAGAAAGAGAGACATACAAGGCTTCTGTAACTTTCAACACCCCTTCCCCAAATGTAACACACAAGACAGAAAGCCATTGAAGATAACTTTTAAGAATTGTGATAAGGATGTTGAAGTGCTAGCTGGGGCATGGGTGGGGAAGGACTCAATTTTCTTTAAGGGGATGGCCATTGGGAGTTTGATTATTCTCCAGTGAGTATATGGGCAACATACATTGGACATTTCCTTTTCTTCTGCCACTACTGCTGATGCTGATGCTTCTCCTCTTCTTGTTCCTCCTCCTCCTCTTCCTCCTCCTCCTCTTCTTCTTCCTCCTCTTCTTTCTCTTCCACGTTATTCTTTTTTGGAGAAGGAGGTCACAAGAGGTGGGGGAGTGTGTGTGGATCAGGCAGGGTTGTGAAGTGAGTGTGCTCAGGGTTCATAATGTGAAATTCCCAAATAGTGAATAAAAACATGAAAAAAATATTTTTGGCATGAGGACCATACAAAAGCTGGACAGTAGAATGCAGTAATAATGATGATGATGATAATAATAATAATAATATCCAACTACTTGAAAGAGAAGGTATATATTCACAGTATCCATTCAGTGCAGCCTAAGATACTTTTCTCCAGTTATTCTCCACTATAGGCTTTAATTTTGTGACCTGAAAAATAAAAGAGATGTGTTAGGAAATGCTCATAGATCTATACTCAGCCCAATGTTTTAATTAATTAATTGATCAATTAATTAATTAATTAATTTGTGTGTGTATGTGGTGAGAGTATGGGTGCTACAGTACACATTTGGCAGTAAGGGGACAACTTCTGTGAAATCCATTCTTTCCTTCTAAGCAGATTCTGAGCATCTCACTCAGGCTGCCGAGTTTGCACTGCCATGCCTTTACTCACTGACCCATCTGTCTGTTCCGAAGCCCAGAGTTTCATTCCACATTTTCTTTATGGGAGAAAGCAATCTTAAATATTACATTTCAGTAGATATAAACAAAATAACTTCAAATGTAACACTTCCACTACATACCTGTGAATAACAGAAGATACTGCATAGAGTGATCAAGCCATAGACTGACATGCTACTGTTCTGAAATTTTAATTTAGTAAGTCAAAGATCCTGAATATGCATGTTGACATGTTGGTATGTAAGGGACACATATTTAATGTATTAGGTTTTTATAGTTTTGAATCTGACTTGAATTGTAGTTGTCTATTAAAGTACACACTAGTTTTACATATATAATATTTTTCCTAACCATAATGTAGAAGGGACTGTAATAGTGAACATTTTTTTAAACTTGTGTCTTAGGGTTTTACTGCTGTGAACAGACACCATGACCAAGGCAACTCTTATAAGGATAACATTTAATTGGGGCTGACTTACAGGTTCAGAGGTTCAGTCCATTATCATCAAGGTGGGAACATGGCAGCATCCAGGCAGGCATGGTTCAGGCAGAACTGAGAATTCTACATCTTCATCTGAAGGCTCCTAGGAGACTTACTCCCAGGAAGCTAGGACTACAGTATTAAAGCCCACACCCACAGTGATACGCCTACTCCAATAAGGCTACACCTCCTAATAGTGCCATTCCCTGGGCCAAGTATATACAAACCATCAGAGTTTGGGATATTTTATAACTCCCTTCCTAGTTTCTTCAGGGAATATTTCCCCATTCCTTGAGATTCTTAATAGGGTTACCAATCACAAAGTTTTCTCCTTTACCTTCCTTTCTCACCAAGTTCACCCAGGGAAAGGCAAAGTGCTAGTCCACTCTGGGATTTTTCTACTTTAGCTTGAGGGAAGCTTTTGTTTTTGCTCTTGAGTTGAAAATGTAGGACTACCAGTTGAGAGCCCAGCTTGGTGGAGGAGCCCATGCTCAGTGAAAGGGCACTTAGACAGTGGAAGGACACTGGCTCAGCGGAAGGTGATAGGTTCCGTGCTAGTATGCACAATGGCTTAGGTTCAAGCTATAGCAGAAAAGTCAAACAAGGAAAGTTTACAGAGGGGACCTTGCCAAAGACCATGGTTTTGAACACGTGGCAATAGCAAGCATGCAATAAGAGAACAAGGTCATTTGAGAAAGAGAATTTAAAAGAAGTAGACATGAGTGGATGATGACCTGAGAGAACTCTGATGCTACTGGTTGTTATCTCTGAATTGTTCAACATATGTATCATCCAGTATACACTTTGTGAAAACTGAATTTGTTTTCCAATGTTTATAATCTGATAATTTCTACCCTAAGTAATAGGGTAATTAGAAATAAATTTAAAATTATATACAATAAATATAAATTATTTTATATATACACATTCATACATTTGAGACATTATTTATATATACACATTCATACATTTGAGACAGAGTTCCAAGTCCAGGTTGAATTCCCTATGTCATTGAAGATGACCTTGAACTTCTGATCTTCATATTGCCATCCTCTAGGTGCTAGAATGTCAAACCTGTGTCAAAACACCCAGTTTATGGGATGCTGGGATGGAACTAGGGCTTCACAAATGCTAGCTAAGAATTTGACCAACTGAGCTATGTTCCAGCCACTAGTTATGTTTTAAAGACCTGTTTAGCCTCAATATATATTACAAAGAATATTCAGTGAAAACAATATTAATGATTACTATAGTCAAATGGGTGCCCAGGATTGTTTGTGCTTTTAAAAAAATGTATCAAATATGTTCTTCCTGAGATCAAAATACTAACAAAATGCTAGATAGTATTGAATATATAGCCATAGAGAATTAAAAATCACATGGAAATACAATTGCATTTTAATACTAGTTTTTGGTCTTTTTAACTATTGCTATTCTGTGAGAATCCAAAAGGAAGTTAAGACAAGTAAGGTGAGGTATGCTTTATATTTAAAGACATGTTTCTTTCGGGGGAAGTCACTTCCCTCTGGGATCCAGTGTCCTAGTCTGTTGAACAAGATCCTTGGGCTACAATATTCCCCAGGTTCTTGAAGCTTCAAATCTGTTTTCTCTCCTTCCATTCCATCATTTCATGTCTCTGCATTTTCTTCAACTGTGATGCATAGTTCTAATGTCTCAGGTTATAAAGGTCATAAATGAGCTAGAGAATTTAATAAGACAAGTTGAAATAATTGCTTTTTCATAGCAATGACCAGTATACCTAAGAGAACTACTGCAAGAAAGATTTTTGTCTCACAGTTTCAGGAATTTCAGTCCATAGTCTGGGATCTGTTGAGACTGAGTCTCTGGCAGGCAGAATATCATGACAGCTGAAGTATGAAGTGAAGAAATCTATTAACCCTGTGTTACACATGAGCTAGAAAGAAAGGTAGAGATGAAGGGCAAGGAATTAACTTCAGAGGGCAACCTCCAGCTAGCTACCAGCTCCTCAGATTACTATAACCTATCAAAATACTACTATTAGCTTGGAACCAAGTGTTTAATACAGGAGCATGTGGGGAAACTTCATATTTTACCTGTAAAAAGTCATCACATGAACCAAAGGATTGTTCAAACTAGGAAATAGTTTACAGTGGCCAAATTGACATGGCTGCTTATGTGTTGATGTTTACCAAACTCCCTTGTGATTCTGGGCACATGTTTAGATTATATAGCTGACTCTGCCTACGAAGGGTGTGGTCCACTTCTTTATTAGATAGAATAAGTCGCAAAGCCACCTGTGGGCTTAGTCATTAATCTTCCCTCTCAGTCTTTCACAATCATTTATTCCCTTGTATACTGATGATATACAGAAGGCTCAGATGGACTTCAGAGGCCAGTAGGACAGATAGTAAGAACACAAGTTCCTTTTATGAGTCACTGCATGGAGTAAAGCTACAATGACATAACATCACTTGGTTCTCCTGGTTGAGAAGAAATTAGTCAAGAGACACAAAGATAGTTTAACCATAAAGTTATTTAACACAGGAAAACAAGTTTCCAGAGACTGTGTTGGCTGTCTCAAAGGGACAGGAGGCAGCAACACAGAGGACACTGACTGTAGACTTTAGCTATGTTCTTAGGACCATTTTTGCAGTGGGTGGCATGTTCATCAGATAAGATGATGCTCATCCTTCCCAAAGTATGGTGGAATGGATTTCTCTTTTTGCTTATTTCTTCCCACAGATCTCTAGAAAATCAAGGGATGGTCAAACCTATGATGTAAATGTTGAGGACCTTTGAGACTCTCGACCCTTCCTTAGTGTGCACATGAGAAAATACCTAGTGCCTTCATTTTGAACGTAATGGAAACATCTATTAGCAGCTTAAAGGATGCTTAACCACAGTGAGGCATCTTGAACATCAGGAGACACAGCTACCAAGACAGTGCTGTATATTTTTTTAATGGCTTCATATTTATCTCCTTTATTAGACTCCTCAACGTCCACAACAGATCCTGACTTTCAGTTAGGACATTCTGTTGTCCAAACATTAGCACACAGGCATCCCAGGTTTTACAGTAGCTTGTCAGGCTGCAGACACAGGAACAAAGTGTGGGCTGTCTTAGCCATGCCTTATCCTAGTCACTAACCTAACATCTATCTTCTCTCCATTGAAAAGATTGTGGGCTTCATTTACTTCTTTTTAAAATTTATTTATTCCTCCTTCACTTACTTATTTACTTATATAACATGGGCCGAAGATATTCTTTACTAAAATGCTTTATATAATTCTGTCAGGAATAGACAGGACCCTGTGAAAAATGGAAAATGGCCCTACCTCAGTGCAGCTTTGTTGTTTGATTGGATTCTTATGATGTGTTTAACAAATCAAGACAAAGCATAGAGGTTTGGGGAGTAATAAGTGCTTTTTTCACTTTGTCCATATGTTGTTTTGTTTGGCGATGTCGTTCTGGCTTTCCTGCTGTTATATAGCCCAGGCTGATTGTAACCTCAGAGTAACTCTCCTGACTCAGCCTACAGGTAGGATTACAAGGTATGACCCTTACTAGGTGTATTTTTTCACCATCACAACTCCAGTTAGTCAATGCCCTTTCCTTTATTTGCTTTCTCTTTTGTTATGATGCCTGCAGCAGAGCCGACATTAGTCTTCCTGAACAAAGGGTTTGCAGTAGATGAGTTGCTTCTGGAAACTTCACTGACATTTTTATTTCTTCTCTCTATAGCAATGGGCTGGAGGTTCTCTTAAAATGGCAAGGTTTATTTTATGGCATAGGTCCTTCAATGTCATTGTCTACAGAGAGGAGTATAATTCCAGGGCATGCTCTACTCTGGATGCCACACACAACTCTCATTAGCAGTAATGAGTACTACGTGTGTGACCGTTCCTTGTGCTGGACCACTTCTCTAAGGCTGCATGGAGAGGGCCTCTGCCATCGATCACACCATCCTCCACTCTTGTTTATGCACCTTTTTCTTTAAATAACTTTCCAAATATAATAAAGTAGGAACATTCCATTGTTTATCTCTGATTAATAGGTTCTTTTTAATAACAGCTATGACATCTTCCAAAGGGGATGGACAGAGTTTGCTCTCTCTAGATGAAGGACAGTGCTAAGGAACTCAGTTTCATAGGAAAGTCAAATCATCCATTAAGCAGAATGGATTGTAATAGTTTGAGGTTCAGTAGCTCTGAGTCTTTGGATCCAACATCGTACATAGCACCCTGTTAGGCAAGCAGTAGAGAATCCATAACCGTAGCCAGTCTATGTTTTACCCTTCATATTTACTCATGTTCAGAAAAAGCCTTGAAATCTATTGCCCTGGTCTAAATGTGGGTATTATTGTAAGCTTGGGGAAATCTTTCACTTCTGAGTTTCAGAAAAATACCACATAATTATTTTCTCAAATTTCTAAATGCTACTAAAACAGTAGGCATTATAAACTAAAGCCCCATTGTTCATTGTTTCTGAAAGTCTGAGAGCTACAGAACATACATTATATAAAATACAGTAGAACACTGGAGGAGCTTCTGTCCCTCAGGGAAAATGAGCCGTGTTGGAAGATATTTTTGTTTGTTTTATCAGAAGGACGAATTGGCATAGGCTGGGCAGAGACAAGATTTGCTACTGCCATTTAACACCCCGCAATGCTCACACAAAAGATTAGCTCACTTAAAATATCAGTTTTGTTGAGACTGAGGAATTCTATACTGGAGACATTTTCTGTGGCTCATATAGGATAATGGTAAAAAAAAGTGCATTTGTAGGTAGGGCTCTGTCTACTTTTGTACACTCCTCATAACCCTTGGCTGTAGCCCAGTGAGACCTATTTTTGGTCTTTTGACCTGGACAATTATATGATAATAAATTTTTTGTTGTTTAGAAAAAAAAGAAAAATGAGAAAAGAGAGAGTTTTTTGTTAAGCAACTTCCTAAAACAGATGATCATTTAATCCTGTTTTGAAAGGAAACTATTTTAATTAGTTTAAATAAAAGACTTTTGAATAAACACTAAAAAAAACAGTCTGGAAAAAAATTTATGTCAGATTAGATTTTCATAGTCCTTTAAAAATATTAATTCTTGATATATAATTATATTATTTCTTCCATATCTTTCATCTCTCCAAAATCTCCCATATACCCCTTCTTGCTCTTTCAAAATTGTAGCCTCTTCCATCATTCATTGTGGTTACACACCCACATGCACATGCATGAGTGTGCATACCTACACACACACTCCTATGCCCCCCCATCTAGGTTCCACATGTGAGAGTAAATATGTGTTATATGTCTTTCTGAGTCTAGATTATTTTGCTTAACAGGATTCCAGTTCCATTCATTTTCCTAAAATGGTGTCATTTTTCTGTATAGCCAAATAAGATTTCTTTGTATATCTACATCATGTTTTCTTTATCCATCCAGCTGTTGATAGATATCTAGGCTAGACTTTAAGAGAAACTTGCCTGTGCCTGTTTACTGCTGTATCATCTGAAGTAGCTGATGATAATTCTATTAATTCAATTTTTGACTCTGCTGGGATTCTTATCTAAGCTCACTTCAAACACACCCCTGCAAGCTTCCTTAAAATAATATATTACCTTTAGGTATCTGTTGAAACTATTATGGGATAGCACTTAAATACTGGTAAAGCCACCTCAACATTTCTGAGGTCTTAGTCAAACTAACAGAATGTGCAAGAAAAGCAGCCTGTTCAGATTTAATCCGACTTTGGAGGATGGGAAGGGTCTTTCTCCAAGAAGAAACAAACTCTGTTATTTGAAATTTCCACCACAGGAACATGGCTTTCAGGGCTTAATTAGTCTTGCTCCTGCCAAAATACAGAGCTTTCTCAAGTGAAAAGGAGAAAAAGCCTTCCTTGTTAGCACCCACCTATGTCTGCAGAACACTGTTGTGATTCACATGTCCAGGCATAGCTGAGTCTATTGAAATTCTGAAGGTGAATAATGTATGATAGAATGCTATGCCTCAGAATTTGTTTTATTATTTAAATTTTGCAAACTTTAATGTGCCTCCCAAGAAGTTGTCTCTTTTTATTAAGTAACACAAGGAAATGAAAGAGAAACAAAAACTATAGAGAGAGAAAAAAAATTGTCTTTCCAAATTATTTCAAAGCTATAGTACGTGAATTTGAATTAATAAGTGAATCTATTTCAGTATAAATTATGTTTAGAGGAAAAATCTGTTTCTCCTCTTCCAACTGAATAAGTATCTATATTAGTGTGAAATAACAAGAAATTATTAGCTCCTGAGACTGCCTATATTAACAACTGTGAACTTGCATAAAAATCTAATAAATACACAGTGAAGCAATGTGGGAGGATTATGGACTTGATTCTATACATGATAGGAATCATGTATCATACCTAGAAAGATATCACTCAAGACCTCACCTGAAACAAATGTCCATTGAATATTGTGTACCATCAAAACTCTTTTGATGATGTCTTAATCCTCAATTGATTTCAGGGTGTGAGCATTAATTGCATAAATGAAAGTTTTACATTGTGACACATACATACATTCCTTTGGTTGTGCTCAGCCTTCATTACTCTTTGTCATTTCCTAACACCCCTAAAACCCTCCTCCTCTTTACCTTCCATATTAATAGTCTTCCTCAGACTTCTTCTCCTCCCCCCTCTGTTGTTCATCCAGATTACCATCTGAGATAAACCATGGGATACTGGTCTTTTCAAGTGTCACATTTCAGTTAGCACAATGATCTTCAGTTTCATCCATTTTTTTTAATGGAAATGTCATGACTATTTTATGGCTAAAACATTCTGTCTTCCTCCTGACCCCCACCTCCCCTGCCCATGTGTGTGAGTATGTATGTATATGTGTGAGTGTGAGTGTGTGTGTGTGTTGAAATCCTATGTTTCTCTGCTTTCTGACTGTGGATACAATGTGACCAGCTCGTTTGGCCTGCCACATTGACCTTCCCCATCATGATGGACTGACTGTATCTTTAACTGTGAGCTAAAATAGACCCCTTCTGCCTTAAGCTGCTTTTGTCAGGGTCCTCTATCACAGCATCAGGAAAAGAACTGAGGCATGAAATTAGCTGTCTTGTAAGAAAAGACAGGAAAGCTGGCATGTCTTCTCTCTGCTGTGTTAGAAATACACAATGAGATGGTTGTCTGCCAACCAGGAAGAGTGCCTTCACCAGACAATGCATTTGCCTTTGTCCTGTCCTTTGGATTCCCAGTTTGAAGATGTGGAGGTACTAATCCTTACTGTTTAGAACATGCAGTTTATGGATTCTCTTATAGCAGCCCACACCAACTGAAATACTTTCTCCTCTTTGTTTTTCTTTTAAGAAAGCAGCAGAGGCTTTTAAATAGTCATTTGTCCATCTGCTTTCTCATTGCTTGGTTTTTCTTTTTCTTTTTCCTTTTATTGAAAATAATTTTTTCTCACACAATATTTCCTGATTAAGGTTCCCCCCTCCTCTCTCTACTCCTTCAAGCTCCTCCCCACCTCCTTTCCCATCTGGTTCCACCTCCTTTCTGACTCTCATTAGAAAACAAATAGGCTTCTGAGGGATGATACTAAAATAAAATATAATGAGATAAAATAAAAACTTCAAAGTAGAGTGAAACAAAACAGAAAGAAAAAGAAAAGAGTCCAAGGAAAGACACAAGACAGGGACATAGATGCAGGGACGCACTTGTTTGCACACTCAGGAATCCCATAAAGTCACTAAACTGAAAACCATAATATATACCCAGAGGACCTGTAAGGTACAAAGGGAAGTGTGTGTGTGAGTGTGTGTGTGCGTGTGTGTGTGTGTGTGTGTGTGCGTGTGTGTGTGCGTGTGTGTGCGCGCGCATGCATGTATGTAAATGTAATTTCAAATTTAAAATAAGATGAAATTTAACAAGAATAACTGAAAAGCTCTTACATGACCTTATGAGTCAAAGAACATCCAAAGATGCCCTTGAGTTTGTTTTCTGTTGACATCTACTGTTGAGCACATAGTCTGCCCTTAAGAGTAGTTTGTTTTCTAAGTAAGATTTACCTTGGAGAAAATTAAATTTTCATTTAAAAATTGTTATTAATTGGAGATAGCATCTTGGTTAGGGAAGAGGGCATGTGTCCTCTTCTCCTTTGAGCGCTAAGACCCCATGTGGTACATACTCATGCAAGGACTGTACATGATGCCTCAATCTCTGAGAGTTCATATGTGTGTGTATCCGGTTGATTTAGAGAGTCTTGTTTTCTTGGTGTCCTCTATCACCTGTAGCTCTTACACTATTTCTGCCTTCATTTTCATGGGGCTCCCTGAGTTCAGAGGGGAAGGATTCAATCCTGTTTTGGGCTGAATGTTCCAAGGTCCCTCATCTCTGCATATTGTCTGGCTGCGAGTCTCTGGATTTGTTACCATATGCTGCAGGAGGAAGCTTCTCTGATAATGGCTGTTGCCCTTTCATATTAAAACAACTTAGGATGAGTTATTTATATACATCAGGAATAAATATGATTCCTAATGATTTTTACATATTCACATATTTAGAAATGAGCTGAGAATAAGTACTGGAGAAATGGCTTTCTGGGAACATTATTCAGTGGCAAACATGGGATCCCGAGATCAGATTTTTGCTGCCTATGTTACGGATGAAGCATGACATAGGTGGGGGAAGCTACTGATAGATTCTAAGGGCTTGCTAGCCATCTGGATGAGCTGAAATGGGAGTTCCAGGTTTAATGAGAACCTGTCTCAAAAAATAAGTTGGAGAAGAAGGCATTTGACATTGACCGAGGTCCTCCACATGCATACAGACTTCATATACACATGCATACTTGCACAGTAGAAACAAATACAAATTAAATAACTAAATAACTAATAAATACAAAATTGAGCTGAAGAGGCATTTTTATTGTTCACAAACCATGCTGTAAGCCTGTTCTCTGTCTGTAGAATATGGACCTCAAAATTTAGGAAATTTTACAGATACCACAATGACTGACACTAGAGAGAGTGGAAAAAAAATGACTGCTTGAGAAACCAACCCCTGTCATCCAATTGAGAATCAAATTGCCAAAGTACAAATTTTAAAAGGAACAAATCAATTAGAGAAAACTGATTTTCCTATTACCAGTGAATATCAATTGCAGATAGCTTTCTGGTTAAGGGTGGGACCCAATATCCCCTTACCCTCTCAGGGCTGGGACTCTCTCTGCCTCCAACCTCTTTAGGTCTTGAGTGAGATGCCATCATCTCTCTGAGTTCATATGTGGGTGTTAATGGGTATATGAACCACACTCCAGGGTAGTGGTAACAGATCTGTGCCCAGTAGTAATTGGCCCACATCAAGTGAACTCAATGGTATTTTCGTGGAGTTTTTGATCATTTTGCTTTGTTTTGGCATTTTTTTCTCTTGTTGATCTTTTGCCTGATGTTGTGACTTAATGTTTATGATTTTGTGAATATTTTTGTTTCTTACTTATTCTGGGAAAGAGAGAGACAGAGAAAGAGAGAGAGATACAGAGAAAGAGAGATAGAGAGACAGAGAGAGAATGAGAGAAAACATGAGTTGAGTGGGTGATCTGGGAAGAGTTGGGGAGGTGAAATATGATCAAAATATATTGTATGAAAAAACTTTTAATAAAAAATCAAATTGAATGAATGCTCAGTATCTTTGGAACTACTGATTAAAATTCAGCAAGTTAAATAGCCCAACAATAATTTTTAAAAATTTTAAAGCAACTGTTAAAGCATCATTTAAAAAAAAAACCAACAACAACCAACCAACAAAACAAATAAACCAAAAAATCCTAAGTAAGCACTGACTAAACCCAGAACTGTAAATATTGGTAACCTAAAACTATAGATTAAAAATTGACTTGGAAATTATTAGAAACAAGAAAGGGAATAACAAACATAGATCAATAAGAATTCCTAAGTTAAGGCAAGTAATAGAGTTCCGGGATTAAAGGGGACTAGCACCGCCCATGCTGGGTCTATACAGGAAGAGTACAGTCTCGGGAAAGGAAAACTAGATCTACTAGCAATTATAGACATGGTACAACTAGACAATAGAAAGAGTAAGGCACGAAAGATGTCAAAACAATCCATACCTAAGCACAAGAGAAGAGAAAATACTGCTACAGACAAGGACTTTAAGTAACAATACTTTTTTCATCTTAGATTTAAGCTGCTTTTTTTGTCTATGAGAGCTTTAAAAACAACTCAAATGGACTTCAGTGTCCACACCTACAAAAAGAAAACATTTTTTTCCTTTGCTTTTCTTTCCTTTGTTGCTGTTGCTATCCAAATGAAAACTTTTAAGATGTAAACTTTTGCTTGTGTCCAGATGATTCTCCCTCTCAGTTGCCTTTGTGAAGTAGAATGTATTAGTACAAACTTATCAAATACATACCATATAAAGGTTAAAAATGAGTAGCGTCATGTATATAAGTAACAATGAAAACTCAGAGAGCAGAGAAATATGGGAGAGAGAAGTTCAATGCAGTATGAACTTCCTTACTAGATGAAGTGAGTTTGAGACATGAGAAACTTCCTGGTTCAAATGTCCAGCTCAGAAAACTGGGAAAGAAAACCAGTTCATGCCTAACGACCTTTAATATTTCTCAAACTCCAATTTATATGTATCAGATTAGTGTAAAGACCATATTGAATAAACAGTTGGATAACACAGCAGGTGGCTGATAACTTTTTGCTTACTTTTGGATAAACTGTGATTCTCAAAAATATCTTAATTGTTTGATTATTTAACTAAAAGCTGTAGACCATTAACACTTCAAAATCATTGAAAGCCTTAGTCAGAGTTAATTTTGCTATGCTCATTGGACTCATTCTTTCCTAGCTCCCCAGGGTGAGTGATAAGACAGTTTTTTTTCCTAATGTAGCCATTAACAAGAGAGATAGTGTCTGATTTAAGCAGTTGCCACTCTAAAGCAGGTCACCCTTCCCTTAGTTTGAACTCAAGTTATATGAAAAAGGGGGTCACAGTGATTATTAGCTCAGAAGGTGATCAATATAGGTTTGTGGAATGAACTAGTCATTTACTGAAGTCCAATTTCAGAGCAGGTTCCTCCATTTTGTCCCGAACCCAGAACCACAGTCTCACACCTTATGCTTCTGCTTAGTTTGCATTGTTAAGGACAAAGATGCTACATTTTTACCCATGATTCAGCATGCACCATGGCAATTATGACACAGGACTGCTGAAGGTAGATGTTACTTTGAAATGATGATTTTCTCTATTCTGTGACCTACAGTCCCACCCATTAGGAAACAAACTGTGCAGACAGCCTGCATCGGATAGGGCAGAGCTGGCTCTCCTAGAACACCAGGTGGATTCTTTTGCATAATATATAACACCACATTCTTCCTAGTTTGTGTACCAATTTACTCCCAGTTAGGGTTAACTAGAAGCCAGGCAAAAACCCTCCTACTCAGCCCAACTTAATGTCACTATCCTCTCAACCATCTTTAATCCAAATTTAGGAATCAATTGATACGTGTCTTGTCCAGTCACCTTTTCAAGAAAGTCATGAATACACACACACACACACACACACACATACACACACACACATATACACACACACAGAGAGAGAGAGAGAGAGAGAGAGAGAGAGAGAGAAAGAGAGAGAGAGAGAGAGAGAGAGAGAGAGAGAGAGAGAGAGAGAGAGAGAGAGAGAAAGAGGAAGCTTCAAGTACTTATTTCTAGCTTAAAGAAAATGATTGTAAAAAGCACATCATCTTATCACTCTAAACTATTGCAAAAGATGGAGAAATTGCTGGTACTTAAGTCAAGTGGGAGACCTTATTATTGGCCATGAAATAGGTGTATTTTTGCCAACTATACTCAGAGGATAGCAGCTGCAGTGGCTTGCTAAGGTTTAGAGGCTCTATTCTGAATAATCAAATAAATTACCAATTTCATTCCTTAAGCTAGTATCTGGCTGAGTGAAGACTTGATTGTTTCTTCTTTGTCCTGATAGAGAACATTACTGTAATCCAAGTTGTTTAAAGAGAAACTAGATTCTCATCCCAAATTAGATAAGTCCTTCTTAAACATCTTAGAGACTGAACCAGGCATGGCAGTATATGCCTTTGATCCCAACACTTGGGAGGTAGAGGAAAGTCTGGTGTACATTGTGAATTTAAGCACAGCCTGAGCTACATAGTGAGACCCTGTCTCAAGACAAAACAGAACAGAACAAAACAAGACAAAACAAGATATAACAATGCAAAACAATCCCAAAAAGAGTTCAAGGAGAGACTTTGCTATATAGCAAATTCCATGATTCCATGCCAACCGAGGCTACATAAGATCTGGTTGAAAAAAAAATGTAGAAAACTGAATGGTTGGAACTTCTTTCCTGCTCCTATATTTGGGGAATAGTAATATATGAGAATCCTAGGTCATCTTAATGTGAATATTAAAATAACATATAAGCAGCTTATCGAGTGGCGAATATCTTCCCCCATCTTTTCTTTGGGTCAAGATTGCACCACTCAATAAGGATGCTTACAGAGGGACAGCTCAGCTGAGTAATCTGTTTTGTAGTCACCAGTCTAGCTGGCAGTTTTTTCACTCAGTTGTGACCAGTGACAAGTAAGTCTAAGTGTGCTGGGAACGGCTTCCTTGAGATGGGAAACATTAGGCATTCCTATCCTCTGGATGATCGAGAAGCAGTTAAGATAGTAGTAGGAAGTTCAAAATATCTCCAGTCACTATGGGAAATGAAATCCTGTGTTAGCATGGTAGACAGAAAAATGGAGAAAGTGTGATCCCTGACTAGGTTTTCAACTATATATCTTATATTTGACAAAAAATTGTAACTCTTATTAAAAAATAATGTATTACCATTCATGAGAAATTTCATTTCCAGTTAACATCAAACTATTTTCCTATAGTCATCTGCTATTACTAAGCAAAGACTACCTTGGGAGAATGATTAAATGCTAGAATGTGATGTGGATCCCCCTTAAATATTTCACAGAGTCAATATTCAGACCAATGTATTTTTTACCTGGGTGCCCTTGTCATTAATGATTCATTGCCCTTCTATATAGTTGTAGATGCCAAGTGTTCAGCAAAAATGATAAAGAAAACAAACATTGTGGTTGGAGGAATTTAATAGGATTGCTCTATTTACATAAAAAACCTCTCCTCTTTCACTGCAGTCTAGAATTATAAGGATACAAGCGTCATACCCTAAAATCAAAGGTTTGATTGGCTGACTTTTCTCACCATAGAAGTGAGAATTGAGCTGAGTGACAGCTGAAATAAATTTTGGTGGTATTGGCCTTGGATGCCCTGATGAAAGGCACGTCCCGACAGTCCTTGGCTCAGCCCCAGGAAATGCACACTAGTGGCCTTAGAGGCACGACACTGAAGAACCACTTAGGGGATCTGCCAAATGCACATGCAGCAGGAACGAGCCTGCCTCAGATAGCCTTCCTGGGCTCTGTGATTACAGCCCTTTTAAGGGATCATAGCAGAGGCAGCAAATTCCATGCTAATCCGCCCTTTAACAACAGATACATTGGTATTTGCTATTAGCTAATAAGCTCTGGTGAGTCAGAAATGGGTCACAGGTATTGCCTTTTGCCTCCCTTGCAGACCAGAAATATGCTGGGCATTGGATCCAATGAGATTAGGCAAGTATAGGTCAAGATAGCTCACAATCCTAATTATACACATTTATAAAGCAATATGTACACTTGAAACAGAGTCTAGATCTTTCTTTTTTTGAAGTATTTGCTTCAGAATGCAATGTTTGGGACATTTCCTCTTACAAGCTTGGCTGCCTATTTCCATAATAATGAAGAAAGTTTCATTTAGGTATTAAGGGTTGTAATTTTTTACTCAAAGAAATGTCATATGCTCAGGGTTATAAAAGTGAAATAGTAATGAGAAATAAAAGCTCAAAAGTGAAGTTCCCCTTATCTCACAGTGAGACACCTTAGAGAAAGTCACAGCCAACATCTTGAGTACTTGCTCAAAATTCTGTGAATTACAAGTACATTATGAGTTGAGTTGTACTACCTCCAAAGATATGTTGATGCCTATCCCCTTGTACCCTAGAATGTAACCTTACATGGAAATGAGTTATCTTCAGAGACAATCAAGGTAAGAAATACTTAGGAGAGTGAACCCAATCCAATGACAGTCTCACGCAAAGAATCAATTTAGAACATTAGGATAAATACACATAAAAATGACACCATATTAAAAAGAAGGTAGGGATGGAAATGGTCTTTCTATTAGTTAAGAAATTTCAAAGATTGCCAGCAAACCCCAGAGGAGAGGAAAGGATGTAACAGTCTCTCCCTTGTGGCCCTTAGAAGGAAACATACTGTGAACAGCTTGATTTTCAGTTTCTATAGTTAGACATCACATGGCAATAAATTAATATATTTCTATTGCTTATCACACAATTTACAAAAGCCCCACTGAGTGAATATACATATAGATATTGATACTGTTATGCAGATGTGGAAAGACACCTAGTATTTTCCTATTTATCAAAGGCTATCATTTATTGCGCATTCTCCCACTTGGCTGGTTTTAATTACTTTGTGACTGGTTTTCCCTAGTCTAATCATAGTTGAAATGTTGACAGTTGCTGGGCAAGATGGCGGATGACTCTAATTACATCATCCAGATCATAAATATAAGGTCAGTCTTTGATGAGTTCAAGGTAAACTTAGGGGACATGTATTGTGACCTCTTTAGAAAATGAAAGCTTAAAAGATAAAGGACATAAAGGTTAAAGAGTAAGGAGTTTGCCTAGCATTCATAAGGTTAGAGTTTTTATCACCAGGACCAAAATTTAAGAAAATATCAACAACAGCACAATTTTAACATTTTGATTACTTCTATAGTTATTTCCACAGTTGTTAATAAATGTGCCCATGGCTTTGAATATACAACATTTTACTATTTTGTAGATGCCTGGATATTTCTAAGTCCAGACAATATTTATAAGGATCACATGAAGATTTTAAGGAAATCATGGGCATCCCTGTGTTTGACACTGTAGAGATTCCAGGAAAGGACAGAACAGGGTTGTGATACTGTGTTCATGATATAAAAGCCTGTAACCAGCTCTTCTTAAATGCACAGGGAGATATAAATATTCAGGCCTTCAGAAGTTGATTGATTTTGACCTTATACTGACCAGATTCTCTCTTCTTCAGATGTGCAGTAGATACCCATCCACATGTTTATTAATTTCCTATGCAAATGTTTCCACTGGGCAAGCTTGTTGTGAAGAACTTGCTCACTACCACATCCCCCATGCTAAGCCCTATGCCTGACCCATAGTCTTCATTAAGTTAACTAAACATTTTTAACATAGTCAACAGACATTTCTGCATTCCCACTGTGAGTTAGAAATCATGTCTCAGCATTTTTATATACTAAAAGAGTTAACATTTCTCAAAATACCTTAATACATTGGCACTGTGACATATTAATCAATTTGTTGTCAATCAGAAATATGGACTAAAGCCCTTATAGTTCATCATCCATTGTAAAGTCTAGTTTTTAAATATATAAACCCAAGGTCAGTACTTGCCTAGAATCTTCAAATACTTGGAAAAACTCCCCAAATAGTCTTTTAGATATTTTCTTTTATCTGTCATTAATTCAGTTATTTCTTTAAGTCTTCTTTCACTATTTCTTTTCCTTTAACTCTTACCTGATAAAGATTTTTTTTCTTTAACTCTTACTTGATAAAAATGTCTTGTTAACGATGCAGGTTGTTTGAAAGCAATGAAATATTTCATGGCCCAAATGTGTATGATCCAAGAACCTAAAATGCCGGACATTTGTGGTATAGATCTGGGACAATGACTCTGAGTTTGTCTTCTACAAGTTCAGATTAATAACACAGACTGTTATAGGAGTATGCAAAGCTGAAGCAGGCTTTATTAATAATGACTACAGAAAAGTAAGATGAGAAATTGGGCTGTTCAAATGGTACATACACACACACATACACACACACACACATACACACACACACACACACACACACACACACACACACACACACACACACACACAGTGAAACCTAAATCCCCTTCTCTAAGGAAATGGCTGAACCTGGACAAGGGCTGAGGCCACTTCTCTGGACATTAGTGTGGTATTGACTCCGTGTAATAATGAGCTGAGCCAACAGGAGCTCACAGTTTCTATACATGGCCCCATGGCCCAACCAGGAAGATGATCAGATATTATTCATGTGCAATCCACACAGTGAAAGGTGATTGAAGGGCCCTCTCTGTCCATCTCTGATTTGTGATCTGTGAGGCTTTGGCTCTCTGTTAGCTCCTGGTCACTAGCCTATGCTGATACTCTCATCTTGTGGGTATCTCTCTAGTTGTTAGTCAGACAATGCTCTTTTTGTTCTCACGTTTATACAACCAGGTATTATCTTTACTGTGGCACAGAGTTAAGTTTTCCATAGCTACAGAGATGTAGCTGAAGTTAATTTCTTGTCTATGGAGGTCTGGGTTGGTCTTCTAGGTAGAAGCTTCTTGATTGCAGCCCTCCTTAATTACAGCAAGTCTGTTGCAGTCAGGTTTATTCGAAGTCAGAATGTTTGAAAGGACAGTAGTGTTCTTCAAATACATTTCTCAAAGGCTTTGGCAAAGTAGGGTGCTGCTGACTTCTTGTCCATGGCTTAGGCCTCTGTCCTTCTCCTATCTGTCTAACATGGTTCTCGTGATCATATGTATACACTCTTATTCATCTTCCTCAGTGCTTAGGACTCTGTCATTTTAACTCTTATCTTCCCTTAAAGCCCAGACTCCGTCTTTATTGTATCATTTGTAACTTACAATCTTTTTCATGGGCCCTTTTCCCTTATTACTTGAAGAAAGCTACCCTTTGCTCATTCCTACAGTGTCAGAGGTTTTACCTCCTCTTGAATGAGAGCTTTCTTGTTCATGAAAGAACCAAAACCATTTACAAATATTACTGGAAGTTTTGAGGGATTATATAACACTTTCTTGCTCACTACTAAAAGAGTTTCTAAGGCAAGTCGATTCAGGAGACTGGATGCTGCATCAACATGTGCTCTCCCTTGTCAACAAGCAAATCTAAGTTCCTTTGCCTAAGACCTACAGCATCAGAGAGATTGTGACAAAACTCTTCAACTGCAGAGAAGTATAATATGGATTTTGAAGCAGGAGATTAAATGCATTGTTCTTATGAGTTTGTTTGTTTTGGTTGTTTTTGGTAATCAGGAAAGGATGATATCTTAGAGTATGTACAAATTTTGTTGCATTCACTTCCATCCTGTGAGTTCATCAGAGCTGCAGGATCTATTTAAAACTATGACTCCTTTCACAGCTATCAAGGCATGAGATAAGCAGTGAGCTGTCCTGTTAAGCAACTGACCTGCAGTTGTTGCAGTGACCAGAGATGGACTGAGTCATCTCATTCCACTGTATTTGATGTGGTTTTGAAGGAAATGTACCCAGCAAAAATTTTCATTTGGAGGACCTAGTACATACATTGTACTTACTTTCCTCCAGGTTTCTGGAGAATGAAATCTAATACAGTCATCAGAGGACTTATCAATTGGCAGATCATTGATAATTTAAATACATACATTAATCTAGCAACCTCTCTTAAGCATTTTACTACACATACTAGACCAGCTCTTCTCTACTTGTGGGTCCCAACCCCTTCCTCAATAAAACAACTCTTTCACAGGGATTGCCTAAGACCATTGAAAGACACAGATATCTATACTGTGATTCATAACAGTAGGAAAAATATAGTTATGAAGTTGCAATGAAAATAATTTTATAGGTGGGAATTATCAAAACATGAGGAACTGTATTAAAGGGACACAGCATTAGGAAGATTGAGAACCACTACACGAAACATGTTCATGAACATTAATTTGGTTACATCTGAAACCAGTGCTTTGAGGTAAATATTAGAATTCATTTTAAAATGGTAAGTCAAAGCTCAGAAGGTGGAACAAACTTCAAGTTCAGAATGCTATCACAGAACCATGTTCAACTGCTGTAAATGTTGTTTGTGCATTTCATTACCAGGGAAGGAGGGGCTCAAATTTCTGTATGCCCTGTTCTAGTTTCTCCTTCCTCCACTGTTTTCTTTATGGATTTCTCATTCCCAATCATACTCTTCCATTCTTACTTTCTTGAGTTTCATCTATTTATCAGGATGTCCCCGGACACAGAGATTACAAGGTAAAGAGCAGAAAGGTTTGCCAAAATTAGATATAATGAAGAAATGTGTTTGAGAAGCTTAAAGTTTTGAAGAAAAACCAAAACAGAGGCCAAGGAATGCTCAGCAAAATCACAGTTGCTCTTAAGGTCATCTAGGATGTAGGTTGAGTCAGGGAAGAATCCAGAACTTGTGCTCACTTCTTGTCTCAGTGTACTACCTAGTCTAGAAACATGGTCTAATCTGGCTGTGCTTGGTTGAATGTGTGCTTTTAGAAAATGTAGAATATGAATGCTTATGAAAAGATCTAAATAACCTGAAAATGGGTAATGCCAGGGAGATATGACATTGAGAAGTAGAGTCCACTGGGGTCTCTATCTGGATGAGAAAGACTGCTCCTGGATCTATGACATGGAAAGCTTCTCAATGATTCAGGAGAGATGGTTTAGGGAAAAAAACTGCTTTTGTCATTGAAAGTGTCCTTAAATATAGCAAGGATACATGACATGACATGATGGAGCTCCTATTCCCAGAAAGTAGGACACTGGTACTTATATGTTCTCAGAAAGACTGTTATCACTTGTTCTACTGTTTCCACTGAAGAGATATCAATTAATGCCATACTTTCTGTACCTTAGATGTGTGTGTGTGTGGTGTGGTGTGTGCGTGCACACACACATGACATTTTCTTATTGATTGTGGAGAAGAAACTTGTCTTATTGCAATCTTCTTGCCCAAATGAAACATGGTTTCTCAGCTGCTCTGGGCTGTAAGATAATCTCAGTAGCAAAAGCCTTGCCCAGAGGGGAAGACTCTGTGTTGATGAAGATCTGCCTATGATGGATAGGCCCAGTTCCCAGGTCTAGTGTAAGATAAGCCTGTGTGGCCACATACCTAGCCAACATTTCCACATGTACTGTATTTGTCACTTCTATGGCAGCTATATCAAAGCAGAACTTAACATTCTTTCCTTCATTTACCTTACTCTTTCTCTGACTCTCAGTGATTTTTACCCTGGAAGAGTAGAAGGGTAGAGGTAATTTGGGATGCCTTCAAATTTAATTGTCATAGAAAAGGGTTTTCTTATTAAATAACAAAAGAAAAAATTTTAAAAATATAAACAGACATTAAAATGGGCAACTGCATACTTGAAGACTGCAATACGTAACTTTATAAGCTGTGATTTTTCCTCCTTGTCCTCCTCCTTGTCCTCCTCCACTTCTTCCTCCTTCTCCTCTTCTTCTTTTCAGTTCGTTACAGCTTGTTACAGGGTCTACTGTTCCCTTTGGTTTGTAATGCCATAAACTCCATAGGACTCCTCCATTTATATGAGAGCAGACTTGGAGGAGTGGGGTGACAAGTCCTCTAAAAAACAAAAAATCACATAGATTCACAGAGGCTGTTCCAAAGGCTTTGCAAATATCAATTGATAATATCCACAGTTTATTATTGGAGAAACTGAGTCATAAGAGGGGTTGTTCTCAAGGTCACAGGGTGAACCTGGAAGAACTGAGATTCAGACCCAGACTACCTGCCATTCTTCTTACCCATCCTCCTTCTGGTTTCTCTGCACTGGACCCGTTTCGTCAATTACATCTTCATCAGGACAGGTTAGGATAGGTTCAGTTCTTCAGAATGATGGCACAGACTTGAGTGGTCAATTACTTTCACTCTAATCTCTAACCCATCTCTTAGTCACCCAGTAGTTTGCAATATTTGAAGTAAAGGAAAGGGGGCCGTGGAGGGCAGCTGTAATCACCTGGCATCGCTTTAGTGGTTTATGTATGAGAGTGGTTTCCACTGTTAAAATAATATTTGATGGGCAAGAGGAGATAGAAATGAACTTGAGAATATGAGAGCAAGGAACTTTCTCAACTTTCAGAGTAAGGGGAACTTAAGAAGTCAAGAATAAGTGTGGTTCTCAGTTTCTCCACATAGAGTTGCCTGTAGTCTGATTGAGCTCAGTTGGGTGTGTGCACTGGGGAAGAAACTGGCTTACTGACTTCTGAATAACCTGCAAATCTGTAATACCAGGGACTGGAAGGAGGAATTTCTTCCACTGGGCTACCCCTGCAGGAAAAGGGTCTGCTTCTTCCCTTAGAGTCTCTCCCTTTATTCATGTGTTTGCCCATGATAGGGCCACAGTAGCCGCATAGAGCTGAGTCTTTTCCTTCAGTCTCCTGATTTCATGGGTTCCATCATTCAAGGACAAGTGACCATAGCAAGTTCAACATTGCAGCCACACATTTATTTCACACTGAAAGCTGCAGCTATTTAAGGAGAATGTAGACACTTGTAGGACTGGTCAGGGCCTTTTTCTTGACAGGCAGAATGAAATGATTGACAGGAGAAAGCTCTTGGTGAAAGAAAACCTGGGAGAAGTTAGAAGAAACTTTTTATGATGACAAAATGGAGGCCAAGGTGAGAGATTTATTTAATATTAGAATAGCTGGGTTGAAGTTTACTTTGACATTAATGGGGTAGACATACACACACACACACACACACACACACACACACACACACACACACACACAAACCTGCTATTGATTTAACCTTCCTTGCAGCCACTGAAGTGCATATTATTACCTACACTTTATGAATCTAGAAAATAAATCAGATTAGCTTTTCCCTGGTTACAGGGCCTGCAGATGGAGTTGCATAGCATTTTGCCCTATAGCCAATATTTATTTCTCCAGTTGAAATCATGAATGCTCTAGTATAATGAATATAATGGTCTGATTTCACCATCGTTAGAACATTCGCTATCTGAGCCACTTAATAACCAGAGGCACATGTAGCTTGGAAGGAAGGTTCTATTATTGCTATGTTTTGAAATAGATTTTTTGTTACAGCAGGGAAGAGTGACCTAAGATGTGAGTTGGAAAGGATTTGGGATCTAGGAGCCACCATTGACACCTACTGTTTACTGATATGTACAGGTCAGGTCTGTTCAAGGTCATTAGGAGACAACAAAGGATCAATGGCCTTGTAGGGTAGCACCTTGTAACTGCCCTGGCTAATGACATCTTGAGAATGACTCAAAGGAGCTGCCGGTAGAAATAAGAACATGCCAGTCATAGTTTCCAAGTCATTCCGCCGAGTGCCATGGCCAGTCAGAGCCTCTGTCATGCTTATCTGTATATGGGAGGAATCACCATACACCCTCCTTTACCTTGATACTTGCTGGTTCTGCCATAGATGAGGGTCAGGTAAGTAAGTGAAAGAGTAAATCTAACTAATAGTAGAACTGAGCAGGGACTGTGGCAAACAGCACCAACATTTATTAAAACCTAAGTCATCATTCATTGTGCTAAATATAAAAATTCTCTTAAAATTTATTTCTGGTTAAAAAAAAGTAACTTTCTGGTTGGATAGGAGAAGGTACATCTGCCCAGATGAACCAATTATGCTCTGTACTCTGTGAGCCTGAAGTAGTATGGTGACTGCCCTGGTAAGAGATGTGTGATCAGGACTTGAGTTTCTTACTGAAGCAAGGTTATCTTCAGAAAGTTCATTGATGTGGTTTAAAATGCTTAGCCAGATTTCCAGCTTCCAGACTTTCCCTGTGCACCATTCTGTCTTTCCAGCTCCACATGGATTTTGATATATCTTATCTGTAGCCGTTTGATTTCAGACTACATATGTATTCCTAGAGATGTCTTGTATTTTACAGCAGAGTACATCCCCTTCCCCCAATTCCTTCTCACAGTATTCATCACAGTGTCTCACAATCTCCAATAACCTGGAACATTAGTTTACCATGGTCCTAGCACCATTCTGACTTCTTTGTCATAAAGGTATTTAAGAGTCTAAACTTTCAGCTCAAATTCCTTGAGTTCAAGTCCTGGCATTGCTGCTTACTGTTTTGTCTTTGGGCATGTTACTTATCATCTCTAAGTCATAAGTTGACATCCATGAAATGAGAGCAACAGTCTTTCCCCTGAAAGTCTGAATAGCATCTGTGTGTACACTGAGAAGGAGAATGTTGGTTTCCTAGGATCCATTCATGGTGGTTATAGAATACAGAAGGCTGCCTTGGTATAAGTTTCTAGGTGCAAGAACTAGATGTGTTCTGCTCACCTTTAACAGCAAGTTACATTTGCACTGTGCTGGTTAAAGCAGCTTGCCTGTTCTCTCTCTCTCTCTCTCTCTCTCTCTCTCTCTCTCTCTCTCTCTCTCTCTCTCTCTCTCTCTCTCTCATTCCCTCCCTCCTCCCTCTCTCCCTCGAAGTGTGGATATATAAATAAAGTGTGAAGTCTATGATGTTGTTTACTAACTCTGCCAGTTTCAGTTTCCCCTGGGCCACAAAGAAGCGATGTGAGCAGAATTTTAACAAAGATGGGAGATTATTACAGAATATAGATGGCAAGGTGGGAGGAGGAAGCGTCCCATTAGCAGGCAGATCACTTAGGAGGGCCTAATATGGTGCACGAGGCAGACTTTCTGTTAGCCAGAAATTCCTCCTGTGACTCACTGGGGCAGCTGCTAGGTTTGAATGATATTTCCCCTCTTTGCAAGCCTATAGGAGACTCTTTTCTTGGAATATCGACTCAAGTGATTTTCATGTTGTAGTGTTTTCTACAACATAGGTGACAGTAAGAAGCCTGTGAGTCCATCAAATAAAAGCAAATGATGGTGCATCAGAAGCAGACACAGGGGCTTTTCCTTATAATCTTACTATAAAAGCTCCATACTCACAGGCAGGCCTCGAGGGTGTAATTCCACCAGAGCAAAGAGATTGAAAAGTCCTAGTGAGCATTCTGTGAATACCAGAAAGGTCCCAAGTGATTGAGACCTTTAAAGCCTCTGGCTATAAATGGAGGTGACATACTCCAAACCTGAGTGAACTAATGTCTGAAACCAAGGAATAAAACCCAAGGAGGCCAAGAAATGCCCTATAGGATCAGTGGCCATCCTGAATGTGTTCCCATGTTAACATTTCTTCTAGGCTCCACCCAACAGTTACCTAGCAACAACCAGCTAAGAGCCTGGCTTGCTGACTGCTCTCTCTCTCTCTCTCTCTCTCTCTCTCTCTCTCTCTCTCTCTCTCTCTTTCCCTCCTTCTCTGTCCTCTTCTTTCCTCCACATGTTCCCAGTGAGCCAGTCTCTTCCCTTCTTTCTCTCTCCTGTCTGTCCCCTTCCTTTCCCACACACCCCTTCTCATGCCCCAATTAAACTTCATTATATACTAGACCCATTGTATGGCTGGTACCTCAGTGGGGATGCCTCAGCCTGGGCCCCCAAGACACCCAGTCCCTCTGCATCATGCTACCACATTACAAAACATATCACTCCCCCACCTCTACAATGCATAGGCACTTCTACAAATGGAAGGCCATTCCTAAATTAGAGGACCCGAATTACTCAACATTAAAACCCTAGGAACAGGGAATGTGTGAAAGAAATAGAGTGCAGTATATCTCACACAGAGACTGACGTTGCCCTATTTTTCCTAAGGAAAGTATTTAATGTATTTGTACCAGAACCATTTGTTGAGGAATAAGAATATTTTTTTCCCTTTGCTGTGGTTCACAATAGTCCCAGAGGCAACTTGTTCAAGTGTAGGCCCTCAAGCCTAAGCAGATCTCACTGGTTGGTCTCTTTAGTGGTGGCAAGAGTGATGGATAATTAGTTTATTAACAATAATTTAACTCAGACAAGAGAAGCTCCATAGGACTACTCTCCTGGTGTGGTGGCTGCCTTGTTGTGTGTGCTACACACTTAAGAACTAGATTGGCACCCCAGGGCTCCCAGAGACTAAGCCATCAACCAAGGGATACCCATGGTTCCAGCCAAAAGTGTAGCAGAGGAATGCCTTGTCAGGCATCAGTGGGAGGAGAGATCCTTGGTCCTATGAAGGCTCCATAGATGCCCCAGCATGGGGAATTCAAGGGGGGCAGGTTGGGAGTGGGTTGGGTCGAGAGTCATATTCTTAGAGGCAGGGGTGGGAGGATGGGTTGGGGGTTTTCTGGGAGGGGGTAAACTGGGAAAGGGTATAACATTTGAAATGTAAATAAAGAGAGAGAGAGACAGAGAGAGAGAGACAGAGACAGAGAGAGACAGAGAGACAGAGAGAGACAGAGAGACAGAGACAGAGAGACACAAAGAGTCAGAGAGAGAAAGAGAGTGACTGCTGCTGACCATGGAAGTGAACTAGCTTTCGCAACATGATCTCAGTGTGTGCTTTACACTCATTTAAGACTTATGGGGAGTTTTAGGACAGCACTGGTGGAGACTGGGGGCACTGGGGACTCCTAGGCAAGGATGAATGTATGCAAAGCTGGGTTTCCATATATAGGTTTCAGGAGGATATTGATTGGTGGGGAATGAAGAACTTTAATTTAATCCTTGTTCTAATGAGCTGAGGATAGCAAAATTACTGGTCTTCTCAAGGAGCCTAGATAAACAGCTATTATATAATCCCATTTTAAAAGAAACAGAAGATGCGTGGCACTCAGGATATGAAGCCGTGCCAAATGAAAGATGGATGAAGGATCAAGTAATATTTACTCACAAGAAGCAAAGCTTTAGGTGCCAGGAGCCAACTTTAAATATTTAAAAGTCTCTCACTTGGAAGAGGGATTACATTTATACATTAAAGCTCTAGGCCAACCTAGGACCAAGACGGTAGGAGTTATGGACAACTTTTAATTTACTCAATAGAGCAGACAATTCTAGCTGAGAAGTTTGACGATAGGATGAGCAATGAGAACAGGCAGAGTTCAGGTACAGGTTGGCCGGGATAATAGAGAGATCAGGTGTAATTTAGAAAGTTGTTTAATTTTCCCTGTTTACTTTCATAACCACTAAGCATGAAGATAATATCAATGGTGAAGTTACCACTAAGGATCAAATTAAATGGCTATTTAGTACTTAGTTGTTTATATTATGTGGTGTGTATATGCACATGTGTGTGTTTATGTGTATGCATGTGAGTGTGTATGTATGTAATGTATGCGTGTGGCGTGTATATTATGCGTGGTGTGTGTATTTGTGTGTATGTGTATATGCCTATGTATGCACATATGGATATTTTCACATGTGTGTGTGTGCCTGGATGTGTGTATGTGTGGCATGTATGTGTGTGTATTTGTGTGTGTGATGTATGTATGTGTAGGTATGTATATGGTATGTGTGTGATTTCTTGTCCCCCCCTAAACTGAAGTTCTATGATTCCAAAGACTTCTTTGGGGGAGGCATTAAAATAATTAGTTTTTCTTCTGTGTTCAGTATGTATTTCTCAGCATTGTGGAGAGGGTCTCATTGCATTCAAGTGTTCTAATTTCCTATGAAAATATTTTCATGTCATTTTCTCCAACCAAAGGCGTTCCATCTCTAATACAGGGAAAGCATTTGACACTTAGCCTAGCAGCATCACCCATGACTGAAAAATGCCCTTCTTTGCTTGGGCAGAATAGAAAATGAGGTTTCTTTTTTCTTTTTCCCCCTTTTTTTTTTTTTTTTTTTTTACAGAGGGGTTAAAGAAGACAGAGAAGGATGAGCCGTTCAACCCTGTCCCCCGGGAAACAGCATAATTTGATTGTGTTTACATATCAGGCTGGTGTTTGGAAGCTCCAAGCCTAACGGGGCACGTTTATCAAATTGCAAACAGGACCACTTATGCACTGCCTATGATAAAGTATCATCACAGAGTGGAGTATCTGTCCCAGCAGAAGATGATTATTTCCAAAGATAAAAGCTAACTACCAGATGCCAACGCAATTCATCAATTCAATGACAAAAGAAAAAAAATAAAGAGAGAGAGATTCAAGCAAATCACTTCTTTGGTGTAGTATAAGGCAGACAATGGGTTGATTGACTGGGTTTTGGCCACAAACACAGCCATGGCAAACCTACACCAAGGGTGAGGTATTCATGGGGACTTTCATTTGAATGTAATTGTTACTGGGAAGCTTTCTTTTTCCTTTCCAATTTGCTCCTGAGTTACTTGTGGGAGTAAGTCCAGTGATCGAATCATCACTAAGAGAAAGGGGTTACTTTCAGGAACTGTGGTTTGCATTTCAAATCTGCCAGCACTCTGTAGTATCAAAGAATGTCAATATATGTGGAAGGCAGGGGCTTGCTTTATAAAGGAAGAAATCCTATCCTGATGCCAACACACCTCTGAGCAGACATCTCAAAATCTAAGGGAAACAGGTGTTTGGGTTTTGTTTTCTAGTTATAAGCCATCTGGAACTGAGTACTCCTGAACTTTGAAATAAAAAAGACACTTTATTTAATAGTGTGTAAGTGTGTGTGTGTGTGTGTGTGTGTGTGTGTGTGTGTGTGTGTGTGTACCAGGTGCTGTGTCAAGCTCTGAGAATTTTAATTAACAGGCTGCATGCCACCCATAGATACTACAGCACTAAGAGGATTGGGGTGGAAAAACCAGGAATTGGTCATATAAATATTCTTTCAATCTCAGCCTCAGACAGGGGATAAGTTGTTAACTTAATGATGTTGCCCTCATAACAGTAACTGGCAAAAGATGGTTCTCTTTACTTTGTGACCCTACCCTCTTTCCTGCATTAGGAGTACAAGAAATTATCTCTTTCTGGTTTTGATTGATATTATTCCAGGGAGGGGTCAAAAAGTCTCCAAACCAACCAAGGAATTAACCAAACAGAAAACCCTTTGTCACCTCAGTGAACTGGAGATAGAGTTGGAATGAGTTAGTGTCATTGTGTAAAGCCCCTCCTGTGAGGGCTTGTTTCTCAAGGCCCAGAGATAGACAATTTTTTGCTTTCCCAGAGAATGCTTCAAGAAAATTGCCTTCAATTCATAACTGTTAAATTTCATAACTGCATACTGTGAATAGCTTGGCATGAATACTGACTGGTCCTACCATTTACTGGATTCTACCAATGACTGTGTTTAAGGAAAGTTGTGAGGGCTAGTTGTTCTAGATATCACTTTCTAATAGACAGATGTTTGGGGACTTTTAATATGGATATGGGACCACTTTGCAGAGACTGGGGAGTATAGAAAGGAGGTTCTTACTGATAAGGAAATAAATCCATGCATCTTAACAATAGGATGAATTTGGATACATGCATGGTTAGATGACCTCATCATTATGCAAACATTTTAGAATGTATTTTCACAAAATCTATGCAACTGTAACAATACTAGGTTTTATAATCTTATAAAACTACCTTGGTGTAACCAATTACCATTGAACAAAAGTCATTGTCACTTGTACTTCAATCACTATTAATTGGTAACCATAATTTCATATACAAACACTATGAATAATGAAGAAAACTGTGGTGTCTAATACCATTTCCACAAGAAAATGTGTCTATAGTTCCAGGCAATTAAATTCAGACAAAATTTGTATTAGAGCCTGTTATAAGTTAAAGGAAAGGAAATGGTAAGAATTCAACAATCTTTTCATCTCTTTCCCAATACCCTTCTTTTCTCCAGGTAATAATAATGGATATTTTATCCTTAGTATAGAGGTACATGGAAACTGTCAACCTATTTTTCCCTTGGATAATAGTAAATCTCTATCATGTGGCAGGAAAAAACCCCATTAACAAATATTTACAAATGTTACCCAAACTTCTGACATCCATAGGAGATGTTGATGCAACTTAAGAATACATCAGAATCTTGAAAGTTGTGAATTAAATGAGAGAAGCCCAAATCAAGTCTTTAAAACCAAACCAAAGCAAGAGGATGATTTATAGGGAAAGGCAGAGAGTAAGAAAACATGGAAGAGAGAGAGAAAAAGAACCAGGAAGTAGAGAATTTGGGAGAGAAAACTTGAAACGGTGGAGGAAATAGAATGAAGACACCACACAGGAGACAGACAGACAGACAGACAGACAGACAGACAGACAGACAGACAGACAGACAGACAGACAGACAGACAAGGAAGCCTGTCTGGGATGGATGGTGGTCAAGAAGCCTTTGCCCCAAAAGCCTACTTCATTAGAAGGCTACAAGAGACATAAATTGCATTTCAAATGTGGTTTCTGGGCAGGCCCTCCTCCCCTCTTAAAGAAAAATTGTAGCCTAACAGTAACTTTATACATTTTCATTTTGAGCAAAGTATCCAGTCTTCCTGTTTCTCTAGCTTTTATTACAGATATCTCTCTTATGTTGACATGAAGTAAGAGAAAATCTAAGCGTTTTGAAGGTGGACAAATCTGGTTTGAGTCCTGATTCCTTTCATACTGCTGCTGTTTCTGCTGGGGCCACCTGTATAGATTTCAATCGCCTCATCTACGATGTGGATAGAAAGGGTCTCATCTGCACAGCTTTTGTCATTGCCAACATTAAGCATCTAGCAAAGATCAGGAAAGAATTTGTGTTCCACCCATCTGAATCCTTTCAAAAAGCAGATAGTTGATCCAGATTAAGGAAAAAAATCAAGGGAAATGAAATAGGACTGTTAGGAAACATGCACAGTCATCCTGGCTATTTAGAATAGCTGTCAGAGATGGTGAAATAGCCCTGTCACCAGCTTGAGTCATACGGCTAAGTTGATGGACTGTTTCCTGGAAGCCAGAGAAGTCTTTAGAGAGAGCTATCAGGAGGGTGCTGAGATCCATTAGAAGATGTGGCCAGCTCTGGCAATAATTGGCTTCCTGGGAAATGTATGGTGAGATTCCCTTCCTCTTTTCCACCTTCCAATTTCCTCAAGCGTTCACTATTGGTCATACACACCTTGAAGCTATTTGAGGGGAGAGTCTGTTAAAGTCATAAGCTTGAACCATGGAGCAGAGTGGAAAAGTATCCGGAGTAAATGAGACTTATCTATCACACTCTCAGTCAGCTTTCTTCTTTTTCATGTCCTAACAGAATAGACATGAAGGTCACTTTTCAAAGAAGAACAAGCTCACTGTAGAGTGGCCATCAGTCACCAAAGGACCACTTTTTAAAGATTTATTTATGTATTTATGTATATAAAAATTTTACATGCACATCTGCATACCAGAAGATAGCATCAGACAGTTGTGAGTTGTCATGTGCGTGCTAAGAGTCCAACTCAAGACCTTTGAAAGAGCAGTGTACACTCTTAACTACGGAGCCATCTCTCTAGCCCTGGAAGGGCTACTTTTTAACAGACGCTTTGTAGACTGTGCCTCGTCTCAGACATAGTTCTAAAGTTGGAAATGAACACGCATGAACCTCATGTGATAGGAATAGCAGGGAGAACACAGGTAACTCCGTGACAGCGAATGGTAAACATGCAAAGAGATAAACATGAGGTCCTGTTTCAACAAGGGCTTTACAAGTTTGTATCTTGGCACAAAGCTGCTTGGCTGCTGGTATCACATAAATGGTGCATTCGCCCAAGCAGGCTTTCCAGTCAAGACTTGTTGGATACATTTTCACCTTCTATCCCATGAACCACAACTGATATAGCTGAGGCTAGATTCTTTCAGAGGATTGATTAGATTCTCTTATCTGTATATAAGTAGATTATCTTGCAGAAAATGGTACTTTGTCATCACTCTGGCAAAGCTTTGTTTCACTTGTGGTTAAATTCCTGACATTTAAGTCTCTAAGTTCTTTTTGGCCTCCCCCAATAGGGTCTTAACAGTATTCATTCGCAGGGTGTATTCATATCCCAAGTCCCAAGATTTATGAATGTTGTCTAATTTCTGAAGGGCTTTTATAGATATAATTAAGCATAAATAAAGATAATATCCTAATTTATCTGGAAGGATCCTCCATCCAATGGCAAGCTACACAGAGGACAGAAATGTTGAGGAAAAGGCTATGTGAAGAGGAAGTCAGAAGTTAGGGTAATATGACCCACAAGGCATTTGTCTGAAGCTGGAAAGTACATTGAAAAGATTCTTCTCTGGACACTTGAAAGGGTATGTGACCCTGGATACAGGCTGCCAGCCTCCAGAACTGTGTGAAAATAAATGTCCATGACTGCAAGCCACCAGGCACAATTGTTTGTCTCAGAGTCCCTAAGGAATTATCGACACTTCAATGAAGCCATTTGTGCTGACACCATTACTACTACTCACCTTGAATTGTTGTAACTTTCAGAAACTTGAGAAGTCACAGAAGTAGAGTGGATATTGTCTACTTGAAAATATTGTTCTCAATGCCAAGAATTGGAAAGTACTGGAGGCAGGCGTTCGCTAACTTAGATGGTTTTTGATTCATCATAATCACATGCTCCTCTCCTTCTTTGTTTTAAATCCATCTCTTTTCCTATTGCCACTTGTGCGTGGACTGGCACAGGCTGATTTCATCTCCTGACTTGTTCATGGTTCGTTCTCAGTTCATAAGCACCAAAGTAGATTCATCTAACCAGGTCATTCCTCCCCTGTAGGTCACTGCTGATCATTTGTTTGAAGCATGCGATCTGTTCTTTGTTCAAACATGTTCACAAATTCCTCAAATTCCCCTGAGCATAGAGTCAATGAATAGCGTACAACAGAACTGGCAGTATGTGATTTCCATCAATAGGTCATTAAAAGGTTTATGGGTTTCTTCTTGTTTTCTATCGTGGCTCACCTATTTTAGTAGAAGCCAGTCAACATTTCATGAGGATGCTCACCTATGGTGTGGGCCGTTCAGGTCAGAAGGAACTCAATGAGACTTCCACATAACAACCTGGGAGAGGTGCATGATGACGTCATAAGGAAGATGTAAATTAATCTAGATTTAGTTACTTTTAGTTGAGTTAAACCTCCCATAACTTTGGAGGCCACTGCTGGGAAATTCATGGTTAGTTTCTCACTAACTTGGCTGGAGCCAACACATTCAGAGGTGTTATGATAACAACTGCTTGTTTATGTTTCAAAGAGCTGGGAAGCCTTTTTATCCCTAATTCCTGGTTGGAGTGAATCTTGTGCCTTTCCCCCTAGTTGTAGCACCTTAATCACCCACACTCCTTCAACTTCTGCCCAAACCCTCATGCTCTTAGGTCTCTTAAGTCCTCAGGCAAGATGAAGATCGCCTATTTAATTATACCTGTCAAGCCAGAAAAGCCCAGTTCTCCCATTGTTTAAGGAACGGTGGGGTCTGTCCATGCACATTTCCTTTGGTTCATGAGTCTCCTCTAAAGTCTTGTCTATATTTCCTCACATTCATTCCATTTCTAAAACTTCGATGCTAAAGTTCTCTTCACAGGCAGCAGCTTGACTGCAGCCTTGTGAGAAGTTCTAAACCAGAAGTTACTTCCAAGTTCACTGCTCTTCAGGGCTGAAGGACTAACTTACTGTTTATACCACTAAATTCAAGGTACAAACCAAATAATAAAATATATTTGTTTAATCTAGTCCCGCCTTCTTCATCTCTCAATAATCATTGTATTGTATTTATATTCTGGAATTATCAGAAAGCATATAATTTGGAAATGACATGTCTAGTTTCAGTGTCACTCCTCTCTAGTCCTTTTCCTCTCTCCTTTCCCTTTGTATTATTCCCTCCACTCTCCCTCCCCACTTTTCTTTCTTTCTTTTTTTTTTTTTTTTTTTTTGGCTAGCTTTGTCATATTACTTAATATTTATATTCTCGATTGCATAATATCTTAGCTCCTTCATTAAGATACCACTCAACAGCTAAAGGCTTAAAACAATCACTCAGTCTTCTCAGAAGTCAATAACCTGGACTGAGCTCAGCAGGGGCAGTTTAACTCTGATCGATGTGGTATCAGCAGAGCGCAAGTATGGGCTGGAGGATCCATTGGTTCTCATCGATCCTCACAACTTGAGTTGGGTCTTTGGAACCCAAACAGTGGAAGGAGAAAATAGATCCTTGCAGCACGATGTTTTTAATCTTCCACACATGTGGCAGTAATGCCACAACACCTCCCCCACACCAGTCAAAATCAATCAATCAGACCATCAATCCATAAATGCAAAAAGTAAAAGTAAACTTACCTCTTGAAGAGATGTGAGGTCGATATGTCATAATATAGCCTCAGTTCTGCAAAGGCAGGAAGTGTCTAACTACTCAGTACTGGGATGAGGAATGCACAAAGCCTCCATCTCAGCCTCTCCTTTCTCCCATGAATAGATTTACACATTTGAAACTGGATGGAACTGTGTAACTGCTTCAAGTAAAAAAACAGAGCTGAGGGGGATATTATGTGACTTCCAATGTTAAGTGGCCAATGCTTCTATATTACTCTCTTTAATATCTTTGTTCTCTGAATCAGTACTATTCTGGGACTAAGCCCGGCCTTTAGAAAGGCTGACACACAAAGGAAACAAGCCACACAGCTCAGAGTTAAAGCTGAGTTCTATTCAAATCACTATCCAACATTAACGTCCTGGCTGTGTGTGTAGTCTTTGGAAATGGATCTTCTGAGTCCTAGTTGGGCCTCCTAAGTTGATGCCACATTGGTCAGAGTTAATCTGTTTCTGCTGAGTTCTATCAGTACTGTTAACTTTTGGAGAGACCGAGTAATTGTGATTGTTTGAAGGCTCACAATTTCAAGAGAGCTCAAAGATATAGCACGGAATCCACACCTGAGACATAAGATGGCTGTACTCAAGTGGCTGATGATCTAGGTTTCCCTTTAGACCTTCTTTTGGGGCACATTACCATGCTTCTTTTCTTAAAATAAATCTTACAAGATAGAGATATGTATCCTGAAGTGACCACTTCCTATGGCCAGGCATAAGGACAGCAACCCAGCCACAAAACCTTTAACCCAAACTGTGTCCTGCTTGCAAGATGTTCAGGGACAAAAATAGAGTAGACATGGAGGGAATGGCCAACCAATAGCTGGCCCAAATTGAGACCCATCCCATCTGTGAGACACTATGAATGATACTCTGTTACGCTTGCAGACAGGAGAGGCTGCATCCTGCAGCCAAAGGAAACAGACGCAGAGACTCACAGCCAAATATAAGATGGATCTTAGGAAGTCTAGTGGAAGAGTTTGGAGAAGGATTGAGGTACCCAAAGAGGACCACAGGAAGATCAACAGAGTCAACTAACCTGAATCCTTAGAGGCTCTCAGAGACAGAACCAACAACTAGCATGGGCTGAACCTAAGTGTGCACCCTCCACACATGTAAGTAGCAGAAGTGTAGCTTGGTCTTCATGTAGGTCCCCCAACAACTGTAGTGGGGAATGCCCCTGAGATACCTGCCTGTGGATCCTGTTCCCTAACTGGGCTGCCTTGTCTGGCCTCAGTGGGAGAGGATGTACCTAGTCCTGTAGTGACTTGATGTGATGGAAAGAGGGGCATACCCGAGGGCTCCATCTTCTCAGAGGAGAAGAGGGGGAAGGGATAGAGGACCTGTGTGAGGGGGTACTGGGAGGATATAGGGGGCTAATATTGGGACCCAAAGTGAATAAATAAATTAATAAAAAGTGAATCTTGATTACATATATCTCAAAATAACACATTTCCTACAATTGAGCTGTTTCTTCGGCCTTGAATTGACTCTCAGCATCTGATCTATACATATACATGCTAAAGTTCCATCTTTCTGGGATAAAAGAGAACAGAAGAGCCTCAGTTGAATCGTCTTTCCTACATCTCCTTCCTGGCTCTTACCTTCTCTCACCCCTTCCCTTCATTCTTTCCCTACCTTTAACAAATGTAGCACGAGTATCCATGATAAAAATATACCAATACTAAAATCAGAAATATAGACAGAATTTTTATTCCTTCTTGGAGCTCTATATTTCAAGTCGGAATTCTAGTCAATAACGAAAGAAATTCGAATCAAAATGTAAATAAATGCAGAGCTGGGAAAAAATCATTGAGAGTCTTGTTACTTGTGCCTTTGAGGGGTTAAATCATGCAGAAGAATGGGAGATGGAGACAGATATAAACAGGCCCATATTTTAGATGGAATGTTCAGAAATAGTCTCTCTAAGGAGGTGACATTTGAGTTCTGCACAATAAGAAGGAATCTCTCATATCCTAAATGCAATGCATCTCAGGCAAAGAAAGTGGCAGGCACTATGTCACGAGGTGGGAAAAATATGTTGTGATAGAAAACAATAAGGGAGGTTTTTATGGCTGCGGCATAATGAGGAAGAAGTTAATAAGATGAGGTTGGAAGAATAAACAGACACCAGACCATGCATATTTAGAGGCCACAATAAAAGGAATTCAGATTTAATTCCAAACACAATAGATAATTACCGAATAACTGAGAAGAAGAGGAGTCCCATGAACTGATTTGCATTTTATGCCCACTTTTGCTATGTCAGGAAGAAGAGGTCAGACTGGCAAGATGAGGTCCTGCCTTTAGGACACAAGCAAGCCTGAAATCATGTGCCTTTGTTCGGGGTAGTAGCAGAAAAAAATTGAGAAAAAATATCATATATTGCTATAATGTGTAGCTATCACATATGATACTTGATGGTGACTTGGATGTGGGTGGCAAAGAAAAGAAGAAATTCTGGCTTAGTAAGTTTTCACTCTTTGAAGCCATTGAAGGTTTCATCAGGAGTATGTGTTCACCTAAAGGTTTCTTCAGGAAGCACCCCCAGGCACTTTTGTGCTGAAATTCATCTCTCCCTCTTCTTCAAATACATATGCCTTCATAATTTTCTCCATCATAGAAAATAACATAAGGAACAGATTAAATGTTAGTCTACTTTATGGTTGAATCGATCTGGGCTCTATGTTTCCTTCATACGAACTCTGGTGTCTTAGAGAAATCTATTTAATGCTGAGGTCCCTCTTCTTCAAATGTAAGCGTATCCATATTATGCGTTTGCCAAGTTAATGATATGGAACATGGAGAGGAGAGGGATGGGTTTAAAGACTGGTAGTCACAGTCTGATTTTTGTTTTGGGAAAATAGCTAATTGTTATGGAGGATATCACATATAGAGGTACTCTCCTTGTTTTCGTATTAACCTTGTGATTTCAATATTGCTAGCTTCTTTCAGAAGTGAATCATTTAGAAGCACAAAGAACTTAAAAATGCTGTCCAATGCTTGGCTTCAGCATGCAACACATATGAACTCTTCTCTGGTTTCTCCCTCTCCCTACAGCTCTCCACACAGCTGGGAGTGTGTGCCTTGTATCTAATCCTCTTCTCTCTCCCTGGCACATTGCAGACAGTAAATTCAGATATGCCAAGTGAGTCAAACTTTAGTTTCTTGACTCATTTGCCAAAAGTTGTATTTTGAAAGAACAAATGTCAGGATTCTAGCCCATGGATAATGTCAGACCCTCCATGGTCAAGCAAGCCTCCTGCTGCCCAACTCACAGTGCAATAATGACCCTGGGGCAAATTTGCTTGGTCTGTTTGGTCTAGAAGCTTAGACACTATACAATAAAACCTCTCTTAACAAGGCCACTCAAGAACAGGATATTCTGATGACTAAAGCAGAAAAAGAAAGGTCTTTTGTTTTGAGCCATTTGGAAACTCTGTTCTGTTTTAGTCAAGACTGTGCAAAGAATATGATTTTTGTCTTCAGCAACAGTGACAGTGGTTTTTCTGTCTTGTGAATGCAAAGATGTTAAGGCTTTATTCTAATGTAATTATTGTGGAGAGGAAGCTCTTGGAAGAGACTGGGTTAAAAGGATTCTAAACTAAGTCAGAACTTGGGATGCTCATTTTAAGATGAAAGAGGGGTAGGATGTTATTTCTGTCCCCAGAGTTGATTTTTTTTCTCTTTAAAAAATAAAGGGAAAGGGAGGGAGGAAGAGGTGGATATAAACACAAAAAAACACTGTCTATCTGTATGAAATTTTAAAGAATAAATAAAAATATTAATTAAAAACAATTCACACACATAAATAAAAGGAATATTAATGAAAGATTCTAATTAAAGTCTTAAGGCTTCCTTCAAACCTGAATTTAATTTCTGTTCTAAATAGACTAATGATTTTTGGCTTAATTAAAACTACATTTGCTCTGTTTGATTTAGAGCATGTAGCTTTTCACTGGTCTGTAGAACAAGGAGAAGGAAATAAGAGGCTCGTGATAGGAGGAGGAGGGGGAGAGTGGATTGTTCTATATCTTTTACAGCAAGCCTTTAGTGAATGTATCTTGGTACCAGTGCTGGAAGTATGCTGTGATAGAAGGGGACATGATGTGATTTTAGCAATGAGATGATCTTTCTTCCAAAAATAGATCCACCTGCTTATGAATGCCTGGCGTTCCTTTAACTTGGGACATAGTCAAAAAAGCCAGTTGTTCTCTCTGATACCCTTCCCACAGGCTGGCTGAGGCTCAGCATTCCAGCCTTGAACTTTGGCTAAATTTTGCTTCACAGTCTACCTTAAGGCATGTGCTTTCTTTTCACATCTAGCTCTCAGATGTTTTCACTACAGTCGAAATTACCTCGACATTTTCAACAGAGGTAATGCGAGAGGAGAATTTAGATTCTGCCCATTCCTTTCTCAGCTTATGACGCTGGTTAAGTCCTTAACCTCATAGGCAGTAGCTTGCTTCTATAGTAAATGTTAGTAATAAGTCAAATTTGCAGGGCTCTGAGGATGTTTTAATCAAGATAATATAGAGCAACAATTAGCAGCCCGATGGCCAACCAAGGTGACAGTAGTTAAAACACTGTCACATTCACATAGTGGCATAGAGTATAGCTGTGGAAGGAGAAGGGGCTTCTCTATGTGTACTGACACGTGTATAGAATCCAGGACATGTGAAACGGCAAACATGAGGTGCATAGCAATGTTTATAGTATGATATAGCTTAGCTTTAGAAAGGAGAACAAATAAATATATAAATTTACTTATAATCTCACTAGTAGGGTAAACCACAGACTCTTTAAAATTTGGTTATGTGTCATGAGATGGAAAGAACGTGAAATCTGGGATGTGAAAGAAAAAGACTTCTCTACTAATTTTAATTTTAAAAGATTTATTTTATTTTATTGTGTATACACACACACACACACACACACACACACACACACACACACGTTTGAGGTTCATCTGGAGGCCAGGAGAGAGCATCTGATCAACTGGAGCTGGGTTTATAGGTGCCTGTGAGCTGCTCAGTAAGTACAGGAAAGCAAACTCAGGTCTTCGGGAAGAGGATCAAACAGCCTTAACCATTGAGCTACCTCTCCAGCTCTTTACCTTATCTGACACAGCTTCTTAACCAACCTAAGTCAAAGAGAGAACAGCATAACAGAGTCTGTTAGTTTCTAAAACTTGCTAGATATAAATTCTGTTTAACAATAGTCACCAAAATTGCTTTGAAGGCCTTTAAAACACAAATCTCCAAATAAGTGTATACATCTTGTCTAGGGAGACTGACTCTAAGAATACAAAAAGGTTCAAGGTTTCTATTTTTTTTTTAAGTTGAGTTATGTTGGCTAGTTACCAGTGACAACAGTTATATTATTATTAGGACTAGTATGGCCATTTAGATTAGGATAAAAATGACTAAGTAATCAAATTAGTATTTTTAGAGGATGAGATTCCTAGAATAAGTAAATATTAAACTAAAAATGGGCTTAAAACTCCACTAATCTTTATTTCTACTGAAGAGAGTTGGCATGAATTTATATATAGCATGTGCTTTATAAAAATTCATAAAAATCCTTTATGAAAATTACACATTCCCTTAGTATGTCTTTTGAGGAAACCAACAAGTATATCTGTCCTAAGAGAAAGAAACTCTGGATTCCGGGAATGTAAAGTCTATGTTTTGTCTCCATCTGAAAGGATCAGGTTCTTTGGAGAAGTTATAGATTCTATAGGTGGGCTGGAAAATATTTACGATGAACCTGAGATCATGATCAGAACCTATGAGTTAACCTCAAGAAGTCCCACTGACTAGAGCTAGCAAGAAGGTAACATTAAATGCACCAGATATGGAGAACAGGAAGGAAAGATCCTTGGGAGAGTGTTGGGCAGTGACCTACTCTTTGGAAAATTAAAAAAAAATAATGTAAAGAATAGAGCATTTATCACACCGCTTATTTGTTTTTCTTTTGTTTTATATCAGCACACAATTGAGCTGTGGGAAACACTTCCTTTGAATTTTTCTGGCTAACAGATTCTGCAGGAACGACACAGAATGTCTCCACTTTGCTGATTCTAATGGATGCTGGATCTAGAAAATGTTCATTCGTGAACCACTAAATAAAGAGTGGCAGGAACCTTGACCGTGGAGACATCAGATGGATATTTTCCCAGCCGATCAGTCCTAACATCAACAAATGGGGAGAGCCAGGAATCATGGGAGTCCTGAGAAAAGTACAGGTGAAACTGTGTCGGATCCTCCCTACACAGAGAATAAATTTCTGTACTCTAATTACACAGTTTGTATTCACTGTGGATGGTCACAGAAGAACAAATTATTTGACAGCAGAACATCAGCACATCCATTCTTTGAAACATTCTCTACTCTAAAACTTCCATTTTCTTTTCAGGACAGAGGAACACACACATGGCAGTAGGCCAAGGGGGAAGTGTTATGAAAAGACAGAGGAGACCTAACACCAAGGAGCTCAGTGGATCCTGAGCTGATCAGTCCAAAGGGAAAAGTGCATTTTGGAGACACTCTGGTCCATTTGAAGGTTGGCTTGCTTATCAGATTGCATACCACAATTATTAACTGTTTAATGTCTGATAGTGAGCCGAGCTCTGAACTCTGGTCTTCTAAAGACACAAAGCGGCAGACGTTGAGTTAAAGAGACACAGTATCTGGGCTAAGCTTGTTACAAACACAAAATGATACACGAAACAAACTAGACCTGATCTACTCAAACTGAGTTTTTCCGTTCCTATAGAGTATTGTATGTTTTTCTTTTCTTTTCTTTTCTTTTTTCTTTCTTTTTGAGGGATTACTTGAGGTGAAAAAAACAGAATTTGGGCAAAATGAAAACATAACCAACAAAAGGAAAGCTGCACTTACCAGCTTTGTCTGGGTGTTAGGGAAGGGTAGCTGTTTTGCCTAATTTTAGATTATACAGAAAAATACCAGACATACCCCCACTGCCCACGCCCAGATAAAGACTTCAATGTCAAGGCCTACCAGCTAGCTCCTTGAAGAGCTTTCCCTTTGCTTCAGAAACCGTCTTGATTACTGATGAGGAGGGACCTGGGCGGTGGGGTGGTCTTGTCTCTCTCTCTGCTTCTGTGGAAGCTGCGTTATCATGTCCTTTCTGTTCTGATTAGTCAACTAGAGCCGCAGATTGGCCAAGAGAACTCTACCCAGCTCAGTGGAAGTTGATTGCTTTAGAATAACCCACTGATTTTTCTTTTTCTTTTTTTCTTTTCCTTCTAACACCAACTGCTTTCTTCTCCCAGAAAGTCTTGAGGCATTTTATCTAGTTTAAATCTCATGAATGGGAATGGCCCTTTCTCCCTTTTGTGCGTCATCCTTGAGTTTATATAAGGTGAGCAATCTTAAGTCCTCCTGAATGAAGCAATCTGTGCTAAAGTTAGAAGAAATTACTCTGGAAAAAAAAAAAAGTAAACCATTGTCTTTGGCGCCTTCAGATATGCTCGCACGAACCACGTGACACTGACTGTTTGCTCCAGTAGGTTTTTATCCTTCCAGTATCACTAGAACAATCAAACTCTAGTGTTAGACTGGTGGAAGATGGCAATTTGTTAGTATTTTCTCACACTCTGCCTACAGGGAATTTTGTCCCCAGAAAGCAGACAAGGAGACGTAGCAGTTCTCTGGCAGGAAACAGTGGGAGAGGATTTTCCAGGATGTTTATTTACCCACCACTATACAGAGTACTTGTTTCCCTGGGCACAGATCTGAGCCCTTAAAACCAAAAATGACCTAGACCGAAAAGGCAAAACAAAACATTCCCCGCGGCCTTGGCTACGCAGTCCCTTGGTATTGCTGCCATCTATTGGCAATAGGTGGTAACCCAGAACAAAGTGAAGCCCTTGAGTGTTTATAGTGTTTGTTTCGCAGAATACCAATCTTCCCACAGGGAGAACAGACTTACAGACTTACATCAGAGAGGGAGGGTCATATGATGTGACTTTAGTGTGATATATATTCTTGCGAAGGGCTATGTGTTTGTGCTATCTTAACGTGTCCCGAAAGAGCTCCTACCAGCTAAAGAGACTAAACAGGGTAGGATTAATAACCACTAAATCCGGAGGAATAACCTTCACACTTCTGTGTCACAGCAGAGACTCCCATGGCCCATTGTGGCAGGTCTCAGAAGAAGGTAAGATTCATTCCATCTGCACGGTTACTGTGTTAAGTTGTAGCAAACTCGTCATTTGAGAAAAGCGATCTTTATTCAGTTTCTGTCTGTGTATCCCATTACTCAAAGTCTCCAGGTCATAGGAATTTCCTTGGTCTTAGGACAGAGTCATGGGAACCTCTCAGTAAAGTTCTTAGGACTATCACCCTATAGCACATTTTCCTGTTCTCCTGGATTCAGGCCAATAGTTAACATTAATTTTTTTAATGACCTAACATATTTTAAAACAATTACAACTTCTTTGATTATTAGGTAGCTTTGGATAGCTACAGGTTGTGCTTTATGGCTGTCCAATGCTACCACTCTCAGAGGGGACTCCCCAGGTTTAATATGTGGCTTACCTATGTTGTGACTCTGGAGACTCCTGTCACAGTTCAGGAGGCATACTGGGGGACATAGAAGCTACTTCAGAAGGAGGGGAGTCATTTAAGCCTTCTATTCCCATGACTCCGTTGTAGTCTATGCATATTCATTTAAGGAACTCTCATGGATTAAACGACCTAGCTTTAATTAAACTTATCTTTACAAAGAAGATGAAGTGATTTTAATAAAATATTTTGCTGACTCAACAAAATAAACTAATTACTAAAACCTCGTGCCTAAAAACAAAATCCAAGCACAAATAATGGATGTTAACAAGAAAGATGGAGAAGGCAGTTCAGAAAGGCACACACTGTTGTAGGTCCTGGTCAGTTTCTGGATACGGAAAGAAATACTGTTTAAATCAGGTGAGTCTATGCACATGTTTAAGGATTAGAGGTAATTCCCAAGACAACTGCAGCCTCAGATTATAAGATACACTCACAATTAATTCTTGAGTAATATACATTTATTCCAGAAAAAGTCCATTTATGTGTTCGTTGTAAAAGACATATCCAAATCTCAAAACAGTAATATTATTTTTTTAAAAGATCTGAGTAAAAATATACCAAGAAATTAATACTAAAACTAAAGATAATTTAGCATTATTAATATCAAGTGAAAAAATTATATAATAAACTAAAATCTGAGAAATTTGACACTGATAGATGCTAACAAAGTAAAGGTATGCAGTATTCAGGGGTAATTTACAAATTTAATAATGTAACTTTGGAAAAAAGAAAGCAAAAACCCAGTACTTCAAAGGACCAATTCAAAGGATAATTCTACCCTCATTGTAGGACATTTGAAGAAATTTCCCTCAATGTGTTTAAAATAGACAGTGGTCAATAATTTTAAAATATGAGATTTATACATACAATCGACACACAGAACCCAATACTTTCTAAGCATGCTTTAAAAGCTTGTAAAGAAATTAGATTTCATAAGGTCCAGTAATTGGTATCAGGAAGATTCAAATCTTTGACCACAGTAGAATAATTAGAACATAAGAATAAGAAGGTGGTCACCCAGGCCTATACTTTGCGGAACAAGTAGTTTTCAGGAAGCGGGGTTTGGGTGGTAATCCAAGCAGTCTGGGAATCAGGCCAGAGCTATACTTACCTGCCCTTGACAGCATATCCACTAACTTCACTCTAAGCTGCACAAAGTCATGTGTCTGAACATGGCAGTCTCATGGTGAGAGCATCTGCTTTTAACTGACTGATTTCTTGTGATAGAAAGAGTGCCACCCATCAGAGGCGTTGATCAGGTGCCAGAGGCTCATCTGTGGTCTATGAGCCTCCTTGATCAGATGCAGAGGCGATGTAAGATTGGTATCATACACTTGGGCTAGTGGGAAGGCGATAGGCACAAAGTACCCTATTAGAAAGGAATCCAATCTGACCATGAGTTTTTTTATTATTATTATTATTTATTTTATTTTATTTTTTTTTAATTTACATTCCAAATCATTTCCCCTTTCCCGTTTCCTCCCTCCCTGAAAGTCCCATAAGCCCCCTTCCCTCCCTCTTTTCTCCATTCAACCCCCTCTCGTTACTCTGTCCTGGCATTCCCCTACATCCAGTCTTTCCAGGACCAGGGGTCTCTCCTTCCATCTTCTTAGAAATCTATTGATATGCGGATTGTGTCTAGGGTATTCTGAGATTCTGGGTCAATATCCCCTTATCAGTGACTGCATACCATGTGTGTTCTTTTGTGATTGGGTTACCTCACTAAGGATGATATTTTCAAGATCTGACCATTTGCCTAGGAATTTCGTGAATTCATTGTTTTTAATTGCAGAGTAGTATTCCATTGTGTAGATATACCACATTTTCTGAATCCATTCCTCCGTTGAGGGACATCTGGGTTCTTTCCAGCTTCTGGCTATTATAAATAAGGCTGCTATGAACATAGTGGAGCATGTGTCCTTATTGCATGCAGGTAAAGTCTCTGGGTATATGCCCAGGAGTGGTATAGCCGGATCCTCCGGGAGTGTCATGCCCAGTTTTCTGAGGAACTGCCAGACTGCTTTCCAGAGTGGTTGTACCAGCTTGCAATTCCACCAGCAGTGGAGGAGTGTTCCTCTTTCTCCACATCCTCGCCAACAACTGCTGTCTCCTGTGTTTTTGATCTTAGCCATCCTGACTGGTGTGAGATGGAATCTCAGGGTTGTTTTGATTTGCATTTCCCTAATGACTAAGGATGATGAACATCTCTTTAGGTGCTTCTCAGCCATTAGAGAGTCAGGACTTGCCATTCAGAATGACCTTAGCTTTTCCCCCCACTCATTGGGTAGGGGAAGTCCTATAATCATTTCCCTGAAAATATTATCAAGTGGAGAGGAAGTGATTAAGGAACTATTTGTGGGATCTCAGCAGTCTCTGAGATTTGAAATTAGTTACTAACTTTGAAGTCTTTGTTGGTAAGAGAAAGCTAGAAGATCTAAGAGAAGACATTGATCCAAGGGTTGACAGAGCAGTGTATCTGGTGTCCTTAGTCTTATATTGAGATTTCCCTTCCTTATTTACTTGAGGCAGAGCTGCAAGGAGATTATCTCGGTTGCTACGAAAGAGTGCAGGACCAAGCTAGGGCTTAGTAAAAATGAGCTGTGTGGTTTTGAGTTTGTGTGCATCTGACTGTAGTGAGGACTGGAAGATACCTGTCACCTGTTAGGTCTCAATTTCCCAACACCTACTCCTGGAAATTTAGTGAGAGAGGATGCTCTGTGGGAAACTCCAAGAAGTACAATGGAAGAAAATCCATTTTTTTTTCTATTGAGCCATTTGCCATACAGAATTCAGTACATCAGTCATGACTGTGTTACCAACCTGCCCCTTCCTAAGCACCTGTAATACTCTAGGGCCTCTTTATATATCATCTATAACATTCAAAATAACTTTTATTACATAGGAAGACACTACAACTCAGGAAGGTTAAATGGATGGGCTAATATCACACAGCATGTAAGCTGCAGAGATGCTTTTGTTAACTATGGTGTGTCTATTTTCCTAGGCAATTGCATCAATATATCAATTACCTGCATTTAGAGTCATGGGTTGGGCAGAAATCAACTGTTTCTTCATCATTCCTAACTGAAAAGGCCCTTATCATCCTGGTGGGTTGATAGCTCAGTGGTAGAATGATGGCCTAGCCAGTGTAAAGCTCTGGGCTTATGCAGCAGAACTATAAACCAAAAAAAAAAAAAACCAAAAAAATCAAAACAACAACAAAAACCCACCATCATCAACCTAACAAAACCCAAACTAAATCCGAACAAAGCCCAAATCAAAACAAAACAAGGAAAACCAAAACCAAACCCAACCAAACAAATCAGACAAACAAACAAACAAAACAAAACCCAAGAAAGTAACCATAATACATGTTTGAGTTCCCAGTAAACGTCTCTTCTTTCTTAAAGGGAACTCAACACCGCTGCTTTGTAATGATTGGGGACGTTGGAGTGGAGCCATTATCTTCTTCACATGGAATCCTGTGCCTTTTGTGTGGGATCTTGAGCAGGGCTCCAGGGAGCTTTGCCATTAATCATAGAAACTGTTCCCTTCTTGGGGAAAAACAAGTGTTCATAAATTACATTCCCCTGGGTGCAAGTGAGAACGGTCATCTCTGGTAGTATAAATTTTGATCCGCTCGAAATGAATGTGAAACCAGCAGCTCCCAGAAAGCCAGACGTGGAAGAGGTAATGGGGTATTTAATTGAAAATAGCAGACACCATCCTGGTCCTTGATGATTAGTTTTGGAATATATTATATAATTTGGACAGGAAATATTCCATTTCCTAATTATTTTCTTAGGCATGTAAAATGATTTTGCAACTCCTTGCTTCGTCTAAGAGAATAAAAGGAGTGTTCTGCAAAGACTCCATGCTTAGAGGGAACAAAGAGTTTAAAGTTTAAATGACTGTTTAAAAACAGAAGAATAAACAATACCTAAACTGTAGTATATCTTCCTGTCTCTTTCCCTAAAGTCTCCCTTCACTCACTTCATTTTTTTTCTTTCCTTCCTTCTTTCTTTTTTCCTTTCTTTCTTTCTTTCTTTCCTTCTTTCTTTCTTTCTTTCTTTCCTTCCTTCTTTCTTTTTTTCCTTTCTTTCTTTCTTTCTTTCTTTCTTTCTTTCTTTCTTTCTTTCTTTCTTTCTTTCTTTCTTTCTTTCTTTCTTTCTTTCTTTCTTTGTTGAGCTGAGTGCGGATTGAACCCAGGACCTTGGACATTCTAGGTAATGAAATGAAGTTAATATCAGCATAGACCTGTGGTTCTCAACTTCTCCAATGCTGCGACTCCTTAATACAGTTTCTCATGTTGTGGTGACCCCCCCAACCATAAAATTATTTTCATTGCTACTTCATAACTGTAATTTTACTACTATTATGAATCATAATGTAAATATATGTGTTTTCTGACAGTTTTAGGTGACCCCTGTGGAAAGGTCATTTGACCCCCAAAGGAGTCATGACCCACAGGTTGAGAACCACTTATGTAGAGCAACTTGAACATTGTATTCATGAGTAATATGTTTGTAACAAAGGCGCTGTATTTGTGGAAGTGTGTGGTTGTTTATGTGCATGTATATATAAAATATATATGCATTATATATTGAGCACATTACATAAAATACTGTATGCATGATTGCATAATTTTTTTTCCTGGAGTGATATCAACAAAGCAATATCTGTTCACTCCAGGTATGGCACCAATGATAAAGCCAAGACACAGTTTCCATAGGTCTAGCTTGGTGAATTAATGAGTTTATTGAGATTTTTGACGGAATCGTGGGTGACCTTGGTAGCCCATCACTTGGGGCTGTAGTAGAAGTTTTGACTAAGACTCGTGGAAGCTGCACCCCTAGAGCTCTCTGAACAGCTTCCTCAGCTCCAAACGTATTTATCTATGTGTGCACACACATGCTCTGTGCCCCATTCAGTTGCTAGGTTCTACCAGGTAGGCATTATTTGGACACTTCATGCCTATGTGTGAAGCATTAGTTACAAAATTTCAATTTTGATCTAGATTTTTGGTAGAGTTCAAGGTGAGGCATTATATTGAATGATATATATGCACAAGCATTTAGTAGGCCCTCATTTTAAGTTCTTTTGAGACTGATTTAATCATCTGATTAGAAAAGATTTAAAGATTATTGATTGTCGCATGGATTGTATGTGTGAATATACCAAGCTCACTGTTTTTGTCCTTTCATACCTGGTATTCTCAGCAGCAATGGGAGCAAGGCAGAATATCTGTACTAATCACAGTCTAATTATTTAGTTTTGATTTTTTTTTTTAATTTTCTGAGAGAGGCATCCTGTAGGCTCAGTTTAACCTTGAGCCTACTACCTAACTGAAGGTGGCCTTGAACTTCTGATCCTCCTATTTCCACATTCCAGGTGCTGGGCTTGCTATCATGTCCCTCTATGCTCACCAGACATTTAATTTTTGGTGCTTATCAAAAGCAGGCTTTATTTCTCTTGGTCTGAAGGATAATAACTCATGCTCGAGTCACACAGCTAACAAGCAGGGTAGTCTTGTTTGACTTGTATTATTTGCTTGTATTTATTTTTATCTGTGTGTGAGTGTGCACATGTATGAGTTAATAGGTGTGTATGTCACGTATAAAAATGCCCCCAGACACCAGAAGAAGACGTTGGCTCTTCTATAGTTTCAGGCGGTTGTGAAGTACCAGACTTGAGTGTAAATAGGACTCTTTGTAGCTACTGAGATTCTTCCTAACAGCAGCCATAGGAAAGCCCCTTGGATATTCTTGAGTGAGCTCCTGCTCTGCTCGTCACCACAGTAAAGTAGCCCAATCTTTACCTTGTGAGTGACATGGAAATAATATGTTGGATACTAAATGTTTTAAAACATATGAATAAGCTTGGGGCAATTACTTCCCCTTGTATCTGGGACATCAGAATACTAATATTCTCATTAGCTAATATGCAGATTGAATGGTCTGGTGAAGATAGAGTCTGTCATGTGAACAGCACGTATGATCAGAATGGATGGGACAGAAACACATCCCCACACTGTCACTCTTAGCAGCCTGAAGAATTAATTCTCTTAATAGTTTAGGGATCAGGATTCATGCCACAGGGACTTGTGGCTTAACCACAATTTTTCAGAACTTGCCAACAGGAAGCAGAGTTGGAAAGTTTATTAAAGAAATTTTACTATAGATTTTAAGCATGAGAAAGAGAAGGGAGAGACAGAGAGAGGGAGAGAGAGAGAGAGAGAGAGAGAGAGAGAGAGAGAGAGAGAGAGAGAGAGAGAAAGACAGAGACAGAGACAGAGACACAGAGAGACAAAGATCAAAGACATAAAGAGACACAGAAAGAAGATAGATAAATAGATAGGTAGATAGATAGATAGATAGATAGATAGATAGATAGATAGATAGATAGATAGACAGACAGACAGATAGATAGTTCAGATCATGGGTATAAGGTGTTTCCAAGAGAGTCACAGTGTTAATCCCATCAAATGAGAATAAAGGCCACTTCTCAGATTCTTTCGTCAAGTTATGCAAGCTTTATTTTCTGTCAGACAGGGTTATCTCCTCAAAGTGGGGTTTAAGAAAACAGAATTAAACATAGGAAAAAAAATTGGACTTATATAGCTCAGACACCCTCGCAAAAAACCAAAAAACAACAAAAAACAAAACAAAACAAAAAACAAACAACTTCCCCCCCAAAAAAACCTGTAAGGCTAGGGCATTTCCAAAGGTTCTTGATTACATAGGAATTTTACAGAACACTTTGAAATTGCTATGCAAAACATCTTATCAGGGTGGAGATCAGAGAACATAGGGTGCAGAACATGTCGAATTTTAGAAGATGGATCAGAACCTATTTAAATCCAAGTTTTACAGAAAAAAAAGGATGAATTTAGGTTGTGAATTGATTGGTGTTTGGATTTTCTGCTCCCTCAAGAGAGGTGCCCATACTCAGGTGAGGTCAAGTGAAATCTTAATTAGTCAGATAAGGTTAGAGCCTGTGATTGGGCAGTGGAAGAAAAAGGCAGAACTGAAAGTTTTAGAAAGGGGAAAGAGGAAGAAGAGATGAGACAAAGGATGGAAGAAGATGGAAAAAGAAGATGGAAGAAGAAGAAGGAGAAGAAGAAGAAGAAGAAGAAGAAGAAGAAGAAGAAGAAGAAGAAGAAGAAGAAGAAGAAGAAGAAGAAGAACAACAACAACACAAGAACACAACAACAAGAAACAAGAAGAACAAGAAGAGGAAGATGAGCTGGGGCCATGTGACCTGAAGAAGCTGCAGGTAGCTAGGGATTTCATAGATGGGTAATAGAGCAGTGTAGGGTACATTTGGCCAATCTAGGTGTGCAGCTTGTATTTATATCAATTGAGTTTTGTGCTGTTTGTGCAGGCATTTTTGTGGCTAGAGATTTATCATTATAGATCTGGCTGGTATATTACAAGTCTTTAGTGTTATCATTTTAGAGGGCTAAGGGAATCTGATTTAGTGAGCATAGCTGGCTTTCTACAGGCTAGCCACTGTAGATGGATGGCCTAGGCAGCAAGCTGGCCAAGGGAAACAGGGTAAGACTGCCAATGCTGGTGCTTAGCCAGTCTTAGACTGGATCCGTTACTACGCACAACAAACTTATTTTGACCTGGTAATTTTAAAACAAAGTCAGGTTGGTAGAGTAAGACATACAGCCATGTATGGAGTACTCAAGGGAGAGTTACAATTAAGTGTCTTAGCATTAGCCATATATATATATATATATATATATATATATATAGATATATATATATATATATCTATATATATATATATATACATATATATATATGATTTTGGTGGGTGTCAAGTTATATTTCAAAAGGCCCCCATTATCTTTCTTCTGTTAAGTAAGATTCTATAGGGTGAACTGGATGAGATTCTAATCTCATCCAATATATATGGGGGTTTAGTACATGTTCTTCTTTCCCTCTGTAAATGGGGTTTATGATGAGATTTTAAGACAAAATATAGGTGTATAGGAGGGAAGAGGAAGGCTTTAAACAGTTGCTAATCATGCTTAAATTCTCACCTTCTGTTTTTGTTTTGATGGCATGAGTTTTTTCCTTCTCATGTCCCCATAACTGTGTAGTCTTTTTATTCTGTCTCAATACAAAATGATCAGTGCACTGTTTTTTTGTTTTTTTTTGTTTTTTGTTTTTTGTAAGCTTGACACAAGTTAGAATCACTCAGGAAGAGAATATCTTAGTTGAGAAACAGCCTCCATCATTGGCCTCTGGGGTGTTTTCTTAGTTAATGATTGATGTAGGGAAATCTCTCCTAATTTGGGTAATGTCACCCACCCCTGGACAGGTGGGTCTACGTTGTATAATAAAGCAGTCTGAGCAAGCTGCAGTAAGTGACATTCCTCCATGGCCTGAGCTTCAGTTCCTGTTCTCAGATTCTTGCTTGAGTTTCTGCGCTGACTTTTCTCAAGCATGCACTGTGATACGGCAGGATCAGGCAAATAAACCTCCTGCTTTCCTAGGTTGCTTTTGGGTGTGGTGTGTTTATCATAGCAACATAAGGCAAGCTAGCACACTGAGTTAATAGCATTCTTAGTGGCAGTGGTGGGAACAATAACAATTCTCACGGCGACCCTGTCCCTCACCTGTCCTTGTACTTGGCTGTACCTGCATTTCCTTCATATCTCTCTCTTCATGTTTAACTGGTAATTATCGCAGTGACTTCTCTTTTTAATTTCTTTTTCAGCTTTTTAAACTATGAGAAACTCCTTAAAAGTGTCGAATGTTTTGACAGGTCTTTACTTGAACTATTAACAGCTATTTTACTTTAGATCTAACAGACTTGCGCACTAAACACTCCTAGCTAGAGAAACTGTGGTGTTTTCTTCCCCAACTAAACTTGGACCAGGTTATACTATTCATTTTTAAATCCCTTAAGTCAGGGAGACCATTTCTCTATTCATAAGTCCTCCTAGAGACAGTTGGGATTACTCTAGACCATGACTGCAGAAGCTGTTTGATAATAAACACACACACACACACACACACACACACATTTAATTCAGATTTTCTGTGGTCAAAAGAGCCAAATTACCATGTACATATGCACAGCTGGAGTTCAGACACTTCAGACTAGCTTTATAATCCCATGTGGCTTAAGCCTCATCCCTGGAATTCCTTATCCATGTCCCTCAGGAGTGTGGTTTTCATTTTATATTAAAAGTCTATAATTATTTCTAGAACCATGGTGGTCCATGTTTGAACCTCAGAGAATTACTGGAGCCTTTATTATTTCATGGTAAAGTGTTGGGGTGAATAAATGGGCCTGAGTAATTTGCATTAAGTTGCAGTTCATGGCACGGAGGGTGATTAATTGACAGATGAAACCGGAGAAGACAACAGCCTCAGCAATCAAGGACTGAAACATGCAGTGGTTGGAATTGTGCATGGAACAGTCGAGCAGTGCAACAGAATCGCAGGCCAGGAGGCTTGGTGTAAAAATGGACTCAGCTATGACTCTAAGGTAGAACTTCTGTTTCAGAAAAATAGGAGCATAGTGCCCAGGAGCAAAGCCCTGAAGTCTGGGCTTCTGGGGTGTTGGACCAGAGGACTGGAAAGGGTGATGGGAATGCAACATTTACTACTGCATCCATGAACTAATTGAAGAAGCGTTAGTTTGTCTTTAAGGGTAAAAACACCTTAAGTCAACACTTGGGTATCTACTTGGATAACTATTCGTATCTGTAGATCCTCTTGGCTCTTGCACTAGAGACAACCATGAGGCATGGGAACTGGTTTGGCATTTCATTAGGCCATTTTGCTAAAGTTCACAGGACATGCGCCAGGAGTTATAAACCACAGACAAGGATCAACGTGACTTCTCTAATATCAACAACTGCATCAGATGACCTCAGAACAACCTTGGCTGAATTTTAATTGTTCCAGAGACAGAACTAAGAAAAGGTCTATTATAATAAGATTTGGTATATTGAAATTTATCCAGTTATTCTTTCAGCAAGCATCTATTAGGAACTAAAGTAAAATTGCCCCAGTGCTGTGACTGAGATGTCCAGGAATGAGGGAAGCCTGATGGATCTTAGTTCAAGGGTTTCATCACTTCCATAAAAATTCCATCGGATGGGAGCCAAGTGCTTGCTACCTTTGCTTGTGTAGCCCCTCGAAGAGAAACAATTTCATCATTTCCAGATATCCCTGGACAAAGTTCTCCATATTCCATGCTTCAATATTCTCAAGCTGCTTCAAGACAAGATATGACACTTAGGAGGATTAGAAAGGAGAAATTCTACCATCTATCAAACCACCCTGTCCCAGATGGTCTTCTCTTTAAGGGAAGGATCCCATGTTGCTGCTATTGATTTTTGTCTCTTGAATTCCTGACATCAAGACCATTCATCCCTAAGGAGCTGTCTGTTTCTATCAGACAACTGTCAATCACATAAGCAATAAGGTGTGATTCTGTGTGACCCTGACCGTGATGTTCTGCCATTGCCTCCAAATGTTTGGATTCATTCTACCTCAAATTCTTTAAATGTCAGTATCTTTAAATAAATGTTGAATCTTTTATGGCATGTGGCTTAGACTACAAATGTCCCCAAGAGAGGGAGTATGTTACCATTACTGTGGTTTCTGCTTCACCATGTTCTAAAAGTAAGGCTGTATCTATTGGCTTGAGAAGAGATGGTTTAGAGTCACATAATGTGAAAGGTCACTTGAGATGGATGTGTAGTAGACTTTCCAATGTTTGGTCCTACAATCAGGACCATTTCTCGCTGGTCACTATTGTTCTTTAGTTGTGAAGTATGTTATAACTTCAAACCACATATTATATGGTGTTATGTTTTTGCTTTCCTTCAAGTACTAGGGACAGGCTGAGATAAGAAATACTATCCCAAGATACTGTAGACATGCTAATAGTTCCTGAGTGGATGGACACCATTTCATCTAAGACAGACTATAAAGTTGGTAACTATCTTAGTTCGGGTTTTACTGCTGTGAACAGACACCAAGACCAAGGCAACTTTCACAGAGAAAACATTTAATTGGGACTGGCTTACAGGTTCAGAGGTTCAGTCCATTATCATCAAGGCAGAAGCATGGCAGCACCCAGGCAGGCTGGTACAGGAGAAGCTATATTTTCATCCAAAGGCAGACAGGAGAAGACTAGTTTCCAGGCAGCTAGGACAAGGGCCTTAAGTCCCACTCCCACAATGACAAGCCTACTTTAACAGGGCCACACCTCCTAATAGTGCCATTCTCTGGGCCAAGCATATACAAACCTTCATATTAATCAAGGTTATATTTCTTATCGCCATGATAGAATATCCATCAGAAATAGCCTGCAAAAGGTTGGATTTAGCTTAGTTTATAGTTCAGAGATACCGCCCTTCAAGGTAGGGAAACCATGGCAACAGGAAATGGCTGAATTTGTATGTGTTTGCAATGGCTGGTCACATTACTGAAGTTATGAACCTGAAAACCTGTTCCTCATAGCTCATGTCTACTACTAGGCTTACGTAAAAGTACCACCAGCTGGGGACCAAGTGCTCAAACATAAGCCTGTGGGTGACATTTCAGATCAAAAAGTAGCACCTGGATTGCAGCGTTAAGGTGGATGCTGAAGATGTATCTAGACCCAGTGGGAAAGATGGAGAGGCACCACAATGGTAATCTTTCTATTCTGTGGAAGGAGAACTGGCACAATGTTATTTTCCTGCCATGGAAAATATTTTATATGGAATATTCTAAAGCTATCAAACATGATTTGCTTTCTATCATGCCTATAAAGTCCTGAGCTAAGATTAAATTTCTGTTGTAAGAGAGGAAGCTGTTTTTCTGTTAATAGACATGTCTGAATTATGTAAGTGCAAAACCAGTTATAAAAGTTTATTGGCGTCATGCAATATTTTTGCATCCTTAAATTTCAACTGCTCACATAGCTTCAGTGAATTATTTTAACAAACAATCAGACCATAATGTTCTAATTATTGTTAGTGCTTTACAAAGACACCCTGTAAACACCTCCCTGAGGATGACGGAGCATGGAGACTTGGTGACTGAAGCATGTGCATTAGCAACAATTGTTTGTGATGGCTTTAGATATATACATACACACACACACACACACACACACACACACACACATATACAGAGACAGAAGCAGACATACAGATAGACACAGCGAGATGCAGAAACAGAGAAAGACATATACACACAGAGAACATGTATGGTGGCCTATATAGGTGTTTGTATGGGTGTGTGCATAAATGGGTGCTGGTGTACATGTGTGTGTGTGTGTGTGTGTGTGTGTGTGTGTGTGTGTGAAGGAAGGTCAGAGGTAGATAATGAGCATCTTCCCAATCCCTCTGCATTTTAAAAGAATGATAGTATAACTTCCTTTTTACATATATACCAGATTTTAATATTTTCCAGTTATTTCCTTTTTTGATTTTTGAGATTAAAATCCAATGAGAACATTCTAGGCTCCATTTTTCCCCTCAAACCTCTCTCATATACTCTTTCTCTCCTTCAAATTTATGGTCTCATTTTTCACTAATTGTGATTGAATACACTTTTTAAATTTTGATATAGGGTCTCTTGGGAGGTGGGAGGTGGGGGAGGGACCCTCTAGAATGTACCAGAGACCTGGGAGATGAGAGATGCTCAGGACTCAAAGGGAGGGACCTTAGATGAAATGTCCAACAGTGGGGAGAGGGGACTTGTGGAGTCTAACTCCAGTAGAAAGACAAGGCATCAAACGGAGGCATGGGGTTGCCATCCCACAGTCAAAAACTCTGACCCAGAATTGTTCCTGTCTAAAAGAACTGTGGGGACAAAAATGAAGAAGTGCCTGAGGGAAAGGAAGTCCAGTGATAGGTCCAAATTGGGATCCAGCTCAAGGGGAGGCTCTAAGGCCTGACACTATTACTGATGCTATGATGTACTTACAGTCAGAAACCTAGTATGGCTGCCCTCTGAGAGGCTCAATAAGCAGCTGACCAAGACAGAAGCAGATATTTACACCCAACCAATGGTCTGAAGTTGGGGGACCCATGTGGTTGAATTGGGGAAAGGCTGGAAGAAGTTGAGGAGGAGGGCAACTCTATAGGAAGACCAGGAGTCTCAACAAACCTGGACCCCCAAGATCTCTCAGACACTGAGCCACTAACCAGGCAGCATACACTAGCTGGTCCGAAGCCCCTGACACATATACAACAGAGGACTGCCTGGTCTGGCCTCAGTGAGAGAAGATGCACCTAACCCTTGAGAAACTTGAGAACCCAGGGAAAGGGGAGGCCTGGAGGGTTGTAGGTGTGTGGGGACATCCTCTTGGAGACAGGGAAGGAGGAATGGGCTGAGGAACTGTTGAAGGGCAGAACAGGAGGGAGATAACAACTGGATTGTTAAAAAAAATTAACGATAAAAAAAAGATAAAGGGTCTCTCACTGAATCTGGAGCTCATAGTTATGCCTAGGTTCATTGGCCAAAGAGTGCCAGAGAGTCAACTCCCAGTGCGAGATTTAGACGGAAGTCACTATGGCATTGTGTGTGGGTGCTGGGTAAGTGCAGGTCCTGGTGCTTGCTCAGATCTTTACCACTTCCTCAGACCCTCCTCATCTCCCCTGTTAAATGAATTACTTTCAGAACACAAATCTTATGGTTTTTATCGAAACGAACCCAAGTGTGGTTAGTATTCGAATTACTTGTTTTCTCAATGAAAGAAAAAAAAAAACCCAAACAATTCTTTTGAGGGTGGACACTCATAGCCATCAAACAAGTAATGACTTTGTCTTTGCTTTGGATTTGTTACGAATGGGTAGGTAAAGACTTGATTTGTATGTACATGACAATGAGGAATGAGTGAGCCGTAAAACTCTATTTGTATGATGTGCCTTGAAATGTATAATAGGCATATGATTTCAGCAGGACAGAAGGCAAAGCTACAGTGTACCCAGACAGCCAGTCAGAACGCATCAGAGATTATCACCTGCTTCAGCAGCTTACAAGATGTTTGCATTGTAACCTTTCACTGTAAGAAGTGTTCATATGACAGATGTAGTTTGCATTTCAGTAGAGAACAGGACGGGCTATTTCCATAGTCGCACAAAATAGAAGCACACGTTTACAAACTGTGCTCAGCCTCCTTGCCTGACTAGCTACAACATTTTACCCGTAATCTGTCTTAGGCAGCAGGTGAGAACAGATCCAGAGACCCACAGCCAGGCATGCCTCTGAGAGAGTCTAAATGTTATGTCTCCATCAATCCCTGAGAACCTAGAGAGTCCCATGAAGAAGGAGGCAGAAAGATTGTAAGAGCCAGAGAGGCGGAGACCACCAGGTGAACCACGCCCTTTGAGTCAAGTAAGCAATGAGCTCACAGAGACCGGAGCAGCAAGCATAGGACCTGTGTGCATCCGTACCAGGTCCTCTGTACATCTACTGTAGCTTCCAGTCCAGTGTGTTTATGGAACTCTTGACTGTGAGAACGAGTGGGTCTCTGAGGGTTGTGCCTGCTCATGGAACTCTTTTCCTCCTGCTATGTTTTTGTGTCCAACTTCAGTATCATATTTTTTTTTTGCTTCATCTTACTATATTTTATTTTGTCATGTTTGGTTGTTGTCTCTTGGGTACCTGGTCTTTTATAATGGGTGACAGAAAGGGTGCGGATTGAAAGCGAGGGGAAGAGGAGAGGAACTGGGAGGAGTGGGTGGAGGGGAAGCTACAGTCAGGATGCATTGTATGAGAAAAGAATCTATTTCCAATAAAAGGAAAAAAATTAAAAAATAACATCAGAGAGTTATAATAGACTAAACATATTTTGGCTACTTAGTAGCCTGCTATCAATACTCAATAGTCAAACATATTAAGTGACTTGAAAGTTATTACTGATCACTTGTTTTGATATCATACATATACTTTTTGATTATTGTTATTGCCAAGTCTGAAACACAGCCAGCTTAATTAAATCAAGTGATTGTGAACTACAAGTTTAAATTTGGCTTTACCTTTGGCCTATTTTCTTTCATGCATTACTGAAAGCTAGTTTGGTACAGAGATCAAGGATTCAAGAGTCAGACTGCTTGGTTCAGAATCATGGCTCTGAGTTAACTGGGTGAATAAACACTAGGAACCCACTCAATGTCTTTGGCTTTCAAGATTCACAACCACAAAATGGAAGCATTACTTCCTTTTTAACACAATGTTAGTATATACTATAATATAGAAAAATATAAAAAAAATTATAGAAAAATCACATAATAAATACTATTATTGAAAAAAAAAACTCACAACACCGGTCAAGTCATTAAATGTCTGCAAAGATATGTCCACAGGTTTACGTGGTCCAACTGTTTCATTAGTAAACATGTATGCTACTCACAGGGTCTGACTCACCCTGTGCCTCGTTCATGTCGGAGAAGCTCCAGAAGCTTCCCACACCTCCATCTCTCAAAGATTATGCCTTTAGGGACCTTTTGAATGATAAATACCCAGTCCAAGTGTGATGACCTGCCTGTAATCTCAGCATTTAGGAAGCAGAGGCAAGAGATTATCCTCTGAGTTCAAAGCTAGCCTGATATATACATATATATATATATATATATATATATATATATATATATATATATATATATATATATACTGAGACCATCCGGGACTGTACGGTGAAACTTTGTCCCAAGAAATGGGATAAATCCACTGAAGCTATGTAGGAGACTTTGGGATCCCTAGTCTGATTGCCAGTGCAGGGTACGGGCTGGGGTCATTGGTCTTAGAGGCAGGAACGTGGTCGACATTACCCATCAAGGTCTATGTGACCTCTTAGAAGTATAGCCAGACAGCCACCCCACGTGCTAATGATTTAGTAGTGACACCTCTGATGGCATACGAACCATCTAGAACCTGGCTTAGTGTGTCTCCCACAACCTGTTCTCGGACATTGGAATATCATCAGCTTCTCTGTGGGTCTCTGCATGTAGGAAACACTGTCATCCTTGGTTGAGTCATAAGCCTTATTAATTGTAAACCATTGAAATAAATAATAAATGATAAGGTTTTGTCATTTATTATTAGATATCACTTAAATGAAAAGCAGGTCAGAAACTTGAATTTAAGACCAAGACTGCTGTGGAGGTTCTAGTTTGGTCTTCCGCATTCAAGAGACTTCTTGGTCTGAACTCAGCCCAGCACCAGGGCAAAAGACCGAGAGGACCCTATGCACTCGCTATAGCTCATGGAACTCAGCAGAATCTTGTATCACCTGACTGACCCCATCCCTCAAGGAGGGGTGGGACCTGTCCCTCTCATGCCTGAAGGCACAGTACCACCCTGCAAGACACACATGCTTGATAACAAGTCATCTCGGATTTATCTTAACCATGTAATATTACTTCTTAGATCCTGAAATTTATAATAAAAGTACTTTTAACTACTCTAATCACCGGGGGGTGGGGGTGGGGGTGGACATGTGTGTTGCTTAGCCTGCGCCTGACCTAGACTCCACATTCTATGCCATAAGTCTCCCACTAGAACATACTAGAGAAAGCATTGCTTTTCTCACTTTCTGATTGAGTCATTAAAGTCTAGAGACTTCAGCCAGACGAGCTGGGATAACATGGAGCTGGAATTTTAGTCCATGCACAGGCGTTCAGACTCTCAGCGCCTACTGACGAACCGCTGTAGCGGCCAGACTACCTCCTTTCTCAATTCCACATCAATAATCCCTTCCCATCAGCCACCATCTACAATACAAAGGCCCTTTCCCCGGCCTCTTGCTTCTGTTCTCCGTGCCACTTTCCTTAGATCAGTATGTAATGATGTTTGTAACTTTAAATTTATTCATTGGTGAGTTTTCTTCTACTGGGACAAAAGCCCCAGATGGGCCAGGCCTTTGCTTTGCTCACTGCTGTGTCTCCAGCACAAAGGATGCCACGTAAGGTATATAAAATTCTCCTAGTAAGCACAGCTGGGAGAATTAATTGATTAATTAATTAAGGTAAATGAAACAGAAACAGATCCTGGAAACAGTAAACATACAACTTTAAAATTTTCATTGTCTTTAGAGTTTTCATTGAGACATTGTTTCTCCTAAGAACTGAGTATCCAAAGTACCTCATGTGTTGAACCAGCATATAGATCTATCTATGTATCTTTGTATTTATATGTGTGTGTGTGACTATTACTATCATCTATTTACCTATATATGTATGTGTATGTATGTATGTATACATGTATGTATGTATAATCTATCTATCATCTATCTATCATCTATCTATCTATTATCTATCTATCTATCTATCATCTATCTATCTATCTATCTACCTAGTACATAAGTATGTATCTATTTTCTTTTTTCATTAATTTATTAATTCACTTTAAATCCCACTTGCAGCTCTCCTTACTCTCCCCACCAGTCCTACCCTCACAAGCCCTTCCTCTCACTATTCCCTCCTCTTCTCCTCAGCAGAGGAGAGGAACCCCTCCATGGTTAACAACCTGCCCTAGCTCATCAAGTCACAGCAAGACTAAGTTCATCCTCTACCAACTGAAGCCCAATCAGGCAGCCCGGCTTGGGGAAGAGGGTCCAAAGGCAGGAAACAGAGTCAGAGACAGTCCTTGCTCCAACTGTTAGGGGATCCACATGAAGACCAAGCTGCACGTCTGCTACAAATGTGTACGGGGCCTCAAACGTTTTATTTATTTCACTTGGTCTTTTGGAAAATTACCAGGAAGTCATGCTGCTCTTTTCCTTTACAGACTAAATGAGAAAGGAGTGTTTAAGTCTTGAGTTGCAGTATGCAATATGTATCTTGTCCACTAGATGGCGCTACTATACTACAGAAGCTAGTCATCCACACTAGTCATGTCTCTGAGGGATTTTTGTTTTTTGGGTTTTTTTTTTTTTTTTTTTTCTGGGTTTCTTTTTAAATTTTGGAAGGTCACCTTTGCCTCAGCCTCTTTGTGTGTGTGTGTGTGCGTGCGTGTGTGTGTGCGCGTGCGTGCGTTACATTTTCTTTTACTATCTCTTTTTTCATTTTTCTTTCTTTCTTCTGGCTTATCCTTAACCTGGGAAGTTTATTATATAATAAGTACACACATTTATTTTTGCTTTGCATAGAAGTTTTGTTATCTTTAAAATCTAGTGGATGCATAATAATATTGATTACACATTTATTCCTCTAAGTAAATAAAAATGACAGTAATTCCATTGTGGAGGTCACCCACATGCCTAGGCAAGAGTGATTGCCTAGAGTGTGCAAGGCTCTGGGGACAGGCTAAAGAACGTCATAAGATTTTAAGGAGTCATAAGATTCAGAAGTGCTAGGTTGTCTTAAGATTTGACTAGTCTTCCCTTGTGGTAGCTTAGGGTTGGAAGATTGGTAGGTATTTACAGATTGGAGATTCTAATTTGCCTGATGTGGAACAGAACCAAAATGGAGCCAACTGGTTCGACATCTACCCCTCTTCCACTTTGTCTCATTGATGCCCTGCTGCCTGGACCATTAAATTGAAAATGACATGGGAAGCAAAGTGTTGATTAGGGGATTAATTAGAAATGTGGAAGAAGATAGGATTACTAACAACAGACCTAGAAATGAAGGACTGGCTGGTGCTCGTTGTCTCACACTGGTCCTGCCATGCCCAGCCTTCTGCTTGGCCCCTTCAGCGTGCACTCATTGAGGGAAGTCCCTTCTTCATAATGGTCCTGGATCTATAGCAGCAGCATCCAGCTCATGACTTGGACTTTGATTTGTGAATGGGAGTAAATCTCAGATTAGCCGTGTGTCTCCCCCACCACCACCACCCCCTTGACTTGACAAGAAGCAACTTGTAGGAAGACAGACTTTTTTTGAGCCACAATTGATGGCTATAGCTCATTGTGGTTGGGAAGGCATGGAGACCTCCACAACTGGAGTGTGGTCACTTGTTTACATCACCTACCAGGAAGTAGAAGGCAGTTAAGCTAGAAGCTTTAAGTTACACCCTATAACCCTATGTCACCCAGACCCCACATCCAGGGATTTAACAACCTCACAGGACAGTGACACCAAAGGAGAGTCAAATGTTGAGAATTGTGTGTGGGGACCTTTCATACTCAATCACAGACCAGCAGGAGACATCCTCCTTGCTGAATAGATTATCCCAGAGGACACACAGCCGCCACAAAACTGAACACATGATATGACTCTTGGCTGTTGGCATTGCAGATCCAGTGCCACGCACAACCATTTTCTTCCTCTTATTAACTAGCCACAAAGGGCTCACGATGACATTACTTTTTGTGACGAGCTTCCCATGACTGCCAAGTTACAATATCAAGAGGTCATTATCATGGCGATTAAGTCTCTTAGGTAATGAAAAGGGTCTCATTTTGTGTACTGAAATGGCGTACCTGAGTCCAACTTCAATCCCATATCTTAATGAGAGACTAGCATTCTAGTGACACTAGAAACTGCTGTAGTATTCAAGGCCATGTTGATGTGACACTTCTCACCACACCTGTTATCTTTCTTCTGCAGAGGGTCACAGCAGTAAGAGGCAGGTGGAGAAGAGAGAGAGGGTCTCACATGACCAGTGAGGTTTTAAACTGATCACAGTTGCTTTCTGTTGTGGTAGGTGGTCATGTCACAGAGAGAATGAGAGCTCACAGGGAGTGGAGCGCTTGCGTTGATCAGAGGCTCCTTTGTGTCTTCACACCAAGAACATCTTCCTTGACTGTCCAAGTTGCTTGTCCCGTTTCGCCTTTGTTCCAGTACCTCCCTCAGGGTTTGTTGGGAAGTTAGCAATTTTGAATAGTTTTAACTAAGATAAAATCTACTCTTTTAGTTTAAAGCGTCTGCCAGTTGGTTGCGAAAGATTGTCTCACTTGATGCTGTTTGGAGAAACTCCAAATCCCTTCTCTGCTGGAAACAGGTGAGGTTATGCTCTAGCAAATGGTGTAAGGCATTTGTTTCTACAGTTGGTTCTGCTGACCAGATCAGCATATTTTATAGAAGACTGTGCCAACTACTGATCTATGCAGATTCTTGTCTTGCTTGTCATATTGCCTTGGAAACAGAACCTTGACATCAAGATATGCTATTAAAAATGTATTGCATTTATTTACTATGTGTGTATGAGTGAACACTTCTCTCTCTCTCTCTCTCTCTCTCTCTCTCTGCGTGTGTGTGTGTGTGTTTGTGTGTATGTGTGTATGTGTGTGTGTGTATGTGTGGAGGTTGGAGGACAACTCACAGGTTAGTTCTTTGTCTTGTACCACGTGGGCCCTGAGGATCAAACTCAAGTTTGGCAGCAAGTTCAACCATCTCACCGACTGCAAGGTATGTAATCTTCTTAGCCCATGCAGAACCACCATAATCTTATTTTCTAGGTTGCTTCTCTGTTGCTGTGATAAAGCACTGAAGAAAAGCAACGTGGGGGAAGAAAGGGTATATTCAGATATTAAATTAAAGCCTGTCATCAAGAGACGCCAAGGCAGGAACTCAAGGTCAGAACTTGGAAGCAGGAACTGAAGCAGAGACCACAGAGAGTGCTGCTTCCTGACTTGCTTCCCCTTGCTTGCTCAGTCTGCTTTCCTGCATGGTCCAAGCCTACCTGCCCACACTGGCATCACCCCACAATGAATTGGTTCCTCCTTCATCAATCCACAATCAATGACATGTCCTGCAGATGAGCTACAGGCCAATCTGTTGAGGTTCCCTCTTCCCAGGTGTTTTTAGACTTGAGTAAAGTTGACAAAAGCTGACCAGAAGCCTTATTATAACAGGATTTATATACTAGGAGTCTTTCTAACTCAGGTCAAAATAATTATTATAATTTTAAATCTTACGCTAAAAGTCTGGCAAGGGGAAGGTCTCCTGTAGTAAACAATTCAGACTCTCTCTCTCTCCAGCACTGACATCATAATGGATCCTCTTTCCAATTGCTTACACAATATTTAAGTCTAATTTCCTGGCTTAAGGGGCATTTAATATTGAGCCTCAGCAAAATAAATAAACAACAAACAATGAAGCTGGTTAAGCAGAGAACAATCTGATCATCAGGTTGGATATTTAAATTCAGTTTGACAATTTTCTCCAACTAAAACAATTGGCTTTTGGACAGGTTGCTTTACAGATGCCTGCCTCTGCTTGAGTGAGTTGTTTCCAGACAGACCTCTGTTAACTACTCTTCTAATGGGTGCCAGTGACTTGCTTTTGGAAAACCCCCTTCTGGAGTATTATTTAATGTCCCAGTGGTTTCCTGCTCCAGCCAACTGCACTAGGTGAGTTGCCAGTACAGACCAGTACTAGCATGTGGAGGCCTTCACCATTCTTGCTGCTAACTAGTAAATTCACTCCTTTTTGTCTCTTTTAATGTGTCCATATAAACTGACCTCATGAATCAAGTCTTTCAGTTTGAATCACCAAATAGATATAGTATTTCTTTGGTTGAATTATGCCCCATACATTTAGGGAAGGAAAGCAAAGTAATTAAAAGATAAAATCCGAAGGAGTAAAAAAAAAAACATACTATCACAGCAAACTCAAGACTTCTTTGGAATTATTCAAAACACAAGATGTTGAGTCTCCCAAATTCTCTAAACTCAGGAGGCACAGAATGTGTCAGAAACCCTGGTGCAGTAGCCATGATTGTAACTCAAGGATAAGATATCCTTTGGCTGGGAAACTACTCAATAGTGTGATCGGCTTCATTCAGTTCAATTTAGTTGTTCATCCCCACAAATGCGTACTGAAACTTGACTCTCTGAGGAAGACGGAGGTCTGGCTCTGTTAGAGTGCCTCCCCTCCCTTCCAGCCCTCCCTGAGTGCTGCAAGTCTTGTCTTTGTAAGCCATGTGACTCGGTGTCCTTGCTGTCTGACTTTGGATTGGCTCAGCCCGTGGAAAAAACCATGACTCCCATCAGGCTTGCTTCTGTCCACCCATCCATGTCCACACATCTGGGCTGTCATTAAGTCCATCTTGATTGATGGCTATGCCCTGGTCTATGCCTTGGTGACTCAGTAAATGTTCCCAGGTGTTCCTTCCTCAGGAAGGCTGCCTCATCATGCGCCTTTCCATCATCTGGGCTCTCATTCTCGAGAATGCTATTATGAAACCCTGTGATTGTTCAACGCATGAACCGTCTGATACACTAAGACCCTAGCACATGCTCTTACAGCATCATCATCCTGATTGTATTACTGGTAAAGTGTTTTTCATGGGTCAAGTCATATAAATATCTGTAACCTGAGAGAGATAATTTAGCTCTCAGTGATGGCATCACTGTCAGAAGAGGCATAGATCAGATTCGAGTTTGAAAGAGTGCAACAAGTTCTGACCATTTGCCTAGGAATTTTGTGAATTCATTGTTCTTAGCTGCAGAGTAGTATTCCATTGTGTAAATATACCACATCTTCAGGTAACCCAATCACAAAAGAACACACATGGTATGCAGTCACTGATAAGGGGATATTAACCTAGAATCTCGGAATACCCTAGACACAATTCGCATATCAATAGATTTCTAAGAAGACGGAAGGAGAGACCCCTGGTCCTGGAAAGACTGAATGTAGGGGAATGCCAGGACAGAGAAGAGAGAGGGGGTTGAATGGGGAAAAGAGGGAGGGAGGGGGGCTTATGGGACTTTTGGGGAGGGAGGAAATGGGAAAGGGGAAATGATTTGGAATGTAAATAAAAAAAACTTAGAAAATAAAATTAAAAAAAAAAAGAAAGAGTGCAGCAAGGAAGTGATGGGTAATCTTATGTCACATGGAACTTGTATCAGGATTGGGGGGTTTTGGAGATTTAGTTTAAGATCAGGAGAAAGACTGGGGTCTTAATAAGTGGAGATGTGATAGTACTCCAGAGATATTCCAGGAACTAAGAGGTGGAGATATGCATCTAGTCCTAGCAGTTTGCTCGAACTAAACTTGAACAACACCCTCACCCACTGACACAAATAAACAAGATAAGGAAATTTGAATGAGCATTAAGCATTATTAATATGGGAGAGTGAGAGACAAAGGTAGACAATGGTATGGACAGGCCAGAAGCCAACCTCACTCGGAGCCCTTGAGTTTAACCTGAGACAGGAAGGAAATTACTGGGAGGTCTTTACAGTGTGGAAGGTGAATTTTGGAAGGAGTGCTGTGACCTCAGCATGGGAGTGGAGCTGGAGAAAGTGAAAGACAGGGCCTTGGAGGCTGTTTCAGGAGCCCAAGCGAAGAGATATTTGTGGCTTGGCTTAGGATGTTGAGAGTTATGAGGAGCAGTGTCTGAGAGCTCCACATTCTCTTTTCCTTCACTCCCTTTGCTGGTTGTTGGACCAGCTCCCAAACTCTCTCTTCATAGGGAGAGGCCAAATAAGTTCTCAAGGTGATGAGACAGAGATTCAAGGTGTGGGAGGCACAACTGGGTGACGTGCACCAGAAGACCTGAAAAGATTGTTCTACGAGCACTGGAGCCCCCCACATATTGTACACAGGTCATCATTGTCCTCTAGGGTCTGGAGTTTAAGACTCTGGGGTTGTGTAACTGAACAATGGTGTTGCAGAAAAACATTGGCAACAGGGAAAAATTTCTGAATGTACAATATCCAAAAATTAATTTAGAATTAAATGTGAAGAGTCTTCTTGCCCATGTTGCAACACATAACTTTACAATAGTCTTGGCTCTGAATACACACCACACACACACACACACACACACACACACACACACACACACACACACACGCATACACTTCACACTGTGCATATTATCAGACCAAAGGATGTCAATGGATGCTGTCTGAAACATATCAACTTCGAATCGTAACTACTGTATGCTACAAATTGTGGGGTGTTGTTACACATGGGGTGTTTGCTGCCTCTATAGTAATGTGATGATTTAATTATATAAAACAAAGACTTTTCATATATTCTTGCTGCCCTTAGTCACCAAGTATCATGTAAATGTAAAAGTCACTTTTATTTCTTCAGAGGAAGGGATGAGAGTCCTGGTTTGTGCTGAGACAGGAGAAATTTCTTCTCTGCTGTAACTATCCTTAGGCCTAGCTTTTAGCTAATCTTTTGCAACTCCAGTCCTCAAAGTCTTCAGCTTCCTGCCTTTGTCTGTTCACCTAGGCCTATAATGTTTCGACCTCCAAGACTCACTGCTGGATAAACTCAGTCCTAGCTTTGTCTAAACTCTGGCTGGATGGTTCAATTCAGCTGTTCTGGTGCAAACTTCTCTCTAAGCTGACTGATTCAAATTGGCTTCTCTTGCCTTCAGAAAGAATTGCTCTGCTTGGAAAGACTGCCTCTAAACTTCATGAACTCAACTGCTCTGAAATTAATTGAACTGAATTGAACTGGACTGAACTGAGCACAACTGAATTGAATTCTCTCTCACTCACTGTTCTTTAACTAGTCTCTCCTGTCCTCATGAGAATTTCCCATATCCTATCTCTGACTCATTCTGTCAAATTTTTCTCTGAATCATCACTTTTTGTGCCCCTAAATTAGATGTCATTCTTTTGGATTAAATGTGTGTACTAAGCATGTTTATATTATATCCAGAGGTATTTCAGACAGAGAGAATAAAGGTATGTGGCATGCATGTCTGTACTCAAGCAGGATCATATCTATGAATGTGACCCCTGGCAAAAGTAGCCATATTGCTGGATTAAAATTCATCTACTCTATCAAATCAGCATGTTTTTGCTTTGAATCGTGTCCTGATGTTTCAATACTGATTTGAGTTTCATAAAATGGCTAAATGACTTTTGGTTTGGGAGTAAGATGGGATTTCCAATCTTTGCTGAATTGGCCCTGCAAACACTTTTGTCATTTTGAACCACTTTTTAAGGTAAAGTAGTATTCACAGAATTAATTACAAGTTATCAACCTACTTTAAAAGCATTGAAAATGTTCTGCAATATCAAATATGCAGCAAAATATAAGTCTTTATGCAAAAGCATCCATCTTATTAGTATGCAAATTGGCTTTTGTATTCAAGAAAACACAAAATTACATGTTTATAGAATTCTTTTGAAATAAATTTGCTTAATTATGATTTTTCATAATTAAGATGTGTGTATTTACTATCTATACCATTTACCCACTTTTCAAAAAAAATAAAACAAAAACAAAAAAACCCACCTCAGCCCTGAAGGACTAACCTGTGCCTTCTGCTCATTCTCTTGTCTTCTTGATATTCTCCACGGAAAAGCATCTGGATCTGGAGCGAGCTAAGCATAGAGCAAACCCCTCCAGGGACCAGGCTGCTTCTTTAACAAGAGAAAGTTGAACCTTAAAGAAGAAATTATGATTTGGAAAGAAATAACTGAGATGTTAAATAACTCAGACTGTCCAGAATGTGTGAAATATGCTTAGGGTAGCAATACGAGAGGGGGAGCAAGATTTGACAGTGGGAAGAGAAAAGAATGCTTTAGTGTTTATATCCCATTGACTTTAAAGTTCTCAGTAAATATCCACTCACACAAACACACTGCTGCCTTTATACTTATGTATGAGTACACTAAATGTTTCATGTATATGTACATGTGTGTAGAGAGTCTTATTGGGGTACCATGCTGCCTGGCAGGAACTTAACATTGGCCAAGGACAAGGGCTTCAAGCAGGAATCTGACATGCAGGCTTAATAGGGAAGTAGGTGAAGGCAGGAATTTTAATCTTAGGGTGGAACGAGTTGAGAAGCAGGCTTCAGGTAAGGTCTTGGGCTTGGATGAGGAAGTAGGCTCAGGTATTTTGGTCATTCTGACAAGCCCTTTGAAACAACCATCACAGAATTTTGCTTATTGCCTTGCCGATTTTGTGTTTACTGTCTTGCTTGTTCCTTACTGAACCACTATTGATCTTAATTCCTGCATGTAATTAAGTTGGTATTAAAAAGTGGACTTGAAATTATTAAACCTGCCTTCAGTCTCAGAATTGACTGGGGTCAGGCTGCAGTTTTGTCTAATTGTCTCTTTCTTTTAATCCTCACTCCTGTGCTGGAGAACCTGTTGACTGACTGAGCGGGCTTGGTCAAATTCTTTGGTATTCATCTAATTTTTATGGCATGTATAAAGTGTGCCTGGGCAGATATATTTTCTATACATGATCTTTATCACATTTGGGAAAATATAGATAAATATAATACACATAGAATCAATCCTGCTAAACCAGGAAGTTCTTAGCTTACTACTGTGAAAATGCAATGGACTTTAAGGAATGTTTCCTCTGAGTTAAGTTGTGCAAATGTCTGAGGAATTCAGTCAAAGTCATTCTGTGGAAGGTGTTTTTGTTTGTTTGTTTTACAAATTGCATTGGCCCTTACCATGTGTCAGCATCTGGTATCATTATAGTAATAATTATATTACAAATGAAAATGTTTGTCAATGCAGTGAGTGAGAGTAAAAGCTACATTCTCCTTGCTATGCATTCTTTTGATGTCAGTGAATATACTTTTTATTAGACACCATCTGTCCACAACATGCACATAAGTGATTTGGATGGTCACAGAGATTGATTTTTTGCTTGTTTTTTGTTTACTCTTTCTGTTTTAGAAAACATATGAAAAGATGTCAAGATAACTCACCTTACATATTGCATGTTGAACATCCTGTCTTGGAATTCAATGTGTTAAAATGTACTTAATCTCTTTGTAGTTGTACATGTTGGTAACTTCCTTTAAGATTCTTGCTTTATTTTCTCATCTTAGAACTATTTTCCTGATTCTAAGATCAGAGCAATTTTACCTGTAATTTGTTTTGGTTTTGTTTTTAAAATCAATTTAATCTACACTAAATTAATTTTGGTGATCAGTAACATTTGATGGAGAAATCTTTCTGATCTAAATCCATTAACAATTTCACCCCTGTGGGAGACAGTCAATATGATGTGGAGTGAATGTCACAGATGCTACCATCCGAATTATCAGGGCTTTGTTAATTTACTTTCATGATGACTTCCTGGGGACCAAGATGGCGCACCTGGCATTCTCATTATCTTTGAGGATACTAGGGCTCCAATAATATCTTTAAGGATTTTGGAGAAAAATTAAATGAAATCAGATATCCACAATAATTCACTAATCCCGTGGTAAACATCTAGTTTTATTCCTTTGTGTTTTCCTAACTTGAAAATATTATGGAGTGGAGCCAGAAAACACAAGTCATTTTACATTTTCGTTTTGTTAAGCATGCCATTTCATTTCTCTGCATTTCGGTTATGAGCAAGAGTTAGATGTCATTGTTGTGCATTTATTTTGTGTGATATATTGCTTCTCTCTATGTATATGTATGTATGTATGTATGTATGTATGTATGTATGTATGTGTATGTAGAATGGAGGGAGGAAAAAAGGCAGGGAGCTAGGAGAAAAGGTAGCTAAAAACCTCTACAAAGTTGTCTGAGGCACATAGAAGCATTTATTATCAAGTGCTCTTGGTGGAGTGGGAGCCTCGCCCATCTTCAGGGACCAGAGTGTTAGTACATCTTTAAGTTAGCTTTATTAAAAGAAGAAAAATTGAGCTTATTATGCAGCTGTTTGGTTTCATGTAACAGAAACTGACTCTGGTTAACTTATGCAAAGAGGTAATTTATTGGAAGGAATAAAGTTGTTTGTGGACTATAAAGGGAAGTGGAGGACATGGTCTGCACAGATGTGTGTGTGTGTGTGTGTGTGTGTGTATGTTGGAGGCTGTGAACGTGGGGTGTGTTATTTCCTTATATTAGCAAGTGATGAAGTACCTTTGCCTAAATACTCTCCTACCTCAGAGAATGAAACCTAACTGTGCCTAATACTTTTCATAATTCTGCTGCAGATTAACATTTTGGGGAACACATTTGTGTTCCCTGGATATGTCCTATGCTTGTCATTGACTGAAGGTGGGCATAGTGACTCAATGAAAGTTGTAAAATTGGATTTAGACAGGGAAGAGGGAGCTCTCCACAAGGAAATTGCGATTACATTTACATAAGAAGGGTATGATATTGGGTAGCAGCTAGGGCAAGTCACTGTGCAGGGTAAGACCTGTTTTACATTATGGGGCTCAGCGAGGGGCAGTGATCCAGATGGGAGTTCTAAAATAAAAGCCAAACTGCTATTAACATGGCCGTCCCTGAAATAGGCAGAGGGGTCCATGGTGCTCATTATGGGGACTATTGAGGTCCAAATTTGGGAAAGATTTGGTGTCTGAGCCTCTGTTGTCCAAGACCATGGGCAAAAGCAGTTCCAAATACTCCAGAGACAACAAAGAGAGTAAGAGAAAATGTTGTATTCTTGATAATGTCCAACTCTTTTCTGTCTCAGCAACAGGAAGTCCCTGAAAGTCTCCTACAAAATGAAGGGAAGAAATAGAAACATGGATTCACAATGTATTGCCTCTCTGTCTCTTTCTTTCTCTCCTTTTTGCTGTTCCTCTGTCTGTCTGTTTCTGTCTCTGTCTGTCTGTCTGTCTGCCTCTGTCTCTTTGTCTGTCTCTGTGTCTCTGTGTCTCTTTTTCTCTGTCGCTGTCATTATCTCTGTCTCTCTCTCTCTGTCTCTGTCTGTCTGTCTGTCTGTCTCTCTCTCTCTCTCTCTCTCTCTCTCTCTGTGTGTGTGTGTGTGTGTGTGTGTGTTCTCAAGGGTAGCTGATCCATTAGTAACAGGCAGACACGCCAAAAGCAATAAAGGGGCAGGCTCACTGGGCTAAGCAGGCAGTAGTTACAGGCTTTCCAGGAGACTCTTGCTCATTCATTAATTCTAGCTTTGGAAGGAAGCCAAGCTGTGTGGTTTCACCACAGCAAGGGGCGAGATCCTGATGATTAAATGCCCTTTGTTGCCTTGCATTTAACTTTTTCTACTAACTCACTTTGAAGAATGGAAAACTGAGTTTTCAATGCTTTGCTGTCTGCTGAAGCTAAAGCTAGCAGTAATTGAAGCCAGTCGAATGAGGAAGGGAATGGTCAAGGTAAATCTTGGAGCACAAAAGAAGTCCAGGGACAGAGTGGTGGTCCAGTATGTTCTCCATGCCTTTCTTAATGTGATATTTTAGCTGCAGCATATTTTTGGAAAATCATGTAACATTTGGAAAATATGTTCCCTTCACCATTCTTTCTGGATTGCCTTTGCTTTACTGTGTATACAGACAGGACCTGAACGATAAGAACGACATTGTGGGGGACAGTAAGATATCGTCATATGTGGTTGACCGTATCACACTGGAACATCTCACTCCAAAATCCCTTGCTTTGTTTGGATGCCTGACTACTTAAATTATTTAATTAAGTTAATATCTCTGTTTTATCTTGATAGACATGTTTGAGTTGTCTTGAGCAAAGGAAATGCTTCTGTTTAGTGATGCCTAAAACATATTAATGAACTAACTAGATTCAATATCTGGGCTTGTAATTGCTGTAGAGGAGGGGATTTATGGATGCTAATTAAAATGAGTAGAAAAATAGGGTCACTTTTTAATCTCTAAATGCAGAGGAAATTTTAAATATAACTTAAACAATATTGAGACTAATTAAATCATTGAAATAGTTGAGGCTGGCGACTCTGTGTGAGCAAAGTTTTGTTCTTTAAACTATTATAATATAAAAGATAGTGTACTTGTGCATGGAAACTACTGAATTTTAGGTTGAAAACCAGACATCATTGACTCCAGTTCCTACCTCAATACCTAGTTACAGCTTTGGCCTTTTCATGCTTGCTTTAACTTGATTTCTGGGTAGGAGAAAAATAAGGTTCTGGGGGGATGGTTAGAAATTTCAAAAGGACATTTAGGTTTTATATTTTGCTCTTTGTGAATGTGTACAATATGTAAAGCAATATGATAGCTCTGGAACACCATGGCCAATATCTTCTAGCAGGAAGCTGCACATATATATGTATGTATATATACTTATATGCACATACATGTATATATGTACACATATATATTCTTTTTTAGTTTATTAAAACATAATTACATCATAATAATAAGGAATTGCATTCCTTCTCCAAACTTTTCCTATGTCCTGCTGTCTCTTGTCCATCACAAATTCATGGACTCTTTTTGTAACTATTATTATTACACATGAAGGCAAATGAATATAAATGTAACTGATTGGGACCATTTAGTGTTGTTTGAATGTAAAACTTTTAAATACTGACCCTTTTGTACTGGATTAAAAATTTAAGGGTATCTTTGTTAAGAATTTTATCACAATATGATTTATATACCATAACTTTACTATTTTAAGAGCATATCTCAATGTAATTTATTTAAATAATTATGTAGCCATCACTAAAATCCAAGTTTTGGATATTCTCATTATGTCCCAAGTAAGGCCATTACTAATTAGTTTTTCACAATCTTCTCTCTTGCCCTTTGTAGTCATTAATCTATGTTTGGTTCCTATGTATGTGAATATTTCATATAGATGGCTTTTTATAGCACATGGACTTTTGTGTCTGAAATCTTTCACTTAGTATTTGAGGCTCTTCTGTGCCAAGGATTTGTATGGGTATCATTCCTTTGTATTGCTGATTAGTAAGTGATAGTGTTTATATTTTCATCAGTACTTGGCCATTTGGGTGGGTTTTTACATTATGGATATTATGAATATGACTGCTTTAAACATTTATTTACAAATTCTTTTGGAAACATATGTTTTGAGTTTTTGAGTATATCTGTTGAAGATTCCTAGATCTTATAATAATTTCACATTTAACTTCTTGAGGAACTGCCAAGTTCTCTCTGTACTCACTCTATCATTTTAGATTTAGATTTACCATGAGTTTGTTTAAAGAAATGCAATGAGAATCCACTGCAAGGGTTAAAGCAGTCTGTGCTTGTCTACAACAGTGTGATAGTAAGATGCTTAGCATAGTATGAGCCGTGGTTCTCAGCTATTCCTTAAAGATAGGACTGTATGACCCATCTGGAGAAAAGCAAGCCAAGGGGCAGAGAAGTTCAAGGTTTGTCCTGAGTCTATACAGAAAGCTCTAAGGAGATTTGAGATTGTTTGTGTTTATGTGACTTCAGAGACAAGTTTTGAACATCTGCACAGTGAAGTCTTACTTCCCTCTTAGTTCTGGAGATGAGAATTAGCACAATAACTAGCTATGTATGAAGAAAGCTGCATAAATCAAACTAGAGTGCTCTGAGCTATGGGTGTCCCTCTGAGACAGGATGAGACAGTAACTTGATCCTTAGTTTCTGTACTGACCTGGATGTTCAAGATATAAAGAATAAGAAACTTCTATTTCATCCCTAGAAAAGGTCCCCAAGTCTCAGGAATGCACAGCAGAGTGGAATATCTAATTAGCTCTCAAAATCAGGTGAGTGTTATAAATAATCATTATAGCAGTAATGACATTTGGCATATTAGATCCAGTCTTTACAGCAGCTCTCTGAAATAGGATGTGACTGTCCTCATTTTACAAACTAGGAATACTGCCCTTCAGAAATATGAGGGACCATCTCTTTGGCCACAGAGCTATGGAAATTGTTATAGCTGAGACATAAATGTCACTCTGGAGTGGGCTTGTTTGCACAATGCCATGGAATTCTTCAAAAGGCATCAACCACTATGAAATGTACTCTAAGACTGTACTGTAAAAATGATCTGTGGTTACTTTGGAAAACAGAGGTTTTTTTTTTCAATCTATGTCCAGTAAATGCAATTTTAGTCTTCAACTTTAAAGTAATATATGAATAAAATTACCACGTTGCAGTCTTAACAAGTCTCTGTACTTTGGTCAACCTTTCGAAAGTAAGGGTATATTCAAACACTGCTGATTCATGAAATATTTGAACACAGAGTCAAAGGTCTCAGTGGACATTTTGTGGTGTTCCTGAATGATTTGCAGGAAATGCTGTCACAGAAGTGAGGTGACCCAATGCGGTATCGTGTAAGTTAAAATAGCCTGGTTTCTTTGGATGGGATGTCTAAGATGATCTAGTAAGGATTTTTCTCCCATGGGTTGAGATGATCCTACCTGATGGATGGGATTTAAATCACCTTGTAGACATCTTGTGTCTGTGAGGACTTTTCAAAAGAGGCTTAACTGAGACAGACACTCAAATTGGAGGAATCATTCCAGACTGAGGTCCTCTCTGATTCAGGAAAAAGAAGGTAAGTAGAGCCAGTGGATAGGTCAGGGTTCCCTGGAGTAACAGAACTTATAGAATAAATCTCTCCATATGTAGAATGAGGATTTATTAGAATGACTTATAGACTGCAGTACAGCTATAATCCAACAAGGGGCAGCTGTGAGTGGAAAACCTAAGAATCTAGTACTTGTTCAGTTCATGAGGCTGGATGTCTCACTGATCTTCAGCTGGGCTCCTGAAGAAGTGGGTTCTAATACCAGTGAAGGAATGGGCATGTTAGTGAGGCAAAGGCAAACAGGAAAAGAGCAACACTTCCTTCTCTCATGTCCTTATATCAGCTTTCAGCAGAAGGTGTGACCTAGATTAAAGGTGTGTGGTGTGCCTTTCCATCTTGAGATCCAAATTAAAGGTGTCATTTCCTATCTTAAAGATCTGTTTTAGAAGTGGACCTTCCTAATTCAAATCAAGTAAAAACCTTTAAATGTGTGCTCTCAAATTTTGGATTTTAGATAATTCCAAATGTAGTCAAGTTAACAGCAAGAATAGCCAACACATTCTGTATTTGTATCTTTTTGCTTCCTGACTGAGGGTAAGATATGACATCTGCCTCAAGCTTGTTCTACAATGCCTTCCTGTCCTCATAGGAGTTCAAATACACCTTTCTTCTTTTAAGATTTTTGAGAAGAATTTTGTCACACTCAAGAAGAAAGTCACTAACACAGGGTTGGTCTCAGTGCTTGGCTCTGGGGTTGTATAGAGGCCACACTGGTCCACTGAGGAGGCTAACATCAGAGACTGTGTGAGACAGGCCTTGATGAACTGCATACTTTAGCATGTAACTTCCATGATGGGACTGTCCTGGCTGTTTTATCTTTCAGGGTCACACCTTTCCTGGATTTGTTTGGAGAGTGGAATGTTTCTAAAGACATGTAGTGCTCATAGGCAGTGCTGGAACCACAGACAGCTATTGTGTGTGATTTATAGAGTTAGAGGCATGGACCCTGGGGTCAGAGAGGCCAACTTTTGAGGCAAGGTTTTGGTGTTTATGTTTGTCTCTTGAGATGGCTGAAGATGTACAGCTACTTTTGTTCTCCATGGGTCTAGGATTCCTGTGAATAAGTAGCTGCTAGTTCAGGTCTACATATTCCCATTTCTCTATCTGCAACTCCATCGTGAGTTCCAGAAAAATTGATGGACATCTCTCCCATCCCTGGACTAGTAAACACTCCAACCCTGGACTTTCTTTCACCTATTTATCATCTTTATTTTGTCATATTTTGGCATATTCACCTTTGCACAGACAGAATTTCTACATTCTTATTCACTCCCAAAAGAATTGCATATGCAGGAGGTAAGTTCTCAGATGCTTGTGCTATTGCACATTTTAGTGTGTTTATTTGTTATGGGTGCTTTTGGCTATATAAGCACTGGAAATTTAAGTCATTTTCTCGGAACTTTAATCAGTATAAAGGAAGTAACCATGCTTATCTTGCAATGTTGTAAATATTAAAATATTAAATATTCAACTTGTTCAATTTTCTGTAATTTTCATTGAACATCCAAATAATAGCTGATAGCCAAAGGATCAGGAGACATTTGGTAATGTGTTTATATGGCTGCTGTATAAATGACTTTATCTTCATTATGTATTGGTTTATGATTGTTTTCCTATGGAGAACAATGAGGAAAAAAGATCTATTCTTATAATCAATTCTCCCCATACAAATATATACTGAGGTCCTTATGACTAGTATCAGACTAGAAGGGTTGGCCCTAGATCTTGTCTTCCTCAAAGTAGTTATTCTAGTGCCTTTTCTACACTAAGTACTTCCATTTCTTCCTTGAGTCTTATTTTCAAATATTCACCATGTCCTTGAACTGTCCACTTCACAGAGTTTCAAGCATGGGTCTCACACTAAGGTTGTGAAAAGATTAATATTATTCTTTTTGTTATTAAGAAAATGAGACAATGAGACATTATCATGTCTTTGTGTCCAAGTGGAAAAATATGGACTCTCAAAACGAGTGAATGATAGTACTCCTTGTGGCTTTGTGGGGAGAGGGGAGGCTGGGGATCAAACTAACTATACATTCAGGGTAGGAAATCTATCATCAAACCACATTACTTTCTCAGGAATTTATCCTTTGGCTCACCAAGATTACAACACACATATGATAAACTCTTTACTTGAGTAAATACACTTAATATTCACTGTGCCTGTTAAAACTGAAAATGTGCTGAAATGGAATTTGATTCTAAAACATATAAAGAGATGTTGAAGCTTTTGTTTTCCTTAGAAAAAGTCACTGTAAGAGGAAGAATATCTTTGCTTGATATATGGATGATAGGATGAATAGGAATAACTGGTCATGTATCTTTGGTTTGTGACAAGGTCTTTTTAGGTATCCAGGGCAGTTTGGAACTTACTCCTGCTTCAGCCTCCTGAGTGCTGAGACTATGAGCATATACCACCATGCTTAGCTTAGACTGCACTTCACAAAAGCATATTCACCCTCATTTTTACATCTACTATTAGTGAGTGCTGACTGTATGTTGAGACAGAATTAGAAACTAGGGATGTAACTGGGAAGCTGTTCTTGCTTTCCAGCTTTTTCTCGTAGTGACAGAGGGAGACACATAAAGATGGTGGACTTGAAATTTGTCAGAGCTGAATTCTTTATGCCAGGAAGAGTTTGAATTAATATGTCCAGTGTGAAAAAAATAAATGGCCAGTGTGCACATGGAATTAAGTAGTAGGTAACATTGTGCTTACACATAAATTAGATGATTTATGTGTATTTTTGATGTGGGGGGGCAGTAAACAAAGAAATGTGATTCACAAGCATTTGTTGGGCTTACTTATTTCAATATTTCCCAGATGCCCAGAAGACAATACATGAAATACATATTCTTGGTTCTATACCAAATGGTCGGTTGGGCTGACTTCCTATTTACTCCTGTAGTCTTTTGTTACCATGACTGCTAATATTTGCTATAAACATTTGCTCTTAAACAATAACAACAATCTTGACACACACACACACACACACACACACACACACACACCAATATAATAGGCTTCTCTGACACATCATTTTGGAATATAAATTTTGGAATATATTTTGCTTATAAAGAAATGAATTACAACTTTAAGATACAAAGCACAGACGCTGACCTCTGCAGCACCTTTAATAACAACTTAGGCTTTTATAGTCTTTCAAGAGCCCTGACACTTGTTTCAGATCTGTTATTTTCTTCTCCCATTATAACGACTGACAGTGTGTGTCTGTCTGTTCAAATTTCGGAAAGAGAGTCCCAGAGAATCAGCACCTCTTTTCTTCAGATCATGTACAAATTCTGAGTTGCACAGCCATGGACATTTCTATTCCATTGGTCCAACACGCTACTGCAGATATGTGGAATCTGATTGTGTTGGCTAGTCTTATGTTAACTTGACACAAACTAGAGCTATCTGAAAAAGGGGACCTCACTTGAGAAAATGCCTCCGTAACATACAGCTATAATAAGGCATTCTCTTAATTAATGATTGATGGGGGAGGTTCCAGTCCATTGTGTGTGGGGTCACCATTGAGCACATGGTCCTGGGTTCTAAAAGAAAGCAGGCTGAGCAAGCCATGCAAAACAAGACATTAAGCAGCACCCTGGTATGGCCTCTGCATCAGCTTCTGCCTCCTGCCCTATTGGAGGTCCAATTCTGACTTCCTTTGATGATGAACAACTATGTGGAATGCAAGCTGAATAAACCTTTTCCTCCCCAGCTTGCTTTTAGGTTATGATGTTTTGTTACAGCAATAGAAACTCTACTAAGATGATGTAGGGTAAGAAACCAATATTTTCATATATTTATTTTGTTGTTAAATCTTATCTGTTAAAAATTTCTCCTGCACAAAGTGATTGGTTGCTTATTTGAATGTCTTAAATTAGTTTTCTAGTTCTAATGATCAAAATGTATTATATGAAAAAATTAAAATTAAAACTAAAGTTCACAGTGAGAAACAGAATCTAAATACATTTAGGGCTACATACTTTACATACACACATACATACATACACACAAATTAGAGTACTCTTCAGTTCAATATATTAACCTAACCTGGTGAAGATATTGATGAACACCAAAATATTTCATTTAATAAGCATGTTTTTGTATGTCCTTTTATGATAGATACACAGTTAAAAAAATAAAATTATGCCTAAATTATGGCAAGAGCCTTCAACAAGTAAGTGTTAGAGATGGGAATTGAACTTGGGCTCTTTGGCTCTAGATTGCAAAAGTCTTTGAATCATTTTGATTTCCTGGTTTAAGGCAGTGGTTTTTTAGTATTGTCCTTGCATTTAACTACTTCTTTATCTGTATTATGGTAACACAGCACAGCTTTGTACAATTTTGTTTATGCCCAAATCTCTGGGGCCTATCAAGCTAATGGGTTGTGACATTCAGCTTCCAGAATGTATAATTATCAGTTTCATTGAGCATGGATGCTCAAATGACAGTTAATAGTACATGTAGGCATCAATCCATATGTTTTTGCATCTAAAGAACCAGCAAAGGATGGGATGTTCATCGAAATGCCAGTGGAGTGTATGGAAAAGTAGTTCTATGTGGAAATGCAAGCTGGTTTTCAGTTTGTGAAAATTCTTATTTGCAATTTACAAATAGCCTCTAGGCACCTGTTATTTTTAATATTCAGACATGGGGAACTGGTGCATTCTGCTGAATTTAGAGGAAATAACAGATCCATCTCTAGCTCCACTGAAGTTTCAGTGTCTGAATCCTACAGCAACTGATGGCCAAATGTGCCCAATTAGCCAGCTGGTAAACGTCCAGATCTGAGCAACAAATCTCTAAACATGGCATTGGGTATCTGATGACACAGAGAAAGGGTTTCCATATCTAGACAGCCAGGTTTCTATCCTGGCTTTGCTATTTTAACCCTTTATGAATTTGGACAAATTCCTTCACCTTTATCTGTATCCTCACTGGCAGATTTATAACATATTTCAGCACTGTTTAGCTTTGGCTGTTCATTGAATCTCCTGGAGAGCCATTGAAAATGTTAATGTGCTTGTTTTGGACCAATTAAACCAATTTGGGATTATACTGACTGATGGAATTTTCTGGAAAGCTTCATTCTTTTTAAAATGTGGGTTCCATGAGATTAGACAGGCTGTGGAACCAAGGGAACACAAATACTATTGTTCCACTAAAGCAATAAAATGATCCCTAATAACATTCTGCTATTTCCATAGATCAGCATCTCACTCAGCAATTACCAAAGAAGCGTCCTCCTGCAGTAGATGGGAGCTAACACATAGATTCACAACTATGCACAGAGAGTGAGAGACATTGAACACTCAGTCATAAATGGGATGTCTTCATTAGACTCCTCTTTTCATGGATCAGAGAATTATGGAAAAGAAGAGGAGGAAAGAGTATAAGAGCCAGAGGGGATGAAGAACACGAAAGAAATAGTGTCTTCCAGACACAACTGGACCCTTCCAGACACAACTGGACCGATGCACATATGAATTTCCAGAGACTGTGGCAGCAGGCATAGGACCTGAATAGGTCCCAGGCTGATGGGGTTCCAGGGCTGAGAAGGGGAAGTGAGTGCAAATGCACATTCCTAACCAAGAAGCTACCTGAAGTTGACAATTTCTCATGAAAGAAAATGTAGTTTTAGCTGATGGAGCTTATTGTGTGTACAAACCTCACTGAAGGGTGGGGTCATTGTCTGGCAGTAGATAGCCAACACAAAACAAACTCAAAAGGCTGAGTGATGGTGACACGCGTTTCTTCCAGCCCTTGAGAAGCAGAGGCAGTCAGATCTCTGTGAGTTCAAGGCTAGATTGGTTTACATAGTGAGTTCCAGGACAGTCAGGGGTACATAGTGAGACTCTCTCAAGACAAACAAAACAACCCAAAACATACAAACAAAAAGCCCCAAACAAAACAAAAACTGAAAAAACCCAACTAGATAGTATTTTTGTGTCTCATATCGCTTTTATTTTTCTTAAATCTTATTAGTCTTTTGCTTATATATTGTTTCTGAGTCTCTCTCTCTCTCTCTCTCTCTCTCTATGTTTCCTACTTTCTCTCTCTTTTTTCCTGGTTTTCTAAAGAGAGAGAGACAATGAAGTCTTGGAGTTGGAAGAATGGAGGAGGTTGGTGGGATCTGAGAAGAAATGGGAAAGGGAAAACTGTGAACAGAATGTATTGTATGAGAAGAAGTTATTTTCAAGAACAATAAAATGAGTCATACTTTCTTATGGCCAAGTGTGTTACTGCTGAAATGAATGGTAGAAGTGGATAGAAGCATTCATTTTTATTCTTTTCTTTTCTTAGGGAAGGTGGTATCTAGGGAGGCTAAGATTCAGATAATTCCCAGTGACATAAAAGTAACAGAAGAGAGGAAATTAGACCAAGTGTGGCTGACTCTGTAGGCTTTTCTTATTGTGGCTGGCAAGTTTTCAGACACAGAGGAAATAATATACATACCTATTTGGTTTCAGAACTCCTGATCTGGATCATAGTCTAGGCTGGCCTTGTGTGCTCGGCCTTGGCATTGGGTGTGCCTTGTGGGCGCCATCACACTTAGATTTTGCTCTTCTCTTCTAAGTACACAAATCCCATAATGAAGATCTCATCTTGCGAGCTCATGTAGACTTCTCCAAGGCCAAAACTTCTCATATCAACCTAAGGAATGCAGATTTCAGCAAAAGGTCTGGAGAGACATAGACATTTATAGTTCATAGCAAATGGCGATTATATTGCCTTATGAGAAGGATTTGTGAGAGCAAAACAACGTGAAAACAACTAAAATAAGATCAACTAAGGACTGGAAAGATGGCTCAGTGACTGCTCTTCTAGAGGTCCTGAGTTCAATTCTCAGAAACCACACGGTGGCTTATGACCATCTGTAATGGGACCTGACGCCCTCTTCTTGTGTGTGTGTATACTGCTACAGTGTACTCATATACGTAAAATAAATAAACTTTTTAAAAAAACAGAACAACTAACACCTAACATAGTCTATTACCTTGATCCATGAAATATTGAAAACAAAAATGAAAATGATTCGCAGCTCTGGCTTTAAATCAGAATGACACATGAGCTTTTGACCTGCAGCTAGTGCTCAAACTTCATTTCCTAAAAGTTGATATGTGCGTCTACTATCAGTGTTCAGAAGCTCTTGCCTCCATGTGAGTAGGGCCCAGGAGCATGGACAGATAGGTAGTGACCAGAAGATTTAAGAGTTGTCTCACCTCAAACATTTAAATATAAGCTCAGAAGTACTCCCAACCTATTTCTGACATAAGAATACTCCTAAGATGCTACATTATATTCAAGTACTTATAAAATTCTCATGCTAATGACCAGGTTTTCATTTATGACTTTGTATCAAAGAATTACATCTGTCTCAATGCTGGGTAGGCCGAATGCCCAAAGAGCTTTCCATCTAGACATGTCGGATTCCATTGTCCCTTAACTTCTGTCCTTTCCATTGTATCCCAGCTTCCAAGATTTTAGTAGTGGATAGACCCACAGTATTTTAGAACATTGAGTAAGGTACTTTCCCTTCCCAGGATCATTTTTCCTGACTGGTGGAATGAGACAACCCTGGAAATTGACCACATTGTAAAGGTTCCAAGTTGGAGACTCTATTCTACTCCCTTACTTACTCCACACACTTACTGTGAGGAAACTGTGTAGATCACCACAGTTTCTCTTCATGTTTGCCATTGTTCAGAGTGGTAGGTTGTATTCCACTCCATGTGTTATCCTGACCTACCAGGCTGAGCTCAGGAGTGAATGTGGGAGAGTAGTGCACGCAGAAAGATTGTGCATCATTTCTGAGCAGCAGCTCTTCCTCCAGCATCAACTTTGCAACACTGCTTCACTCTTTGCCATAAAATCATCTGCGAATCAGAGAGAAAAGGTGACATATGATTTATCCTCCAAGTCTGGCACTTGTGAAGGTGGTGCTGTGCCATTGTGACTGAGAAGAGGTGATTTTAATAATCCCTTTAGAACAAGAGGCTTAAAATAGGACTGTTTTGGATTAACTAGAGTTTGGGGGTCACTATAATATAGCAAAAATAGTTTAATTAGCTTGGACCTGAAGTGTAGGTGACATGGCCCAGAGACAGCATACAGTGGACACAATGAAAACAATCACTAGGATAGTGGGGACTGTTGTCATTCTATTGCACATCATAGCCAGTGTATAACTCAATCTAGTTAAAATATCTGATACAGAAACTCACTGATTAGTGGCCTTGCATTGTCACAACTCACTGGGTCATTAAAGTGCCCATTGAGCACTGATGTTGAGTTATGTCAAGTTTCTAGAATTTTATTGCTCTGTGATTATCTCACAAATAGACTAAATTCTCTATCTAGTGTATACCTGTGCCAATGTGTTCTTCCAAGGAGTTTCTTTCATTAAGACCAAGGCTTATTCACTTGATCATTGACCAAAGCTGATTGAACCAGAGTGAAGTCTAAGTGTAGGTACCCTGTAGGCTGGCCAGCAGTCTGCTTAGTGGTGACATGACTACTAGGGATGCAACTAAGAATTCTGATTATCTGAATATGTGAGACCCAGGGACAGGAGGAAACAATGTGTTTGTTTGTAGAACTTGAGAGTCACAGAGCAAGTAAAAGTCCTTCTGAGCAAGTCATATTGCTCGCACTGGAAAGCTGACCTAGAGGTGTTCCTTCCTACTAGAAGTATTGCTTAGTAAGCACCATCTGTTTCCAGATGAAGTTACTGATTGGTCCTATACTCCCATGGGACCTAATTTGTATTTTCTAACCTTTCCCCATCTTAATTTATAGCTCAGATAAGATCTGCACAGCATTATCTTTTCTCTATTCTAAAACACAACCTGTGCAAATCACTGCTCTTAATGTCAAAAGGGGGGAAAAAACCTGAGAGCCCTAAAGAACCAAGGATATGTTTGATAGAACCAGGTATCACCAGGTGTGAGGGGGGCGCCTCAGGGGGCCCCTGCTGAGGCATCCCTTCCCCCTGAGGTACCAACCATACAACTGGTATAGTATAGAATAAGTATAGAATAGAGTTTATTTAAGGAATGGGGGGGTGGTTAGGAAGGGAAGGAAGTAGAGTCAGAGAGAGAGAGAGAGAGAGAGAGAGAGAGGAAGAAGAAGAAGAAGAAGAGGAAGAGGAGGAGGAGGAGGAGGAAGAAGAGAAGGAGTAGGAGAGGATGAGGATGATGATGATGAGGAAAACAAAGAGGAGGAAGAAGAGGAGGACGAGGAGGACGAAGAGGATGAGGAGGATGAAGAGAGGTGAAGAGAGGCCGGCTAGGAACACATGGGGGAAGCAGAGAGAGGGAGAAAGGGGTAAGGGTGAGAAAGGGGTAAAGGAGAGGGAGTAAGAGAGTAAAAGAGTGAGGAGAGGGCAAGCAGCCCCTTTTATAGAAGTCAGGCATACCTAACTGTAGCCAGATAACTATGAGGCAAAGCCTAGAAGGAATTCTAACACTGAAGCCTTCCAATAGAGACTGGGAAACACAAGCAAGTTATTGTCAATAACTTACAATAGCAAAGCTACATCAGTTGTTAAATGTGTCTGTATTTTTTGATATGGAACTTCTGGGTCCAACTCAGTAAGCTCTTTCTTTGAGGCAAAAGGAAATCACTTTGCTCTGGAATGGGTTCTAACTTGTCAGACTATTATTTGCATAGTTATTATTATTGTTATTTTTATTTTGCTATGGGGGACCATTGTCTCAAATTGTCCAATAAAAATAACTTTCTTCTTACTCCATGTAGTTTTCACCACACTGAGAGAGTGTCTTTTATGTTTTGCTTCTGAATTAATAATCTTTTCTTATTGTGTCCTTAAAACTGTGGCTTACACAATGGTGGGACCACTTCCCGCTGACCTCCAGAAAGGCTATGTGTGTGAGAGAACCTTATAAGCATCAGATTTAATGCTTACACTCCACAGAGAAAGACCTAGGCCATGGCTTAGCTGGCTACTTTCATTCAGACCATAGAATAATTACAGCAGGATGGCTTTTCACAAATAACTGAGTCTTGGAGTCCTTAGGGGTGAAATTACACCGTTTTAAACCATGACTATTAAGAAATACAGATAGAATAATATATCAGTTTTATAGACTGTCATTTCAAAGTTCTTTCTCCAAGTTAGAGTCTCATTCCCCTTTGCAGGTCTTATATTTTTATCCTGTAATGTGTCTCTTCAAGTTGAATGTTTTGGCTTTGTGATGGTTTGTATATGCTTGTCCTGGGGAGTTGCACTATTAGAAGGTGTGGCCTTGTTGGAGGAAGTGTGTCACTGTAGGGTTGGGCTTAGAGATCTTCCTCTTAGATGCCTGAAGATGCCCAGTCTGTTCCTGCTTTCCTTTGGATAAAGGTGTAGAACCCTCAGCTCCTCCTGTACTATGCCTGCCTGGATGTTGCCATGCTTCTGCCTTGATGACAATGGACTAAACCTCTGAACCTGTAAGCCAGCCCCAAGTAAAAGTCTTTTATAAAACTTGCATTGGTCATTGGTGTCTGTTCACAGCAGTAAAACCTAAACTAATACAGGCTTGAATTTGTAAAACCTTCATTTATTCATTTTCATATTTTTTTCTATCTCATTTTCTAATCCCCACAACAGTTCTGTATGGTAGATATAATGGATAGTATAACATGGCAAAGATAAAGATGACACAGGTTTTTATTTCTTTTTTATTTATTTATTTATTTTTAATTTATTTTCTATATTTTTTTTATTTACATTCCCAATGATTTCCCCTTTCCTGGTTCCTCCCTCCCTGAAAGTCCCGTAAGCCCTCTTCCCTACCCCTGTACCCCATTCAACCCCTTCTCTGTCCTGGTATTCCCCCACATCCAGTCTTTCCAGGACCAGGGGTCTCTCCTTCCATCTTCTTGGAAATCAATTGATGTGTGAATTGTGTCATGGGTATTCTGAGATTTTGGGTTAATATCCCCTTATCAGTGACTGCATACCATGTGTGTTCTTTTGTGATTGGGTTACCTCACTAAGGATGATATTTTCCAGTTCTGACCATTTGCCTAAGAATTTCTTGAGTTCATTGCTTTTAATTGCAGAGTAGTATTCCATTGCATAAATATACCACATCTTCTGAATCCATTCCTCTGTTGAGGGACATCTGGGTTCTTTCCAGCTTCTGGCTATTATAAATAAGGCTGCTATGAACATAGTGGAGCATGTGTCCTTATTGCATGCAGGTAAAGCCTCTGGGTATATGTCCAGGAGTGGTATAACAGGATCCTCCGGGAGTGTCATGCCCAGTTTTCTGAGGAACCGCCAGACTGCTTTCTAGAGTGGTTGTACCAGCTTGCAATCCCACCAGCAGTGGAGGAGTGTTCCTTTTTCTCCACATCCTTGCCAACACCTGCTGTCTCCTGTGTTTTTGATCTTAGCCATTCTGACTGGTGTGAAATGGAATCTCAGGGTTGTTTTGATTTGCATTTCCCTAATGACTAAGGATGATGAACATCTCTTTAGGTACTTCTCAGCCATTAGATATTCTTCAGGTGAGAACTCTTTGTTTAGCTCTGTACCCCATTTTTAATAGGATTAATTGGCTCTCAGGGGTCTAACTTCTTGAGTTCTTTGTATATATTGGATATTAGTCCTCTGTTGGATGTAGGTTTGGTAAAGATCTTTTTCCAGTTTGTTGGTTGCTGCTTTGTCCTTTTGACAGTGTCCTTTGCCTTACAGAAACTTTGGGCACAGGGAAAATTTCCTGAACAGAACACCAATAGCTTATGCTCTAAGATCAAGAATTGACAAATGGGACCTCATAAAATTGCAAAGTCTCTGTAAGGTTTTTATTTCTTAGAAATAGGCATCACTAGAAAACAGATAACATACTTCAATTCCTTACGTCTGAGTGCTGTGGAGACTAACTGATTGGTTGCCAGAAGTGGGGAAAATTAAAGCTTTCCTTCAGCAAATTACATTTAGAAGGATATATAAGAAATTTCCAGATGGAGAAGGTTGGGAAAGGACAAAAAATAAAAAAGACTTTGACAAACGGTGATGCAATCAGGGTTATATATATGTATATCATGCTGAAAAGCATGTGCCAGACACATGTAGAAACATTTCTTTGGCAAGGCTCAGACCTTATATGTAGTTCATGGGGTCTGCTGTTCATTCTATACGGCGTTCTCGAGCTCACCAAATTGATCTGGACTTTGTACAATGCATTGCTATGATAATTGGGCTCCAACTCAGTAAGAAGTATCAAGTTGAGATCTGGAAGAGGGACAGCAGACATTTGCATGGTAGTACATGCTCTGAGCTTAATGGGTGCTCTTCCAAATTAGCCAACTTCAGAGAAGTAAGGAGGAATGAAGAAAGGAACTGACTTAGTTTCATACAGTGATTCGGGGATGCAAGTTAAAGCTAAAACCTGAGTGGTGCTCCAGTGAATCCTCTTTCTGGAAGGATTTGTGGAGACATCTGAACAGAAAGCACATCAGAAAGGATATTGTATACCACCACAGTTCTATTGTAAACCACCACAGTTTTATCTTATTTGTTCTTGAGAGTTCTGTACATGTTTGGTTCATAGTTACCTTTTTCTACCAACCCCTTCCAGATCCACTTTTCCATTCCCACTCACCCACATTTATGTCCTCATTGTTGTCGATGTTTAAGTCTAATTTGTACTGCCTGCATGTTCGTGGATGTGTGACCTTCCACGGGAGCATAGCCATCTTACCAGCTGCTATACCTTTAAAAGAACAATCAGTCTCTTTCCTAGCAGTGATCAGTTATCAATAGCTCCTAGGCTATGGGTGGGATTCTGTGTTGGTTTCCCCTCTCCAGGTTGGGAATTTTGTCTGTTTTGAGTTTGCGCAAGTTTGTGCATGTTGTAATAATTGCTGAGTGTGTATCCATGCAGTGTTCTGAATAAACTATTTTCTTTGCAGTTAACCATCACTGCTGTGTCTTTCTTTTTCCACATCCCCTCTTTTGCAATGACCTTCAAGCCTTGAGAGAGGTATGTGTGAGATACAGATGTTCCATTTAAGGTGGACCATCCTGCTGTTACTTATCCTTTGTGCCAATTTTGGGTGTCTGTGTTAATTGCAAGCAGAAATGTCTCTGATGATGGTGTAGTGGCTATTCCTGGTTGTCAACTTGAATAAATCTGGAATGAAATAAATAAATAGGTGAATGAAAGGCTCACCTATAATCCTAATCTGGAGGCTCAGAGATACAAGTTTCTGACCTGGAAATCTTGATGCATAGTGACTATGAATTCCAGAAGTTAAGATTAGGAGATCTCTGAGTTCAAGGTCATTTGGGATTAAAGGCGTGGTGGCACATGCCTTTAATCTGGGCCACACCCTCTGCTGGAGACCTATATAAGGACATTGGAAGAAGGAAGATTCACTCTGGCTTTTCCTGGCCTGCCTCATGGGACTGAGCAACTGCTAGATCCTCGGACTTCCATCCACAGGTGCCTCGTTGGACTGAGAAACTGCTAGATCCTTGGACTTCCATCCACAAGTACTGCTGACTATTGTTGGGGAGCTAGACTACAAGCTGTAAGTCATCGACAAATTCCCTAACTATATAGAGACTACTCATACGTTCTGTGACTCTAGAGAGCCCTGACTAATACAAAGTATAGGTGATACATTTGTCAGTGGTATTAACAGTAAGTCATTAGGAGTCAATTTAATACTGTGTTCACTTAACAGATTAAAAATAGTGTGTTCTGCTTTGGGCCTATGGCCTGTCTATTCACAAGTCCTTGGTCTGATAATGGTATCAGGTAGAGGTTTCATCTTGTGAAGCAGGCTTTACATCCAGTTGGAAAGTGATCAGTTGCTCCCTGTGATTTTCATGCAACTATTTCATCAGTTGGCATTTTTTTTGCCAGACCAGTTCTTGTCGTAGCTCACAGAGTTCATAGCTCAGTATGACTGATGTTTACTTCCCCCCCCCCAGTAATGGTGTATAGTATTTTCCAGCACCATTAAAGCTGGTGAGGAATGAAGCTTCTAGGTGAATCACAGCTTGGTATCTCCACATTCTGTGATGCAAGTATTTGGCATCTTCTTCAATAGGGTGTTACCATAAAGTTCTTGGGAATAATCAATAACATTAGCTTTTCTGACTGTTAATGAATTTTTGTGCTGTACCCTGTATGTGGCTGTCCACATAATGCATATTTGATTACTTTGTATATGTCTTTTCTACAAATGTATACATACGCTCATTTCTCAAAACAGGAAATACTAGGTGGTAGACTATGTGTACTCAGACACCGGGATGATGTGAAAGAGTTTCTAAAGTAGTTGTATTAATTCACAGTACCAGATAGAATTCTAGTTCTGTTCATATTCTGTAAAACTGATTTAATCATTCTTTTAAAAGTTTCAGACAGTTTAATGTATGTACAAGACTTTATGACTCTGAGTTTAATGAGCAATTCTGTAATGTACCAAGACAATAACTTAGTGATACTTGGTGTCCTTTTAAACTAATTGTTCATATAAGTTACTAACTTAAAAATTGAGTTGACTACCATGTCCAGCCTGGTACCAGAGATCTTTCTCACTTGTGATGAGGGAATGAAGAAAAGACAAACATATACAGACTGACAGATGCCTAGAAATAGCTGGGGTTGTATGGACTTGGTTCTCTGATGGAGGAACTGTAGCACTCTAGAAGCTTCATGTATGAATTATGAACAGTTGAACAGGGAGAATGGGTTATTGCATAAACCCATATCCAGGAGGTAGGATTAGCTAATCTCAGTAGGAGCAGTCTCTGTAGGGTAATAATCTTTAAGCCATAACACCAAGGGAGGGGAGTTACAATGGACATATTCTGAACACACATCAACATATGCACAGGGACCAGAGGGTGGCCTTATTATTTATTTGAACCTCACCTTCAAGGGCCTGAGGCATTTGGTCCCTGACATGGCTTTGCCCATGTTAGTAGCTCAGGGCATCTCTGAGGACTCAGGACTTTCTCTACTCCCCACAGTTGACCTTTTTTTGGTAATATAAGTTAGATTAAAAAAAATGAATCTTAATACAAATTGTCAGTCAGATGTATTTATCAGTTAAGATTAGTGGTTTTAATTATCATCTTGGTATTACCTAGGCTTTCTCAGGAAAAGAGTCTCAATGAAGGATTGTTTAGGTTAGGTTAGCCTGAGGGTGTTTCTGTGGGGCATTGACTGACTGACTTCCTTCAGTGATGGAGGAAGTCTGGAACCTTGGACTGTCCAAGAGCAAAGAAAGATAGCAGAGCATTAAGCATTTGGACATTCAGTTTTTCTCTGCTTTTAGTTGCAGGTGAGATCTCACTAGTTGTCTTAAATTCCTGATGCCCTGATGTGATTGTTTGAATGAATGGAGTCCCATAGACTCATAGGAAAATGAATTATTTGAAAGGTTTAGGACATGTGACCTTGTTAGAGTAAGTGTGGCATTGTTGGAGAAAGTGTCACTGGAGGTGGGCTTTGAGGTTTCAGAAACTCAAGCCAGGTTAATTGATTCACATACACACTCTCTCTCTTCCTGCTGTCCAAGGAGTCATATGTAGAACTTTAAGCTTCTTCTCCCACACCATGTCTGTCTGTGTGTCACTGTGCTTTCTGCCATGCTTCCTACCATGGTGACAATGGACTAAACCTCTTAACTATAAGCCAGCCCTGACAAAATGTTTTTCCTTTGTAAGAGTTGTCATGAACATGATGTCTCTTCACAGCAATAGAAACCCTAACAAAGACATGTGACTCCCTTGCTGTGAAAAACAGTAGCCTGGAACTGTGAGCTAAAATAAATCCTTTCTCCTTAAGTTGCATTTTGTTAGGCTTTTTAAAAATTGAGCAACAGAAATGAAATGAAAATATTGCCACTATATTCTCAGATCCTTCACTCTCTTTGTGGTATATTTTGAGGGAAGTTCTTAATTTGACTGAAGGCCAATCTATCATTTTTTACTTTATGATTAGGTTCCTCGCCTCATTCATATGATGTATAACAGGTACTTGAGAGGTGTGGTTGCTGATTGACAGATATAAATGGGAGGAATGTGACTAATTACACAAGGGGAGGCAAAGGTACACACACCATCAGGATTGGGTAGAAGAACAGCACAAAGGCTATGGGGTCCATGAGTTTTATTATGAAGCTCACTGTAGAACAAGGAAACAGATGTAACTCCTTCATCTTGCACGAGAGTTGTTTTCTAAAACTTTAACCTCAAGACAAAACCTTGGGTACAGTCCAGGGTTCTGGTTTGACTTCTCATTTTCATTGTATATTTGTGCCCAATCTGAGACAAGGTGGGCAGTACTGAGTCAACAAGCTTCTGAAGTCTGAGAGTTTACAGATGGTCCAAAACCAAATCTAAATTGTTTTCAGGATCCACAGAGCCATTTGAGTCTATGCTTTTTATGTATTTTATGCTTATCGAATGTTTCTTGCTTTTCTGGTACATAATTATATCAAATAACAGCATGGAGACAGTTTAGAATTGTGCTTGGGTGAATGCCAGGTTTCTTTTTATTATTATTTTTATAATTATTTTTCTTTAAAGCATGGACTGTGTTTTGTATTTTACTTTAGTCTTTTAAATGCCACATTCATTTAATTGATACTATGTGATGTACATGACATTAAGTGTTGACTATGTGCTTCCACAGATGGGATTTCATTTCATCCCCACAACAGAGAATGTGTCGTTACTTTCTTACAGATAGGGAGATGGAGACTAGTACAGACAAACTTGCTGTCCAAGGTAATGTGGCTAATAAAAGATGGGGTCCAGAGTTAATTTAGATTTCTATTATGAAAACTTCTATAGCAACTCTGAATTATGAGATCAACAAGGCTCACAACAATAAGCTTCTATTTAATGTACCTAGTTTATAAGAATAGTGATTAAGAGATAAAATCCTTGAATAAAATCCTTGGATCATTTTTATGAGAACATAATCAAATTACTCAACCCCTGAACCTAATCTTTCTCAATTGTAAAATGGGATACTCAATGTAGAACTTAGAAAATTCTTCTTTATTTCTGTAAAATTGTATTTAACTCTGGTGTGTATGAGATAAATGTATCTATATATTATATATAATATACATTATAGTTTTGAGTGAGTGTAGGCTAGAGGACAATCTCAGTTGTCACTCCATTCATCCACCTCTATTTTTGAAACGTGGTCTCTCACTGGCCTGGAGCTCCTGATGTAGTCTAGGGAGTGATCCTTAGGGATTTTACTATTTCTGCCACCCCAGGTCAAGGATTACAATACCGCAACCCCACGCCTAGCTTTTATGCATGTGTTCTGTGGTTCTAACTGAGGTTCTCACACTTGCATATTCACAGAGCTATTCCCCCAGCCTTGCGGTTTATTCTTTCTTTCATCTGCACAGACAATTACTTTCCTATAGTGAATAAGTGAGTGAGTAAATAAAGAAGTGATGCTCTTTCTCAGCTTGCTTGGTGGCACATGCAGCCGCAGATCAGTTGAGTTCCTCCACAACACAATGCTGGGTGCGTGCTTTTGGTTGCAGGTCCCTCCTTCTCACTGCCATTTTCCATCCCCAAGTGACTTGAAGTCTTAGGCCACATCCAGCTTTTCTGTGGTGTTAGCTTGTGTTCCCATCTTCTCTCATAATGTGTATTTCCCCCCATAGTCCCTTGTTCTAAAAAAGCAGAGCTGATATTTCCTTTGTGGAATCAATCCTATCTTATATCTATAGCAGTTTGGCAGAGATAAGCCTGAACTCAGACTCCAGCTATTAAGAATGAGTCTTGCTTCTGATCAATATGAGAGCAGAATAGCAGATGCAGTCAATCAGGAGGAATAAAGGAACACATACTTATACTAACTAGAGTAATTTGAAAGAGGTATCTTACAAGTCTTGGTAAAGCAATAATAGACCATAAGCTTGAAGATACTGGAACAACTTTTGCTAGTTACAAATGGGAACTTGCCTGTTTTCATTAGCATAGAATGACAGAATGCCAAGGCAAGAACTAGATTAACAGACAATGCTCTGGTGGCTGAATTTTGAAGGCCGGGATCTAGAGATTCCCAATACACTCATTCTCTATGCACACAGGCTGGGTAAACCAATCACAGGAAACAATCATCATTCAACTCTTCTGAAGATTTCTATTACTTGGAATTGAGGCAACTGATAACGCATGGACCCCGTGCACAATTATTCACATAACACCTCTACATTAGGCATATGTGCTCTTTAGGATGATGTTTAGGAATGTAATGCCTGCTGGGGCTGCTCTGATTTGCCCCCTGAGCATATGTCCATTTTCTGAATAATTATCAGTAATGTGTTACTGTTTAATTATGCCTGCCTCTGACTAGACCAGGAAGCCAGTAAAATTTTGCTTAAAATTAACAAGAAGACCCAGGGTGCAACTTGATGTACTCAATTCTGAATCCTTGCTCAATTGCCCATGTAAAGATCAAATCACTAAGAACAAAAGCAGCAAGCTGTTTGGCATCGTGAGCAGGTTGTTGCATAATCTGTCCTCCAGCAGCATGTTTTTTGCTTTAATTTTAATTTTTATTTAAGAAGCAAAGTCACAGATCATCTGTTAGTTTGTTCCTCTATGATTACTGCTGAACCAGAGGCATGTTGGAAAGACAGAGAGCTGACCTTCTCGTTATAGTCTCCTAACTTTGGTCCTGCATTCCCTTCCCACTTCTCTCTTACTCTCCTTTTTTTCCCTTCCTGTAAAGATGAAATATTATGCTGACATGGACCCTGTCAGGACACTCACTTAAATGATTATCACCCTTTAAAAACTCCAAGACTCCCACGAGTGAGGAGCCTGCAGATTAATGATAAACTTCTTGCTGTGTGGTTGCTTTGTCATCATGGTCACTGTCCTGGTATCACTAAGATAATAAGAGGTCGGGATCTTAAAACAGACAGGCTGAGGTAAGCTATCAGACACACTCTTGATCAAGTTTGTATGCCTAGCAAGTTACCCAACTTCTGTAAGACTTGGTTTCACCTCTCCACAATAGGATGAAATGTCTACCAGCATGGGCAGTTGTAAGGACTAAATGAGTTCATGGATTTAAGAATTCAATACTGCTCCCACTAGAGAGTCATTCCCCAACAAATGACAGATTTTGCATTGTCCCTAGTATTTTTATTCCCATGTGTCTAGAAATACAGGATAGGATGCTAAGCCATGCATCCCCCAAGACTCAACATAAAGGTTGCTATCAGTTTCAAATGGACTTTGTTTTGTTATTCTCCATAGCTTATTTGTTCTTCCTTTATTTTAGTGAACATATTAGTTATTTTACAAGCTTTTCTGATTTCTTTATAGACAAGCACATCCCTTCTAACTTTATCACCAGTTCTTGGGTGTGTGTATGGTCCACTAACTTTTAAAAAATTAATCGTTATATACTTGAGTCACTCACATTTGATGGCTTTTTCTGACTCTCACTGAGAAGTGATTGTAGAGGGTCAGAGATACAACAATTGCATCAATCCAGGGGAGGAACAATCGCTTCCAACCCCAGCTGTTATTTGTGCCTAGCACTGTGCAATGAAAGAAGAAAGGGGTTAAAAAGAAGTAAAGATAAGAATCATAAGAAATCCAGCAGCTAGGCAGGACTTTCAGAGGAGGGACATCAATCCACCCACTAATCTTCAACCCCAAATCTGTCTTGCCTACAGAGATAAAGTTATAGCTGAGACTGAGGGAACAACCGACCAATGACTGCCCCAACTTGAGATCCATCCCATGTGAGAAAGTCAACCCCTGACACTATTAAAAATACTCAAGAGGGAGGGAAGGGGGCTTATGGGACTTTCGGGGAGGGAGGAAACGGGAAAGGGGAAGTGATTTGGAATGTAAATTAAAAAAATAAAATAAAATTAAATTAAAAAAAAAAAAAGAAAACTACAAAAAAAAAAACCTCTGCTATGCTTGCAGACCAAAACCTCGAGTAACGGTCTCCTGAGAGTCTTCATCTACAAGCAGATGGAGGCAGATAGAGAGCCCCACAGTCAAATACCAGGCAGAGCTCAGGAAGTCTTGTGGAAGAGTCGGGGATAGAACTAAGCAAGTCGGAGGGGACACCACAAGATACAGAGCCAACCAACCAGGGAATGTGCAGTAGCTGGACCTAGACCCCTTACATATTTGTAGCAAGTGTGCAGCTTGGTCTTCATGTGGGTCCCCTAACAAGTGGAGTGGGGCTTGTCTCTGACTCTGTTGCCTGCCATTGGATGCCCTTCCTCCTATTCTGACTGCCTGGTTGGGTCTCAATGAGAGAAGATGGGACTAATCCTGCAGGGAATGGATAAACCATGGTCGAGTGGTACCCAAGGGGGGCTTCCCCTTCTCTGAAGAGAAGGAAAGGGGGCAATGAGGGAAGGGATTTGAAAGGGTGGGACTGGGTGAAGAGGAGGGAGAGAGGGAGGCTATAATCAGGATGTAAAATTAATTTTAAAAAGTATTGGGAATAAAAATCAAAGCACAAGCTTTTCTATTTCATGATTAATTCAACTATAGTTTTATGGTTGATGTGGCCTGTAGATGGCTCCATTTTCTTAAAATAAAAGCTGAAAACTTATGTATTTTCTAGATTTTTTTCCCCCTGTAGATCTGGACTTCCCAGACTGAGGTGATGGGTTCACATAAATTAATACGCATTTTACACTTTATTTGTTCAGTTGGTTTCATATGCTTAGGATCATATTTCTAAGACAAATAGTTCATTTCGAATCACTAAGAACCATTAAGAAACTTGAATGTGGATTGAAAACTTCTGTAGCTTGGTTATGTTAAAAGATTCCCTAAAGTATTTACATTCACTCACTCACTTAATGAATGGCTACTGTGTTTTGAGAACAGTACTACTGAGTCAATGAAGAAGATTTTATGGTGAATGAAGTATTATTCTAAGTTGCATCTCTTGTAAGAGCACCAAGACACACATTTGTGGATGAAATTTATTAATAATCTTCACATGCCCAAAACAATGACTTAGCAGGCTGTATGAAAGAACCATGTATATATCAGGAGGCTGTACATCTAAAGATGCAACAAACCATGGAAGAATAAATATGTATAAATACAGTGATAAATATGTATTTGATTCTGTGATAAATATGTATATACCTTTATTTTTTGTTGTCCATACTAAATGTTGTAGTACTATTGCCCATATGTGCAGCATAATTTATAGAACCGTTACACCATGCTGAGGATAATAAGTAATAAAAGTTGATTTCAAAGCTGTTGGTGGATGTACTTATGCCATATATGAATGCTCTGTGATCTTTTTTTTTAAAGCCCAAGAGGACTAGAACAGAGATTTTATTAAAAACAAAACTGACTTGGCTGCTTATCCAAATCGTTCTCCATCCAGATAAAGTAAGCAGCACGAGCCCTCAGTGTTATAATCATAGTTTATATGGACTAACAAAGAGCTTTAAATACACAAGCCTAATGTATGATATGTACAGCCTCAGATATTTTACAATTTCTCTGTAGTCTTGGTAGTGGAACATTTTTTTTGCTAAAACCAATGACACTAAAATGACAGAATTCTTGGGGACATTTCTATGATCTTTATATAAGGGAACTTGAGTACCTGTGGATTTGGGGACCGTGTGAGGGACTTGAGAGTAATGTTCCATTAATTCTGAGAGGTGACTGCAAATTCTAGAGTTGAAATATCCGACTATTGCAATGTGGTGTTATTCACATTTTGTAGATGGTGAACTAGACAGAGTCATGAAGTAACCACTCTAAGTCCAATTTGGAGTTTTTCTTTTAGGCACTAGTCTTTCCAAGTTATTTGAGTTCAGACCACTTTCTCAGTATCCTGAAGACCTGTAGTATCTGGAGACCTGAGCTTGCTTTGCTAAACAGACCTCACTGAAGTTTGGCTCCCTACCCTTGTTGTTCTTTATTTACTCTGCATTTATCTCAAAGTTTATCCCCTTTGTCAAGTTATTTTAGATTATGTTTCTCCCCCCACCTGCCAGTTATACATTCTGAGTGTGTTTATTTCAGCTTAAAGAAAAATAGAAGACCTCCTTGTGGGAGAGAGAGAGAGAGAGAGAGAGAGAGAGAGAGAGAGAGAGAGAGAGAGAGAGAGAGAGAGAGAACAGGGTTACTAGAAATGTTTAAATGGCAGAAGGGTTTCCATAGAATTTCTAGAAAGAAGTATCTATAGTGGACTCAGAGTGAGTTCTTTTGAAAAGTTCACATCTTCAGGACTTCAGATTTGGGGCCAGTGCAGGAGACTATTTCTTTTTAGACTTTCGTAGTCTCTGTCTGCCTGTTCCCCTTCTCTGAGTCCTTTATTTCCTCTCTTCCTCTCTACACATCCTTTTCTAAGTGGATCGGTACTTTCAACAGAGACCAATGACACACCAGCAACACCAAGTCCTACTTCTTTAGTGACAGGGTGTTCAGGTGCTCTCTGCACCCTACCTAGTTAGGAAAGACATTTCCTAGCCATTCTGTATAGTTGTCATAGGCATGTCAGTGCTGATTATTCAGGTAGACATGAAGGGTTTCTTTTGTATTTTTGTTATAAAAAATGAGTATATCTACAATATCTTTGCATCTTAGTTTATTGTATCACATAGAAGGTGATATGAGGTAGAACAATCACCTGCAGAACTACTATCAAAATTGGACATTTGTACTGCCAAGATTTCGCTTTAATTCTTGGACCCCTCTCTGTGAGAGAAACAAATTCGTTCCTTGCTGAATGCTACATCTTAGGGTTACTACTTTGAATTTATTTTTCAGAATTAATTCTTTCTTTTAAGGGTCAAGTTGCTATCTTAGCATATATGTAAGTCAAAGTGAATTAAATTTAGCCTGAAGGGATCCTTTTTAGGGCACATGATATTTGATAAAATAGGTCATATGTAGTACTTTGAAAGAGACTGTGAACAAATATAACCTATCTCTATCAAACTATCTGGGAAAAGTCAACACTGTTTCAGTGGTCTGAGTGCCGTTCTTCTGAGTTAGAACAGATAAACTGCTAGAATTAGTGCTGATTGGAGGAAAGGCACAGAGGTGGGGCCTTTAGTCTTTATTCACTCCTCCCAGTATATGTGATTGTTCAGAAAATGGAAATGAGCCCAGCTCAAATCCAGGACAGCAGTGTATTCAGCTCTCTTAAATTGGTTACTTAAAATAGTCTTAAAGTTGATACAATGAAATTGAAAGAGATATATGGTAAAGAAACTCTTGAGCTATGGTAGCACATAATTACAGTGTGTGTGTGTGTGTGTGTGTGTGTGTGTGTATGTGTGTGTATGTGTGTGTGTGAAATTTGCAATGTGTGTGTGTTTGCATACTCATTGGGGGTAAGCTACTAGAAACAGAAGTCTTGATAACACATGGAATTCAGAATGTACAAGAAATCTAGGAAAAATATTAAATAATATCTTGTTTATTTTGATATTCTGAAAAACATACTATATTTTACAGGATTAACTGAAAAATGTATCCTATTTCTACCTATATAATATTTACTTATTAAGGAATATATATCTTAAGTTTCACACCTACACGCATAGGTATGCTTGTACATATATTGTTAGAATATATATATATATATCCATATTCCATATATTTGTATATCTGTATCTATTGGCTATTATATACATATACATCTATATATCTAGTATCTGTCTATATGCATATATATATGTATGTGACAGAGAGAGAGAGAGCGAGCGAGAGAGAGAGAGAGAGAGAGAGAGAGAGAGAGAGAGAGAGAGAGAGAGGGTGAGGAAGGGAGAACGGGGAGGGATAGAGAGAGGAAAACTTTTTAAAATAAGAGATTTTCTCCCATGACTTGGGGAGTTATAGGAACTTATGATCTTTTATTAGCAAGTTGGAAGCCCTGTGCATCCAAATGTGTAGGTCCGGATGATCTCCAAAGACCTGGGGACCAGAAATACTGATAACCTAAGAGAAAGATAGAATCAACATTACAATTTAATCAAAGAACACATTCAACCTTTTGCCTTTTCTTTTTTTATAATCAAGCCCTTGAAGGATTGCATGGCATCTACCACACTGCAAAAGGTGGATTTCATTTGTTCAGTTTATGACTTCAACTACTGATCTCTGCAGGTGACACTCCCACAAACACAACCAGAAAGAAACATTTTATTGGCTAAGTACCATCTGAATCTATCTAGTTAACAAGCATTAAGTTTGGACATTACATACACCCCAACAACAATGTGGATGGCAAAGTTAATGTTTAGAATTTGGAATTTCTTTGTAGTAGTGTGTGCACATCGAGTACAGGACTCTATGCTCATTGCCCCAGACTTGGTTCTGTCCTCAGACTTATTTTTACACAGTTTTAAGAGACTTGATACACATGGAGATACTTTATGCCTTACATCCACCTATAGGACTCACATACAACACAACCTCTTCAACCATCACAAACAGCTGGAATGTTTAATGTTTAATGTTTACTTTAAGTGGTACTTATGTGGCACAGATTTCTAGGCAACATGTGGTATAATTGAATATATCTTCTCTCTCTGCATTCTATTCCTTTAATGTTATTTTACCATTGTAGCAATTGACAACAAAAGCTGTTAGAAGCCATGCATTTAACATACTGAATCAAAATTTGTTGACATGTTTGTAGAATATGTATGTGTTTTTGGAAATAGAGCCAATGTGTATATTCATACATGTGTTTCAGAGCAATTGCCTGTCTTACATGAAGGACATGTTTGATAGAAAAAAGGGAGTGTTTGATGAATATTCAGAAAGAATATATATGAATAAATGAATGAACAAATATATTCTCATTGTGTTAGGCTGTATGTAATAAATTTAAAATGTATCAAGTTGTCAAGTGGATCCCATCTGGGAGCCCACACTAATACTTGGATAACTGGATAAGAACAGAGGGTTCAGAAATCTATTACCAAGGCAAAGATTGACCTGGTTTACATTAAAATTTCCTCGTATGTACTGTTTTGTTTCAGTACTTCGACAAACTCAGGTTTAAGGAAAGGATGTATTTTCTTCAGGAACTTTCTCTCTCTCTCTCTCTCTCTCTCTCTCTCTCTCTCTCTCTCTCAAGCTTGCTTTTGCAAGCTTTCTAAAAGCAACAATCGGAGATCATGTGTAGAGTTCTCAAAGTGTTTGGGCTAAAGAGAGCATCTTTGTGTGAGGGTAGTCATCAGCAGTAGTTACTGCAGAGGCATGGAAGATAAGACGATCACATTGTGAGGATTAGTGACACTGAAATCTTTCCATGTTCCATTCCTGTATCCTTGTTCTCTCTAGGAAAAAAAAAACACTCAGACGGCATACAGTGTATCTTTATTTTTACATTTCCAGCATTACTTTCTTTATGCACATATACTGAAACCATCTGTCTAAATTGTGGCAAAATCTGCCAACTCCAGATTGGCCTCATTAGTCATTTGAGAACACATAAACAGAGGGATTATGGATAAATAAATAGATCTTGGCTAGCTCGTGCTATTCTGGGAAGGTTTTCTCCTCATCAGCATCATGCCAGATATGAAAAGGCACAGGGTTGTATCTCTAAGACATTGTGAGGAGTTTTCAGGCAGAATGTAGATAAGAATTTCTCAATAACTCACATGATCCCTTATCACATTAGTGTGCTGTCTCAAATTTATCACCTTAAAAACCCTCCGAGTCCTTGAAGGGTAAAATTCCCCTATATGTCCATAAGCACATGCAAGGGAGAGATAAGACAGGCAGCAAAGTGGTTGGGGTATTATTGCCATAAATGGCCATTTGAGGGTTTTTAAATTTGTTCTATGCACATACAATTGCAAATTAACAGTAAACAACTTCCCTCTGTATTGCCAACCACTACTCTGCCTCTTGGTTGAGTACCAGGAGTTTAGAGGATAGGCCTTCCTATCTAGAGGCTTATAGTTCCCAAACTGGAGAAACTGAGGTACTTGGCTCCAGCATTTGAAAGTCAGAGACGTGAAGCTCTTGCTGTATTGCTCTGGGCTTTGAATACTGGCAGTCTAGGACTCAGCAGTGAGTAGTACCGCTTCTGGGCTACTGGGACCCATGCCTCTTTATCCTTGGTGGTGGCTCTCAAGACTGCTAATGGTCACTATGGCTTGCAGTTATTGCTTTGGGCCCTTTTGGAGCTTCCTGTTTTCAAGGCTCCCTGGACCTCCATAGCTGCCCGCTCATTGATGCTGGGTGGGTCTTAGGCTACAAAACCCAGGACTTTTTGCTTGTTTGTACAAACAATTCACTTAGTCCACTCACTCTGTGGTAAGGACTTCAGAGAAACCTTTATTGTGCCTAATATTTCAAATGTATTTTTCAGGAGGTTTCTCACTGTCTGCTTTTGTCCTTTTGGAATTTTGTTCTGTAACTTCCATATTGGTTACAAAGAGATTTGTACCCTGAAGGATGAGAGACCATGTGGAGGAAAATTAGGTGACTTCAGCTATTCACAAGCATAAGTTGTTGTAGATGAGGGAGACCAACTTAGAACCTGAAGCCTACTGATGCCTGTAGATATCTGGGCTGCATTAGTGAGCCACACAAAAGAGCAGAATCGCATAGTCATGACCTCAAGCATAAGTAATACATTGATATGTCACCAAGTTTCGATGTTTTCTTCTTGTCAGCCTTTCTTGCCCCATGGGCTGTTATTTCATTTTTATGTGACATTTGGATTCCATCAGTATTTGTGGATTCTTGAGATATTTAATGTTCAATGTTAAGTAATAAATAATCAAGTTAGATGAATCGTGCATAAAAATTCATTTCAATATGATACCTAATGAAGTTCTTTAAACCCACCAGAATAGAAGTGAATAATCATTACTGAAAAGTTAAACACCAAACTTACTGCACATAAGCAAGTCATTTCAAACATATTAAATTTTATGTTTGCAATAATTCAGAACTTTTATGGTTGAAAAGTTTTATTCAATATGACAATGGAGACTACTTCAGTGAGAAATTTTTGAAAAAAATTATTTATTATTATAAATAGATAATATGTAACACTTAAATAACCTGATAATGGAGATTATATTCTTACTTTCAAACTTCGTAAATTATTTATTACATTAGTATTCTAAAAGTAATTGAGTGCTCTAATAACTTCTTTTAATTTTGTTATTAAGTGTGTGTGCTTGTGTGTATATGTGTGTGTGTATATGTATGTGAGTGTGTATATGTGTGTGTGCACATACATGCATGTGTTGAGACTATTCCCAGACCATCACATATGCTAGGCAATTGTTCTAGGCTTAACTTGTCTGGATCTTTCTAGGGGTTCCCCTGACTCCCCACTGAACACTGCAACATATTTCTATTCATTCTTCTAGTGCTCTGGGCTATTCTCTTGTATCCCCCATACCTGATTCTGCCCTCCTTCCTTTCTTCTCCCCTTCCCTATCCCACCTAGGTCGCTCCTTCCCTCTGCCTTCCATGATTATTTTGTTCCTCCTAAGTGGAATTTAAGCATCCACACTTGCGCCTTTCTTCTTTTAAGTTTCATATGGTTTGTGAGTTGTATCATGGATAATTTTTACTAATATCCACTTACCAGTGAGTACATCTTGTGTATATGTCCTTTTTGGTCTGGGTTACCTCACTTAGGATGATATTTTCTAGTTCCATCCATCTGCTTTCAAAGCTCATGATGTTCTCATTTTTTAATAGTTGGGTAGTATTCCATTGTGTAAATGAACCCCATTTTCTGTATCCATTCTTCTGTTAAGGGACATCTGGATTGTTTCCAGATTCTGGTTATTATAAATAAGGCTGCTATGTACATAGTGGAGCATGTGTCCTTATGGTATGGTGGAGCATCTTTTGGGTATATGCCCAGGAATGGTACTGAATTTATCCTGAAAAAATCTACACAAAAAGGATACACATTTTTGGTTCAGAAATGATCAATATTTTCAGTGATAAGGGAACTTTTTTTTACTTGTTTAAATTCTAAGGCAGTAAAAAAAATATACATTATATATTAGTAGAAAATCAAAACAGAATGTATTAGCTGAAGAAGTGAAGAAATCATACCAGATCACAATCAGTTTATTCACATCAAACCTCAAAACATGGGTTTTACAAAAAATCCTCTTAGAAAATTTCCTGATTGTTGGGGGTCAATGGAGACTTTTCCTTTAGTTATGATAGAGTTAAAAAAAACCTTTAATGATATTAATTCAGTTTGCCATGGGAGGCACTTAGCACAGAGCCAACCAAATTGTTCTCCCCATGGAAGCTGGTGGGAACAGCTTTCATTTTGTATTGTTAAACGACAATTTGGTAACAACAGGCAAGACATGGCAGCTGAAGGGACCGAGAGACCATTGTTGCCAAGCTGTAATGGTGAAGCTGTAATGACCCAGCACAGCCAAAAACATATTCCATAGGCTTGCACAGTGGGCATGTGGCTTGTGATAATAACGGTTTATTCTTATGTGACACATTTGTAACAAGTTAACTGCCTTAGGTTGACAAAGAAGTGGCTCTAAATGAGGGATACACAGTTTTTCAGTCCCTTAAATTCAATACTCAAAACTTCAAAAGCAAAGTGTTGGCAGGCTTGGTTTCTCCCAAGGCTTCCATCTTTGACTTGTCGATGCCCTTTCTTTTGCTTTCTCCATGAAGCCTTACTTCTCTAGGGGTGCTTGCATCCATGTTGTCTCTGTGTATTTTTCTAATCTGTTATGTGTTTAGCTATAGTCAAAAAGTAATAGCCTGTGCGTGAGAGTTTTGTGCATGTGAAACGCAGAGAAAGTCATTGAAAGAACAGGCATGCCAAATTCCATCTTACCGCTATTGACTTAGAAATAAAAGTTGGATGTTAGCTGATTGCTAAGGAGACATAAATTAAAAAGTTGAATCCATAAGGACAGTGGCACATTGCCTTATGAATGTGAGTCTGTCACTAGTAGGCTGGCTAGATGGTCAAGGTGGATCTCATGGGAGAAGATAGTAGACTCTTTACGATGTCTGAGCTCAATGGCAGGACCCAGCTTTTGTGGATATGCACTCAAGCTACATGATGAGGTATTTTGTTAAAATTATGCTATGTATTCCTCTTGCTCCAGGCAAAATAGCAGGAGTCTGGTGATGTCAAAGGATAACTTTTGGGAACTAGTCCTCTTCTTCCACGGTGGGACCCAGGAGTGGAACTCAGCTACTTAAGTTTGTCTGCCAAGGGCTTTTGCCGATTGTCATGTCACCAACCCAGTGACATATCTTCTAAGTTGTAGTTTTATATTAAAGCTATAAGTATATATTTTAGATGTTTAGAGTTAAACATTTTATAAGATTAAGAAAGAAAATAATCCTTGACCTGTTCTTTCTTTCCAAATAGTAACTACATTACCTACTTGAACTAGATATTTTAGTATTTGCCTATTTGAACTGAATTATTTGATATGTATTTCTATTTTTAGAAAACATATCTGTGCTACATCCTCCTGATAGTTCACTTTTACAAAATATTTTATTTACTGTCTACCATGACTAATGAAGATGAAATTCTTTTTCTGGTCATATTCTTAAAATTGTATTGTATATTCATATGATTTGGGGGTAGGAGTTAGTTCTATACTGATATTTATTTGGGTTCCCATACTGATATTTATTTGGGTTCAAGTTTTGTCTCTTTTTAGATTTTATAGTTTAGATACAATTATAATCAAGATTCAAATTAGATCTTATTGCCTATAAAATAAAATTTGTTGGAACAAAAAATTAATGTGACCAGAAGTATAATGAAAATAGAAATACTGACTTCTGAAGTCTTTTGGAGGATATTGAATTAAGCAAGGTGGTACTTTGTGAATAACCAGGAGTTATTTAATAAGACTTGGTAAATCTTTCTTGGTCTATTTCCCAGAAACTGAGAATGAAAAGCTTTCTTGACTCGAAACCAAATCACTTCATTCTTTCTCGTTCTTGGCTTTACACAAAATAAAAAGAGGAAATGACTAAATTGATGGTTGAGGCAATATTAAAATAATTTAAAATGATAGGTCTCTGTGTGAATGTGGGCCTAGCCTGGGGGGCAAGGGGGTGGAAAACAGTGAAGCAGAAAATGTATCTTATTTCATTCTACCTTTCATATGTGAACAGAATTTACACACACACAAACACACACATGCACACACACATGCGCACACACACACATGCACACACACACATGCACAAACAAGCTTATGCACAAACATACACAAGCATGCACCCCCACACTCAAGCACATGCATGCACACACACAAACATGCACACACATGCATGCACACACGTAAACATGCACACGCATGCACACGTATATATACACACATACAAACATGCACATGTATGCATACACACACTCAAAAGAATACACATGAGACTATCAACAGTATCTATGATAGATCACACTCATTTATGGTCACTTCTGCTAATCATAAAAACCTATCTTATTAATACATAAGTTTGAAAAATAACTTTTGTTCGATTAAATATCAAGATTTTAACACACATTTCCTTCTGTTTTATGTGTTCTAATGATAATTATATTTGTGGTGCACTCAAAAGAATTCTTGATATTTAAGGCTGAAAATTATTTGAAACGTTTGTGGAGAAATGTCTGATAAGGATGACTTTTAAGAATGGAACACTTTCATGCTAGGATGATTGAGGGAGTGCACAGATGTATGTGCATGTGTGTGTGTGTGTGTGTGTGTGTGTGTGTCTGTCTGTCTGTCTGTCTGCCTGTCTGTGTGTTTGTGTCTATCTGTCTGAGTGTGTGTTTATATATGTCTGTCACTCTCTGTGTGGGATTCTGTATGTGTTTGTGTTGGTCTTACTTTTTATGTCTTCTTTTCACTCATTTTAGGTTTCCTTTAATGATTCGATTTCTTGTCTTGAACTTTTTTTCATTTTATTTCATTGTTTCTTTGCCTTTTCCTAGATTTTGCTAATGGATATATTCACATCTTCTTTAAGGACCTCTAACACCTTCATAATAGCTATTTTGAAGTCCTTGTATGGTGGTGCTTCAGCTATATTGCATTTTTTTAGGGCCTCCTTAGTAGGATCATTGAACTCTAGTGGAGGCTTATTGTGAGATTAACTAACCTTAACTAACCAATATCTGATTAGATTTAAGGCCCATTCCCTTAGATAGACCCCATCCCTGACACTGCTCAAGTGGCCAAGAACCTTAGGCTAGATAGATCAGGGACCTAGGGGAAAACCAAATACTACTGTTCTGCTGAAATACCAACAAAATGAGTCTGAGTGACTTCTGCTATACTCATAGTCAGTGTCTTGCTCAGCCATCACCAGAAAAACTTCCTTCTACAGCAGGTGGGAACAAATACAGGTGCCTACAGCCAGACATCCCAGAGAGTGAGAGACTTTTCAACACTGAGTCCTAGCTGGGATATTTCCATCAAACCCCTCTACTCATGGCTCAGGGAACCCTGCTGAAGAGGAGACAGAAGGAGTATAAGAGCCAGAGTGGCACACTGGGCGGGAGCCTACCAGCTTTCCTTCCGCGACCTCTGTTCCCGCAGACTGCACTGAAGCAACAGGTACCCACGCTCTATCCCCAATATAACATCACTTGGGACATGGCCTGTTGGGGCTTCCGTCTGCGCCCAAGAACGGGTCAGCGCTGTGGTCGTCTGGGTGCCAGATCGGCAGGCCATCGCGTCTGCAGGGTGAGCGGCGCCACGGAGAGTGCCCTCCGCCATCTTTGCTCCAGTGACTGGGAAGTTGGGACAGCCAGGTTCTGAGACAGACAGGCATAATATCCCTTGGGTCTCGGGCGGCTTGTGTGTATGCGGCTCCCAAGTGCTGGGCTGATCTGCAGTAACCAGCGCGCCAGCTCTGCTGTGGGACTTCTGCCTGACTGAGGGACGCCCCCTCCCCCCCTAGGAGAGATCACACACCCCTGCACAGGGCAGGAGCCTACCAGCCTCCCTTTGGCGACCTCTGCTCCAGGAATCCACTAGGCTGAGCCTTTGGATGTGCAAGGCCTCCCCAATATAAGATCACTTGGGGCAAGGCACATTAGGGCTCCAAAGTCACTCAGGAGCAGGCAGGCCCCAGAAATCGTTGCCAGGGGAATCCTGGTAATCCAGAGGGGGCAGAAATAGCTTTGCAGGCTCACAGGAGGTCCAACCAATAGCCAGTGGCAGCAGGACCAACTAACACCAGAGGTATCCAGATGGCAAAAGGCAAACGTAGGAATGTTACTAACAGAAATCAAATGTGGGACCATCTGAACCCAACTCTCCAACAGCAGCAAGTCCTGGATACCCCACCACACCCGAAAGACAAGATCTGGATTTAAAATCACTTCTCATGATCCTATTAGAGGATCACAAGAGGGACACAAATAAATCTCATAAAGAGTTACAGGAGACCATGAATCAACGGTTAGAAGCCCTTACAAAGGAAACACAAAAATCGCTTAGAGATATGCGGGAGAACATGGATCAAAAGATGGAGGCGCACAAGGAGACAACACAAAAATCGCTTAATGAGATGAATCAACGGGTAGATGCACTCACAAAGGAATCACAAAATTGGCATAAAGAAATGCAGAAGAATATGGGTCAACAGATGGATAAGGAGGCAACACAAAATTTGCTTAAAGAAATGAATCAACGGTTAGATGGCCTTACAAAGGAAACGCGAGAACTGCTTAAAGAAATGCAGGAGACGATGGATCAACAGATGGAATCCCATGAGGAGGAAACACAAAAATCACTCAGAGAAATGCAGGAGAACGTGGGTCATCAGGAAGAAATCCTGAAAGAGGTAATGCAAAAATACCTTAAAGAAATACAGGAAAATACAAACAAACAAGTGAAGGATCTCAGCAAATCCATCCAGGAACTAAGAAAGGAAGTAGAAACAACTAAGAAATCACAAAAGGAGACAACTTTGGAGATAGAAAACCTTGGGAAGAAATCAGGAGTCATAGATGCAAACATCAACAATAGAATACAAGAGATGGAAGAAAGAATCTCAGGTGCTGAAGATTCCATAGAAAGCATCGATTCAACAGTCAAAGAAAATGCAAAATGCAAAAAACGCGTAACCCAAAACATCCAGGAAATCCAGGACACAATGAGAAGACCAAACCTAAGGATTATAGGTATAGATGAGAGTGAAGATTTGCAACTTAAAGGGCCAGTAAACATCTTCAACAAAATTATGGAGGAAAACTTCCCTAACCTAAAGAGAGAGATGCCGATGAACGTACAAGAAGCCTACAGAACTCCAAACAGACTGGACCAGACAAGAAATACCTCCCGTCACATAATAATCAAAACACCGAATGTTCTAAACAAAGAAAGAATACTAAAAGCAGTAAGAGAAAAGGGCCAAGTAACATATAAAGGAAGACCTATCCGTATCACATCAGACTTCTCACCAGAGACTATGAAAGCCAGAAGATCCTGGGCAGATCTCATGCAGACACTAAGACAGCACAAATGCCAGCCTAGATTACTCTACCCAGCAAAACTCTCAATCACCATAGATGGAGAGACCAAGATATTCCATGATAAAACCAAATTTTCACAATATCTTTCCACAAATCCAGCCCTGCAACGGATAATAGGTGGAAACCTCCAAAACAGGGAGAGAAACAACACCCTGGAAAAAATGAGATAACAACCTTCTTGAATCAAACCCAAAAGTAGATAACCACTCAAACATAAAGATAGCGTCAAGAATGGCAGATGGCAATAATCACTATGCCTTAATCTCTCTTAATATCAATGGTCTCAATTCCCCAATTAAAAGACATAGACTAGCAGACTGGATACGTAAACAGGACCCAGCATTTTGCTGCATGCAGGAAACGCACCTCAGTGTCAAAGACAAACACTACCTCAGAGTAAAAGGCTGGAAAACAATTTTACAAGCAAATGGCCCCAAGAAACGAGGTGGAGTAGCCATCCTAATATCAGATAAAATTGATTTTCAACCTAAAGTCATCAAAAAAGACACAGAAGGACACTGCATACTGATCAAGGGAAAAATCCACCATCAAGAACTCTCAATTCTGAATATCTATGCTCCAAATGCAAGGGCACCCTTATTCGTAAAAGAAACTTTACTAAAACTCAAAGCACACATCGCACCGCACACAATAATAGTGGGTGACTTCAACACCCCGCTCTCTGAAATGGATCGTTCAGGAAAGCAGAAACTAAACAGGGACACAGTGAATCTAATTGAAGCCTTGGACCAACTGGAACTAACAGATATATATAGAACATTTCATCCTAGAGCTAAAGAATACACCTTCTTCTCAGCTCCTCATGGTACCTTCTCCAAAATTGACCATATAATTGGTCACAAATCAGACCTCAACAGATATAAGAAGATAGAACTAATCCCATGCCTCCTATCAGATCACTATGGAATAAGGGTGGTCTTCAATGGCAACAAAAACAAAAGAAAACCCACGTACACATGGAGGCTGAACAATGCTCTACTCAATGATAACTTGGTCAAGGTGGAAATAAGGAAAGAAATCAAAGACTTTTTGAAAGTTAATGAAAATGAAGGCACAACATACCCTAATTTATGGGACACAATGAAAGCAGTGCTAAGAGGAAAATTCATAGCCCTGAGTGCCGCCAAAAAGAAACGAGAGACAGCATACACTAACAGCTTAATGGCACACCTGAAAGCCCTGGAACAAAAAGAAGCAAATACACCAAAGAGGAGTAGAAGGCAGGAAATCAGCAAACTCAGGGCTGAAATCAATCAAGTAGAAACAAATAAAACCATACAAAGAATCAACAAAACGAGGAGTTGGTTCTTTGAGAAAATCAACAAGATAGATAAGCCCTTAGCCAGACTAACCAGAGGGCACAGAGATAGTATCCAAATTAATAAAATCAGAAACGAAAAGGGAGAGATAACAACAGAAACTGAGGAAATTCAAAAAATCATCAGATCCTACTACAAAAACCTGTATTCAACACAACTAGAAAATCTTGAGGAAATGGACAATTTCCTTGACAGATACCAAGTACCAAAATTAAATCAGGATCAAATAGACCATCTAAACCATCCTATAACCCCTGAAGAAATAGAAGTTGTCATTGGAAGTCTTCCAACCAAAAAAAGCACAGGTCCAGATGGTTTTAGTGCAGAATTCTATCAGACCTTCAAAGAAGACCTAACACCAATACTCTTCAAACTGTTCCACAAAATAGAAACAGAAGGAACACTACCCAACTCGTTCTATGAAGCCACAATTACTCTAATACCAAAAGCACACAAAGATCCGACAAAGAAAGAGAATCTCAGGCCAATCTCTCTTATGAATATCGATGCAAAAATACTCAATAAAATTCTTGCCAACTGAATCCAAGAACACATCAAAACGATCATTCACCACGATCAAGTTGGCTTCATCCCAGGGATGCAGGGATGGTTCAATATAAGGAAATCCATCAATGTAATCCACTACATAAACAATCTCAAAGAAAAAAACCACATGGTCATCTCATTGGATGCTGAGAAAGCATTTGACAAAATTCAGCATCCTTTCATGCTAAAGGTCTTGGAAAGATCAGGAATTCAAGGCCCATATCTAAACATAGTAAAAGCAGTTTACAGCAAACCGGTAGCCAGCATCAATCTAAATGGAGAGAAACTTGAAGCAATCCCACTAAAATCAGGGACTAGACAAGGCTGCCCTCTCTCTCCATATCTTTTCAATATAGTACTTGAAGTTCTAGCTAGAGCAATTAGACAACAAAAAGAGGTCAAAGGGATACAAATTGGAAAGGAAGAAGTCAAACTATCATGATTTGCAGATGATATGATAGTATACTTAAGCGACCCAAAGAACTCCACCAGAGAACTCCTACAGCTGATAAACGACTTCAGCAAAGTGGCCGGATATAAAATCAACTCAAGCAAGTCAGAAGCCTTCCTATACTCAAAGGATAAGCAGGCTGAGGAAGAAGTAAGAGAAATAATACCCTTCACAATAGCCACAAACCATATTAAGTATCTTGGTGTGACTCTAACCAAACAAGTGAATGATCTGTATGACAAGAACTTCAAGTCTCTGAAGAAAGAAATTGAAGAAGACCTCAGAAGATGGAAAAATCTGTCATGCTCATGGATTGGCAGGATTAATATAGTAAAAATGAGCATCTTACCAAAAGTAATACACAGATTCAATGCAATCCCCATCAAAATCCCAACTCAATTCTTCATAGAGTTAGAAAGAGCAATTCAAAAATTCATCTGGAATAACAGAAAACCCAGAATAGCTAAAACTATTCTCAAGAGTAAAAGAACCTCTGGGGGAAACAGTATCCCGGACCTCAAGCTGTACTACAGAGCAATAGTGTTAAAAACCACATGGTATTGGTACAATGACAGGCATGTAGATCAATGGAACAGAATTGAAAACCCAGAAATGAATCCACACTCCTATGGTCACTTGATCTTTGACAAAGGAGCTAAAACCATCCAGTGGAAAAAAGATAGCCTTTTCAACAAATGGTGCTGGCTCAGCTGGAGGTCAACATGCAGAAGAATGCAAATTGACCCATTCTTATCTCCTTGCACTAAGCTCAATTCCAAGTGAATCAAGGACCTCCACATAAAACCAGACACACTGAAAGTAATAGAAGGAAAACTAGGGAAGAACCTTGAACATATGGGCACAGGGGAGAATTTCCTGAACAGAACTCCAATAGCTTATGCTCTAAGATCAAGAATAGACAAATGGGACCTCATTAAATTACAAAGTTTTTGCAAGGCAAAAGACACTGTCAAAAAGACAAAGCAGCAACCAACTAACTGGGAAATGATCTTTACCAACCTTACATCCGACAGAGGGCTAATATCCAATATATACAAAGAACTCAAGAAGTTAAACTCCAGAGAGGCAAGTAACCCTATTAAAAAATGGGGTACAGAGCTAAACAAAGAGTTCTCACCTGAAGAATATCTAATGGCTGAGAAGCACCTAAAGAGATGTTCATCATCCTTAGTCATTAGGGAAATGCAAATCAAAACAACCCTGAGATTCCATCTCACACCAGTCAGGATGGCTAAGATCAAAAACACAGGAGACAGCAGTTGCTGGCGAAGATGTGGAGAAAGAGGAACTCTCCTCCACTGCTGGTGGAATTGCAAGCTGGTACAACCACTCTGGAAAGCAGTCTGGTGGTTCCTCAGAAAACTGGGCATGACACTCCCGGAGGATCCGGCTATACCACTCCTGGGCATATACCCAGAGACTTTACCTGCATGCAATAAGGACACATGCTCCACTATGTTCATAGCAGCCTTATTTATAATAGCCAGAAGCTGGAAAGAACCCAGATGTCCCTCAACGGAGGAATGGATTCAGAAGATGTGGTATATCTACACAATGGAATACTACTCTGCAATTAAAAACAATGAATTCACGAAATTCCTAGGCAAATGGTCAGATCTTGAAAATATCATCCTTAGTGAGGTAACCCAATCACAAAAGAACACACATGGTATGCAGTCACTGATAAGGGGATATTGACCCAGAATCTCAGAATACCCTAGACACAATCCGCATATCAATAGATTTCTAAGAAGATGGAAGGAGACACCCCTGGTCCTGGAACGACTGGATGTAGGGGAACGCCAGGACAGAGTAACAAGAGGGGGTTGATTGGAGAAAAGAGGGAGGGAAGGGGGCTTATGGGACTTTCGGGGAGGGAGGAAACGGGAAAGGGGAAATGATTTGGAATGTAAATTAAAAAAATAAAATAAAATAAAATAAATAATTAAAAAAAAAAGAGCCAGAGTGAGTAAAGGACACCAATGAAATGTGGCCTTCTCAGTATAACAGGACCAATATGCATATGAACTCACAGAAACTATGGCAAATGTACAGGACCTACAGTGCTCTGTCCCACATGTGTCAGAGCACTGACAGGAGAAATCAACACATGTCCCCATCTATAACTCAGAAGTTATCTCCAATTGATAATCACTCACAAATGAGAAATTAGTTTTCTCCAACCGAGTCTCAATGGGGATACAGAACACTTTCTTTTTTTTTCTGATTTCTCAGATACAAAATCTCAGGACAAGTATGAATTACACAAACCACAGTACTAGAGAGCTCCCACTATGCAGTCATCATTTCCAACATGCTAACTCAATGCAGTAAATTCCCAAGATGCCAAGACATGCAAATACACAACATGGAAGGAACATGGAACTCAGAGTTTCTAAGTCAACTGGACTCTGCCCAGAATAACATAATGACAGGGACCTTAACAGTAATTGTGTCCCTAACTAAACTGGAAAACCTCTAAGACCAACACTAGGCAAATAGATAAAGTTTTTTCTGATCAGATGCTACATTTAAGGCTAAAACAAGATCTGATGCAACTTGGAATTACTAGGTTTAGGGGAAATGTTGCAATCAATTTTAGAAGTTATGAGACACACTTCACAATAGCTACAAACAATATAAAGTATCTTGGTGTGACTCTAACCAAACAAGTGAAAGATCTGTATGACAAGAACTTCAAGTCTCTGAAGAAAGAAATTGAAGAAGACCTCAGAAGATGGAAAATCTTCCATGCTCATGGATTGGCAGGATTAATATAGTAAAAATGACCATCTTGCCAAAAGCAATATACATATTCAATGCAATCCCCATCAAAATCCCAACTCAATTCTTCATAGAGTTAGAGCAATTCAAAAATTCATCTGGAATAACAGAAAACGCAGGATAGCTAAAACTATCATCAAGAGTAAAAGAACTTCTGGGGGAATCAGTATCCCAGACCTCAAGCTGTACTACAGAGCAAGAGTGTTAAAAACTGCATGGTACTGGTACAGTGACAGGCATGTAGATCAATGGAACAGAATTGAAGACCCAGAAATGAATCCACACGCCTATGGTCACTTGATCTTTGACAAAGGAGCTAAAACCATCCAGTGGAAAAAAAGATAGCCTTTTCAACAAATGATGCTGGTTCAACTGGAGGTCAACATGCAGAAGAATGCAAATCGATCCATTCTTATCTCCTTGCACTAAGCTCAATTCCAAGTGGATCAAGGACCTCCACATAAAACCAGACACACTGAAACTAATAGAAAGGAAACTAGGGAAGAACCTTGAACATATGGGCACAGGGGAGAATTTCCTGAACAGAACTCCAATAGCTTATGCTCTAAGATCAAGAATTGACAAATGGGACCTTATAAAATTACAAAGTTTCTGTAAGGCAAAAGACACTGTCAAAAGGACAAAGCGGCAACCAACTAACTGGGAAATGATCTTTACCAACCCTACTTCCGACAGAGGGCTAATATCCAGTATATACAAAGAACTCAAGAAGTTAAACTCCAGAGAGGCAAGTAACCCTATTAAAAAATGGGGTACAGAGCTAAACAAAGAGTTCTCACCTGAAGAATACCTAATGATTGAGAAGCACCTAAAGAGATGTTCATCATCCTTAGTCATTAAGGAAATGCAAATCAAAACAACCCTGAGATTCCATATCACACCAGTCAGAATGGCTAAGATCAAAAACTCAGGAGACAGCAGGTATTGTCGAGGATGTGGAGAAAGAGGAACACTCCTCCACTGCTGGTGGGAATGCAAGCTGGTACAACCACTCTGGAAAGCAGTCTGGCGGTTCCTCAGAAAACTGGGCATGACACTCCCGGAGGATCCTGCTATACCACTCTGGGCATATACCCAGAGGCTTTACCTGCATGCAATAAGGACACATGCTCCACTATGTTCCCAGACTTCTTTTTATAAATTAAATTTAAGGGATTATAACCCAGTACTGTGAACTGTTTATTTGCATAGGAACATTTGCATAAAATTATATAAAATATTTATTCAATGTTTTGCTTTTAATTTTTAAAAAGATTTTTAACTTTTGATTTTGTGTATGAATATTGTACCTGAGTGTAGGTGTGTGTACCACATGTGTGTCTGGTGTCTATAGAGACCAAAAGAGGGTGTCAGCTCTCCTACATCTGGATTATGAGTTATGAGTGCTGGGAACTGACCCCAGGTCCTCCGTAAAAACAGCAAGTGAACCATTTCTCCAGGACCACCACTCTTTTCTTTTTAATAATAACTTTAATATATAAAAATAACAAAAAGATCAAAAACACAGGAGACAGCAATTGTTGGCAAGGATGTGGAGAAAGAGTAACACTCCTCCACTGCTGGTGGAATTGCAGGCTGGTACAACCACTCTGGAAAGCAGTCTGGCGGTTCCTCAGAAAACTGGGCATGACACTCCCGGAGGATCCGGCTATACCACTCCTGGGCATATACCCAGAGACTTTACCTGCATGCAATAAGGACACATGCTCCACTATGTTCATAGCAGCCTTATTTATAATAGCCAGAAGCTGGAAAGAACCCAGATGTCCCTCAACGGAGGAATGGATTCAGAAGATGTGGTATATCTACACAATGGAATACTACTCTGCAATTAAAAACAATGAATTCACGAAATTCCTAGGCAAATGGTCAGATCTTGAAAATATCATCCTTAGTGAGGTAACCCAATCACAAAAGAACACACATGGTATGCAGTCACTGATAAGGGGATATTGACCCAGAATCTCGGAATACCCTAGACACAATCCGCATATCAATAGATTTCTAAAAAGATGGAAGGAGAGACCCCTGGTCCTGGAAAGACTGGATGTAGGGGAACGCCAGGACAGAGTAACGAGAGGGGGTTGAATGGAGAAAAGAGGGAGGGAAGGGGGCTTATGGGACTTTCGGGGAGGGAGGAAACGGGAAAGGGGAAGTGATTTGGAATGTAAATTAAAAAAATAAAATAAAATAAATAATAATAAAAAAAAGAAAAAAAATAACAATAAGAAACTTGGAAAAAACTCAGAATTTATTTCTGAATTTTCGAACGTCCTACTATTAAATTAAACTGCCTACCATAACACTTTTTTTTGAAATCCTGTCTTAGAAAACCAAAAAAAAAGTTAGTAATATATCAATATTGGCTAATTAATTTAGACAAATGGAACATATTAACCTATAATCTTAAAGAAAAAATGTCATATTATCTATGAGCACTCTCATCCTTTTAAAACTTCAGAGACTCTCCTGCCTAAATCTGTAGCCTGACTGTGGTATCCCTTTCTCTCTCTCTCTCTTCTTTTATTAGATATATTCTTTATTTACATTTCAAATGATTTCCTCCTTGCTGGATCCCCTTGTCCCCAAGAGTCCCATATGCCCTCTTCCCTCCCCCTGCTCCCCAACCAACCCACTCCTGCCTCCCTTCCTGGTATTCCCCTACACTGCTGCATTGAGCCCTTCCAGCACCAGGGGCCTCTCCTTTCTTCTTCTTGGGCATCATTTGATATGTGAATTGTTTCTTGGGTATTCCAAGCTTCTGGGCTAATATCTGCTTATCAGTGAGTGCATATCATGTGTGATCTTTTGTGAATGGGTCACCTCACTCAGGATGGCATTCTCCAGTCCCACCCATTTACCTAAGAATTTCATGAATTCGTTGTTTTTAATAGCTGAGTAGTATCCCATAGTGTAAATATACCACATTTTCTGTATCCATTCCTCCGTTGAGGGACATCTGGGTTCTTTCCAGTTTCCGGCTTTTACAAATAAGGTTGCTATGAACATAGTGGAGCATGTGTCCTTATTGCATGCTGGAGAATCCTCTGGGTATATGGCCAGGAGTGGTATAGCTGGGTTGTCCAGTAGTCTTATGCCGAGTTTTCTGAGGAACCACCAAACTGATTTCCAGAGTGGTTTTACCAGCTTGCAATCCCACCAGCAGTGGAGGAGTGTTCCTCTTTCTCCACATCCTCGCCAGCACCTGCTGTCTCCTGAGTTTTTGATCTTAGCCATTCTGACTGGTGTGAGGTGAAATCTCAGGGTTCTTTTGATTTGCATTTCCCAGATGACTAAGGTTGTTGAACATTTATTTATGTGCTTCTCAGCCATTCGATATTCCTAAGGTGAAAACACTCTTAAGTGCAGGCCCCATGCCCAGCAGTAGATAATCATCACTGAATGAACTAAGTGGCATTTTGGTTCTTTGTGAATACCAGGATATTAGTTTTGTTTTAACCTCATAGGCCCTTTATGTATATATTTTGGCTTCTAGTTTTGTATCTTTTTTATGGAATTCCTGTATGTGCAAATGTATGTCTATGTCTACATATGTTTCTTGTGCCATTTTTCTCCCTTTCTTCTGTTTTTTTGTCTGGTCCTATTCCAATTTCATTTTTTGTTTTATCTTATTATTATTCTTTATTTAGATGCCTGTATTATTAGCAGGTATTGCTAAATTATTGCCAGTTATCTCATGTTGGATTGAGTTTCTGAAAGACTCATACGAACCATTCAGTGATGTTTCTTTTTCTGACTCCAGAAGGGTCATGTCACAAGACGTCAGAACTTCTGCTGCACCAGGAAAGTGACCTGAATATTCAGCTTCAGACATTGGAAAAAAATTTCTCCAAATTTTAATGAAAATGATACAAAGTTGCAATATATTGAACCAGGTGCCATAAAGTATATTTTAAATGCTTTCAGATCATGTGCAAAGACATAGGGTAGATTTCTTAAATTTAATGACAGAGTAGATGCTTAGTTAACATTACTATAATGAACCATAAAAGTAAAAGACATTTTATAATCCGTAACAACAAACCAAATTTTGACCAATCAAATATATAGATATAGATATAGAGAGACAAAATTGTCCTTCTCTTCTCTGGACATGAAACTATCATGAAATTGTTGTTTAGTGAAGAAATGATTAGGGAAATTGAAACACACAGGGAAATACATATTACAGAGAGGTATTAAGTGGCTAATTAGTACAAATACCATTCCATTTTTCTTAGTTTGCATGCCTGGGACTTTGTCTTTGCAAATCACTTTGTAATTTCCTTTTATTGTAAGTAAATTTTATATGTCCATTGTACCCATAAGGTTGAGTTTATTTTGCTTATAAAGGGCTCCCAAACATTTCAGGCTTTATCAAATCTAAATTTGGTCATGATTTTGCATATTTATACAAACTTCTTATTCAGACAAGCACACACTCCTATAAGTACTTGTATTAGTTGCCTTGATAAAGAGCCTGTGTCGTTGCTGTGATAAAGCAACTTTAGGAAGAAAGATTTTATTTTGGCTTGTGATTCTAGAGAGTTAGAGCCCAGAATAAAGAGACAACATGCCGGTAGATGGTGAGAGCAAGAAGCAGAGAGCTCACAACTTGTACTTCAAGCACAAAGCAGAAAGCAAACTGGAAGTTGAGAGAGACTGTGTCACCAAGCCTCCTAGAGACTTTTCCCAGCTGGAGACTAAGTGTTTAAATAATATGGAAGGATATTTTCTTGAAGCAGGACAGAGCCAGCCAGTGTAAGAATCTTTTGTGAGTGACATGGTAATGTCTGTGCTCCCCCAAGAGCTGCTGTTTTCTGGAGCTCAGGTAGCAGAAGCCACAGGACATGGTGTCACAGTTTGGAAAGAAAGAGAAAATTTCATTTACTTAAGAATGGTATGTACTCACTGATAAGAGGATATTAGCCCAGAAGCTTGGAATACCCAAGAAACAATTCACATATCAAATGATGCCTAAGAAGGAAGAAGGAGAGACCCCTGGTCCTGGAAAGGCTCAATCCAGCAGTGTAGGGAAATACCAGGACAGGGAAGAGGGCAGGGGTTGATTGGGGAACAGGGGGAGGGAAGAGGGCTTATGGGACTTTCAGGGAGGGGGGGATCCAGGAAAGGGGAAATCATTTGAAATGCAAATAAAGAATATATCTAATTTTTAAAAAAGACTTGTCACATAAGTTCATCATGATAGTGATCTAAGGTATCCAATTCTTCGATTTTGTGTAACTGACCCTGTATCCATAAAATGAATATATATTTGGAGAAAATTCTCTTATTGGCCTCTTAGGATAGCAAGTAAAATATTGATTTTGTCTTCTTTTTTTTTTTATATATTTTTTCTTAGCTTTAATATTTCATTCATTTCAGTAAAAAAAAAGTATGAACCTACAGGGAAGGGTTGCTTTAAAAATTCACCATTGGTGGAAATCTAGGTTCCTATTAAACTGATATGGTGCATTTGGTCTTTCTTCCCTGAATCTTTATATACATTTCTAGCAGGAGTGCTAGAAGTGCTCTTTTTTTTTTTTTTAAATTTAATTTAATTTAATTTTTTAAATTTACATTCCAAATCACTTCCCCTTTCCCGTTTCCTCCCTCCCCGAAAGTCCCATAAGCCCCCTTCCCTCCCTCTTTTCTCCGTTCAACCCCCTCTCATTACTCTGTCCTGGCGTTCCCCTACATCCAGTCTTTCCAGGACCAGGGGTCTCTCCTTCCATATTTTTATAAATCTATTGATATGCTGATTGTGTCTAGGGTATTCTGAGATTCTGGGTCAATATCCCCTTATCAGTGACTTCATACCATGTGTGATCTTTTGTGATTGGGTTACCTCACTAAGGATGATATTTTCAAGTTCTGACCATTTGCCTAGGAATTTCGTGAATTCATTGTTTTTAATTGCAGAGTAGTATTCCATTGTGTAAATATACCACATCTTCTGAATCCATTCCTCCGTTGAGGGACATCTGGGTTCTTTCCAGCTTCTGGCTATTATAAATAAGGCTGCTATGAATATAGTGGAGCATGTGTCCTTATTGCATGCAGGTAAAGTCTCTGGGTATATGCCCAGGAGTGGTATAGCCGGATCCTCCGGAAGTGTCATGCCCAGTTTTCTGAGGAGCCGCCAGACTGCTTTCCAGAGTGGTTGTACCAGCCTGCAATTCCACCAGCAGTGGAGGAGTGTTCCTCTTTCTCCACATCCTCGCCAACAACTGCTGTCTCCTGTGTTTTTGATCTTAGCCATCCTGACTGGTGTGAGATGGAATCTCAGGGTTGTTTTGATTTGCATTTCCCTAATGACTAAGGATGATGAACATCTCTTTAGGTGCTTCTCAGCCATTAGATATTCTTCAGGTGAGAACTCTTTGTTTAGCTCTGTACCCCATTTTTTAATAGGGTTACTTGCCTCTCTGGAGTTTAACTTCTTGAGTTCTTTGTATATCTTGGATATAAGCCCTCTGTCGGATGTAAGGTTGGTAAAGATCATTTCCCAGTTAGTTGGTTGCCGCTTTGTCTTTTTGACGGTGTCTTTTGCCTTGCAAAAACTTTGTAATTTAATGAGGTCCCATTTGTCTATTCTTGATCTTAGAGTATAAGCTATTGGAGTTCTGTTCAGGAAATTCTCCCCTGTGCCCATATGTTCAAGGTTCTTCCCTAGTTTCCCTTCTATTAGTTTCAGTGTGTCTGGTTTTATGTGGAGATCTTTGATCCACTTAGAATTGAGCTTAGTGCAAGGAGATAAGAATGGGTCAATTTGCATTCTTCTGCATGTTGACCTCCAGCTGAGCCAGCACCATTTGTTGAAAAGGCTATCTTTTTTCCACTGGATGGTTTTAGCTCCTTTGTCAAAGATCAAGTGACCATAGGAGTGTGGATTCATTTCTGGGTCTTCAATTCTGTTCCATTGATCTACATGTCTGTTACTGTACCAATACCATGCAGTTTTTAACACTATTGCTCTGTAGTACAGCTTGAGGTCCGGGATACTGATTCCCCCAGAGGTTCTTTTACTCTTGAGAATAGTTTTAGCTATTCTGGGTTTTCTGTTATTCCAGATGAATTTTTGAATTGCTCTTTCTAACTCTATGAAGAATTGAGTTGGGATTTTGATGGGGATTGCATTGAATCTGTGTATTACTTTTGGTAAGATGCTCATTTTTACTATATTAATCCTGCCAATCCATGAGCATGGCAGATTTTTCCATCTTCTGAGGTCTTCTTCAATTTCTTTCTTCAGAGACTTGAAGTTCTTGTCATACAGATCTTTCACTTGTTTGGTTAGCGTCACGCCAAGATACTTAATATGGTTTGTGGCTATCGTAAAGGGTATTATTTCTCTTACTTCTTTCTCAGCCTGCTTATCCTTTGAGTATAGGAAGGCTTCTGACTTGCTTGAGTTGATTTTATATCCGGCCACTTTGCTGAAGTCGTTTATCAGCTGTAGGAGTTCTCTGGTGGAGTTCTTTGGGTCGCTTATGTATACTATCATATCGTCTGCAAATAGTGATAGTTTGACTTCTTCCTTTCCAATTTGTATCCCTTTGACCTCTTTTTGTTGTCTAATTGCTCTAGCTAGAACTTCAAGTACTATATTGAAAAGATATGGAGAGAGAGGGCAGCCTTGTCTAGTCCCTGATTTTAGTGGGATTGCTTCAAGTTTCTCTCCGTTTAGATTGATGCTGGCTACTGGTTTGCTGTAAATTGCTTTTACTATGTTTAGATATGGGCCTTGAATTCCTGATCTTTCCAAGACCTTTAGCATGAAAGGATGCTGAATTTTGTCAAATGCTTTCTCAGCATCTAATGAGATGACCATGTGGTTTTTTTTCTTTGAGATTGTTTATGTAGTGGATTACATTGATGGATTTCCTTATATTGAACCATCCCTGCATCCCTGGGATGAAGCCTACTTGATCGTGGTGAATGATCGTTTTGATGTGTTCTTGGATTCGGTTGGCAAGAATTTTATTGAGTATTTTTGCATCGATATTCATAAGAGAGATTGGCCTGAGATTCTCTTTCTTTGTCGGATCTTTGTGTGCTTTTGGTATTAGTGTAATTGTGGCTTCATAGAACGAGTTGGGTAGTGTTCCTTCTGTTTCTATTTTGTGGAACAGTTTGAAGAGTATTGGTGTTAGGTCTTCTTTGAAGGTCTGATAGAATTCTGCACTAAAACCATCTGGACCTATGCTTTTTTTGGTTGGAAGACTTCCAATGACAACTTCTATTTCTTCAGGGGTTATAGGACGGTTTAGATGGTCTATTTGATCCTGATTTAATTTTGGTACTTGGTATCTGTCAAGGAAATTGTCCATTTCCTCAAGATTTTCTAGTTGTGTTGAATACAGGTTTTTGTAGTAGGATCTGATGATTTTTTGAATTTCCTCAGTTTCTGTTGTTATCTCTCCCTTTTCGTTTCTGATTTTATTAATTTGGATACTATCTCTGTGCCCTCTGGTTAGTCTGGCTAAGGGCTTATCTATCTTGTTGATTTTCTCAAAGAACCAACTCCTCGTTTTGTTGATTCTTTGTATGGTTTTCTTTGTTTCTACTTGATTGATTTCAGCCCTGAGTTTGATGATTTCCTGCCTTCTACTCCTCTTTGGTGTATTTGCTTCTTTTTGTTCCAGGGCTTTCAGGTGTGCCATTAAGCTGTTAGTGTATGCTGTCTCCCGTTTCTTTTTGGCGGCACTCAGGGCTATGAATTTTCCTCTTAGCACTGCTTTCATTGTGTCCCATAAGTTAGGGTATGTTGTGCCTTCATTTTCATTAACTTTCAAAAAGTCTTTGATTTCTTTCTTTATTTCCACCTTGACCAAGTTATCATTGAGTAGAGCATTGTTCAGCCTCCATGTGTACGTGGGTTTTCTTTTGTTTTTGTTGCCATTGAAGACCACCCTTATTCCATAGTGATCTGATAGGAGGCATGGGATTATTTCTATCTTCTTGTATCTGTTGAGGTCTGATTTGTGACCAATTATATGGTCAATTTTGGAGAAGGTACCATGAGGAGCTGAGAAGAAGGTGTATTCTTTAGCTCTAGGATGAAATGTTCTATATATATCAGTTAGTTCCATTTGGTCCAAGGCTTCAATTAGATTCACTGTGTCCCTGTTTAGTTTCTGCTTTCCTGAACGATCCATTTCAGAGAGCGGGGTGTTGAAGTCACCCACTATTATTGTGTGCGGTGCGATGTGTGCTTTGAGTTTTAGTAAAGTTTCTTTTACGAATGAGGGTGCCCTTGCATTTGGAGCATAGATATTCAGGATTGAGAGTTCTTGATGGTGGATTTTTCCCTTGATCAGTATGTAGTGTCCTTCTGTGTCTTTTTTGATGACTTTGGGATGAAAATCAATTTTATCCGATATTAGGATGGCTACTCCACCTCGTTTCTTGGGGCCATTTGCTTGTAAAATTGTTTTCCAGCCTTTTACTCTGAGGTAGTGTTTGTCTTTGACACTGAGGTGTGTTTCCTGCATGCAGCAAAATGCTGGGTCCTGTTTACGTATCCAGTCTGCTAGTCTATGTCTTTTAATTGGGGAATTGAGACCATTGATATTAAGAGAGATTAAGGCATAGTGATTATTGCCATCTGCCATTCTTGACGCTATCTTTATGTTTGAGTGGTTATCTACTTTTGGGTTAGATTCAAGGTTATTATCTCATTTTTTCCAGGGTGTTGTTTCTCTCCCTGTATTGGAGGTTTCCACCTATTATCCGTTGCAGGGCTGGATTTGTGGAAAGATATTGTGAAAATTTGGTTTTATCATGGAATATCTTGGTCTCTCCATCTATGGTGATTGAGAGTTTTGCTGGGTATAGTAGTCTAGGCTGGCATTTGTGCTGTCTTAGTGTCTGCATGAGATCTGCCCAGGATCTTCTGGCTTTCATAGTCTCTGGTGAGAAGTCTGATGTGATTCGGATAGGTCTTCCTTTGTATGTTACTTGGCCCTTTTCTCTTACTGCATTTAGTATTCTTTCTTTGTTTAGAACATTCGGTGTTTTGATTATTATGTGACGGGAGGTATTTCTGTTCTGGTCCAGTCTGTTTGGAGTTCTGTAGGCTTCTTGTACGTTCATCGGCATCTCTCTCTTTAAGTTAGGGAAGTTTTCCTCCATAATTTTGTTGAAGATGTTTACTGGCCCTTTAAGTTGCAAATCTTCACTCTCATCTATACCTATAATCCTTAGGTTTGGTCTTCTCATTGTGTCCTGGATTTCCTGGATGTTTTGGGTTACGCGTTTTTTGCATTTTGCATTTTCTTTGACTGTTGAGTCGATGCTTTCTATGGAATCTTCAGCACCTGAGATTCTTTCTTCCATCTCTTGTATTCTATTGTTGATGTTTGCATCTATGACTCCTGATTTCTTCCCAAGGTTTTCTATCTCCAAAGTTGTCTCCCTTTGTGATTTCTTAGTTGTTTCTACTTCCTTTTTTAGTTCCTGGATGGATTTGCTGAGATCCTTCACTTGTTTGTTTGTATTTTCCTGTATTTCTTTAAGGTATTTTTGCATTACCTCTCTCAGGATTTCTTCCTGATGACCCACGTTCTCCTGCATTTCTCTGAGCGATTTTTGTGTTTCCTCCTCATGGGATTCCATCTGTTGATCCATCGTCTCCTGCATTTCTTTAAGCAGTTCTCGTGTTTCCTTTGTAAGGGCATCTAACCGTTGATTCATTTCTTTAAGCAATTTTTGTGTTGCCTCCTTATGGGCATCCGTCTGTTGACCCATATTCTTCTGCATTTCTTTATGCAAATTTCGTGATTCCTTTGTGAGTGCATCTACCCGTTGATTCATCTCGTTAAGCGATTTTTGTGTTGTCTCCTTGTGCGCCTCCATCTTTTGATCCATGTTCTCCCGCATTTCTCTAAGCGATTTTTGTGTTTCCTTTGTAAGGGCTTCTAACCGTTGATTCATGGTCTCCTGTAACTCTTTATGAGATTTATTTGTGTCCTTCTTGTGATCCTCTAATAGCATCATGAGAAGTGATTTTAAATCCAGATCTTGTCTTTCGGGTGTGGTGGGGTATCCAGGACTTGCTGCTGTTGGAGAGTTGGGTTCGGATGGTCCCACATTACTTTGATTACTGTTAGTAACATTCCTACGTTTGCCTTTTGCCATCTGGATACCTCTGGTGTTAGTTGGTCCTGCTGCCACTGGCTGTTGGTTGGACCTCCTGTGAGCCTGCAAAGCTATTTCTGCCCCCCCTGGATTACCAGGATTCCCCTGGCACCGATTTCTGGGGCCTGCCTGCTCCTGAGTGACTTTGGAGCCCTAATGTGCTTTGCCCCAAGTGATCTTATATTGGGGAGGCCTTGCACATCTAAAGGCTCAGCCTAGTGGATTCCTGGAGCAGAGGTCGCCAAAGGGAGGCTGGCAGGCTCCTGCCCTGTGCAGGGGTGTGTGATCTCTCCTGGGGGGGGGGAGGGGGCGTCTCTCTGCCAGGCAGAAGTCCCACAGCAGATCTGGCGCGCTGGTCACTGCAGATCAGCCCAGCACCTGGGAGCAGGTTACACACAAGCTGCCTGAACCCGAAGCGATATTATGCCTGTCTGTCTCTGAGCCTGGCGGTCCCAACTACCTGGTCACTGGAGCAAAGATGGCGGAGGGCACTCTCCGTGGCGCCGCTCACCCTGTGGTCAAGATGGCCCGCCGATCTGGCACCCAGACGACCACAGCGCCAACCCGCCCTCGGGCACAGACGGAAGCCCCAACAGGCCGTGTCCCAAGTGATGTTATATTGGGGGGAGAGCCTGGGTACCGGTCTCTCCAGCGCAGTCCGCGGGAACAGAGGTCGCGGAAGGGAAGCTGGCAGGCTCTCTCCCTGCGCGGGGTCCCTCCACCAGGCAGAAGGTCCCACCGCGGAACTGGCGCGCTGGTTACTGCAGATCAGCCCAGCACCTGGGAGCAGGTTACACACAAGCTGCCTGAAACCGAAGCGATATTATGCCTGTCTGTCTCTGAGCCTGGCGGTCCCAACTACCTGGTCACTGGAGCAAAGATGGCCTGATTTTGTCTTCTAATATAAGAGAAACCTTAAAGTTGAAAAACCAAGTAAGTCAGCTGTCTTCAGACATAGATTACATTGGGAGATAAGTGATTTACTAATGGGCTTGTAGCAGATGCTCTAAGGATATTAGGCAGGACTGAAGCTTTGCTTTCCAGGTTGAGCAAAGACAACATAGAAAATAGACATAGTCTTCTCCAGTTTCAAAGGTTAGCTGAAAGTACATTAAATGGCAGGTCAGCCACAGTTGTCTATGGAGCCATGGTTTTTTAAGCTCTATCTGCTACTGCTGGAGGAAGCAGTTTTCCCCACCCCCATTCTTGTTCCCTTTTACTTCTTATGTAAGTGGTCCTCAAAAGCATTTCTCCCAACAGAGCTGGGAATTTCCTGAGCAGAGAGCATTCATTTTGTTTTCCCTTTGTTCACTGGTGCAATTTGGATTATAAGTGTCTCCCTTGGCCTCTGTGGTGAAGATTTGGCTCCCAGTTTGAAACTGCTTCCCCCCTCCCTTCCTCCCTCCCTCCCTCCCTCCCTCCCTCCTTCCCCCTCCTTCTCTCATCCCATTTTTCCTGCTTTCTTTATGTTTCTCTTCTTATTTCTCAGAATGATGTGGGATTTGTGTTTTATTGTTCCCATTTGTTTTAAGCCTGAGATTTTAAAGCCACCTTAAGTATGCTCTTTTGTCCTCTGCACCTTGGGAAATAAAAGCAGAAACAATAGAGCAAGAGATCTAAATACACAATCATGCATCCTCCCTCCCCATGGCTAGTATTTATTCTGTGATGAAAAGTGGTTTTATTAGGATCAGCGACAGCTTCAGAATCATTCAGCAAAGTTTGCATGGCTCCTCTGAACCAGGCACAGAGACCACACACAGGTGCTCTCAAGTTACCCTCTGGTGCACACCTAGGTTGTTTTCCAGAGATACCAAAGTAAGAGACTTCAGCAAGGACAGAGAATATAAGACCATAACATTTCTTGTTTTGACTATGTCAGACCAAATCAACTTAACTAATAAGACATATCCAACAGAGAGGAATTCCAGTTCATTTTTTCCTTCAATTAAGAGGCATTTTAGCCTTGAATCTAGCATATGGCATTTTATGGGAGGGCACTTTCACCCCAAACAAAAAAGTGCCAGATCAAAGAGAACTTAAGAAGGAACTAGGTGTGTGCTATAAACATCCCATCTTGTGAATGTCCTAATATCACTTCGAATCCCAAATACAGTTTTGAATCAGTGTTGGCAGAATACTGATTTGCAGTGTGGGACTTACAGATCTGTGAAGCTGGTTTCCTCTTCCTCCTTCCCTCCCCCTACCCTCTGTCTCCCCCCTCCTCCTCCCCAACATTCTACTCTTGTGGGTTCTTTATTTTTAAAAAAGAAATATTTATTTATGTTTTTACACCCCATATTTTATCACCCCCCCATCCACCCTCTGACTGTTCCACATCCCATACTTCCTCCCCACCCCCTGTCTCCACGTAGATGTCCACACCCCCATCCCAACTGACCTCTAAACTCCTTGGTGCCTCTGATCTCTTGAGGGTTAGGTACATCATCTCTGAATGAATACAGACCTGGTAGTCCTCTACTGTATGTGTGTTGGGGACCTCATATCAGCTGGTGTATGCTGTCTGTTTGGTGGTCCAGTGTTTGAGTGATCTCAGGGGTCCAGATTAATTGAGACTGCTGATCTTCCTACAGGGTCACCCTTGTCCTCAGCTTTTTTCAGTCTTCCCTAATTCTGCAACAGGGGTCAGCCACTTCTGTACATTGGTTGGGTACAAATATCTGCATCTGACTCTTTCAGCTGCTTGTTGCGTCTTCTGGAGTGCGGTCATGTAAGTCAGGACTCAAAGGGAAGGACCTTAGATGAAATGCCTTAGAGTAGGGTAGGGAAATTTATAGACTCCACCTCCAGCAGGAAGACAGGGCATCAAATGAGGGGGGGTCCATCCCACAGTCACAACTCTGAGCCATAAAAATTGTTCCTGTCTGAAAGAATTACAGGGATGGAAATGGAGAGGAACTTGAGGAAAAAGAAGGTCCAGCAACAGACCCAAAGTGGGATTCAGCTCAAGGGGAGGTCCCAAGGCATGACACCATTACTGAGGCTATGGAGAGCTCACAAAAAGGGATCTAGCACTCTTGTGGGTTCTTATCTGAAGGCTCCCGGAAGCAACTCTAAAATTCCTAAGAGCAATGCTAGTTCTTTCTAATTCCTCATCTGTGCAGCCCACTTCTTTTCGGTCCTTTATTCTTTGTCCATTTCTCCATGGTTTCCATTGTTTTTTGAAGCTTCTTTTTTTGAGTTACAGAGCCTTCTTTTTCAGAAGACTTTGGGGTGGAATCTGTAAACGAGCCTGGTACAGTCAATATTCTTCCCCTAAGTGCTCACAACATTTGTCACTAGAAAGAATGCTGAATCACCTTCCAAAGGAAAATGTAATTGCAGTTACAGGTCAGCAGGCCATGCACCTTGCTCATCAATCAGCTCTGCCTTCCAACATACAGTCCTGGAGTGAATAGACTGACTCATCAGCATCCCCTCTACACAGAGCCCTGGTGAGGTTTTCATATTCAGCTAAAGTCACAGTAATGGTAGGGACAAAGTGAACAGCCAGCAACAGCTACTTCCTTTTTCCTCTCTTGACTTTTATATGCTCAGTGTGGCACTGGTTTCATTGGTACAGAAGCTGAGCTGGGAGAAGCCAGTATAAAAATTTTTCCGGTGAAAGTTTTCAGTGAGGCTTTGCACTTTGGGACGTTCTAATTCAAAACCTTCCCTTCTGCTCTGAAATGCTAGTGGTATTATTTACTCTGTTACCTGCTTCGCACTCGATATGGTGGCTGAGTTCTCTGCCCAGTGCTGTTGAGTATAGCTGAGGGATGAGAAGATTTTCCTTATGATGAACGGATCAATGTAATATGAAATGAGCCAAACAATTTGCAGGATGCATGAGGAATTTTGCATAAGTGAATTTCCTTCTTCCCTTCTCACACAAATAGAAAAGACATTTTTTTTTTTGGTTATACTGATTAAATAATCAAGAAGAAAGTTACTTCACAAGAATAACAATAATTTTCCTTTGCCTCATGAGACAGTGATACATTTCCAATGAATTTATCTTTAACACGTGTGTTTGTCTTAAGTGTCAGGTATTCATAAAGTGTCAGGCAGGTGGCAGAGGAACAGAATGACCAAAGAAAGTGTGGTCTGAAAGAGCGACACCTTTGTGCAGGCAACATATGCATGCTGGCAAATGGAAAAGATTATGCTCCTTTGTATCTATAAATCTTGGTCCCTAAATGACATGACAGATTGAGAATCAAATTCAGGGCTCCAAAACCATTCAGATTTAGATGAAGGATAACTCTGGGAGGTGGGATGGGTGAACACAAACATTCAGTTTCCTCAGTCAAAGCCCAGCACCATTTCCTATGTAATATTCAGCAGAGCTTGACAGTCTCATAGGCTTGAGACCCCAAGGAAATTTGAGGACAAGTTCCTCAGTGTCAGATGGTGAGTGGTCAGAAGTTGACCTCACCATTATAACTCCCAATTTGCTTGTGTGAGAGGCAGCTGAGTTCAGTGGCTGTAGTCTTAGAACATCTGGAGTTAGCACATGTTACATGCTCAATATTATAGGCTCATATCAGGCATTGGGGGAAATATGATACTTTTAAAATATGATATATTTCATTTTTATTAAACAATACATTAGTACAGGTTTAAGCAATGTAGTTAAGAGAAAGAGAGGTTCTCAGAAGGAAAGATACAGAGAACATGGGTGTAGGTTCTCAAAGAATCTCTTACATGTGAAGTATTTTAAATGGCATAAGATCAGAAATTATATGTCAGAGGAGTAGACTACAGAGATAGGATGATATTAGTTTAGAATATTTCAACCAAAAACTCTTTGCTAGTTACATATTTCTTGAAAATTATGCAATAATTTCAATTAAAATATGAGAATTTGAGTACGACATATTAACTGTTATTTACTATATCACATTTCCTTTGTGTCATATGATAAGACACACCACAGTTCACTTGATAGATAGTGAAAGTAAATCCTATCTTATGCAGAATGGAAAATTAATTCTCATGAATATTCATGGAGACCAACTGGATACTCTTTTTGGTCATGTAATTAATAAAGGATGACTATTTTTTGTGACAATTAACCTTTCAGAATCTAAAAGTGAACAATAGTCTATGAGTTGCTACTTCTAAATTTTGCAAAAATGCCAGAATAAAAAGATATTTTTTTTTCCTTACGCTATGGAAAGGGAGAGTCATTCACATTTTAGAGTGTATTTTTTCATATCTATTTCCTGGGATGGAAATAAACAACCAACTGTTCCATGAACTTCTCAGTCATCATTTACATTAATTACATCTCTCTCAATACCTCCTTTTATTATCTCCACGCATATAACCTTTTGAATATTCCCTTCTTTTATAATTTCATTTGGTCAAGCAGATAGATTAAAAATGAGAGTCATGGAAAGATCTATTGCTTCTAAGGAAGTATTACTTCCTTTCAGACTGAGACATAGCAGTGACAAGCTCCCCTTCTCATGGGTAGCAGAGAGCTCCATTGCACTGAATGTTAATATAGAAAAATAAAAGAATGTATTCTAGGACTTTAAGAACTTCTCCAACTTGTTTTTGGCTTCAGACAGTAGATTTCCCAATTTAAGTTAAGGGTGGCTTAAAATTATTATTTCAGCACACTACAGATATCAAAGGCCTGCATCCCAAACAACTGATTAGAAAGGACAGAGTTCAAAGTATATTTCCTTACTTTACTAGGAACCCCAAATTAAAGACTTATTTTAAAAGATCAATGAGAAAGAATATTGATAATGTCAGAAAAATTATTACACTGCTTAGTTAATACTTGAGAGTACTCAAATAATTTGACTAACCAAAATAAATAAGACATATTTGGCATGAAAAAGTTTTACTTGGGACATAAGGAGACAGTTCAAGATTATTAAATTTGGAGAATAACCAGAGCGGAAAAATGTTGTTTTCTTTGTTGTGGGATATGATTCACTTATATTTTAATATAATTCAACAAAAATAGTGTTGATACTTACTGCCTTTTATACTCTTTACTAATAACTAGAGTCTCATAATATTAAAATCAATTTAATGACATATAGGTAAAATTTTAATCTGTACTAATTGATTGTGCTTAAAGATAGCAAGGCATTTTTGTCTCTTATGGGAATGCTGTCAGCAGTAGGATTACACTTACCAACTTCAACACCATGGGACGTATCTTCATAAGATCCCTATTTACCGAGCAACAAGACTTCATTGTCATTTCCTCTCTCTTTGAAAGACATTCTATAGGCTGCAAAGCCAATATTGTTAATAGGGGTTTTGGTTGTAGAACAATGCAAATAATTGAACTGACAATCAACCCCAACACACCTCTGATTAAAGAAGAAGGTAGATTCAGTTTCTTTGCTGTTGTAAATATTCAAGGCCATTCAGTGCTCTATACTGTATCTACACAATAGTCTTGTCTTCCCTGGAGGTATTCACCCTTCCCAAGCACATCTTCTTAACATTTTCTCCAGTTTCTCCAGATACATAAATGCAGGGATTATTCTTGCTTAGAACTAAATGTACAGGGAATTGTGCTGTGTCTTCTGTCTCTTTATAGAACTATTTCCTACTCTCTGTATACAGTTTTGGAGTCCTCATTACAAGAAAGATGTTACTGCTATTTTGGTTACAGGGGAATTTATACTAATCTGCATATGGAGATAAGCGACCAACTAAAACAATACAAGGAAAGAGAAGATATTCCAAGAGGGGTAAAAGGAGATTTTGAAATGATGGTGGATTCAGAAGATGTGGTATATCTACACAATGGAATACTACTCTGCAATTAAAAACAATGAATTCACGAAATTCCTAGGCAAATGGTCAGATCTTGAAAATATCATCCTTAGTGAGGTAACCCAATCACAAAAGAACACACATGGTATGCAGTCACTGATAAGGGGATATTAACCCAGAATCTCGGAATACCCTAGACACAATCCGCATATCAATAGATTTCTAAGAAGATGGAAGGAGAGACCCCTGGTCCTGGAAAGACTGGATGTAGGGGAACGCCAGGACAGAGTAACGAGAGGGGGTTGAATGGAGAAAAGAGGGAGGGAAGGGGGCTTATGGGACTTTCAGGGAGGGAGGAAACAGGAAAGGGGAAGTGATTTGGAATGTAAATTAAAAAAATAAAATATAAAAAAAAAGAAACTCAAAAAAAAAAAAAAAGAAATGATGGATTTTTCCTCAGAGCCTGAGAATGCTTTCTGCACAGGCAACATTTGGATAATCTTGAGGGGATGAAGACAGACAGTCCTCATCCTTTACCTTTTCTTTGGGACAGACAGGGAAATACTGTGACAGATTTTCCTGTATACTGTGCATAGTTCTTGGGTTATCCATCATAATGTTTCCCCAGTCTGCCCAGCTAGCTCCCTTACCCTCTCCAGCCATGTGAGTGCCGAGTAGACAGCTGGAGGATGATGTGAAGAGTATTGCATTAGTGTATGGAAGAGCTGATGAGGGTTAAAACTAAGACAGTGTAGGTGAAAAAGGTGATAAATGTGAGGTGATTTTAGAAATAGCCAAGAAATAGACTATCCAATGCTGTGGGGAAATACTTTCTTGAACCCAGACATCTCATGGTGGTGAGTGGTATCATGTTCTAAGAAAGCTTGGTTTACTTGGAGGCTACAAATATTATCCTTAGTATAGACACAGGGCATTATGCACACACACACACACACACACACACACACACACAAACACACAAAACACACACATACACACACAGTTTTTTGTGAACAGTTTAATTCAGCAAATAAACTAACAATATAACAATTATGTATTATTATACCACAGATGATGAGTTACATGTTACTAATTTGCTAGTGTAATGTCTGCTACATACAACAGATTTGATTGTTGCTTAACAATGTTCTATTTTATTTTCAAAAAGTCGAAATAGATTTTCTATGCACATATTATTAAATGAAACACCTTTCATATATTGTTAATCATTTCTTATTATTTAGGCTATATAATATAACTCCCATGTTTCAGTGGTTTAAAATATTTTTCTTCCTTACGCATTATTCATAGTCTTTGTGGGTCACTTAACATTCCATTACTGTTGGCCTTAATGGATTTGATTCTATTTCATGTGTTGCTTGGTAACTAAGCCAAAGAACAGCTAGTACCTAGAATGCATTCCTATGGGAGTGAGGAGAAAGGAGAGGAGAGAAGAGAAGGGGAGGGGAGTGGAGGGAAAGGGGGGAGGGGAGAGGAGAGAGAAGAACTGGCAGAAGAGAATAGGAGGGAAAGGTGGAATGGAGAGAGGGAGGAAGGGAGGAAGGGAAGAAGGGAGAGAGAAATGATAGCATAGTAGACTCAGTAATAGCTAAAAAAACCCTCTGGTTCACTATGATACATATGATTTTATCAGGTAAAATGAGTCAAATGTTCCAAAGCCATTATAATATGGCTAGGAAAGTATATTTTTGTGCCAAGAACTCTGCATTAATGGCAGAGAGTGTAAACCATCTTAATTTTTCCTTTACTTTCAATAACATTTTCCAGAATTCCTCAAAATGATACTGACCCTGTCTGAAGAAATAGTCACCAAAGCATTCAGGCAGTTAGAGCTTTGGGCTGGAAAATGCCATGATAACCTGCCTGTCATATATGTTGCTGTTTTCCTTGAGATCCTGTGAATAAAATCAATTCATTTGGCCATTATGGGTAGTTTTGTGTGTTAGCTTAATACAACCTAGAGTCATCAGAGAGAAAGGAGCTTCAGTTAAGAAATTTCCTCCAGGAGATCCAGCTCTAAAGGCATTTTCTCAGTTAGTGATCAAGCGGGATTGGGATTGGGCTCAGGCCATGGTGGATGGAGTTATCACCAGGGTGTTAATCTTGGGTTCTATAAGAAAGCAGTCTGAGCAAGCTATGTGAAGCAAGCCATTAAACAGTGTCCCTCCATGGCTTCTGCATCAGCTGCTGCTTCCAGGTTCCAGCCATGTTTGAGTTCCTGTCCTGTCTCTAATGATGGACCATGATCTGGAAGTATAAGTCAAATAAACACTTTCCTTCCCAACTTTCTCTTTTGGTTACAGTGTATTTATGGAAGCCATAGAAACCCTAACTGAGACAATGGGTCACATTTCATTTGTGATAATGCTGTGTCAGGTGCAATGACTAGCAGTAAGTCAAGCTAGTAATATTCTTTTTCTCAATCTGTTTTCTTAAAGCCATAGATCCATAGATGCATCATCTTCTGAGTGACTATGTAATGCAGGTCATGGATTTTCTAGCCAATGGTAAGTTATTTTTCCATTCAGATGCTTGAAATGACTCATTTAGCTATCTAGTCATGAAAGTATCTTACCCTGGATAACCACTTTTTTTTTTTCTATTTGACTCATTTGGTCAGGTGAGATGCTCAGAGATCCTTAACTCTTTTTTTTTTATTTATTTTATTTTATTTTTTTAATTTACATTCCAAATCATTTCCCCTTTCCCGCTTCCTCCCTCCCCGAAAGTCCCATAAGCCCCCTTCCCTCCCTCTTTTCTTCATTCAACCCCCTCTCATTACTCTGTCCTGGCGTTCCCCTACATCCAGTCTTTCCAGGACCAGGGGTCTCTCCTTCCATCTTCTAAGAAATCTATTGATATGCGGATTGTGTCTAGGGTATTCCGAGATTCTGGGTCAATATCCCCTTATCAGTGACTGCATACCATGTGTGTTCTTTTGTGATTAGGTTACCTCACTAAGGATGATATTTTCAAGATCTGACCATTTGCCTAGGAATTTCATGAATTCATTGTTTTTAATTGCAGAGTAGTATTCCATTGTGTAGATATACCACATCTTCTGAATCCATTCCTCCGTTGAGGGACATGTGGGTTCTTTCCAGCTTCTGGCTATTATAAATAAGGCTGCTATGAACATAGTGGAGCATGTGTCCTTATTGCATGCAGGTAAAGCCTCTGGGTATATGCCCAGGAGTGGTATAGCCGGATCCTCCGGGAGTGTCATGCCCAGTTTTCTGAGGAACCGCCAGACTGCTTTCCAGAGTGGTTGCACCAGCTTGCAATTCCACCAGCAGTGGAGGAGTGTTCCTCTTTCTCCACATCCTCGCCAACAACTGCTGTCTCCTGTGTTTTTGATCTTAGCCATCCTGACTGGTGTGAGATGGAATCTCAGGGTTGTTTTGATTTGCATTTCCCTAATGAGTAAGGATGATGAACATCTCTTTAGGTGCTTCTCAGCCATTAGATATTCTTCAGGTGAGAACTCTTTGTTTAGTTCTGTACCCCATTTTTTAATAGGGTTACTTGCCTCTCTGGAGTTTAACTTCTTGAGTTCTTTGTATATATTGGATATTAGCCCTCTGTAGGATGTAAGGTTGGTAAAGATCATTTCCCAATTAGTTGGTTGCTGCTTTGTCTTTTTGACAGTGTCTTTTGCCTTGCAAAAACTTTGTAATTTAATGAGGTCCCATTTGTCTATTCTTGATCTTAGAGCATAAGCTATTGGAGTTCTGTTCAGGAAATTCTCCCCTGTGCCCATATGTTCAAGGTTCTTCCCTAGTTTCCCTTCTATTAGTTTCAGTGTGTCTGGTTTTATGTGGAGATCTTTGATCCACTTAGAATTGAGCTTAGTGCAAGGAGATAAGAATGGGTCAATTTGCATTCTTCTGCATGTTGACCTCCAGCTGAGCCAGCACCATTTGTTGAAAAGGCTATCTTTTTTCCACTGGATGGTTTTAGCTCCTTTGTCAAAGATCAAGTGACCATAGGAGTGTGGATTCATTTCTGGGTCTTCAATTCTGTTCCATTGATCTACATGTCTGTTACTGTACCAATACCATGCGGTTTTTAACACTATTGCTCTGTAGTACAGCTTGAGGTCCGGGATGGATAACCACTTTTAAAATAAGTTTTTAAAGCCTTTCTGTTTGGCTGTTCTCCTGTACGGGAGGTAGTCATGGCACCCAGCCAGAATAGCACGACCCTGAAGCTCCAAAAGGATTGGCCACAGCGAGTGGACACTTGGTTCAACCAGCCAGCAACACAAGGTTCACAGATGCAAGGGCCCGGTAGGCGAAAGCGCACTGCATTGCCCCTCATCCCAAGTTCAGTCCCATCAGGCCTACAGTGAGGTGCCCTATGGTTAGATACCACACCAAGGTCCGGGCTGGCAGGGGCTTCAGCCTGGAAGAATTCAGTGTGCCTGGCACCCACAATAAAGTTGCTCGTGCATTGGCATCTCTGTGGACCCAAGGAAGCAACATAAATCCATTGAATCGCTATAGGCAAATGTACTGCGCCCAAAGGAGTACAACTCCAACTTCATACTTATCTCCAGGAAGCCTATTGCTCCAAAGAAGTGAGATAATTCTGCTGAAGAACTTAAATCCGCTGCCCAGATAACAGGACCTGTGACGGCCATCCAGAATGTCTACAAAAAGGAGAAAGCCAGAGTGGTCGCAGAAGAAAAGAACTTGAAGGCTTTTGCCAGTCTTTGCATGGCCCGTGCTCATGCCAGGCTCTTTGTCACCCGAACAAAAAGAGCAAAGGAAGCTGAAGAGCAAGATGTGGTAAAGAAAAGGTAATGGGTGGTTGGAGCATTGCAATAAATTATCTGTAAAGCAGAGCAAAGGAAAAAAATGAAAATTAATTAATTGTTTTTATTCTTCCTCACATATTACATCCCAACCTCAGTTTTCCCCACTTCACTCCTTCTAGTCCCTCCCTCCCACATCCCTTCTCCCTCAGATCCACTTCACTGTTTTCCCTTCAGAAAAGGGAAGGCATCCCAGAGATGTCAACGGAACTTGTCATAACAGGTTACAGCAAGACTAGGCACAACCCCTCATATCCAGGCTGAATGAGGCAACCCAGTAGAAGGGAGAGGGCCCCAAGAGCAGACAAAGGAGTCAGAGACTCCACAGCTCCCACAGTTAGGAGTCCTACCAGAACACCAGGCAACATGACCACAATTCATATGCAGAGAACATAGCTCAGCCCTGTGCAGTGTCCCTGATTGTCGTTTTACTTTTAATCCCAGCACTTGGAAGGCTTAGGCAGGTTGATCTTGAATTTAAGGCCAACTTGATCTACAAAGGGAGTTCCAGGAGAGCCAGCACTACAGAGAAACCCTGTCTTGAAGAGCAATACTCCCCTACCCCCCCCAAAAGAAACAAGAACAGACAAACAACAGCAACAACAAACAAAAACATCAAAAGTTCTCATAATCTCCCCCATCTTCCTCCCTATAATACCAAACATTAGCTAGAGAGCTTGGGAGCCCAGAGAAAAGGTGGAGGGGGGGTGTTGGGGTAAGAATTCAAGGGATCAAGGACATCAGTAGAACACAGCCTACAGATTCAACTAAGCAGGACTCATAGGGGCTTGCACAAACTAACATAGCTTTTAAACATTGTTATATAACAAGAACGAGTGGCTTACACAATCGAACTTCAGTCATTACAGAGGAATCTTCTGGGTCTTCTGCATCTCTTCTGCAGCTGTCTCATCTGTAGGGACTGCAGTTGTGTTTCCTGAGTGTAGCTTCTGAGGTGTAAAACTGAAAGAAAAATTTAACACCACTTGGGAGGAGGGAGATAAAGATCAATGATGCAATCTCTTAAATTCTTAAATTTTCTGACTCGTGTTCTTTCACACTCCTTTACCAGAGTAAGATGACCATGCCTGGTGGCAGAAGCATTTATCAGGCACATAAAGCAGAGTTAGAGAATTCTTTAACATCTATGGCAATGAACAACTGAAAAGGAATATAATCTACCGCATGTATAAACATGTCAATATCAAGATCTTATTACTCTGTTGTATTTTGCATGCTAAGTTGTAAGTGCTAAAATACAAATTATGATAGGAAAACTAATTTTCTTAAGAAAATTTATATAAAATATTTGTACTCTAATATGTACAAAAATATTTATCTGATTCTCACACATCATGTAAGGTATATCAGTAGGTGATATAAAAATGGTCTTGAGGAACAAAACATCATTGGAAAATCTATTAAGTACAGAAAAATCTTTGAATAATAAATAATAATGTAATCTTAATATCTAATATCTCTAGAAATTTCCTTTCAGTAAATTTTTAAATTTTATATTCTTCTATCAGATATTACATCACAACTTGTGATGGTTTGTATATGCTTGTCCCAGGGAGTGGCACTATTAGAAGGTGTGGCCTTGTTGGAGGAAGTGTGTCACTGTAGGGTTGGGCTTAGAGATCTTCCTCTTAGATGCCTGAAGATGCCCAGTTTGTTTCTGGTTTCCATTGGATAAAGGTGTAGAACCCTCAGCTCCTCCTGCACCATGCCTGCCTGGATGCTGCCATGCTTTTGCCTTGATGACAATGGACTAAACCTCTGAACCTGTAAGCCAGCCCCAAGTAAATGTCTTTTATAAAACTTGCATTGGTCATTGGTGTCTGTTCATAGCAGTAAAACCCAAACTAATACACAACTATTATTTATTTTCCCTTCTTTCTTCACTGTATTCATTCTCCATCTGCCTCCCCTCAGAAAACAGCAGGCCTCCCAGGAACATCAGCCTAACGTGGGATAACAAGCCACATTAGAAGGAAAGGATTCCACAAGTAGGCAAGAGTCAGGGACAGTGGCTGCTCCCATTGTTATGACTGCCCTATGAACATCAGGCACTCAGCCATAACATATATGCAGAGGACCTAGGTCAGACCCCTACATGTTTCCTTATGTCTGTGAGTTCCCATGAGTCCCAGTTAGAGATGATTTTGTGGGTCATTTTCCCATGGTGTGTTCCTGACCCCTCTAGTCCTCCAATCTTTCCTGTCCCTCCTCCACAGGACTTCCTGAGTTCTGCCTGATGTTTGGCTATGGGACTTTGCATCTGCTCTCAGTAGCTGGCTTTGAATACTATTCTGCTGGGCTCCAATCCCAGTACACTCTGGAGGCAGGATAAACTGTAGGTCTAAGGTTATGTGACTGGGTTGGTGTCCCAGTCCTTCCACTGGTTATAGAAAATGGCCCGTTCAGGCTCTGTGTCCTCCATTACTAAGAGTCTTTGCTAGGGTTACTCTTGTAGTTTTCATGGAGTTTCCATTGCACTAGGTTTCCACCTTACCCCCAAATGTCCTCCCATTGTAGTAGTTTCTTTCAGTATTTTATTTCTTCCCCAACCAGAACTCCATTGTTTCCAGTCCCACCTGCCCCCAGTCAACCCTCAAAATCTAAACTACTTTTCCTTCCCAGGGAGATTCTTGCTTCCTCTCTTAAGTCCTCCTTGTTACTTAGCCTCTTTGGGTCTGTGGACTGTAACATAACTACCTTTTACTTTACAGCTAATATTTTTTATAAGTAAGTACATACCATGTTTGTTTTCCTGGGTTTGGGTTACCTCTCTCAGGATGATATTTTTTCTAGTTCCGTCTAATTGCCTTCAAATCATGTCATTGTTTTTTAACAGATCAGTAATGTTCCAATCTATACATGTGCCACATATTTTTAAGCATTCTTCAGTTGAGGGACATTTAGGTTGTTTCCAGTTTTTGGCTATTATAAATAAAGCTGCTACGAATGTAGTTGAGCAAGTGTCCTTATGATAGGATGGACTATCCTTAGGAAATATGTATAGGAGTAGGAGTAGTATAATTGGGTCTTGAGGTAGATTGATTTCTATTTTCAAAAGTGGCTGTAGAAGTTTGGACTCCACAGCAACAGAGGAGTGTTCCCCTTGCTCTACAACCTAGCCAGCATGAGTTATCACTTGTGTTTTGATCTTAGCCATTTTGACAGGTATATCACGGAATCTCATTTTGATTTGCATTTCCCTGATGAATGAGAATCTTGAACATTTCTTTAAGTGTTTTTTTTTTATTTTATCCCGAATTTACTTTATCTTACTTTATTTTAAAATAAGAACACTGAACTTTGACCTTGGGCTTGCTTCTTTAATGGGAAACACTGAACGAAATTATCTAGTTAGCTCTGATTCTCGATTATCAAGGTGGTAGATATAAGCTGTATAGATGTATTCTTATTTGTGATTGATTTTAAATAGAAGATAAAAAGATGATAAGTGATCAATGGTGGATTGTACTTGGACAGGGTGTACCTGATGGGAAAATTGAGCCTATGTGAATAGTTGGTATTCTAGTAGTTGTAGAAAGCAGGGGACATAAAAATAGAAAAGTATAAATTATGGTAATTCTTCAGACCATATTTTAAAACCATCATCTTAAAAATAACTGTACATGAAAATTCACACTTCTCTTGGGAGGCACTATAAGAAACTAGAACAAACTCAGGACTGTCATTGCACTCTTATGTCCCAGCTGTTGCTGCTGCAGAGATACACATGTGGAGGAGTATTTGGCTTTGGCCGGGTGTCTGGGACGCCTGCCTTGTTCAGATTGAGCCTTAGAGAGCAGGAGTTGGCAGGTGTTGAATGAACTTTTCTGAATACAGATGCAGTCTCACAACTTGCAATGTAACCTTCAGGTGATTCATCAGAAAAATGGAATCCTGGGGACCTTGTATAACTAACATCTGTTCTCAAACAGAGACACAAGCCTCTAGGCAAGTCTTAGCTTCTTCTAAGATATCTACTCCTGAGACCTGAGATAGGACTCAAGAGCTGGAAAACTGTCTTAACAAGTCACTAGTAAGTAATCCTTTTATTTCAGTGGAGCTGCCTGTGATGCTCAAGGCAACTAAAATGCCCTCAACAGCCCAGTTATGATTTACTATTTGTCTGTCATTCTGGACACATGAAGCTGGGACTCTTTCTAAGCCTAGAAAAATGAATTAGTAGTGATTTCTTTTGAGCTAACTAAATGGTACATATGTGTGTTTGTATATATATATATATATATATACATATATATATATATACACATACACACACCATATAAATATATATATATATACACATACACACACCATATAAATATATATGGTATATATATGGTATATATATATTTTTCACACACACACACACACACACACATATATATATTCAATCTCAAGAGTGTAAGTTGAAGCTGTCTTTAAACCCCACTTTACATTATAGTTTATTGCCCCAGATTGGGGATTAGAAATTATATTGAATTTCAGTAATATAAGTAATCTAATTAAATTCAGACATAAGAACAGAGAATAATCACTGCTAATAACACACAGCTTACAAAATATATACTTTTCTTTACAGAAGGTCTAAGGAATAGAAAACAATCATTGCTGTAAAGGGCTCAAATTAAAAGTGATAATGGTGACAAGAAATTAATCATATTGCCAAGCTAAATAAGCAAGAAAATTATAATAAGCAATAAGTAAAACTGTAAAACGAAGTCATATTAACATGTGAAAGGTTAAATATTTTATGTTCAGAGACTATAACTATGTAAAGATGTGTTATACATTCTCAAAAGCATTTCTTTTCTATGCTCATCAAAAATATCAATTGGAGTATCTGTAGAGAATTGTCTCAGGGGTTTAGAACATGGTTGGTCTTGGAAAGGACACAGGTTTGATTCCTAGCACCCATATGGTGGCTCACAACTATCCTTTAGTCTTCGGGGATGTGACATCCTTTTCTGGCCTTTGTGGGTACTGGGCACATGTGTGGTATCCATACATTCATATAGGCAGGTGAAACATTCACACCCATATAATAAATCCTTTAAAAAGATGGATTAGCCCTGATTTCTGAAGATATAACCAACAGGGATAATTCACTAATGATAATTTATAATCCTTGCTCCTGCACCTCATTCATCAATCATGTTAATACATGGTTAATGCAACTGAATCTTCATAGAGTAACAATATTTTGCTGAATTTCTTAATCATTGCTGTCCCAATAATAGTTGAATACATTTGGGAAAATGTCATAGCTAGGGTGTTTATATGCATCAGGAACTGGATCAATCATTTCTTATTGCTTACAGCAGCCACAAAAGACTAGGTTGGAGTTCAGTGTTACAATGTTTGCCTAACATGCAAAAGACCTCAGGCTTTATTCTGAGCACTGTAAAAACTAAACCAATCAACTTACTCAACTCAATATACATTAACATCCTCAGGGCTTCTATCCCCACATCTCAGAACGTTGGCTAGAAGTCTTGTACTTGAGATGTGCAGTCAGTCAGATGGCTTGTTTGTGTATCACGTCTGTAGTGTATCAGTGCTACAGCCGCAGAAGTTTTATGTTGTGCCCCTGTAGGCATTTCTAGCTTCCATATGCTTCTATAAATAGTCATTGGCCAATAAGTGTCAAGGGTATGCCATAAAAGTCATGGATTTGTAGGTAGTTTGTAATTTTACAGATTTTGAAAATTGGGATTAATAATTCAGCCCTTTTCAAGGACCCAGGTCACAAACAGTTCATAATATGAGAGAGAGAAAAGAGTTTTTATTAAATGCTTACCAATATTTATTAATATCTTTGAAATTTAGATGTAAATGGCTAGGGTGTTTCACTATGAGGGAGTAGTTTTTAACTCATTCTTTGAGATGGGGTCTCATGTATTTCAGGTTGATCTCAAGGTCATTATCTAGCCAATTGTAACCTAGATAGTCTGATGATCCTATTGCCTTTACCTCCCAAATGTAGGGATGACAAACTTGGACGATGATACCTACTTTATATGGTATTAGGGCTTAAAGTTATGGCCTCACACATATTGGTGGGCTGACCTAGAAGTGGACTGTATCTCTAGCCTATATGGAGTATTTTTCTACATGATTATAAAAAGCTTATGCATTCCTCAGACCTGATCCATTTTCCTGGCCTTATGTCTTCTTCATAGGGAACATTTTTAAATGTTCTAAAGAGATGATATATAATGTATTAGCTTTAATTTCTGCGCTAAATACCCAACAAAGTTACATAAGGGAGGAAGGATTAACTTGGGCTAAGAGCAGAGAAGGCAAGGTTGCAGGCAGCTCCTTGGAGGGAGAAGCTCTCATCACATCTCAGAAGAACAGGAAGCAGAAAAGAGAGCTACTGGTACTCAACAATATTCCTCATATTCCTCTTTCCCCCCTTTTTATTCTCCCTGGAAATCCAACACAGCAGTGGGTTCAGTATATACATATATGCATATATACATATATACATACATATATATATACATATATATATGTATATATACATATATATGTGTATATATATACATGTATATATATATATATATATACATATATATATATATATATATATATATATATATATATATATATATATATACAGGCAGGACTTTATAATCTAGCTAATCCGTTCTGGAATGGCCCTCACAGATACATCCACAGCTATGCTTTGGGTGACTCTTAATCGTTTCAATCTAATCGAAATTAGCAGAGGCTATTCTTGGTCAGTTGGACACCCTAACACATTACTTTAAACATCACTGTAGGACTTGTCCTCTAAAGCCCTATTTCTACCTCATACTGAAATAACATATTTAGTCGACATCTTAGCGTCCTGGAAGTCCTAACATGTATAACATTATTAATAAGTCTAAAGCCAAGAATCTATTTTGTGATGGAGGCAATATCTGTAAGCTTCTATAAATTTAAAAAAATATTGAGCTATGTACATCAAACACATAAAGCTAGAATAACCTTATTTCAAAAGGGATGGATGGGGACATAGCAAATATTGTCTAAAACAGAAACAACAACAATAACAACGACAAAACAGAACCAAAATTATTGAATTCCTCATGTTTAGAACCCGAGTGCTATTTTCAAAAGTATTCTATAGTCATGTTTTTGGGAGCTTAGAAAGTATTTATCTTTCCTAAAGATTTTTATTTAAACTTTGTGAATTTTCTAGTTTGTGATTTTTAGATCGATAGGTGCTCCACACAACCCAGCCCCAGTCAGACATCAAATGTTCTGCCAATTTCTTTCTGTCTAACATCTCAGTATCAATCTCCACATTCTTCTGTGATCTGGTACACCTGCTTGTTGGTTTAAACATATCTCAGTTTTTACTGTCTTTAAAGAGATTCATTTTATATCTATGATATTCTTTCTCTTACCTGTAGTAATTATCTTGATTAATTTTTTGTTCCTATGTTCATGACTCCTAAGAGCAGGCTTCTGAACCAGTCCCCAGGCTAGGCTGCTGGGTTTGCTCTGTGACAACAAAGGCCCGTTGTTTATTTGTCTGTCTTTAGATCTCCCTGAGACATGCCTGGTGACATTCTCAGCTATTCACAACATAGAATGGTATACCTACCCACAGATTTCCCTGTCCATTCCTAATCTACAGAATGAAATCAACCTTCTTAAAGACTAAAATATTAAAATCTAGCTAGCTGTCAGTCTTGACACATTAGAAATAGGCTCTGAATATTTGTCCCTAGAATTGATTTTCTGTCAGTACTCCTTACTATGTCAAGTATACAATAAAAGGGTCCTTCTCAGGAGTTCTTTCTCGTTTAAGTTCAGAAAGAAATATGGTCCCTCCTACTTCAGGAAGCTTCATGAAATTTTATGTACTTTCTAAACCCTTGCCACTTAACTCATGTGAGTTATAAAACACTGACTGTAGGAAGTATTTCTGTGTTTTTGGACTTTGGTTCCAGCAGTCCCACATATGAATAGTCTTTGGAAGGAAAGTAGGAACTTTCTTTTGTTACAAGACCTGGAGTTGGAAGTCTCTGAGAAAGACCATGAATAATTGCAGTATAGTAGACCTCTCTTAGGTTCAGTATGGTATATGCCAGCCCCTTTACTCTAGATTTCAGTACCATTACATATTATTGGGCTTTAGGAAATCCAGGGCAAATTAAATTGCATCATGTGCTTTCGAAATTCTCTTAAGACTCAATTTTCTGGGATTCTCTCAGGAATTTGCCAGCAAATTGTCTACTTTCCATATTTGACTATTGTGTCTTTATTTTCTCTTCTCTCATTCCTCCAAGTAATTGTGGATTTATGCCTGAAAAAATCTTTTATTGTTGCTTTAATGGAATTTTGGAAGAGAGAAAAAGTGAATTGATATATTCAGTTTCCATCCATATTTGTGCATTTTCAACTAGGACAATTGAACAACATTTAAATTCTGTTTGCTCTCTTTCAACCACAAACTTTAACCCTGAATTGCTGAACAATCACAAAAGAAATCTCTTAAAATATTTGTTATACTTCAAGCATTTTTGGTGCCGATACAAGTCATTAATCATTTCAAAGTGCGTGTCTTCAATTGTTAGGACTCTCCAAATCATCATTTTATAAAACATAAGAAGTCCTGCCAGGGCTTGCTAGCTCAACTAAGGGAGGTTTCCTTTGTCCCTGAAGAAAAACAACAGTGTCATATATCCTGCGGTGCTAAAGACATGTCATGGACCATTCTGTAAGAGAGTGAGTACATTATCTCAGGAAGTATTCAAAGAAATGCCAGGATCCCAGGGATCCTAAGGATTTTAATGTGCTAAGGTACCATAAAATTAAAAGGTCTTTCAGCCCTATGCATTTCTGTATGTGTGAGTTGGGAGAGAATTTTTTAATTCTTAAATAAGAATTTTAAAGCAGCTTGATAAGAATTTTTTTTGTGGACTTGGGAATATCTGCTGGTGTTAGAATCACCATTATATGAGGGCCCCATTTCTATGATTGTCTAATGAATGGTAACTTCCTGAGTAAATGGTATTTATGATTGCTCATGTACAATGCTTGTCTTAAGATAAACCATGAGCAAGGCAACTCTTATAAAGGACAACATTTAATTGGGACTGGCTTACAGTTCAGAAGTTTAGCCCATTATCATCATGGTGCAAAGCACGGTGGTGTGCAGGCAGACATGGTGCTAAAGAAGGAGGTGAGAGTTCCACATCTTGATATGAAGGCAGCCATATGACTGGAATTCCACACTGGGTGGAGCTTAAACATAAGAGACATCAAAGCCCACCCCCATCATGAACTTCCTACCAGAAGGTCACACCTCCCAATAGTGCCATTCCCTGCTGACCAAGCATTCAAACACATGAGTCTATGGGTGGCAAACCTATGTAACCCATCACAGTGACCCAAGAAGTTTTAAAAGGAAGAGTAAAGGAAGGAATGTAGGAAAAGGAACCAAGAAGTTATCAGAGACACTTGTCAAATCCTACTAGAGACCTGACATGAAGCTTAGGTTTTACAAAGAGGGCAAAGCTGTGTGTAGATGTGGAGTCCTGGACAAAGTGTTGTTGTGTCATCATTATTTTGTTGCCACTATCATTTAGTTCCAGTCTCCCCTGCAAGAAGGTCTGACAAGTCATAACTGTCAAATCTCTTTCCAGAAGACTATCTCCCCTCTGGCCAGAGCAGGGCCCAGGTTTTTACTTTTGCAAACATGAGATACCTAGGAAAAATTAAATTCCTTGGGGATTATTGTTTCAATGATCTGATATTCAAAGGGAGGAATTCAAGTGCCAATTTGAGTATCTTCATTCATGCCAGGATGGTCAGAAGCCCTATTCGAATAAGCTAAATTATACATAATCTACAATAAAATTTAAAAATCAATACCATATATAGATGTTTTCTAAAGTAATTTGGTCAATTGGGTCTGAGATTTTTATGGATACTTTTTCTTTTATCTTCACTGTTGTATCTATCTTCTAAACCAGTGTTGAAATGCAGAAAATGTATTACTTTGTCAACTACATCTGATTTTACTGCTTATTATTTTTTTTTATTGTTGTGATAATAGTATTATTATATAAATATACTGTAACAATTGCTTCTATATTGATACCATTTTCTTTTTAGTCATAATCCTCTTCAACCCAAGTATGGGCTATTGAATAATGTGCTGAGCACATAACTCCATTTCTCTGCATATCTTACACTAATATGGTTATGTGTAAGGATTTGGTGGAAATGTAACATCTCTGAATATTGCTTGTTTTAATCACAGTCTTCACCTTAGCCACGTGGTCTCAGCAAAACATACTATCACTCTCTACATTTTTTTTCACAACTGTAGAGTGGGGATAATATTGCAAACTTCTGATGATGTTATAATAACCAACAAGAGTTTAACCATAGAAAGTACTTTAAATAGTGGCTGGGAGAAGGAAGTCCAAGATGGGTCACACTGAGAAGTATGAGAACCTTAGTTCAGATCCACAGTACATACTGAGAAAGTTGACGTTTTCTGTACCTCGGTCCCAGAACTGATGACGGGGTGAGACTGGGTACTGGTGGCTCCTAGAAGCTTATTGGGCAGCTATCCTAGTGGAATCAATAAGGTCCAGGTTTAGGGAAAAACTCTAGTTCAAAAATAATGTGCAGAGCTGGAGAGATGGTTAAGTGCACTTAACTGCCTTTTGAGAGGATTCAAGCTCAGTTTACAACACCCTCCAGAAGATATGGTTCTGTCATCATCGTCTCTTGGGACTTCCTTAGTCACTTGCAATCATAAATGTATATTCACATTGTCTTTTTTTTTAAGTGAAAGAGTAATTATGAACATTTTCTGATAAACTGAAGATTTACATGGAAAATATTTCTTATTAAATAAAAGAAATATATAGAAAACATGCTAAATTGATGATTGTCATGAAAAATTAAACAGATAAAGTGGTAGGCATAAAGACATTTCTAAATTAATTGAAAGTGTAGTCATGAACATTTTGTGATAATATTAGAGATTTACATGGAAAATATTTCGAATAGAATGGTAGAAATATATAGAAAAATGTTAAAATTGAAGATTATCATGGAAAATTATACATATGAAACTGTAGACATAAAAACATTGTTAAATTAATTGAAAAAATAAGTAGAACTATTTTATGATAAAATTGAAGATTTGCATGGAAAATATTTCTGATAAAATAGAATATATAGAAAAACATATTAAATTAATGATTTTCATGGAAAATTAAACAGGTAAAATGGAAGTTGTAAAAACATTTCTAAATTAAGTGAAAGTGGAATTATAAACATTTTGTGGTACAATTAGAGATTTAAATTTTTTGACATAAAAAAATTGCTAAATTAATTGAAAGAGGTCTGAAAAACATTTTTTGAGAAAATTGAAGATTTACCTGGAAAATATTTCTTTTCTTTTAAAAGATTTATTTATTTATTTATTTATTATATGTAAGTATACTGTAGCTGTCTTTAGACACCCCAGAAGAGGGCATCAGTTCTCATTACGGGTGGTTGTGAGTCACCATGTGGTTGCTGGGATTTGAACTCAGGACCCTCTGAAGAGCAGTCAGTGCTCTTAACCACTGAGCCATCTCTCCAGCCCCCCTGGAAAATATTTCTGATAAATTTGAAGAAATATATGAAAAACTATGATAAAATTGAAGATTTTCATTGAAAATAATATACATATAATGGTAGACATAAAGAACATTGCTAAATTAATTGAAATAATATGTAGAAGTATTTTATGATAAAATTGAAGATTTACATGGATTATATTTCTGATAAAATTGAAGAAGTATATTGAAAAACATGTTAAAATTGAAGATTGTCATGGAAAATTATACAGATAGAATGGTAGACATAAATTTTTCTAATAAAATTGAAGATTTACATGGAAAATATTTCTTTTTTATTAGATATTTGCTTTATTTACATTTCAAATGTTAACCCTTTTCCAAGTTACCCCACCAAAAACCCCCTATCCCATACCCCCTCCCCCTGCTCACCCTCTCCCCCGCCCCATTTTCTGACTTGCATTCCCCTATTCTGGGGAATTGAGCCTTCACAGGACCAATGGTCTCTCCTTTCATTGATGTCTGAAATTGTCATCTTCTGCACATATGTAGCTGGAGCCGTGAGTCCCTCCATGTGTACTCTTTGGTTGGTGGTTTAGTCTCTGGGAGTTCTGGGGGTACTGGTTGGTACATATTATTGTTCCTCCTACAGAGCTGCAAATCTCTTCAGCTCCTTGGGTCCTCTCTGTAGGTGCTCCATTGGGGTCTCTATTCTCATTCTATTGGTTGGCTGTGAGTCATGGGTGTTTTGATCTACTTTCCAATAAGGATAAAAGTATCCACACTTTGGGCTTCCTTTATCTTCAGCTTCATGTGGTCTGTGAGTTGTATCTTGGGTGTTCCAAGCTTTTGGACTAATATCTGCTTATCAGCGATTGTATAAAGTGTATTCACAGTATCTTAATTATGTTTTCTATTGCTGCATTTAAATATCAGTACTAAAAAGCAAAGGGTTGAAAGGGTTTATTTGGCTTACACTTCCATATTGCTGTTCATCACTGAAAGAAGTCAGGACAGGAATTCAAACAGAGCAGAAACCTGGAGGCAGAAATTAATGCAGAGGCTATGGAAGGGTGCTGCTTACTGGCTTCCTCATCAGGACTTGCTCAACTTGCTTTCTTATGAAATTCAGGACCATCAGGCCAGGGATGGCTCTACCCACAAAAGACTTGGCCCTTCCCATCAATCACTATCTATAAAAATGCCCTACAGGCATGCTGTAGCCTGATTTTATGGAGGCATTTTCTTAATTGAGTTTACCTTCTCTCAAATAACTTTAGCTGTGTCAAGTTGACATAAAACCAGTCAGGATACCCACATATATATTCATATATCTCCAATTAAACTAAAGTAAATCTTTGAAAATGGTGAGGGCTGATTGAGAAAAACACCTAACAATAATCTCTGTCATCTACATGAACATATACATATGTCCAAACATGTGCATACACATATAATGCATACATGCATATCCATATATCCACACAAACACATGCACTACACCACACCCCCCCACACACAGAGACAGACCCACACAGTGTCAAAAATGTAGTATTGCCTATTATGTTGTCATTACTGAATTTTTGTATCTATTGATGGCTTCTAAGTATTTTTAAACTTTTTTTTATTGAGCATTAAGTATAAAGGGAACTTGATTAATCATATTCATGACACTTCATCTGTGTGCTGTTCTTACAAGTCAGTTGTCCTCAATTATATATTAGCAATTACTGTTTCTGCCTCCCTTTTTAAAATATGAGGACAATAGGTTTAATAATCTCATAGTTCCACAGATATCAAAGACAGTATTTGAGATGACTATAGACTTTCTGAAGTCCATAGTCCACGTACCTACCCAACAGGCTGTTCTATTTTCACTTGTGAGCACTATACAATAACTTAACTTGCTCCCTTATAAAATAGGCACATTATTGTTCTCCACACAAGGTGTCATGGAAATTAAGCAACACTGTAAGGTACTTACTTTAAAGCCTTGAAAAAATACAAAAGAAACCAGAAAAAAATGCCTTAAGAAACACAGAGACACACAAACAAAACAAAACTCATAAATACACAAAATTGGTTATCATAAGATATAAGCAAAAGATAAGTAAGACAGAAAAGGCTCAAACAAAGCAACAGGAGACAATAATAATAATAATAATAATAACAATAATAATAATAATAATAATAAGCTTTCCTCTTTCACCCAACTTCAAAACTTCAAAAAGTTATTGCCACATGAAATCTTAACACAATTTATGCGACTTGGTTTGCTTTTTGTTTTTTTAATATGCTTGGTCACAGTGAAATTACTACACATAAAATATTTCAGAAATGATATCCACCCAAACACTGCAGCCTGCGTGCTTCCCAGGAGGTCTTCAGTGACCAAAGATACAGGTGAGAATTTAGCCCAAATACCCATACCAGCTGGGATACCCACACAGCCCAGCTGATGCAGGAACTACTCCTCATCCCTGACCCTAGAGCTCCACCTTCCTTCTGGCCCACTTCCCACCTGAGCCAGACCAGTGACCCTATATCCACTAATGCTACAGCCTGTGAGTTTCCCCAGGAGGTCTGCAGTAACCAAGGGCACAGGAGGCCCACCCTAACCAGAGACAAGTCTGCCTGCCTCCAAAAAGACCAGCCCTAACTCAGATCACGGTGGTCTACCTGCCTTCAAGGGACCAGTTCTAGTCAGAGACATCCAGGCCTGTTAATACCAGAGAGAACCAGATGGCCAGAGACAAGCACAAGATCATAAGTGACAGAACCCAATGAAATTTGGCACCATCAGAACACAGTTCTCCTACCACAGCTACTTCAACATGCACGAAAAGTAAGATAATGAATGACCTAAAGTCCCATCTCTTGAAGATGATACATGTCTTTAAGGAGGATATAAAGAAAGCCCTTGAAGAAATAGAGGAAAATACAGACTAACAGTTAAAAAGCCCTTAAAGAAGAAACAAATAAATCCCCTAAAGAAACACAGGAAGATATAATCAAGCAGGTGAAAGAATTGAACAAAATGGTTCAAGAACTAAAAATGGAAATACAAATAATAAAGAAAACACAAAGGGAGACAAACCTGGAGATGGACAATTTAAGAAAGAGATTGGGAGCTACAGATGCAAGCATCACCAACAGAATACAAGAGATGGGATAGAAAATCTCAGGTATAGAAGATACCATAGAAAATATTGACACATCAGTCAAAAAAAATACACAGTGTAAACAGCTTCTAACCCAAAATATTCAGGAAAGTCAAGACAAAATGAAAAGATCAAACCTAAGAATAATAGTAAGAGAGGTGGGGTAAAATTCTCAGCTCAATGGGTCAGAAAATGTCTTCAACAAAATCATAGAAAACTTCCATAATTTAAAGAAACAGATGGATATAAATGTATAAGAAGCCTACAAAACCCAAATAGGTTGTAACAGAAATGAAAATCCTCTCATCACATAATAATCAAAACACTAAATGCACAAAACAAAGAAAGAATATTAAAAGCTGCAAGGAAAAATGCCAACTAACATACAAAGGCAGACCTATCAGAATTACACCAGACTTCACAACAGAGACTCTAAAAGCCAGAAGTTACTGGAAAGAGGTCATCCAGACCCTAAGAAAACACAAATGCCAGTCCAGGATATTATACCCAGCAAAACTCTCAATCATCACAGATGGAGAAACCAAGATATTCCATGACAAAATCAAATTTAAACAATATATTTTTACTAATCCAGGCCTACAGAGGATACTGGAACAAATATCCAACACAAGGAGGATAACTACACCCAAGAAAACACAAAAAACTAAACAGTTCACAAAAACCCAAAAGAAGAGAATCATACACAAATAATACTACCTCCACCAACAAAACTAACAGGAACTAATAATCATCTGTCTTTAATATCCCTTAGCATCAATGGACTCAATTCCCCAATAAAAAGACACATGCTAAGAAACTGGACAGGATCCAGCATTCTACTGCAAATAAGAAACACACCTCAGTGACACAAACAGACACTACCTTAGAGTAACCAGCTGGAAATTTTTTCCAAGCAAATGGTCGCAAGAAACAAGCTGGAGTTGTCATTCTAATATCAAATAAAATAAACTTTCTACCAAAAGTTATCAAATGAGATGCAGAAGGACATTTCATATTCATCAAAGGAAACATACACCTAGAGAAAGTCTCAGTTCTGAACATGTAATGGCCCAAAAGCAGGTGTATCCACATTTGTAAAAGAAAATTTAGTAAAGCTCAAAACACAAATAGACTCACACAAGAATAGTGGGAGACTTCAACACCCCATTCTCACCATTGAACGGGTCATTTAAACAAAAGAGAGAGACACACTGAAATTCACAGAAGTTATGCACCAAATGGCTTTAACAGGTATCTACAAAAGATTTAACCCCAAAACATGAGAATATACTTTCTTTTCAGCACATCATGGAACCTTCTAAAATATTGATCATATATTTGGACATAGAACAAGCCTCAACAGATTCAAGAAGATTGAAATAATCACATGTATTCTATCAGATCAATGTGGACTAAGGCTAGACTTCAATAACAACAAAACCAACAGAAAACCCACATACTCATAGAAACTGAACAACTCTTTGCTCAATGATAACTTGGTCAGGGACGAAATCAATAAAGAAATCAAAGACTTCATAGAATTTAATGAAAATGAAGACACAAATTTATGGAACACAATAAAAGCAGTGTTAAGAGGAAAATTCATAGCACTCAGTGCCTCCATAAAGAAATTGGAGAGATTCCATACAAGCAACTTAACAGCACACCTGAAAGCTCTAGAACAGAAAGAAGCAAACACACCCAGGAGGAGTAGAGGGAAGGAAATAGTAAAACTCACGGCTGAAAGAGAATGATACAAAAATCAAGAAAACCAAGAGCTGGTACTTTGAGAAAATCAACAAGATAGATAACCCTTAGCCAAACTAACTAAAGGTCACAGAGACAGTACCAAATTAACAAAATCAGAAATGAAAAGGTAGACATATAAGCAGAAACTGAGGAATTTTTAAAAAATCATCACAACCTACTACAAAAGTAAAATCTAGATGAAATGGATTTTATAGCAGAATTTTATTGATTATTTTTACATCAATATCCATAAGGGAAATTGATCTGAAGTTCTCTTTCTTTGTTGAGTCTTTGTGTGATTTAGGTATCAGAGTAACTGTGACTTCATAGAATAAACTAGATAGTCTTCCTTCCACTTCTATTTTTTTGTGGAATAGTTTGAGAATTATTGGCATTAGCTCTTCTTTGAAGATCTGGTAGAATTCTGCACTAAACCCATCTGGCCCTGGGCCTTTAATGGTTGGGAGGCTTTTGATGACTATTTCTGTTTCCTTAGGAGTTGTGGGACTGTTTAGATAGTTTACTTGATCTTGATTTAACTTTAGTAGGTGATATCTGTCTATATCCAATTATTGGAAATCCAATAATGTAATCCACTACATAAAGACACTCAAAGAATAAAACCCCATGATTATCTCATTAGATGCTGAATAAGGCCTTTGACAAGATGCAGCACCCCTTCATGTTTAAAGTCCTAGAGAGATCAGGAATTCATTGCACATATCTAAACATAATAAAAGCAATATGTATCAAATCAACAGCCAACATCAAATTAAATAGAGAGAAACTAGAAGAAAGCCCTCTAAAACCTGAGATAAGGTTGCCCACTCTCTCTCTATCTATTCAATATAGTATTTGAAGTTCTAGCTAGAACAATTAGACAACAGAAGGATATCAAGAGGATACAAATTGGAAAGGAAGAAGTCAAAGTATCATTATTTACAGATGATATGATTGTATACATAAGCAACCCCCAAAATTCCACCAGAGAACTACCTTCAGTAGATAGACAGGGTCTCAAGTGGAGGGACAGGGTTACTATCCTACAGTCAAAATTCCTGACCCAGAATTGTTCCTGTTTAAAAGAACTGCAGGGACAAAAACGGAGAAGAAACTGAAGGAAAGGAGTTCCAGTGACTGGCCCAACTGGTCCATCTCTTGGCAGGGTGGCACCAAGGCCTGACACTACTCTGCTATGAAGTGCTTACAGATGGGAGCCTAGAATAGATGTTCTCTGAGAGACCCGATCATCAGCTGACTGAGATAGACGCAGATACTTACACCTAACCATTAGTCTGAGGTTGGGGACCCCTATGGTTGAGTTGGGGGAAGGACTGAAGAAGCTGAAAGGGAGAATGACCCCATAGCCTCAACTAACCTGGACCCCAGGGAGCTCCCAGAGACTGAGCCACCAACCAGGAGCATACAGAGTCTTGTCAGAGGCCTCTGGCACATATGTAGCAGAGGACTACCTGGTCTGGCCTCAGTGGGAGAAGATTTGCTTAATCCTTGAGAGACTTGAAGCCTCAGAGAAGGGGCAGGCCTAGTGAGGGGAGGAGCACCCTCTGGGAGGCAAGAAAGAAGAGGAATTGAATGAGGAACTGCAGTATGGGGGGTAGTGGGGCAATGACTGAAATGTAAATAAGGAAAATTTTAAAAATGTTTCAGGAAAAAATGATATGTACAATTACACATTAGGCTGCCTATCCTAAAAGTCATACTTCAAAACTGAAGAACATTTTGAAGACCCCAATATTGTAGGGTTCCTATTATATGCCAGTATCCATGTTATGTAAGTCAGAGGAAATTTACATAGGTGCCCAATAAAATATTCATTCATAACCTTGTGGAGTTTTAGCTTTCTTAATTCTGAAAAATAAAAAGACAGTGAAACATTACTGGCTGACTCACAAATGAGAAAATATATGATAGAGATTTTGAAAATAAGAACAATTCCTCCACAAATAATATTTATAAGTGCAAAATATATAGTGGTAGCTATACTATAAATAAGAGTGTTTGTGCTATAGTATTATAATGAAATAAAAATGATTGCTACAGAAGTTTAAAGAAAGAAAATATAACAAATTTTTGAAACTTTTGGAAGATATCATAGGAATAATATTTAGAATCTAATAAATATTAAAACATTTATATGAAAATTTAAGCATAATCCACATAATAATTAAAAAAACAGTAAGTTGTGTCCATCACAAAAAAAGTATCTAAGAAAAATTGATGCAAGATATTTCCTATCCATTCACACTGAGGCAGTGAGAGGCCAGTGATTGGAGGGGAGAGAGGAAGAGGAGCTAAGAGAAGGAGGGGCAGAGAGAGAGGGAGCCTGGGAGCTGTATGAGGGAGAGGAGGAGGAGACAGACAGATCCAGATGGCGTCAGATGTGTTTCTGGTGTGCTCAGAAGTTAGAAATATTGGGATAAAACTTTATCATTGTAATTTGACATCGTGTAATTGGGAGTTTCATATACATAAATATTTGGTTAACTATTGAAGTTTGAGAGTCATGCTTTGCCATATACTTTGAAGGAGATGCTGGGCAGGAGAGAGAGAGATACACCAGGACTTGCAGCAGGAGCCTGGCGGAGCAGTACTCTATTTAATGATTTCTCACCACAAAAAATCATTAGGATAAAAACAAACTACTGAGCTCTAGAAAATATATGCAAACTCATTTGACATAGAATTTCTATCTAAAAGAACTCTTAAATCTCAATAAGTGAAAATTCCTAATTAAAAAAATAGATAAAGACATTGAGAGATATTCACAGATGAAGAAATACAGATGGAAAATAAGCATATGCAAAGACATTGAACATCATTAATTATTAGAAAAATGAAAATTAACACCATGTTGAGATATCATCGTGAGCCTGTCATAAAAGGTGTATACTCGGGGGATATGTATGCTTAGTGATAGAGAGTCCCTGCTTTCCACATGTGAGTCCCTACCCATGATCACCAGCACCACAGAGTTATATACATAATGATCAGACCAAGTTGAGCTTGAATGTAGAAGAATGGACTTCTCTTATATTCATCTTATGTAAGATGATACAGTGTTCTAGAAGCAAACACAGCTGTTTTGCAGAAAGAAAGCCTGTGAATACCCCTAGACTCAGGAAATGGATAGCTGAGCATTTGTCTAAATAAAATCAAAAGCTTTTCTCTTTAAAGACAATCAATATATGATTGTTTGTAGCAGGTTTCATTCTAAGAGCTTGGGAAAAATCAAATTGTCAGCAAATGAATAAAGGATAGTACAATCACTCTAGAAAATGATATTTAGCATAACAAAGGAATGAGCTTTGCTTGGCTAGTTCCCATGAGCATTAAGCTATAGGAAAGAGTCAGCCTCAAGAGGTTCAGGATGCTTATAGAAATCAGGATTCCTTGTAGATAGGATAAATTTTGGGTTGAACCTTTTGTGGGTAGGTTGGTGTACCTATTGCTCCACTGTGTTTTCTGCCTGGTGACAGGAGGTGGCCTCTTCAGGTTCCACATCTCCAATGCTTCAAGTAATAGCTAAGGTCACCCCCATTGATTCTTAGTTACATCCCTTATTTCAGATTTCTATCACATCCTTGAGATGCTTTCCAACTACCCAAGAGTTGTAGATTTCCACTCATTCTCTTGGCCATAGGGCCATCTCTCCTGTCCCTCCCAACACCTGATCCTGCATCCCCTTTCCATTCCCCATCCTCTCTCTCACCCAGTTTCCTCTCTCAATCTGCCTCTTATGATTATTTTATTCCCCCTTCTATATGAATCAATCACCCTTGATTTTGCCTTCCTTCTTTAGCTTCTTTGGGTCTGTAAAGTGTATTATGGGTATCTTGCATTTTATTGCTTATATCTACTTCTAAGTGAGTACATACCAAGCATGTGCTTTTGGGACTAGGTTATCTCACTCGTGATGACAGTATCAATTTCCATTCATTTGCCAGCAAAATTCATGATGTCTTGGTTTTTAATAGCTAAATAGAATTCCATTGTGTAGATGTAGCACATTTTCTTTTTTTATTCTTCAGTTAAGGTACATCTAGGCTGTTTCTAGTTTTGGGCTATGAGAAATAAAGCTGCTATAAACATAGTTGAGCTGGTATCTCTGTGGGATGGTGAAGCATCTTTTAGGTATATGCTTAGGAGAATGTACATGGGCTGGATCTAGGCCTCCCCACACATAATAGCAGATATGCAGTTTGGTCTTCGTGTGGGTCCAAAACAACTGGAGCTGGGGCTATCCCAAAAGCTGTTGCCTGTCTGATGGATATGTTCTTTTAACTGACTGCCTTGTCTAGCCTTAGTGGGAGAGGATGCACCTAGCCCGACAGAGACTTGATGTGTCAGTATGGGGAGATACCCAAGGGGGCCCCCATCTGCTCACAGGAGGAGAGAATAGGGGAAGAATTGTGTGAGTGGGTGACAGGGAGGGGGGTAAGGAGCGGGATGTAAAGTGAATAAGTAAAATAAATAAATAAGTAAGTAAGTAAGTAAATAAATAAATAAATAAATAAATAAGGATGAGCAAGCCATGGGGACTAAGCTAGCAGGCAGAATTGCTCCATGGTTTCTGCTTCATTTCCTACACTACCCTGCTTTCCCTTCATGATGGACTGTGTTCGGGACATACTTGCTGAAATAAACCCTGTTCTCCCTAAGTTGCTTCTGGACATGGAGTTTTGTCACAGCAACAGAAAGCCTAACTAAAACCATAGATTTTCATGTGTTGACTTTGAAAAATACAACTATTACCATCTTATGAGCAAAGCTCTTAGATACAAGTACATGATTAAATTCAAGAAACAATCAAATCAGGAAACAGGCTGAAGAATGTCATAATAGTTTCATGATAAGGAATTATAGTTTCTTGTACTACATTGTTTTCGAAGAGTTTTTAAATTTTAGTTTGTGTGTATGTATTCGTATGTGCATGTACTTTTAGACCCAGAGAAACTGAGTTCCCTTGTAGATGGTAGTATAAGTAGGTGTGAGATGCCTGAGGTGGATGCTTGGAACTGAACTCAAGGCCTGCACAAAAGTAGTGGAGGCTTTTAATGATTGTCTTTTTAGACTCTGTTATTAGATTCTCCTAAATTGAGCCCTAATTTTTCTTTTTGATGCTATCCATATTTTTGTAAGATATTTTATATTTGTGTTTATGTCTATATACATATACATACATATATATATAAAATCTCTCTCTCTCTCTCTCTCTCTCTCTCTCTCTCTGTGTGTGTGTGTGTGTGTGTGTGTGTGTGTGTGTGTGTGTGTTTGTCCATGGAAAGCAGAGATTTCAGATCTCTTGAAGCTGGAGTCAGAGGAGGCTGTGCCACTGGACACAGGTGAGGTGAATCAATCTCTTATCCTCTGCAAGTGCAACAGACATTTCTAGTTGCTAAGACACCAGTCCTCCCATGATACCATCTCTTCTTAGCACAGTTATGACAGTTTAATTAATTTATTGGTTTTCTCTCTATTTTCTTTTTTATCTTTCTGTGTTAGGTATCTTATATATTTGGAATATGTTTTCACCTAAGTCTAGAAAATAACTCCTAACTTAGAAGTGATCAGTCAAAATATCTCCTCAGATACCACTATCTAGTTTCTAATCTGGAAAGAACTTATTTTGTTATGTCTACTGTATGGAAGCCTCCATTTATCAGCTAGGAATCAATGCAACAAAAGACAGATACTGGGGACTATATAGATAAAATAAGGAAAAAAAACGAATCTGAAATTAGCAATAAGCATCCTTTGAGCACTAGTTTTTACTGTTAATATTACTCAGCTTCCTACATCGGAAGTCAATGGGTTGAGGTTGATTGCCCATCATTATTCCTGAAGACATTTCAACCTCAGGACAAACCATGATTCACTTTGCTATTGAGTTTCTCTTCTCCATCCACTGCTGTAGTGAAAATCTGTCTGAGTCACTATCAGCTAAATGAGTCTGACTTGTGCTATGATAGTAGTGATTTATGAACCTCACCAAGTTTGCCTGTACAGGAAAGAAGTCTGGCGACGACATGATCCTGGGTTTGGAAGGAAAGCAAATACTGTTCTTAGTATTTGAGAGAGTTTTCCACAAAATTATTAGAGCCTGATACTGTGGACTGCAAAGAAGTTAGACAACTTGTGCTGGCCAGTTTTTTCATTATTTTAGCATCATTTCTACGGCAATTGATTCATATGGAGAGCCATGATAATTTCAGTTTTGGATATTCCAGTTTGTGACCAATTGGGTGTGTGAGAAGGAAGTGTCACATTGGGAAGCAGTGGGCAAAGCTTCTCATCCTACAGCAGTCAGGGAGCAAGCACAGAGGAAGAGAAGAGGCAAGGAAGGGATCTCATCATCTCCTCAAGAGCATTCCTTGTTGATACACCCTCTCCCCCGAGAGCTCCACTTAGGAACATACCTTCACTTTCTGACAGTAGCATGCTGGAGACCAACCCTTTCCTCAAGAGTCTTTAGGAGAAACTTAACTACGGCATACCTCTGTTCTATTTTACTATGTTTACTATGTTCCTTTCTGTTTAAAGAGTTCAAAAGCCACTCTTTGATTCAAGAAGGCAGCCAGAAGTCAATTGAGTCATTATGGAAATCTTGATGGGTTTGTGAAATGCTGCAAATAGAATCCAGCATCCTGTGTGTGCTTGTTGGGTGCTTTACCAGTGGGCACCAACCGCTGCATTAAAATGAGTATCTTGAAGTTAAGGAGTATTTATCCGTAATGGAGAGATTTGCAAACTGCTCTGATTTCTTAATCATAAGACTATAGCTGAGAGGATGCAACGCATATTGGTCACTAACATTTGCTCTGAAAAAGAGATGACAAACTCTTTGCAAGGTGCCGTGGAGAAAGACTTCTATAGACACCCTGCTGGGATTAAAATGAAAACCAATGAAGCAGAAAGCAAAGAAGAGCTTAAAAATCTGCACTCTTTTGTACAGTTTTCTTTAAGCTTGATTTATTTTGTTTATATACAACAGCCCAGTGCTTTCTCTCTGTTTTATTATACTTACTCTACACATTTCTTAAATCCACATTTAACTCTAATATTAGGATTGTGCAAAACATGACGCTTACTACTACGCCCTATATTATGACTACGTTTACATTATTTTGTTTTTCTAGAATTGCCTCTTTCCCTTTATATGGCAATCTTTGCTCCCTGCCTGCCTTCCCCTCCTGATTGACAATCGAACTTTAGCTATTTTTTCCTGAGACTTCTCTTCCCTTCAACACAGGTTCATATCTGTATGACTTCCCTTGAGAGTGGCTGCATGTTACAATCCATACTTCTAGTTATGTGCTAACAGACTAGGGATGCCAGGTGGTAACACCATTGTGTGGGGGAAATGCTATTTTGATGTCATAACAATCTTTTCCTTATGCTATTGGTATTAAACTGAGTTTTCACTTTTCCTGCTTACTGTCTCTTGTCATCCAGTCCCAGGCCTCTCAAGTGCCATTATCCCACAATCTATAAGACCCAGGTATTTCTATTTAGCCTCATCTCCTCGAGGTGGAATTGGGGGAATCCCAGGTAATAATATCTCTTTATATTTTCATCAACTACAGCATATACAGCTGAAATTCTAGAGTTTTCCATGAAATCTCAAATTAATGCCAATGGAATAAGTAAAAGATTGTTCTAAAAGCAAAGTAACATTTGAGTAAACAGCTAGTTTTTAAGGGTACCACAAAAGTGAACTATTTACATCATCTTCCTGCACAATCCCTGGAAAGGCAGTTGCCTTTGTCAGAATGAATTTTAAGATGGCTCTTCAGACCTGTAGCTACAAGGAACTGGATTCTGTAATGAAGAAAAATGAATACTGAAGGAGACTCTGATTTCCAGCGCAGCCTGGTGGATACCTTAATTAAGGTGAGACTTGTGAGATTAAGCTGAGACTCCCCTTACAGTGTTGACAGACACCTGAGATACAAAAGGATTGCAGACAAATATTTTGCTATTCAGCAGCAAGAAAGCCAGGAGCTTGATAGAGATAGTTCATCTTTACATTTTAAGCTAATAGACTATATTTTTCATTCCGTCCTAGTAGTAAAAGATAAAACAAGCCTATAAATGTGCATTCACATTTTCTGAAAATGTGAATTCAAAGAACTTACAACTAATTTGCAGGCTGGAATTACAGAAGATGCTATATTGTTGCTGTTTGTTTGTTTAGTATTGTACAATTTACCAGTTATTTTTAATATTTTATGTTATGTTTTGCACATAAAATTTTAAACAATGACCAACAACATGGCTTAATGGTTAAACTTGCTAAATCACGTGTAAATTAAATATTTCTGTCACTGAATGTAATACAAATGGTTGCGACAGTCTTACAGACAACTTACTATATCTTTTCTTTGTTTAATTCTTTTAATATTCTTTTAATAGTACACATTTATTTCAAACATTTTTTTCTTTAGTTATTTGACATTTGGAAAGGGTGGTAGTAGGGATGATAATTTATAAAACTATGGAATATGAAAAGAAATTACACTAGTCCATCAACTCTGAATTCTGGATCGTCTAGAAGGTCATGTGTGCTCATCTACACCTCTATATCACTTGAACACAAATGGACATCAAACACCATGTATGATACAGGCAGTAACAAAAACAATAGCCTTAGAATCTGAGCACTAGTAGAGACTGTCAAAGTACAATAGAAACCTACTAGAGTTTATATAGAAAGCAAGACTAAGATAATAACCTAAATGACACCTCAATCCATTTATATGTAGAATAAATTCACACTCATGTCCAGTCAGTCTTTCTCATCATTCTTACGCTCCTGTCAAGTGGATAGAGCCGTGTACTCTGGTGAATTGAGATAGAATAACAAGGCTGGTGCTGAGACATGTCCACATGTTACCTCCTTCCTAGAAGAAGTAAATCTCATTGGCTGCTGGGGGCTGTTATGCAATCCAAAAAGCTCTGTGGCAGGTAAGGAGCCTAAATTAGAAACAGAACTCCTCACATTATTCATCACCACAGAGTCAGGCCGCCCTGTTGGGAGAAGCCTTGGGGAATTTAAGCAGTGGAGGCCTCAGAATAAAGTCATAGATCAAAGGATAAACACATTCATACTCATGAATACTTTTAAGTAATCCATAAAACAGTCTTTACAACATACACGGTGCTTAATTTGAACATCCTGTTTTTGAAGCTGTAAAAGACTTGGGGAATAAATGTGATAAGAACACTAGTAGCTGGACTGGAAAAGACAAGGAAAAGCAGAGCTGTACTGCAAAGCAACATGCAGTGGCTTAAGGATTTATTCTGAGACAGAAAGCAGAAGTTACAAAATAATTTAGACACTATAAATTTGAAATAATGGGAGCATAGACCACTAACAAGCCTTAATTAATAAGCTTCCCTATGCTGTTTTTAAATTTATTATGAAATTGTAACTCAAACGGGAAAAAGATGTTCACAATGTTTACACCACTTGTAAATTCATTCATTTATCAAACATATCCTTGCAGCTTCCTATACTTGCTGTAAGTATTCTGAGTGCTGCTTCATTGTTGAGTGCTTGTCTAAAACATGGAGAATGGCATAGTTCTCATAATAAAGAAAATGCCTAAAAGGTAGTATATGTATATGCATATGTAGATGATGTATATGTATATTGTTGCCTATGTCCTGGATGGACTACTCACCGCCTGACCCTACTTGCCCTTGGGAATTGGAGATGATGTGGCACAGAGTCAATGACACAAATACAGAGCAGGTGAGAAACGCTGCGGCAACCTCATCTGAGCACTGCTGCAAGCTCCTTTAATACCCTCCACCTGTGCCCCATTGGTCCCAAGAAAGCATCTCTTCTAAATAGCAGTTCCTGATTGGCTGGCATGGTTTCCTTGGTCTCTCAGGCAGTTCTCAATTAGGTCTTCCTGCAGAAGATGCTTTTGCAGCTGCACAGCCCCTGGCATTTACATAGAAGTGGCCACTGCAGTTCCTCCTACAGTATATGATGTGTGTATGTGTGTGTGTGTGTATACATATATATATACATATATAATGTATACATATGTATATGCATATGTATATATGTATATGTAGATATTGATGTAGATATGTATATGATGTAGATATGTATATATATATATGGTTTATGTATATGATGTAGATGTAGATAATATATGTGTGTACGTGTATGCATATACATATGTGTATTTGATGTATATGTATATTTATATGATATATATGTATATGTATATTTATGTGTGCACATATATACATATATATATTCATGGTTCTACAATAGTAAATTTTGATAATATCTTAAGGTGTACTTTACAAAAGTTGCATTCTATGCATCATTAGCACCTCCATCTCAAAGTGTGTAAAATACTTTGCCAGTTTAGGCAGTCTAGAAAGGAATGAATGCTGAGTGTAGATATCCATTCGATTATTTCCCCAAAAGACATTTGTTTGAATAATATTTAGCATTTTGTATTTAATATTAATATTTAGCACTTTTGTATTTCTTCTGCCCTTTTCCCCTAACATTCAGTGAAATTTCATTTTTGCCTCATTTGGAGTCTTTTGATCCTGACTCTGATGACCTGTGTAATCTTCACTGGTGGCCATTTCCTAGCAACAGTGGTCTAGGTTTCCAGAGGAACTCCGACTGAATTACCATTTCTAAAGCCAGGATTGTGGTTACCATGGCTCACCGGATGCTTTTCATTTGAAGATTCATTTGTAACTAATGTTGGCTCAGCAAGTTTCTTCTTAAATCTGTGAGGTTAGGCCAGATTAAAATCTCATTTTTGAGATAAAATAATAGACTGTCACAAAACAATAAATTGTAATTTCGGGAATGAAGTGCCACACTGAAATTTCTTAGTGTTTATTCCAGCACACAGCTGATTCTCTATGAAGTACTAATGGAGACAGAATCTTACGATAAGTGTTCATGAGACTCTCATTGGGTAGAAGTAGATGAATCATTTCAAAATATGAAAACACTTGAAGAAGAATATAATGTATTTTGTATCCATATTTGATTTATATTGTACATATAGTACATATATAAATAAGTTTAGTATATATTAATAGTGGGAGAATAAAACTTGATTACCACATATTATATATTAACTGCTTTTTATGCCACATAAGTTATTCTTTACATAAATAAGATTTCTGTCTTCTTTCTGCTCATTCTTATTTCCCCCACCCCTCCTCTGCTTTTTTCTCCCTCCCTTTGTTGTATTCTCCCTTCTTCTCATTTACTTGATTTTTTTTATATATAAAGCAAAGTATTTGCTTTTGATTCAGTATTTTTTATAGAACTTTCCCTTTTGTGACTCAACAGTTAAGAGCACACATTGCTCTTTCAGAGGACCTAAGCTTGGTTCAAAGAACTCATGGTGGATGTCTCACATCTGCCTGTATTCTAGCTCTGGGGGATCTGAAATCTTTCTCTAGGCTCCTTAGGGTCCTAAATACACACAAGTACATATATATAATTAAAGTTAAAATAAATCTTTATGAAAAGAAGCTATCACTCTTGTAAATGTAGTTTAGACAGTGTGACATAAAATTAAGCTACTTAATGAATTAAAAACAGAACAAAGCAAAACATAGGCAACATTTATTCAAAGATTCTACACAGGTTTTGTTTTTCTGTAGAGCAACCGATTTCAGGAAACTTTGGGTTAAGAAATTAGTCAAGTAAGTGGCCAACAGCAGTGCAGAAGGAAGCTGTGTTTTCAAACTATCAATACTTGAGTCACAAGTTTCAATACCTACCTATCAATTCAAGATTCTGAAAGCCACATTCAACATTGGTACAAAAACACTCCAAAGTATTTTTCCAACAACTTTATTCTGTCAATAGTCGGTCAACAGGACCGACTGTTTAGTATCATTTATTAACCTGTGAAACAGGTGCTTCTATACCTTTAAACACATTTTTGTTTACAAAATATCATAAAAAATACTGATCTGTTGTATACTGTTTCTTTGGGGAATAGTCAGTTAGTTAATATCATAACTAATCAAAAGAAAGAAGTATGGTCAGAAGAAATGGTCTAGCAGATGAATTGCTTGCTGTCTTGGATAGCAAGCTTAGAAATCGTTTTAATGCTCAATTTTCAAGCTATCTCCTATCAGCTATTCTTCTTTAGACAGTGCTTTTTTTATACTGTCAAATAATATTAAGTTCATATCTTTCATTGTAAGCCAACACAAAACACTTTGAAATAGGTAAGGATAAACTGTATATTCATATACATATGGATGCTACAGAGTCAAAATGGAGACTAATCATTGATCATTTGATGCCTTCAGAGATTCAAAAATCATGTCTATGTTAGAGTTTAACTCACATACATTATGAAAATTGTGAAAAACTTAAAACTCATTTGGTGTTGATCCTTTGATTTTTGCATATGCTAACTACATTTATCTTTTGTCAGACGCTAAATGCATTTTATTGTTCAAAATACTTGTTTGTTTGTTTTTTTCTCCCATGGTCAGCATCTTTTATGATCCTAAAGAATTCCTCTGTCAACTTTCTTTCACTTTCTTTCCTCCATGCCTGTTGGTTTTTGTTAACTTGACACAAACCCAGACATGTCTGGGAAGAAGAAGGAATCTTTTTTTTTGGTTTTTCAAGACAGGGTTTCTCTGTGTAGCCCTGGCTGTACTGGAACTCACTCTGTAGACCAGGCTGGCCTCTAACTCAGAAATCCACCTGCCTCTGCCTCCCAAGTGCTGGGATTAAAGGCGTGCACCACCACTGCCCGAGAAGAAGGAATCTTAACTAAGAAAATGCCTTCATAAGATAGGCCTATAGGCAAGTATATAGGTTATTGTATTGATTAATGATTGATGTGGGATGGTCTAGCCCATTGTTGCTGCTGCCACTCAAGTCAGGTTATCATAGATGGCTTTAGGACATAGGCTGAGCAAACCATGAGGAGAAAACCAATAAGCCACATGCCTCCATGGTCCCCTCTTCAGCTCGTGTCCTACGTTCGTGCCTTGATTTCCTATCCCAACTTCTCTAATTTGTGGAGTGTGAACTGAGAGTTGTAAGCTGAAATAAACTCTTTCAAGTTGTTCTTGGTCATGGTGTTTATCAAGGCAGTTGAAATCTAACCACAACATCTCCCATCTCTGCAGTGTCTCTGGGAATCACTCTGTCAGTCATCCTGACCACTTGGACGCAAACCATGGCTGCATGGATGTGTGCTTTTCCACACACATGAAAATCAAAGCTTGCATCAGATTTAGAAATAAGAGGTTCTAGTATGATCAGTCATCTCTCTTTCATAGAGGTCATGAAAATTCAGAAGTTGTTAGTTCTGTATTCTGCTACATGGCACAAATGCAAGTTTGTGAAAATACCTACTCAGGACAGGAGAGAGAGGAGGAAGATGATAGTTCTAGTTAATGAGACCAAGATGGCTAAGGTAACCTCACTGGCCTCAGAAATTGAGATAGTATTTATTATCAGGAAACTTACAATTTATACAGGGACATGAAAGTAATACTTTATACATGCTATATTGTCACATGCCATTTTCAATTCTCTTTACAATACAGAAAGATATGTCTTCTGCAAGATCTAACTTCACTGCTTTCCTAGGAAGAACCACTGTTCCTTGGGGGGGGGGGGTCAATATATAGTGTAATAACAATACTATACAATTCTGAAAGATATCTTCATTGTGACAAATAATAAAATGAACTATATAGATCAATTTAAAGGAAAAAAGAAAAAAAGGAGAACAATTTTTAAATAAACAAATTCAGATACTGTGTACTTATAGCATGGCATATATATCCAAAACAAAGTAATAAAGTAATAAAGTAAATAAAGTAATAAAGTAATAAAAATGAAAATTGAGTCATATTAGTTTCTAGAGGGGAACAGAACTGATGAAATGAATACATTAAAAGGGAATTTGTTGAATTGGTTTACATGATATTATCTGAGTAATCCAATAATGGCTGAGACCCTAGTAAAGTCCATGAGGGTAGATGTCTTATCAATCTCAATTTGGAACTGAAGGCCTAGAAAATTCTTCAAATCATCAGGCTTCCATCTCTGTTATTGCTTATAATCATTATGTCAAGTTTCAAGGAGTATCCTGGGGCATTAGGGCTGCCTTCTGTTATCTCTGGAAGAATAGTGACCAGGTTCGGTTAGAGTGTACCAATGTCTCTACATGTTTAGCGTCTCACCTTATCTGTATGTTGCCCTCAGATCCTGACTCTAAGACCCTTATGAAATGTAGATTGTTCCCCACTGAATTCATGGAAAAGGGCTCATACACATTAAAAATACTTTTAACAAAGCTAGATGTGGTTCTTATCTGGAATCTCAGGATTCAGGAGGCTGTCAAGAGTTAAGGTATATATGTTCTACACAGTTAGATTGGATCTCACATGAGGTAAGAAGGGAAGGAAACAAGGAGAGAGAGAGAGAGAGAGAGAGAGAGAGAGAATTATTTTCCAGAATCATTAGCTGCTTAGTGTATTAAGTTGGTGCCATCATAAAATCCTTTGCCTTAGCTACCTTCAATCCAAAGCCTTAGGAAATTCAATCCCTCTGAATTTATATGTTAATCCTCACACCAATTAGATGTCTTTTGTCATCTGACAACTTAGTGATTTTTCAGACTCCAAAAATTCCTTATTCATAGTCTACAGAACAGCAAAGTGGATTACTTTTGGCAATACCTGGGTTATCACTATGTTTCTCAGAAATCCAATTCTGAGTTGAAAGTTAACATGTGAGATACACACATATGTGTTTGGGAAGATGTCCTATGGAGGAGAAAAGACAGAGAAATGAAGCAATGAAAAGGATATTCCGTTATGAAGATAGATTACCATTTCCTTTGCTATACAAACAGCTGGCTTTTTAACTCTGCAGTAGTATCTGATGATGTCATCTGAAAAGCATTTGAAATATGTCTCAGGGGAATAACAGGGCACCATATCTTTATCAGCTATTGACCTTCATTCCATAAACTCTTGCTTTGGGGTTAATTCTGTTTTATATCTGGGTTCACATATGTAGACACTGAGCAGGCTGTTTGTTATACTACTCTGGAGTATCTAAAGTCCTGAACACAAAGACTGAATGCAATGGCACGGGTAACTGGAAATGAACCACTGCTAACGTGAAGCGAGTAGGAATTGTGCCAAGCTGCTTACTGCAGTTGTGTTGTGATACTGGACAGAGAAGATCAAAAGGATAGAAACTGGAGATTGAGTGATGTGTAGTATATTAAATGATAGAGCTCTTGTAAGGAGTTTGTAAGTTACTACGTGTAAAGCTTTTAGAATAGTGAGTGACACATGTCAGACAAACCCACTATATCATTTCTTTTATAAATCCTAGCAGATGAAATCAAGATGTAGAATTGCATTGGCCCTCTTTGATATGTCTTCCTGTCATGGATATAATATGTGATTTTTCTAAATCTTTATTTGCAAATAAATGGATAACTATAAAAAACTATGGTTTGTGAGGAACACAACTGTTTTTCTTACTGTGTGGAGGCTAAAGGTCTGAGTTGTGTCAGGACATATAGCTCTGGAAATCACATCTTTTGGGATACAGATTGCCAGTTTATTGTTATTATTTGCATGGTAGAAAGCAGTTTCTGAGATTCCTTGTAGTAAGGGAACCCATTGTTTTCATAAGTACTCTGTCTTCCCTACCTGAATACCCTCCTCTCAAGGAACTATTCCCTAATGCTTCCATATTGAAAACTAGAATTTGATCACAAGTGTTGGAGTAGTAATGTAAACATTCTTCTGGAAGATTTTACTCATGAGTGCTCACCTGAGTAACGTGTGTTAAAATCCATCACACCTCCTTCTTGGAAATTACCTACGTTTAAAACTTAATGTGCTTCTAACAACTAGATTGCCAATTATGGTTCTTGGTGTGAATAAACTAATAAAATCACATGAATGAATTAATTCTGAGGGTTTCTTTCCAAATATTTATTTCCAATGACCTTACTGATAGATATTTATTGTATAACATTATTTAAAAATAAGAAGGGAGATTTTACACCAAGTGAAACACTACATGGGAAATTCAGGGTGCTTTATTAGATAAAATAGGGGGTTGATTTATGGAAAAGGGGAAGGATCATGCCATTGTAATGGTAGCAGATATTATAGAGCTTATGTTTGCAGCACAGTGCTGAGAACATGACATGCCAATGGTAATTTAGACCCCACCTTAGTCAGGAATAAACCTCATTTATGGAGCTCCACCTCCTCTTTATGGTCAGTAACTTTCTGATGCATCGGTGCTTATATTACATAGGTTATTAAGTGTTCAGAACTGCAGCCTTGAGAGTAGCTACATATTACAGTTGCCATCCACAGAGAGGAGAACTTTGGGTTAATCCTAGGGTACATCATTGGACACAGACTGGGCTACCTAGCTGGTAAGTGGTAAGACAAGACCGTAACTTCCTGTTTTCCTCTTGGAAAGTTTCACCATGTCCCACTGCTTCTGATCTAACCACCTTCTGCTACTGTGCAGGTGGCTGGAGCAGAACAGCATCGTTCTGTGGGGTTGCCATGCATATGGGTGAGAATTAGGCTAATAAAAACTCAATGGAAGTGTTTTAGTCTGAAGAAAGCAGTGTGCCCCCCACCCCCTTTGTGGAGTTTATGTGTTGACAGTGTAAAGAACTGCTACAAAGAAGGTTGTCTTGTTTCCGACTTTATAGTCTCCATCTGGTCAGGAAAGGAGTAAATTGGCTACATCTGCTCCAAATCTGTGGCTGTGCTTTCAAGCTATGCAGCTTTGTTTCTAACCCTGGCCGTATTCTCCACCCCCACGCTCGGGCCATTAAAACCTGTACGGTGTTTGCTTCTTTCACAACTTTCATAGTCTCTAGTAGACTTCCCCAGTCATTGCTTGTCTTTAATATCATGCAGGAAAGGAGTTACTTACTAAAAATTTAAGTTGTAGATAGTATGCTGTATCTGGGGGCCGATATAGTGAGGGTTATTCCTATGATTTAAGCTATAGAATGAGAAAAATAAGGTTTCTACGAAATATTGTTGTGAAGTCAGAATATAACATCAGTAATAACTGAGAGGAAATTATTTTGTAATGTAAGTCTACTAATAAGAATAAAAATTGCATTGAGAGAAGTTAATATTTTCTCAACTCAAGATTCAATTTAGCACTTGCTCTTACAAATTCATTGCAAATATTCATCTATAAAAGTTATTTAAGATTTTACTCTTTATCAATCAATGTGCATGGATGTTGTTTACATGATCAGGTGTGAACAGTGACCATGGAAGACAGACCACAGCGTTGAATCCCTTGGGGCTGGAGTTACCGGAGACTGAGGGTATTTAATATGATTGTTGGGAATTGAATTCAGGTTGTCTACAAGAGCAGCACGTACTATTACTCTCCAGCCTCTAGAAAAGCTATTCTTAAAGCACAAACTGTGTTGAAAAGAAATTGTAAGTTAGCTTTGGACCATAGAACATGGTTTCCAACTTCTGATTTAGAAAACCTTAGAACTTACTTTATAGTAAGTCTACTGAGAGAGAAGCAAAATACACATATTCTATAAATAGAAGATCATCTTGATTAAGTTTCCATAAAATTATTTACCAGGGTATCTTTTAGTGTAAAAACAGAGAAATGAGTTCATATTTTTAGGACTCAATAATTTCTGCATTTGGAGCTTTCAGATCTACTCCAACCTCTTTGAGGAAGAGGAATATTATGTAGCTTATCACCATCTGTAATTTCAGCGTTAGGCAATATTTAGGCCTCTACAGGCACCTGCACATAAATGGTAAACACACACACACTCTCTCTCTCTCTCTCTCTCTCTCTCTCTCTCTCTCTCTCTCTCTCTCTCTCTCTCACACACACACACACACACACACACACAATCTTTTTAAACATTAATATTGAAGAAGTTTCTGGGCTGTAAACATTGACCTTGAGGTACTGTGGAACTATGGACATTCTCAGTCATTCTCCCTGGTATTGTGCACTCCTTCCATTGGGTGAGTGTTGGGTTATATCCATTATAATAAACCTGTAACCATAGCTAAAAGTATTTTTCTGAGATCTGAGGTATTTCCCCTACATTAGCAGACACTTAAAGATCATTAGGGATTGACACCCCAATACATAACACATAGGACAGAGGATATTAGTATTCAAAATGACATAAAAATGGTTTGTGGGACTAAGCCTTTAACTAGTGGGATTCAAGCTAAGCCTGGGTTGTTAGTATCACAGCTAAGATATGTAAGACATTTACTTGGTATCTAGGAAGTTGGAGAAGTTGTTGACATTTGTAAATAAGCTAAGCTGAAGCGTCAATGATTTTGCACGTGATCTTAGAAATACAAACTTTCAGCTACAACTAATTTATGATGTTGTTAAAGTGGAATAACTTCTAAGTTATCTGAGGGCACAGAGACACACAAGTAAATTACTTCTGGGTAAATATTGACTAATTTCTTAAAAATTCAGGGTTTCACGCTATAGACTAGGCTCCCTGAATATAGATTATGCAGACCAGACTGGCCATAACCTTTTTTTGCAATGCCTGCCTTAATCTTTGCCAAGGCCAGTACATTCTAGAAATTTTAAAGTGATGTAGCCCCAGGATATTCAGTGATTAGTAGAAACAGGAAGAGGCACGATAGAATCATTTTTAACAACAGAGACAGTTTGTTCCACTGAGACTTTGATCATATACTTATTCTCTCCAGAACTATGAGGAAACACTTGCTATTATTTTGTTTCTTCGAGCTTTACTAGCACTAGGAAAGGGAGACTGTTGATAGACAGGCATAGCTCAAAGATGCCGAGTTTGTTGAACTCTCCATAGTCTTGTTTTGTCTAGTTCTGGTTTTACTACTTGCTAGGATATCTTTTTAAATACTGGACATGATAATTGTCTAGACCTAGAAGGAAATTAGAAATGTTTGTATTTCTGTGTCATTACTCAGTATTGCCATTACTTGGTACCCAGAGTGCCAAGACTCACAAGATCATATGTGTCTGAAAGGATCTTTTGGAGGAAAGCTGTAAACTGAGACTTGACCTTCACCTAGAATATACACTCTTTCACAGCCAGGTTTAGCTACAGAGATGCTTGGCCTGGGGTTGTCCTACCTATGACAAATGTAGATTGTAAAACCCACAAAGAAATTACACCTTAGCTTTATTTAGGCATTGGTAGCAATAATGAGAAAAAGGTAATGATCCACAGTATCAAATAAATTACAACACTCATGACTCGTGAGGACACATGAATGATCAATTTATAAAACTGAAAATTCAATAGCAAACAATCAATAGCACGGTAATAGTCACTAAAGTGGAAAATGGGAATGTCACTGCAAACTCATAAAACCTACACTCCACCAAACTTTCCTTTATTAGAATAAATGTGCTAGGGCAGGGACAGGAAGTACCCAAAACTTTTGTAGTGCCATCTAATAAGGTTTCTTAGGTGAAGTGGCTGCCAAGGGCTCTAGAACGCTGTATCGGACCTTCTTTTTTTTAAGAGAGATACACTGCAGCCAAATGAATAAAAGGAGCTGGAAAAAGGTTCACCTTATAAACAGGATCAGTTTGTGCTTGTTTCTCTAATGTCTGCATGTGGACCTGTATATGTTTGCCTATTAATAGACTATATGTGTACCTTTGTTTGTTTGCCATTTATAGACTATATTATTACCAAGTTTATGAATCCAGAGTAAGAGACGTTATAAAAAAGGCATAATTAAACATCTAAGGCTCTTGTCAATTCCTCGAAAAAAATCTCACATAGCTACATAAAGGAACACACATGAAGAAATAAACTGAAAGTATGTATTTGGTAATGGGGATTAGAAGCAACTTGGCCATCTCTTGCATGAACTGTGGACTGGTACACTGTGGTGGATGTATACTGTATATGTTATGCAATGCTAGTAACTGTAACTGATAGGTTAGATCCATATTGACATGGAAGGATGTTCAGTGTATGTCCCTTAAAGAAAAACCAATAAATGCAATACAAATGAACCACATAAATTATATATTAAAACTGCATGTGCACTAAAACTATATGTCTCATAGAAATATACAACAAAGATAAACTGTTAAACACATGCTTATTTGGAGAGGGAAATCATGGTGATAAATGGGGATAAAAGACAAACAATTTTAAATAAGCAAATGGAAAAAAGAAGAAAATGTATTTAAAACAAAGCCAAGCATGGATTTTCCTGAACCAAAGACAATAGCATTCTATCAAATGGAGAAAAAAATTGGAGTATTCAATTCTTTGTACCCAAGGTTCGTTATAGCAATCCCTTGAAACATGCATGACAAGATCATCCTGTGCACAGTGGGAAGAAGAATTTGAAATGTGCCAGTTGGATAACTAGCATGTGTGTCTGGGGGCCAGTCTTTCTTTTCCGTAGAGAAATATTCCTAAGAACACTTGGCAATCATACAGTAATTGAAGTTCCCACATCCTCTCTGAATCTTCATTGCATCTGGATAGAGATGACCTTCCCAAGATGTGGGATATGCATTCTAAGAGGGTCCTTGATTTCTTTAAATTCTGAGGAATTGGGTGCATTTGTAGAAGAAACATTCAGTCTTCTCAATTTGTAGTAAAACATCCGGTGTTCTTACTACATTTCAAGCAGTTGTTCATTAATGCTCAGGGGAGTAAAATGGGAAGACAATTGGCTCTAGGGGTCCCTAAATCACTTTCTTCTTTATTTCTCTTTGAACAGCAGTCCCTGTGCCTAATAATTCTGAATCAGAGCTAGGGGAGAGAGGGAGATGAATCTGGAGTGTATAGTACTCTTTGGTAGCCTTAACATCTGCTTATGTGGCTGAACCCAGAGGGAAGGAGATATTTGTAAGAAGAGCCAGAGTAATTATATAGCTCCACAGAGGGCAGGGCCATTATCCCAAAGACAGAGAGTGCAAACAGAATGAAGTGTGAGGCTCTAACACGAGTGATGCTGAATCTCCAAAGCTCTGCATTTATGGGAAGATTTTTGTTTTGTTTTGTATTTTTTGTAGCCAGGTTGAGAGAACATATGGGAAAAGTCCAGGCCAAATTTATATGATGGAAACAACGAGGCTTCTAACAGAGCAAGCTGGGCAATGCGGAAAGGAACAGGAAATAGGTAATTCCATGCTGCAAGTTGTTTCATTCTATTCCACTAGGAAAGTGGAGCATCCTAATAGGAAAAGGAGCTGCTTTCCATCACCCCATCCTTGGTCTCACTGCAATGGTCTTAACTCATTTTGGAGTTCAAATAAGTTTTATTAATATTTATCATTGAGTGTCTGAAACCTGCTTACTGTGGTCAGAAAAGGAATTTTAATTTTTTTCTTTACTTTAACCACTTATTTAAATTAAAAGGGAAGCAGGGTGAAATGCCTTTATATTTTACTTGAACATTGTATTGATTTGTGTAATATAACACTAAAAATTTATTTGTTGTGCAACTTTCATTCCTCAGCATTAGCTATTTGCAGCATTAGCTATTTCCTCAGCATCCTTAGCTAGCCGAAACCCTCCTGCTTAAATTTTAACCTGATCATAACCCATTGCCTTTTCCTGGCTACCTTTCCAGCTCCTTCTACCTTTCACCCAGTAGCTACAGAGAGTTTACTGGCAAGTACAATGAAAGATATCTCCTGGAGCAAATTCATTAATTATTTCTTTGAAATATAAATCATTGGCCTTGTCAATGGCAAGGTGAACACTCTGCTCTCATTTCACCATCTGTCTTCTGTCCATATCATATGATGTAGATCCTTCAGTCTGCATACTAGTGTGAACCCAAATAAGCTTTTATTCCACCAGTGCAGACCCAAGTATGATTTCATCCTCAAGGTCTGTCTTATCTCCCAATGTACCAAGGAATCTTTTCAGTTTGTTCCCTTGTAGAAGCATTCTAATCTTCACAAACATGATAACCTTACTTTCTGTGCACAAAGATGCCTAAGAAGTCCAATTTAAACTTACTGGGAGGTAGGGAAGAACAGTCTGTGAAGGCATGTCTGGCCCAATAGGTGTCTATGCAAAATTGTATTCTTTTTTTCTTTTATTTATTATTATTTTTATTTTCTATATTCTTTATTTACATTCCAAATGATTTCCCCTTTCCTGTTTCCCCCTTCCCTGAAAGTTCCATAGCCCTCTTCCCTCCCCCTGTTCCCCATTTGCCTAAGGACTTCATGAATTCATTGTTTTTAATTGCTGAGTAGTATTCCATTGTGTAAATATACATGGAAAATATCTCTGATAAAATTGAAGAAATATATAGAAAAACACGTTAAGGTTGACTATTTCATGGAAAAATTATACAGATAAAATGGTAGGCATAAAAATATTCCTAAGTTGATTGAAAGTGGAATTATAAACATTTTCTGATAAAATTGAAAATCTACAAGGAAAATATTTCTGATAAAACTCAAGAAATATATAGAAAAACACATTAAAACTGACTACTTCATGAAAAATTATACAGATAAGATGGTAGGCATAAAAATATACCTAAATTGATTGAAAATAGAAGTAAAAACATCTTCTGATAAAATTGAAGATTTACATGGAAAATATTTCTGACAAAATTGAAGATTTACATGGAAAATATTTCTGAAAAAATTAAAGAAGTATATAGAAAAACACGTTAAGATTGACTATTTCATGGAAAATTATACAGATAAAATGGAAGGTATAAAAATGTTCCTAAGTTGATTGAAAGTAAAATTATAGACATTGTCTGATAAAATTGAAGATTTACTTGGAAAAATATTTCTGATAAAATTGAAGAAAAGTATAGAAAAACGTTAAAATTGAAGATTATCATGGACAATTATACTGATAAAATGGTAGGCATAAAAATATTCCTAAATTGATTGAAAGTGGAATTATAAACATTTTCTGACAAAATTGAAGATTTACATGGAAAATATTTCTGACAAAATTGAAGATTTACATGGAAAATATTTCTGATAAAATTGAAAAAATATATAGGAAAAAATGTTAAAATTAAAGATTATCATGGAAAATAAGACAGCTAAAATGGTAGATACAAAAAACATTACTAAATTGAAAGAGGAATCACAAACATTGTCTGATAAAATTGAAGATTTGCATGAAAAATATTTCTGTTAGACTATGTTTTTTTGTTGGGGAATTAAGTCCATTGATGCTATATTTAGGAATAGTGATTGCTGCTTCCTGTTATTTTTGATGTTCTTTTTATATTTGTGTGGTTACTTTCTTTTGGGTTTGTTGGAAAAAGATTACTTTCTTGCTTTTTCTAGGGTGTATTTTCCCTCCTCATGTTGGCGTTTTCCATCTATTATCCTTGTAGGACTGGATTTGTGGAAAGATAGTGTGTAAATTTGGTTTTTATCATGGAATATCTTGGTTTCTCCATCTATGGTAATTGAGAGTTTTGCTGGGTATAGTAGTTTGGGCTGGCATTTGTGTTCTCTTAGGTTCTGTATGATATCTGCCCAGGATCTTCTAGCTTTCATTGTCTCAGGTGAGAAGTCTGGTGTTATTCTGATAGGCCTCCCTTTATAGGTTACTTGACCTTTTTCCCTTACTGGTTTTAATATTCTTTCTTTGTTTAGTGCATTTGGTATTTTGATTATTATGTGCTGGGAGGACTTTCTGGTCTGGTCCAGTCTCTTTGGAGTTCTGTAGGCTTCTTGTATGTTCATGGACATCTCTTTCTTCAGGTTAGGGAAGTTTTCTTCTATAATTTTGCTGAAGATATTTACTGGCCCTTTAAGTTGGAAATCTTTGCTTCTTCTATACCTATAATCCTTAGGTTTGGTCTTCTCATTGTGTCCTGGATTTCCTGGATGTTTTGGCTCAGGAGCTTTTTGCATTTTGCATTTTCTTTAACTGTTGAGTCAATGTTTTCTATGGTATCTTCAGCACCTGGGATTCTTTCTTCTGTCTCTTGTATTCTGTTGTTGATGTTTGCATCTATGACTCCTGAATTCTTTCCAAGATTTTCTATCTCCAGAAATGTCTCACTTTGTGATTTCTTTATTGTTTCTACTCTCATTTTTAGATCCTGGATGGTTTTGTTCAGTTCCTTCACTTGTTTGTTAGTGTTCTCCTGTAATTATTTAAGGGATTTTTGTGTTTCCTCTTTAAGGGCCTCTACCTGTTCACCCATGCTCCCCTGTATTTCTTTCAGGGATTTTTGTGTTTCCTCATTAAGGGCTTTTACCATTTGACCCATGTTCTCCTGTATTTCTTTAAGGAAGTTATTTATGTCCTTCTTGATGTCCTCTAACAGCATCGTAAGAAGAGACTTTAAATCCAAGTCTTGCTTTTCTGGTGTGTTGGGGTATCCGGAACTTGCTGTGGTGGGAAAACTGGGCTCTGATGTTGCTAAGTAGCCTTGGTTTCTGTTGGTAGGGTTCTTGTTCTTGCCTTTCGCCATCTGGTTATCTCTGGTGTTAGTTGGTCTTGTTGTCTCTGGCTGGAGCTTGCCCCTCCTATGGGCCTGTAAACCTGTGTCTATACTCCTGGGAGACCAGCTCTCTTCTGGCAGGGTCTGCGCACAGAAGGCTGTGGAGCTGTCTGGTTCCCTGCTGCAAATGGCGGCCGGAAGGGAAGACTCCTGTCCCAGCTGCTCCACTGATCATATGCCTTGTGTGCTCCTAGCTGTACCCTTCCAGAAAGAAGGTGGAGATCTCACCCCAGCACTCAGAAGTGAAATCGCGGCTGGGAGATCACTCTCTCCTGGTGGGCTAAGCACAGAATGCTTTGGAGCTGCCTGGTTTCCTGCTGCAAATCGTGGCTGGGAGGGAAGACCGCAAAATTGTATTCTTGTTACTTTATAAAGCCTTCCTTTTATGATATCAGGGACAAGAGACTAGTATTTTTTAAATTAAAAGTAATGAACTATTTTACAATTTATGAAACATCTTTTCTTTGTTTTTTGAGATAAGGTCTCACTATGTTGACTTTATTTCCCTAGCCCTTAATATATAGGTCAGACTAGTCTTAAATTCGGAGATACACCTGTCTCTCTCCTGAGTGCTGGAAATAAAGGCATGTTGTACCATATCCACATGTAATTAACAACTTATTTAGTTATATTTGAAGGAAGAAGAGTAAACAAGCAGGCTTCATTCTTCTTGTGCTGAGAAACCCTAAAAACACATACTTTTCTTTTGTTTATGGTTTCTGTTGTACTAATGGCTATGTGCACATAAGTAAGAAATCAATACATTTTCTATTGCTTTTCTCAAAACAAAGCAAATCAAAACAAACAAACAAAAACCAATCAAACCGTTATATGTAGCAAAGAGGAAAATTAAAGATGGATGCTTAGCCCAAGATAAAGAAGTACCTTTGAGTTGACCTGAGGGGTATTTTTTCAACAAAATAAAATATAAGAAGATAAAACAAAAACATCACAAAGAAGTTAGACAAGGCAAACCTACAGAAAGAAAGGAGCCACAAAGGAAGGCACAAGGATCAGAGAGCCACTCGTTCAGGTAGTAGTCCAAAAGTTACTGAACTGAAAGCTACAGTATGTTTGCAGAGGACCTGTTGCAGACCCATGTTCTTGCTGCTTTAGTTCACTTGGGCTTTGCTCAGTTGATTTAAAGGGCCCCCTTCTCCTGGTGTTCTCCATCCTCTCTGGTTCCCACACTACTCTATCCAATATTCTACAGTGTTCCCTGAGCTCTGAGAGGAAAGATTTGGTAGAGAGTTCATATTCAGAGCTATATGCTCCAAGGTCTCTTTTTCCTTGTGTAAGTCTGGCTTGGGTCTCTGCATTTGTTTCCATCTATGGCATGAAGAAGCCTCTCTAATGATGGCTGCCTATGGCATCAATCTATAAGTATAGTGAAATATCATTAGAAGTCATTTTATTATTGTTGTTAATATTATTATTTTATTTAGGTCAATCATATTTGGTTTCACTCTAGGTCTTTGAGCTATCTAGTCTTTGAATTTGGGTCATCCCATCCATGTCAGGAATGGGTTGCATCATGTAGAGTGGGTCTTAAGTCAAATCAGATATTAGTTGGTTACTGCCACAGCTGTGTGCCACTATTGCTGTAGCATATTTAGCAGGCAGGTTAAAGAAATGTTCAATCCTTAGTCATGAGGGATCTGCAATACAAACAACCCTAAGATTCTAAATTACACCAATCAAAATGGCTAAGATCAAAATCTCAAGTGACAGCACATGCTGGCAAGGATATTGAGAGAGACAGATACTCCTCCATGACTGGTGGGATAGTACAACCACTCTGGAAATCAATCTGGAGGCTCCCCAGAAAATTGGAATTAGTTCTACCTGAAGACCCAGCCCTATCACTCTTGGACATATACCCAAAAGATGCCCCACTACACCACAAGGACATGTGATCCACTATGTTCATAGCAGCCTTATTTGTAATAGCCAGAAGCTAGAAACAACCAAGATGTTCCTCAACTGAAGAACAGATACTAAAAATGTGGTTCATTTACACAATGGAATGCTAACTATTTAGATATTAAACATGACGGCATCATGAATTTTGCAGACAAATGGATGAAACTAGAAAATATCATCCTGAGTGTGGAAAGTCAGACCCGAAAGGACAAACAAACAAACGAAAACCAAAACAAATAAAACAAAGAAGAAAAAGAAAATAAATATGTGTCATAGAGTAGCTTCTTACCTGAGAATTACCGATATTTTGAGCTAGACCCTGTCATTGGGGTGGTAGAAGTCCACAATCTGTATTGAGCATACATCATTTAACAGCATTCTATCTTTTATTTGTGAAAATCAAAATTATCTGCAGTCACTGGTGTATGTCTCCTCACTGAAAACCACTGCTCTTAAGAGACAGAAATGTCATGATGTAGCGGCTTTCATACAAAGCATAAAAAGGGAACATTGGGCAGGATTTTCTGTGAATATAATTAATGAGATAACATTGAGAAGAACAGTGGAACACTTCTCCCTGAAGAAATTCACTTTAGAATTGTTCCACAGGGATCTTGCCAATGCCAAGGCAGACACCTTTAAAAACCCCCTCATATCCCAATAGTCTCTGCCTATAGCTTCTCTGTTGTAACAGTAGATGCTATGGATAAAAATGTATGCAAATGCAGGCCTTGTAATATCCTGCTAACAAGCCTAAAATGCTTTAATTTTATCTTTGTATCATTTGCTTACTTTGCTGCACCTACTGTTATATTCCTTTCTACGCAGATCATCATCTTTAGCCAGCTCCCATGATGTCCTTTAGGATGAGGAGCTTTCTCTTTGTATTAGATAGGTAGGAGTTTGTCTCCCAATTTTAAATTCAGTTATGATAAAGGCAGTAGGAAGAACTATCATTTGTGAAATATGAAGATTAACAATAGATAGGGTAATTTGCAATTGTTCTCAACAATGCTCAAAACAATCTCATAAGGCAATGCTTATCATATTTAATTTATTTTGTGCTCATTCAAATACATATCAGCATACACATACACCTAAACATAAATACAGTGTGTTTCAAATATTATGCTACATTGTTGCAATGTGACCATTTAACTTATTCATGTGTGTTGTATGTCGCATGTATGTATGTGCGCATGTGTATTGGTATGTGTGTTGGTGTGCTTGCCTGTGTAACATATGTGAGATCAGAGATTTTTGTTGAGACATTTTCTTTGATCATTCTCTACAACGTTTGTTTTGATAGACTGTTTCTCTAAACTCAAGCCTCACAGTTGTGGCAAGACTAGCTGGCTGGAAGACCCTAGGACCCAGTTGCCTGTGAACCCTGGAATTGCAGACATATGTGGCCGTGCCTGGCATTTACATGGGAGGTGCAGATCAAATGCAAGTCCTCTTGCTAAATAGAAAGTACTTTATCACTGAACAATATCCAAGTGTCTAATATTTTACTATTAGTATTTTTCTCTTGATATGCTATTTAAAAATCAATAATGATTAAAAATTTAGGTGCTATGGTCTGATCTTTCTTTCCCAGAGTTAGAAACTGAGATACACAGAAGACACAGAGATAAACAAGAGTTAGTCTTCCTTTGGCTAGAAAACTCAATTTCTTAAACAATGTGATTTGCTAATGGAAAGGCCTTACAAAATGATCATAGATAAAGATCTATTCTGAGGTCAAGTTCTTGATTAAGAGCCATGACTTTGTCCATGTGGACTTCTTGCCTAAGACACCTGCATTTGTTTGAAGCAATTAATATTGTTGTTTTAAAAAAAAATATTAGATTGGGTCCATTTTCTCAATGAAACCACAAGCTTAGCAGGTCGAGGAAGCTAGATTTTTCCTGTTTCCTTGGTATTAGTTCCCAAACTCATGTTGGATGTTGGACAGAAAGTCATTAAGTGAATTAATGGCAAGCCATTAAGAAGAGCGTGGCTTCTGCCATTGCATATGGCATACCATCACAGTAAATCTGTCCTTTTCAGGCTCAGACATAAGAACCCGTAGAACCAACACTTCCCTTGGAACAGAGGAGAAGAAGGGAAAGGATGGAAGAAAGCATTTTCTTACGGATGAAACCATTTACTATTCTGTTTTGAATGTCCTGAGAAGAGAAGAGGCAGGAAATGATGGAAGACAGAGTTTTCTCATACCCTGCCCACTTTCTCACAGGGCTAGCAGACTGCTGATCCTTTCTGGGACACTACCATATGAAGAACAGCTGCAGATTAAATGTGGAAAAGCTATGTCCAGTCTCACTGGGAAACAGTAAACATCCAACAAAACTATTATTAAAACCTGTGAAAGAAACAATGACCACTGACTCAAACAGGACATTAAAGTTCACTTAAGCTCTTCTTGCCAGTCAGTTGCTGATGGCTAAGTATCATGATTCTTAGCTCAATCTCTATTTTATCTTGAAACAACTGAGTCACAGAAATTAAAGGCAGGAAATGAAAATTAAAACTACAAGAGGGTCAGTGAACTACGTTTGAACCATCAGCTATTTTATTACAAAATAACAAGGCACTAGGGAGGTAGCAGTTGCTTTGAATTATCCACTTTTTGGAGCAAATCATTATTGGAACAATGAGGCAATATTCCATTGTGCAAAGTACATGAAGCTATTTGTAGCTCCCCCCCCCAATATAGACTTACTTTTCCAATTCATTTTAAAGAGAGTTCAAACACTAAATATATGTTAGCAAGTTAAGGACTTCCTCTTTTTATTATAAAGTAAAATAATTAAAAATAGTTACTTTCTAAAAAGTTGTGTCTGCACTATTAGCTATCTTCTCATTCATGAATGGTCTTTAGCCTTCAAAGAGTGGAGGAAACAAACCACGTAAAATCACTTCTTGAACAGATTAGTATTTGTTCGTATGCACTAATGTGGACAAGTGTGCAGGGGCTGCATGTGCCCAACATTTTATCTTCTCTGTAGTTGTAAATGAGGTTGTGACTCTGTGATGTTTCAGTAAATAATATGAAAACACAAATTTAGAGATGGGTTGATATCTTATTTGGTGACAGAAAATCAGATCCAAGGCTTCAAGCAATCTGGAACTCACGACTCTTTCCATGCCATGTACGTGCATAACAAAACATTTAAGTCTCCCAGAGCTTCAGAAAAAGTGCACCATCCATAGATGTTCTGGCTATAGTGACCACTCTGCCCTTGAAAAGGAAAGGAAGACCTATGGAACTTTGGTCAGCTGCTTTAATCAACTATTACAGGCAACCAGTGCATCCTTAAGACAAGTGCAGTCACCTACACATCAGAGGGAGAGGAGGGAAGGTGGGAAGGACAGAGAGGGAGAGAGAGAGAGAGAAAGAAAGAGAGAGAGAGAGAGAGAGAGAGAGAGAGAGAGAGAGAGAGAGAGAGAGAGGACTCACAGAGAGTAAGGTCACTTGATTATGGGCTTGTAGAACTGTGAGATTATAAACTTTGGTTGTTTAAACTGATGGTGTGTGATATTAAGTTGTGAGTGTAACATTTCTTATTCACAAACTGAAGATGTAACAGAGAGGGAATAGACAACCAATGACTGGTCCAACTATAGAACGATCCCATGGGCAAGAACCAGTTCCTGACACTATAAATGATATTCTTTTATGTTTGCAGACAGGAGCCTAGCATCTATTCTCTGAGAAACTACACCTAGCAGCTGATGAAAACATGCAGAAACCCACAGCCAAACATCAGTCAGAACTCAGGGAGTCTTATAGAAGATTTGGGTGATGGATCAAGAGACTTCACCAGAAAAAAATAACAAGAGTCAAACAACCTGGGTCCGTGGGGATTCACAGTGACTAAACCATCAAGTAAAGAACACAAATGGACTTGATTTAGGCCCTCTAAACATTTGTAGCAGATGTGTTCTTGGTCTTCATGCAGGTCCCTCAACAACTGGAGGAAGAATTATTCCTGAATCTGTTGCCTGCCTGTGGATCCTATTCCCTTAAGTGAGCCACCTTTTCTGGCCCCAGTGGGAGAAGATGTGCCTAGTCCTGCAGTGACTTGATATGCCAGGGTAGAGTGTTACCCAGAGGAGCTTCCCATTCTCAGAGGAGAAGGGGAAGGAATATGGGGGAGGGGCTGTCTGCATGGGGGTGGGACTGGGAGGAGGGGTTAACTGCAGTCAGGATGTAAAGTAAATAAATGAATAATGAATAATGAAAAAAATAACACAAAAATTAAAAATTATGGAGATTATGGAAGGTAGAGCAGAATATGGTGTCATTGATTCTTATCCTGCTATTTTCTTATGAAGAAGACGTACTACAAATGGTTTGGCAGGCACAAAGCATTCAGTGGTACTTTAGGATTTATGTGGAAAACATGATTTTCTTATGTATGTTTGATGTTTGTTTTCTGTAATCATTAAAAATGGCAAATGGTCAGATCTTGAAAATATCATCCTTAGTGAAGTAACCCAATCACAAAAGAACACACATGGTATGCAGTCACTGATAAGGGGATATTGACCCAGAATCTCGGAATACCCTAGACACAATCCGCATATCAATAGATTTCTAAGAAAATGGAAGGAGAGACCCCTGGTCCTGGAAAGACTGGATATAGGGGAACGCCAGGACAGAGAAACGAGAGGGGGTTGAATGGAGAAAAGAGGGAGGGAAGGGGGCTTATGGGACTTTCGGGGAGGGAGGAAACGGGAAAGGGGAAATGATTTGGAATGTAAATTAAAAAAAAATAAAATAAATAATAAAAAAAATTGCCATTTATTAAAATTTTCCTAGGTGTTCTTTACTTCTTCTGGAATGGAAAAGGATAACCTTTCTTTCTTTCAAGATGATCACATAACTTCTGTGACCAATGTCATTTGATATGTCAGTTGTTAGAGCAGTGGTTCTCATCCTTCCTAATTCTGTAAACCTTTAATACAGTGTCTTGTTGCAATGAAACACCATGACCAAAAAGCAAGTTGGAGAGGAAAGGGTTTATTTGTCTTACACTTTCAGGTCGTAGTCCATCATTGGACAAAGTCAGAACAAGAACTCAAACAGGGCTGGTACCTAGAGGCAGGAACTGATGCAGAGACCATGGAAGAGTACTGCCTACTGACTTTCGTGCTTGCATATGGCATGTTCAACCTGCTTTCTTGTAGAACCCAGGACCACCAACCCGGGGATGGTTCTACCCACAGTGGACTGTCCCTTCCCTGTTGATCACAACTGAGCCTTGCAGCTGGATCTCACAAAGGCATTTCCTCAACTGAAATTCTTTTCTTTCTGATGACTGTAGCTTGTGTCAAGCTGACACACAAAACTAACAGGTACCTACTGTTTGTCATGTTGTGATGACTCCCAACCGTAAAATTATTTCATTGCTGCTTCATGACTGTAATTTTGTTACCGTAACATATTATAATGTAAATACTATATCTACAGGATATCTGATTTGTGACCTCTCCCCTAAAATGTTTCCTGACCCACAGGTTGAGAACTGATGTGTTAAAGTTTCAGGACCAGAGTACTAATCAACATATTTCTTTTTATTACAGACAAAAGAAACCCATATTTGTCTGTGGACAGCTCATGGAGAATTCCCAGTGGCATGATAAGACTTCTTTATTGTCTTAACTTCAGTGATCTTGTTTCCTGATGTTTCAAGCTTTACAGTCTAGCCACCTGACAAGTACATAAACACTTCATGTACTCACTTAATTCAGACATTTCATTACCCATTTGCTTGTTTTCTCTGACTTTGGGTTGCAAGGGCTCATGGGAGACTATAGTTTATTGTTCAACGTACAACAACTGTGTTGTAGTTTGGTGCACAGCATATGGAAGTTTTTCTATAAATATGGACTGATAAACTGTATCTAGTAGGAAAAAGAACAAATAACTATAATTTGATCTAATGCAAGCCCATTACATTTTTCATTACTTTTAAACCAAGTCACAAAATATCCTAAATTTTCTTTATTGTCTCAGAGTTCAACAACTTCCTTAGAAATCTCTCCAAGTGTATTTATTCATATATATTTCTACAGGGATAAAGACCTTCTTTAAAAAGGGTGGATACAGCTGCTGGATATACCAAAAATATATTGACAAAGGAAGTGGACTGGATCGTACCTTAAGAATAACTAATATAAAACAGCCTTTGAGACATATGAGTACAAAGATGAAAGCAAACACAGTGAAAGCTGAGGAGAAATTTTGAAATGGATGATTGACAAAAGGAAATCTATTGGAAACAGAGGCCTTTATCCTGTGCAAAGCAAAAGTGGAGTTCATCATAAAAGTGGGGAAAAGAATCCTAAATGTCAAAATAAAGGATGGACTGATGCAGCAGGTGTAGCATTTGGAAGCAAGGCATTATCAAGTTGAATGGTGCTCAGATGGGAGTTTGGGGGAGTGGCTGAGCTCTAGCAGGTGGAACACATATTGTGCTCTGTGACTTAGGAGGAAGTGAGCCAGTTGAAGAACTAAGCTTTGCAATTTTGGTTAACAGCTATCTGGAACCCTTTAGTTACTCAACTTTAGCAACATTTTTGTATATGTCTCATACTTTTTAGTGTGTGTGTGTGTGTGTGTGTGTGTGTGCATGTGTGTGTGTGTTTGTCTTTAAAATACATTCTCTATACTCTATAATCTAAAACAAAAATTGTCTAAAATATTTTCTTCGAATTGTGATGGAAGATTATAATTATCCAATCACTATCCAGTTTAGCTATCCAATGTTTGTTAAGAGGATTCTGTAGGTGAAAACCGAGCTAATAACTAGGCCTTCAGATGTGAAACGTTGGTCTCCTTTAGGATGTCACTAATGAATGAACAAATATGCAAATTACTAGATCAGTGGAATGACCCCTTCACAAGGGTTGCCTAAGACCATCAGAAAACACAGATACTTGCATATCAGTATGTCCATAACAATAGCAAAATTATAGTATAAAGTAGCAAGGAAAATCATTTGATGGTTGGAGGTCACCAAAACAGGAGGAACTGTACTAAAGGGTTGCAGCATTAGGAAGTTTGGGAACCACTGAACTAGAAATTGAATAACACAGAGACTACTATAAGAGCTAAGAGGAAGATTGGATTTCTAGGAAGAGTATGTGTCCAGAGATATCTGAGTTTTAATTTAGCTTTGTCAACTTGACACAAGCTATAATTACTTGGAAAGAGCATCTCAATGAAAAAATTAAATACATTGGCTTGGCCTGTGGATGTGTCTGAGGGATTGTCTTGAGTGCTTTCATTGATGTGGGAGATGGAACCCTAAATGTGAATGGTGCCTTTGTGTAATAGCTCAGATAAAAAGATGAAAGGTTCCCTTTTTCCCCTTTCTTGGACATCATTCTCAGTGGCAACTTCACATACCCCATTGTTGCCCCAGCTGGTGGCTTCACTGATAACAGAGCCGATTCTATTGGGTTTCTCGTGTGAACTATTTCTGGAGACCAGCAACTCTTTAGAAATCTTCCAGGTCTCCAACACCAGATTGGAACTGCTAAGGTATCCAACCTAATGACCAGTTTCTTGTCTCCTGTGGTATGTATGAGATAGCCATTGTTGGTCAATCCCAATTATATTCTGAAATCCAACCTAATAAAAACTATTTAGATATGGTGAAGTACCATGCCTACTACAAGGACCATTTTTGGAGAAGCAGGAAATAAAAAATAACAAGGAAATTGCTGATCTATGTTTTGTAGTGATTTGTGCATTCAGATTTTTTTTCTTCCTTATTAGTAGGTTTAATGCTTTTTGCAGAAGCCTTTGGTGAGGCAGCAAAGTATAACATGTGTTGAATGAATTTACACAACACAACTAAAATATGGTCAGAGCATGATGATCTTGTAATTCATATGATTTTTTTAAAAAGATGATTCTATGGTGGCCTCTTTCTATCCTGTTAAATGGAAATCTTAGAGGGAAGTTAGAATGCAAATTAGTCATATCCTGACCCTTCACATACACAAGGGAATGAGTCTATCAAATCTTTCCCCGGAAATATATTTATGCAAAAGTTGAGAAAAGATTTGGAAAATCAGGATACTTTTCATAATGCAGAAAGATTTAGACAGCTTGCCTCAAATAATGTAACGTAACTGGAAAACCAACTCTAGAATAGATAATCGTCACATTGAATAACAAAAACATAAACACAGTAGCGAAGACAAGTTTAAACTAAGCAAGCCTTGGTCTAGAAGGCTTTGTGGGAAAGATTATGAGCCTGCAGCGAGAATGTTTTCTTTACTTCCTAAGGTATTTCAAGGTAAGAGACTCTTAAACCTTCAACTCTTGTGGAAACCTGGAATCACCACTTTAGGCTGCTTTGTTTCCCATTAGAAAACAGATATTGACAGTCAACCCCTTCTCCCTAGATATTGTGAACAGAGGAAATCGCCTCATGTTCTGGAAAATAGCTGCATGTTTTATCATCAGAGGCATGAAAAACTTTTATTAACTTTATATTATAAAAACACTTGGATATTCTTGCCTTGTTAAGGGAGCTTCAAATGTGTTTTTCAAGGCTTACACAAGGTATAAAGTTTATGAAATAGAAATTTTATATTTATATTTTTCTGTTACCCCCCCAACATCTATTGTTACTTTTGTCCAAATACTCATGCTTGTTATTTAAAGCAAAGCTATGGCAAACATCTTGTTATTTTAACTCCCCTTCTAATGTTTTACAAATGAGCTGAATTTGAGAGTCTTTATTGGTTTGGCCATTGGCTCTGGCAATGTTACTTCTTAGACCTTGGGTAAAATGTTCCACAACCTCATATTTTTCTACATTCATTTAAGATGGGAATACTAATAACTTCTTCCAAATGGTTGTAAGTTGGGGAGAATACATAGAACTTCAGGTGCATGAGACAACCGTTAAAAGTTATCTACAGCTCTGTTTAACTTAAAGGTGCTCCATAAGGAAGCTTACATATTGAATTAGTCTTGGATTGTAGTATTGAGAAGCTGTCATTGGCATCCATTCAAAATAAATGAAATGCCTTAATTTAAGATATGAGACCTTGAAACTACTAGAAAAGTAGATGGAAATAGTTCAATTTTTAGGCAAAGGCAAAGATTTTCTTAAATATACTCCAATAGCTCAGAAAATAGTATCAGAATTGACAAAAAGGACTACATGATACCCAGAGGTATTTCACAGAAAGGGGGAAAAAGTGAGGGAAGACTCTGCTTACAGAATGTTAGAAAATGTTCATCAGACATATATTTAGAGAATATTAATGTATATATATAATGTATTATCTCAGACATATATAGAACTCTAAAAATTACCAGCACCTGACTGAGACAGATGCAGATACTTCACACCCAAACATTGGACTGAAGTTGGGACCCCATGAAGGACATAGTGGAAGGACTGAAGGAGATGAAGGGAGGCCGAGCCATAGGAAGACCAACAGTCTCATCTAACCCGGATCCCTGGGAGCTCCCAGAGACTGAACCACCAGCCAGGAGCATGCACAGGCTGGTCTGAAGTCCCCAGCACTTGTATAGCAGAGAACTGTCTGGTCTGGCCTCAGTGGAAGAAGATGCACCTAATCCTCCAGAAACTTGAGACCCCCAAGAAGGGTGATCCCTGAGGAGGTGGGAATGACCTGCTAGGGGGCAACAGAGAGGAAGAATGGGATGAGGAACTGTGGGAGGTAGTATGGGGGGGCAATGGTTGGAATGTAAATAAATAAATTAATCTTAAAAACATATAAGTCAACCCTCTTAGTAAATTTACACATGAAATGAAAATTTATTAAAAGATAAAGTAAAAATGCTCAATAAATATCTTCAAAAAAAACCCCCAAACATTCTTAGCCATCAGGAAAATGCAAATCAAAATTACATTGATATTCCATTTCAGCCTATTTGGAATGGCTATCATTAAGGAAACAAACAACAAACCTTGTTGAAGATATGATGAAAGATGAAGCTGCACATAGTATTAGTAGGAAAAGATTTTTTTCTCTCAAATATCTAAAAATAAAGCTATCACATAATCCACTATAACAACCACCCAGGAATACACCCTAAGTATTCCACAGGGAAAACCACACATACATGTTTGCTACAAAACTATTAACAACAACCAAGTTCTGAAATCATCCTAGGTGTCTGCCAACAGGCGGATAGAAATGCAAAAAAAAAAACAAAAAAACCCGAACACACACACACACACATACACACACACACACACACACACACACACACACACACATATATATATATAATGGAGTTTTATTCAGAAACACATGCACACACACACACACACACACACACACACACACACACACACACATACTGAAACCATGTCTTCCACAGGAAAATAGATAGAGGTAGATAGCATCATGTTAAGGTATATGAACCAGTCTTAAGAAGACAGCTATCACATTTCTGTCTTAATATGAAACCTGTATTTATACACATACACATGCATATACACATAGATGCACATGCATACACATATTCACACTCATACATACACATATACACTCATATACATACACATATAAATACACACACATGTGCACACACACACTACTTGAAGAAAACTATTTGCAAAGGGAGAGAAAGGAGAGCAGGAGAGAGGGGCCAGAAGAGATAAAGATTTTGAATAAGGTCAACTTATATGACAGACTTTAATGAAAATGTTATATGAAACTTTTCACTTTTTATAATGACTATGAGTCAATACTATTTTAAAGATTTTTTTCTTTTTAGAAGGCCTGTCCCATATTATACAGTATACACACAAAATCCTACTTGGCTTTGTAAAATCATTCTACAAATAGTTCATTACATTTCTCTATGTTATTGAAAAATATACAGTCTTTCTGAGTATGTGTGTTTACTTTTTTCCCACTTTTGCGGAGTGTATTTAGCAAGGATATTTATATCTTGGTTCCTTTGTGGTGGTTGATGAGCACTGTTTTTCTTATGACAGCTTTTGGTTCTGTTAGTTTCTGAGTGAAAACTGGACAGGAATTTGGGAGGAAAATATGAAGAAATATAAGTAAATGGTTCACTGTGGTTGTGATAAAACCATTCATATTTAACCTATATCTTCATAATTTATCATTGACAGTAGATATCATCTCTTTGCTTTCCTCTATCTATGTTTTGTAAGAACAATTTCTTTGCCATTTAAGAATAAATGCCCTTCCTTCCTTATACTTTTGCCTCACATAAAAGCATATATGTTTATTAGTAAACTGAATATATATGCACAGGGTCTTGTCCATAGCATACTCAATAATAATTGAATATGCATATAAGTCAAATGTAAATATCCTGTAAAAGATAAGATGAGCACTCACTCATCTAAGTATTTTAATATTTATCAAATTACTTCAAATTCAAATTAATTTTAAAAGATCACTAATTAGTTCATATGATTTTCTGATTATTCTCTAACTCTTCTGAGGAGACAATTATATGTCCTATCAATTTTTTCTCACTGATATTGGATCATGCTATGAAACGGTTTTGACCAAGCTACTTTTCATTGTATAAAGGTAAGGAACATGGAGATATTTAAGGGTTCTTGAGTAGTTCTGGACTTTTTTACTCTTTCATATTATCCATCGAGCAGATGTTTCAAAGGAGCTAGTTTCTGCCACTTGGATGATGGAATGAAGCAGCAACTAAAGTGTAAATCAGTTAAGAAACAATTTTTCTTTGAAAATATGATTTCAGAGTACTGTGTTATTCTAGCAAAACAGTAAAAATCAGCTGATGATTATAGAAACCCACATTCAAATAAAGATTAAGATGATGCAAATATATCTTGGGCAGTTTTGTTTCGTCCTGAATGCAGCCTCCTCTAACAGAGTCTCTTTCCCCATTCCCTTGCCCTTCTCCTCTGAGATGGTTGGTCTCCTTTGGTATTCCCCTATCCTGAGGTATCATGTTTTTTGTGGGATTAGGCTCATTCTCTCCCACTTAGGCCAGACAAAGCAGCCTTGTTGGGGAATTGATTCCACAATTAGGCTATATCTTTAGGGACAACACTCCAGTTGTTGGGGGACCCACTTGACAACTGAGCTGATTTCTGCTACATATGTGCCAGGGGCCTCAGTCCAGCCCACGTATGCTTTTGGTTGGTGATTCAGCTTCTGGGAGATGACACGAGTCCAGGTTAGTTGACTCTGTTCGTCTTCTGTGGAGTTTCTATCCCCCTCAGGGCCTTCTATCCTTCCCCCAACTCTTCCATAAGACTCCCTGACCTCCATCCAATGTTTAGTGTGGTCTGCTTCAGAGAGATGCTTGGTAGAGCCTCTCAGAGGAGATTTATGCTCCACTCCTGTCTGCAAGCATAATACAATATTATTAATAATGTCAGGGATTAATAGTGTCCATGGGATGGATCTCAAGTTGGGATGATTGTTGGTTCACTATTCAGTTTCTGCTCCATCTTTGCCCCTGTATTTCTTTTAGATGGGACAAATTTGGGGTTAAAAGTTTTGTAGGTGAGTTCATGTCCTTATCCTCCCACTGGGAGGCTTGGGGAGATGTTCTGTCCAGCTGCAGGAGGTGGCCTTTTCAGGCTCCATGTCTGCACTCTTAGGCATATTGACTAAGGTCACCTGCATTGACTCCTAGGAGCCTCCCTCATCCAAGGTCTATGGGTCTTCCTAGAGACTCTTCCCACCTCCCCACCTCTGCAGCTGCAGAATTCCATTTATTCTTCTGTCCCCTGGCTCTCTTTCTCCTGTCTCTCCACACACTTGATCCTGATCCCTCCATTACCCTCCTCATCCCCCTTCTACCCATTTCCCTCCTTCCCTCTGCCTCCTTTGACTATTTTATTCTCCTTCTAAGTGAGATTCAAGTAACCTCTCTTGGACTTTTCTTCTTGTTTAACTTCTTTGGGTTTTTGGGATCTTTCATGGGTATCCTGTACTTTGTGGCTAATATCCCCACTTATCCATGAGTACATACGATGCATGTCCTTTTGGGTCTGGGTTACCTCACTCAGGTTGATATTTTCTAGATCCATCCATTTGCCTGAATTCCACACCATCCTCTATCATTCCAAAATATAGCTGGCAGAGGATGGTATAAGGCTGACAGTCCTTTGCAACTGCACAGCTGCTTAGCCATTATCATGAGTGGACTACTGGCCGTTTCTTTCATTTACATTTCCGTAGGTAGCAACAATAAGGTCAAAGCCATCTTAATGTAAGCAATGTGATGGCCAATCTTGATTGTCAGTTAGCGGGGATCAAAACAAAAACAAAAACAAAATTTACTTTCCTTCACGTATTCTTACGTGTTTTTGTTTTTGTTTTGTTTTTTTGTGGGGGGGGGAGTTCTGTATTGCTTTTAACTGGTGAGTGTATCCCTTCTTCTCTTACTGTTGATGCCACCACAGACCTTCACTGACATCAGAATCCAGCTTCTTTAGCCTTCCAATGTCAATGAAGTCCAGGAATACTCCATGAACTGTCCACATCTTCAGTGCTAGATTCGAACTGTTTATAGAGCTTCACGCATTGAGGATTTTTGTGGTTCTTAGCATCTCCAACAAGCAGATGGCCATTGTTGAACTACACAGTATTCTAGTAAGTTCTCCTTTATAAAATAAATACATCACAGACACACACACACACACACACACACACACACACACACACACACACACACACAGAGAGAGAGAGAGAGAGAGAGAGAGAGAGAGAGAATGTAATCTGTCTGATGGAGCTCAGAAATTAAGTAGGTAAGTTAATTTACCTTAACTCCAATTTCGTGTGCAGGAAGATAGTCATGATTACATACATATTCCTACCTCAGCGCTTTGCAGAGCATCCTCTTGTTGACTGGAAAGCCCTTACTTTCTATCTATCACTGACGGGCTTATTACTCAGTTCTTAACTTCTTTGTTCATTCACAGATTATTCTTTTTCTTTTTTTGTAAAGATTTATTTATTATTCTATGTAAGTACACTGTAGTTGTCTTCAGACACACCAGAAGGGGGCGTCAGATCTCATTATGGATGGTTTTAAGCCACCATGTGGTTGCTGGGATTTGAACTCAGGATCTTTGGAAGAGCAGTCAATGTTCTTAACCGCTGAGCCATCTCTCCAGCCCGATTATTCTTTTTCTATTTTATGACTTTGACACTCCCTCAACTCTTCCCTGGTCTGTGATATCCTATCTTTGTTTAACTCATACATACCACAAGTCTCAATTGTGATTATGCATTTGCTTGTTTCTCTGCATATTGCCTGATTTTCCTAGGATATATTCTCTTTGATCTTCGATATCACTGACATTCTAGTGCTGACCATAATGAACAGCACTGAGTAGTAACAAATATTTTGTAAAAATAAACTAAAATAAACAAATGAAAATAATAACTCCTATATTAATGTGCATTTAATATGTTTATGTTCTGGAAATCAGAAACTTTTATCTACGATTTATACTTAGAAATTAGAATTTGAAGAGCTATCATTCCCAAGATCATGCAGTTCATCAATAGCCTGAGTTAAAAAGCACTGAAGTCTGTGTATTTTCTTACTGTACATCCCTGTGTCCCTGTGTCTCACTCTGTATATGTGAATTGGCACCAAAAGAAATATTTATTTGGAAATGGCTAAGCAAATAATTATGCAAATATCACAGGAGAAACGTTATTTGTAATCATCTGATTTTCTCACATTTGTGCATGTACCTCAGTTAAAGCCATAGAAAATATTCTGCCTAGAACTCCTCTATGTCTTTCTTGTATATTTCTGTACAAAGACTGAAAATGCCAAGCTTTTATACTGAATGGAATATTGAGATTGTATAGACATCAACATGGAGACTAGCTTTTAGTAATTCTAAAAATATACTGTTTGAAATTCACAAAGATAAAAAGAGTAAAGGCTAGTTTGCAGTAACACTGGGCAGATTCATCCAAATGTTACATATTTTCATGCACATTGTTTTTTCAAAGTCAGGGGTGAATAGGTTACCTTACCTAATTGTAAGCAGTTTGTGTTTGAGAAGGAAAATATAGAGAAGAAATTAGATTCTCTCTACTCAATGTGTGGTCTGTGACTGTCTGCATCAGGACACACCAGGAAGTTAACAGAAAAGTAAACTTTCGGTTGTCCCTATCTCAGACTCTCTCATTTGTATAAACCTAGAATCTGTCAAGTCTGAGTTTTAACTGCTGGTAGAAATCACAGACCCAAGCTGGAGAGATGGCTCGGAGTTAGCAGCACTTACTGCACTCAGGGAGTCCAGTTCCCAACACCTACTTTGAATGGCTCACAACCACCTATAACTCCAGCTCCAGGGGATCTCACCATGCTCTTTGCCTTCTCTAGGCATTGCTCACATGTGCACTTTCCCACATGGACACACACAATTTAAAACAAAAATAAATCTTAACAAAGTATTAACATTGTGGTATACATAGGTTGCCATTGGAAACCCAGTCTGGGTGGTGGTTGGAGGCTTCAGTTTACCCAGAGAAAGCTTCCCCAAGAGTCTGAAATGTGACTGAGACATGATCCATGTGTAGTACTTCCCCAAGCAAGACTTGAGAGGAAAGTGTGTTGCAGAAGGAAGGGCGGAGGGAAGTAGGCAAATGGTTGCATGCACGTGGATTTCTGAGGGCATCCAAATAGGATGACATGTTCGACAGCATCCCAGAGTGACGGTCAGGACTGGGGAGGAAGTAAATAAGTGACAGGATGTGAAAGCCCTTGAATTCTCCCACAAGGCATTTGTCATATTCAAACGGCATATGGGCGGGGAAAAGGCTTGCCCTAATTATTTTATAAAGATCTCTCTGTTCACCACGTGGCAGCTTGATTGGAGTAGTTTTAATAATATAACAAATAAACAAGGGATGATTATGAAATATCCAAGTGGCATAAAGCTGGGTGGATTAGTTATAGTAATAGATGACAGAAACAAAATTAAGTATGAGTTCATTATATTTTGGTATTGATCACAAAATCAGGTTCTAATTTATGGGAAAAAGTATATTGACTTTTTGCATTTATGTGTTTATGCATGTTTTCTCGTGTGTGTGTGTGTGTGTGTGTGTGTGTGTGTGTGTTGCAGTTAGTTCGGGAAATGCATGAAGAAGATGGACAAGCCAATACAAATTTTCAAAAAGAAAGGGGAGGGAGGCTGGAGAGATGACTTGAGGGTTTAGAGTACTTTCTGTTCTTTCAGAAGACCTGGGTTCAGTTCTCATAACTAGCAACCATCCATAATTCCAGTTTCAGGACATCTAATGCCTTCTTCTGCTCTCCACAGGCATTGCATGTGTATACAATGTACATATATTCATGCAAGCAAAATATTCATAATATTCATATATATATATAACATACATAAAGTAAAAACATCTAACTTTTTAAGAGAACAAAACATACAGGAGTATTTGCACAAGTCACACCTGTGCTATGAGGACATAAAGAGCAACATTTCTGTGTTTATAGAAGAAAATGACCCGCCCATGTAAAGTAACTATTTCTCTCGTCTACCAACATTCTTGCCTTCCTCACTTTCTATTTCACCATTTGTTTGAAACACAAATCTATCTGTCTTCCCGTTTCTACTTTTTCTCCTGAGAGATTTTTAATATATTGAACCTCTGACCATGCTTTCAAAATGTGTTCCAACCATACCCAAGTCTTCTTCTACCATGAGGAGAGAAGAGGCATTCTAGTAAAATATTTCTTGTTCTTTCTTCTAGTTTCTAGCACACTACCTGATTTAGATCATTTATTATCAAAAGAAATGAGTGGATGGATGGATGGATGGATGGATGAGCAAACGGGGGAGTTAAACTGAGCAGTACTGTGAAAGACCTGAGGGAAACATGTAGACATTACACATCAGGCAATGGGATGGCAGCAGAGGCATGTCTTGAAAAGAAAATATACAGCCCTGTTACTTTCTGCTCAGAAATGTGAATGGTCCATTAGTAACATTTTCATCCCGCCTACAACCTTGAAATCATATGCACACACAGTTAAGATTTTTCTCTCTTGAGTTTCTTTGCAGCCTTCTCTGTATTCCCTGCTGCCCCTCTTCTCTGCAGTCTGTGAGGGATCTATGCCTTTCCCTGGGGATTGTTCTCTGAGAGCAGTCACTGAAGTCAGGCTCCTGGCATCCTCACAGCTGGGCATCAGATGTTAGTGCTGCAGGAGGGAGAAACAGGTCTTTTTCCTATGTGTTTAGGTTAGAAGCAGACACAGACATGTCTTGGATTCTAAACTGAGAACACACGATGAAAGTTCTGTCAGTAGTCGGCATTGGGATTGCTGACTGCTTTTCCTCACCAAGGCAGCCATTCCTAGATCCAACCACCATGACTGAAGGTGCTTTATTAGCTAGTCTGATCTTTGCTGGGTAAAACAAAACAAAACCAAACGTTTGGAAGCTCACCATGTTTTGTGTGAAATCATAGAAACCAGGGCCTCTGCTTGCAATGAAGTATCATTGAATTACAATTGGTGCTTTCTCATTCTGCCTTCATTTTGGCTAATCACCCCTCATTCCCCGAATGTCCCTGTTCTGTATCTTCTCCCTGCTTCAGCCCCTTTACCTCTTACAGAAATATCTGCTCGTCGGGATTCCCTGCTGCTCTATTCAGAAGAGTTAGAAAATAGAATGGGCAGAGAAGGACAAGGAGAATCTGAGACCAGACATAATCTTCAGGTTTGCCCTCCAATGACCCACTTCCTTCAACTGGGGCTCATTTTCTCTTGTCTCCCATCTCTCAGTTATGTTTTCATATTATGAATCCATGAAAGGATTGGGTTGTTAATGAAGTCAGAGTCCTCATGATCCCATAACTTCCCAAAGCTCCGTGGGCTGGCACACAAGGCTTTCACACATGAGCCTTGAGAGAATGGTTTGGATTGGAATTCTAACACCGACAACCAAGCCTTTTGCACATGAGTCTTCAGGGAATATTTTAGATTTTAACAAAGTTAAATTAAATTTGGTTGCAAATCATTTATTCATACATACTTTCTATAAGTGTTACTGAATTTCACACAACCCACTTACCCCGAACAATTTCTTTATAATGTAGAAAAGATGCACCCTCCTCCAATGTTTAAGTGATCAAAAACCTTCTAGACTCCTTTCATTATTGATTTTTCTTTTTCTGAGCTAGTGGTATTAATCCAATTTGGGGCAATAACCAAAAGGTAGGACATTGTTGGTGAGAATTTGGAGCTTGAGTATTACATAGAGGAATATCTGACCATTGAAAGGGATATCTGGCCATTGGAAGGGACAACGGACCATTGATTTTAGTTTTTGTTCTGTTCTTTGAGAGCTGTAAAATGCCATCTACAGTAGCAGAAGGGATCACCACCTTGGGAATCATCAGTATGTGGTTGTACACGTCTAGCCGAAATATCTGAAGAGCTGAGAGTTGAGCTGCACAAAGGACTGAGGCAGAAAAATCTCCCATTTAGCATTGTGACCCAAACAACCTGGCTCATAACTAATAATGTGGATTTTCTCAGGAAAAAAACCCACAGAAAAAAAGAAAACTTTAATATCTGAAATGAGTATGGATTTTTGAGGTGCATTTAAAACATTAAAGATTTCTCTCTCCCTTTCTCTCTGTCTCTGTCTCCCTCCCCCTTCCTCCTTCCCTCCTCACCTTCCTCCCTCCCCTCTGGCTAGATATCTTGTGGTCTTTTATCTCTGCCAATGATTCTTTCAGAAGGGCATGCACTGGATAATAGTGTTTAGCCCCAGACAGCTGATTATCATCACTTGAGCATAAACTAATACATAAGGGAAAAACAAGGCCCTGTTGAGTGGGAAATTTCCAAATCTTAATTAACAATAACATTCCTGCTTTTCTCCTTAGATGATGCTTTTTACTATGGAATTAGATAATTTAGAAAGACTTCTGTGAATCCCAAGTGCCCATGAAATCTATGTAATTATACTTATCTCAGAACACTGCTAAAATAATCAGATGTGTACAATTAGAAGACTTGTTTATATCTACATCAACAGAAGTTTGCATGCCCTGTGAGTTAGTTTCTTAAGCCATCTGTGTGACAGAGTTTTCATTTATAAATTGGATATCAGGCTACTTACTTCTAAGGGGTAAGTGAGGATTGTATGAGTGAATGGATGGATAAATGAATGAATGCATGAATGAAAGAGAAGTCTTACAAAATAGTAAGTAAATTACAAAACAGTACAGGTGGATATCTAAGTGCTAAAAACTACAGGTTTTTTCTTGTCCAGACTATTCGCTGTGAGTGTGTCACTAGGTTATTTCATGTGAAGAGACCACTGAATACACTGTCCATAGTAGGTTTAAACTACAATGTATATTTTGTTATGGTTCAGGTCATGATAACTCAGGAATTTCTGTTCAGAGATTAGTAGGGAATAAAGCTAAGGTGACAGCAGCACAATGCTGAAGCCTTAATAAAGAGCAGCAATAAGATGGTTTGGGGTCTTTCGTAAGGAGGCTTTAAATCTCTGTCCAGTACTTTGATTTCATTACATAGAAGGTAAAAAGCCAGAAAATACTTAAACCAATTGGTCATGTGATTACATCTATGTTTTTAAGTGATGATGAGAAGGAGTGTATAAAAAAAGCATTATGTATCTGGGCAGTGGTGGCACATGCCTTTAATCCCAGAACTTGGGATGCAGAGGCAGATGGATTTCTGAGTTCGAGGCCAGCCTGGTCTACAGAGTGAGTTCCAGGACAGTCAGGGCTACACAGAGAAACCATGTCTCAAACCCTCCCCCCCACACCCCAAATAAAAGAAAAAGAAAAAAAACCCAAAAAGAACTTTATTTCAGAAGTGTTAGCATTGACAGAAAATGCAGTACTCATAGAAAAGAGACATGTTTGTGTAAAACCAACGCATTGAATAAATAGAGTTGTGGATCAAAGGAAAATGTCAAAGTTATTTACAGATTTAGATTTGTGAAATAATTAAATAGTCAAATCAAGAGAGTAAAATGTGCACACTTTCCTTCCCCAGTTCTCCTCCATGCCTCCTCCTCTTTTACAATTACAAGAAGGATCCTGACATAGTGCGTTGGTGAATGTGTTTCTAGTGACTTCTCCCAACAATGGTTTGGAGGCAACAGCCTTGCTATAGCCTTTTAAATTTCTGGTACATATCTGAAAATGACCAACTATAGATTAAAATGTTTTGAGTGTCATTATGATACTTATCTTTAATGTGTTTGAATTAATAACTGTTGTGTGCAAGTAGGAGATGCACAAATGAAGTTGTGTGGAAATGCTCCTAAATGGCCAAAAGAAACCAAACTTTCACAGTTATCTTTTCTTTTTTAATTTTTTTTTACATATTTACTAACTGGTCCCCTCCTGGTCACCCACTCACACAATCCTTCCCCCGTTGACCTTCCCCTTCTCCTCTGAATGGGGAACCCCTGGCACTTCAAGTCTTTGTGGGACTAGTTGCTTATTCTCCCCTACTAGTAGCACAGCTAGTAGAACATACTCCAAATGCAGGCAAAAGCTTGGGATAGCCACCTTTCTAGTTGTTTGGGACCCACATGAAGGCCAAACTGCGTATCTGCTACATATAAGTGGGGAGGCCTGAGTTCACCCCTTGTATGTTCTTTGGTTGATAGTTCAGACTTTGAGGGCCCAAAGGGTGCAGGTTAACTGATTCTGTTGGTCTTCCATTGAAGTTCCTATCACCTACGGGGTCCATAATCATTCCCTATATTCTCTATAAGAGTTCTCAAGCACCATCCACTGTTTGGTTGTTGGTGTCCATATCTGTCTGAGTCAGCTGTTGGGTTGAGGATATAGCTCCATTCTGAAAACATAACAGTGTATCATTAATAGTGTAAGGGATTGGTGCTTGCCCATGGGATGAGACTTAAGTTGGACTGGTTATTGGTTGTTCATTCCCTCAAACTCTGCCCCATCCTGTATTTCTTTTCTTTTTTTTTCCCTGTATTTCTTGTAGACAGGATATGTTTGTGGTTGAAAGTTTTGTGGGTGAATTGGTGTATCAGTGGATCCACTGGAGTTCCTGCCTGGTAACATCTTCAGGTTCTATATTCCCAATGTAATGAGTCATAGCTAATTTTGCTCCCATTGATTCTTGGGTGCTGCCCTTATCCCAGGTCTTTGTCTTCCTGGAGATGCTCTCCTTCTCACCTCCATCAGTTGCAAATTTCCATTCATTTTCATGGCCATGTAACTATTACTCCTGTCTTTCCCCACACCTGATCCTGAGGCCCCCATTTCCCTCCACTGCCTCCCTCCCTTCTATTTCCTTTCCTCCATTTAACTATTTCCCCCCACCCCCCATCTATGTGAGATTCAAACATTCTCACTTGGGCCTTCCTTCTTGTTTTACTTCTTTGGGTCTGTGGAGTATAGCATGGTAACTGTATTTTTCGGCTACTATCTACTTATAAGAGAGTACATACCATGCATATTCCTTTGGGACTGGGTAACCTCACTCAATATTCTCAAGTTCTATCCATTTATCAGCAATATTCACTATGTTTTATTTTTTAATAGCTAAATAGTATTCCACTGGGGAGATGTATCACATTTTCTTTATCCTTTCTTCAGTTGAGGGACATCTAGACTGTTTCCATTTTCTGGCTATGAGAAATAAAGTTGCTATGAACATAGTTGAGCAAGTATCTTTGTGGGATAGGCACATTTTTTAGGTATATGACCAGGAGTGATATAGCTGGCTCTTGAGGTAGAACTATTCCCAGTTTTCTGAGTAACAGTCAAACTGATTTCCAAGGTATTTGTACAAGTTTGCAGTGGAGATGTGTACCCCTTGCTCCACATCATCAACAGCATGATCTACTTAGTTTTTGATCTTAAACATTCTGATGGGTGTAAGATGGAACCTCAGAGTTGTTTTGACTTGCATTTCCCTGATGACTAAGGATGTTGAATATTACTTTGTATGCTTCTTGGCCATTCAAGATTCCTCTGTTGATAATTCTTTGTTTAGTTCTGTACCCCATGTTTTAATTGGGTTATTGGGGTTGTTGGTGTCTAACTTCTTAAGTTCTTTTAAATTTTGGATATTAGCCTTCTGTCTGATGTAGAGTTGCTGAAGATCCTTTCTCAGTCTGTAGGCTGCTGTTTTGTTTTATTGATAGTGTCCTTTGCTTTACAGAAGCTTTGCAGTTTCATGAGGTCCCATTTACCAACTGTTGATCTTAGACCCTGAGCCACTGGTGTTCTGTTCAGGAAATTTTCTCATATACCAATGTGTCCGAGGGTGTTTTCTCTTCTATTGGTTTTAGTGTGTCCAGATTTAAGTTGAGGTCCTTGATCCAAATGGACTTGAGTTTTTTGCAGGATGTTAAGTATGTACCTATTTTCATTCTCCTATATGCAGATATCCAGTAAGCCCAGCACAATTTGTTGAAGATGCCTTCTTTGTCCATTCTATAGTTCTGTCTTGTGTCAAAAATCATGTGTGCATAGGTGTATGGGTTTATTTCCAGGTCTTCAGTTCTATTTCATTGATCAAAGTGTATGTTTCTGTACCAATACCATACAGTTTTTATCACCACAGCTCTGCAGTACAGCTTGAGGTCAGGGATGGTGATCCCTCCTGAATTTCTTTTATTGTTTGGGATTGTTTTGGCTATCCTGGGATTTTTGGTTTTCCATATGAAATGTTCAACATCCTTAGTCATCAGGGAAATGAAAATCAAAACAACCCTGAGATTTCACCTCACACCAGTTAGAATGGCCAAGATCAATAATTCAGGAGACAGTGGGTGCTGGCGAGGATGTGGAGAAAGAGGATCAATCCTCCACTTCTGGTGGGATTGCAAGCTGGTACAACCACTCTGGAAATAAGTTTGGTGGTTCCTCAGAAAACTGGGCATAGCAGCACTTGAGGACCCTGCTATACCACTCCTGGGCATATACCCAGAGGATTCTCCAGTATATAATAAGGACACATGCTCCACTATGTTCATAGCAGTCTTATTTATAATAGCCAGAAGATGTAAAGAACTCAGATATCCCTCAACAGAGGAATGGATACAGAAAATATGATACATTTACACAATGGAGTACTACTCAGCTATTAAAAACAATGAATTTACGAAATTCTTAAGCAAATGGATGGAACTAGAAAATCTCATCCTGAGTGAGGTAACTCGATCACAAAATAACACACATGATATGCACTCACTGATAAATGGGTATTAGCCCAGAAGCTTGGAATACCCAAGATACAATTCACAAACCAAATGAAGCTCAAGAAGAAAGAAGAACAAAGTATGGATACTCTGGTCCTTCTTAGAAGGGGGTACAAAATACCCACAGGATAATATACAGTGACAAAATGTGGAACAGAGACTGAGGGAAAGACCATATAGAGACTGCGCCTCCTAGGGATCCATCCCATATACAGTTACAAAACCCAGACACTATTGTGGATGTCAACAAGGGCTTGCTGATAGGAACGTAATATAGCTGTCAGTTGAGGGTTCTGCCAGTCCATGACAAATACTGAGGGGGACACTCTCAACTAACCATTGAACTGAGCACAGGGTCCCCATTGGAGGAGCTAGAGAAAGAACCCAAGAAGCTGAAGAGGTTTGCAGCGCCATAGGAGGAACAACAATATGAACCACCCAGTACCCCCAGAGTTCCCAGGGACAAAACCACGAACCAAAGAGTACGCATGGAGGGACCCATGACTCCAGATGCATATGAAGCAGAGGATGGCCTTGTTGGACATCAATGAGAGGAGAGGCCCTTGGACCTGAGAAGGCTAAATTCCTCAGTATAGGGGAATTCCCGGACAGGGAAGCAGGAGTGGTTGGATTGATGAGCATGGGGAGCGGGGATGGGTAGGGGATTTTCAGGTGGGAGGGGAACCAGGAAAGGGGGCAACACTTGAATTGTAAATAAAGAATTTATCTAATAAAAAAAAAGAAAAGAGTTGCCCTTTCAATGTCTATTAAAATTGTGTTGGAATTTTGATGGGAGATTGCATTAAATTTATAAACTGCTTTTGGTAAAATGGTCATTTTCACTATGTTAATTCTACCTATTCATGAGTATGGTAGATTTTTCTATCTGGTCCACATCCATCTGGCTGGCTAGTCAGGAATCTACAGTTGTGGCATAGAAGATGTAACACAGACTCCAACTAAACTTCATCACAATCCACTTCCTTGTTATGTCAGGTATTTATGATTCTTCCAGGAATAATTAGAGAGATAGAAGTTAAAAGAGAAATCACTTAGGAATATAAAATGCACTTATAATAACTTCCTAATTTTATAAATTTATAAATTATTTACATTATTAAGTTTCTGGATAAATCTATTTGGCCTGCCTAAAATTTCAATGAAGGGCAGAGAGGAACAACTTATATAATGCTATTTGACAATGAGAATGGAATAAGTGTCACATAGATGCCCATGTCTGAATATCTGGAGCCTGTAAATGTATCATATTAAATGGAAAATAACAAAGTTTCTTAGTCCTTATACTAGGAAGAATATCCTATAGTATCAGGTATAGTTATAAGAGTCTTAGCTGTGGTAAAAAAGAGTCCAGGTCAGAGTGATGCTATATGAGGAAAACCCACAAGTCTATTGCTGGCCTTGGAGTTGAGTGGAGACACGAACCAAGGAATGGGCAGAGGGTGGTTTCTATAAATTACAAAGTACAAGAAGGTAGATTTTCCTCTAAAAACTACATAAAAATTTACAGCTTTGCCAACACAATGAGACTCTGTTATGGTTTCCTAGTACCCGAGTATAAGAGTGTATAAGAGTGTAAGAGTAAATTTTAATTGTGTGTGTGTGTGTGTGTGTGTGTGTGTGTGTGTGTGTGTGTGTGTGTGTGATGTATGTTGGGACAACACTACTGTCATGGTGTACATGTGGAACTCAGGGGACAACTTTCTATAGCCAATTCTCTCCTCTAACGTTCTATGGGTTCTGTAGATGAAACTCATGTTGGCAGACTTTGTGATATTTGCTTTTACCCATCAAGTCATTCTTACCGGTTTTGAATTTGTTTTGAATTACAATGTTTGTACTAACTGTCCATAGAAATTGCATACAGACAATGTATAGAACTGGTAAAATTAGGATAACGCTTCTCAGTTTAGCTGAGATGCATAAATTAAGGGATCGTGTAGTCAGTCCCAAATTTATGAGAAGAATAAGTCTCCAAGTATATACCATGTGTTTTACAGCTTGTTGAACTTGACCTGATTTACCAAGTAAGCCTCTCCAGAATTCTAGCAAACAGATTGGACTATTTGCTTTAAAACACAAAGTTCTTCTGAGGAAAGTAGTCTCTTCCAAAAGTCAATCTCATTATGTTGCAGTTTCAAAACAGTTTTCTGAGCCAAAGTCATGACAGAGCAGAAATGGGAATGGACACTATTAAATTATTTGGGTAATGGCGTCATCTCTTTTATTAGGTTGGCTGATTTCTGCTCATTTATAAAGGAGAATACTGAGACATTGAGTGCTGAGAAATCAAGGCAAGTGATCCACTGGATCTTCCTTTAGCAATGGGACAGTACATTAATTTACAAGTCATCTGTATATATTTTTTTTCTTGATTGAAGGAACATAAAATCATTTGGTAATAACAGAAAACCTCAAATAGGTGTTAATTTTGTAATTATAGCTTCCCTACCATGCCTCTATGAGGATAGAGTTGCTACCAAGAGAAGGAATGAGTGTTATTTCTTACATTGTGTTCTTGGAAAAAATATTATATGAGGCATACTCTCAACTCAAGTCCAGATACTGAAGCTGAGGAAGAATCTCCCTCATCTTGCCATGTGTGCACACATAGCTAAACTTCCTACCTGTGCTACATCTGTTCATATGGCCAACACGGCTTCACTGTCTCATGTACATCTTACCAAATTAAAAAGTACAGGTTTTCTATTATTCTCTATTCATTCACAATTTTCATAGCCCATTGTACCAGGGATTGGATCAATCAGATTAGTCTCCTTTGGCTCAGTCCCGTTACTCATTAAAACACATCAGAGGATAAAAATATTTAATTATGTAATATATTTCCTGTAAACCTTGAAATGGTAGATGTAAATATTCTCTTTGTGAGTTCTGTAGAGTGGGAAAACATTCTTCAACCTTTGAGTTGGTGTATGTAATTCTTAAACAAAGTAAGTGGAATAACACAAACACAGTGAAGGGTAACTCTTTGCTAATCTAATAGAACCCTGGTAGATAATGTCTTTTGAATACCCACTGGTTCTTCTTGTATTCTTCTTCATTTACTTACCAGCAGGGAAAGAGAAGGGGAAAGTGATATTCACTTGAAACTCTGAGTTCTTTATCTCCAGTCTTTAGCAAGAACTAATCACAGCATAACACCTCCATGCCAGGACAGAAAACCTAGCTGCTAAACTTGTACACAACTGTCCAGCATGAACTCCAGAAGCACAGGTTTTGATGATCAATTGCAGCCTCCACTATGGAATGCCGCTTACATTTGATGTACGTTGTTATGTATACATGCACATAAACACAATAACAGAAAATCTTTCATACCCTTTGTCAGGTTCACATCACTATGTAAAGTGCAATGTGTTTTATTTCACAAGCAATATATAAAATCTTGAAACTCATCCAAATCTGTAACTATCCAATAAACTGTTTTCCTCAATTCAGGATACAAAACATGCTCATGTCCATTTTAAACTCAATTATTGGCTTTGATTTTTTATGGCTTTCCTCTATTGAAGCAGCCTTTCCAAGCCTTTTGGATCAAACCAATGTAGCTTCTCTGGCCAATAGAAGTTAGAAAACGCGCAAGCAAGAGCTTAAACTGTACTTATGCATTTAATATTTTTATCAGGAACTTCTACTGTTAGGAATTGGACAACATGCTACAAATTTGTGATCATTAAAGGACTAGAGATGTAAAGGATTAAGTGGCTAAAACTACCCACTGTGGACTTGCTGCAGTCACAACTGATCAGCCAAATCTTCACATCTCATAATCAGTCTGAATGTGTATTGCTGAATGTTTATGGGAATTGCATGTGTTACACAGCACCACTGTGTGAACAGTTAACTGATAAAATATATTTTAGTTTTGAAGTTTTCAACTCCAGAGCCAAGATAACCATAGTATCACAGAATTTCCCATTTTCCCACTTCCTGGTAGGCATTCTCCACATAAAATTTTTCAAGAAGTCTGTGAGTTATATAATTCAAATAATGACTAATTAGTTTTTTCTTCAAATGCAAAGAGACGGACAGATCAGATCAGTGATGTAACTGTGGGTTGCTCTCATTGGCTGTTGCTGTTGAAGACCATTTGGTATATAGGTCTACCGATTTTTACACTAATCATAAGATTCTGAATACTTGGAACCTAATAGTACTTTATTTTATTCGTATTTATTTCTACATACACTATCCTATAACAGTTTAGGTACAACCTTACTATTTGATGTTAGAATGGCTTGTCCCCCAACCTGATGGACTTGTGTTTGAGAGCAGATCAACATGTAGAAATCTGGTATCAATCTGTAGGCTCTTAGTCCTTTCTGTTCATCCAAGTATTGCAGACTCTGAAAGGTCATATCATGGGTAAAGGTCAAGGAGAACACTGATGCTTACTTGAATTTGTTCTGATCTCTGTACATTTTCCCCAGCCTTTATGAATTTTTGTTCTGTATAATATTCCAAACCAGTTTTAGAATTCATGTTTTCTCTGTCATAAGAGTTCTGTTATATATTTACTGTAATGCATTAATATATCTACAACTATCCAAGTGATTTTTTCCATACAAGAAAATATATCTATATCAATATAGTATCGACAACAGCAGAGTGTTGGCTGCTGGCATTTATAACATTATATCTTCTTTTTCCTACATTATATGCATCATATATGAGACTTTTTTTTTGTACTTGTATCTCTGTGTCATGTTTGTGTATAGTTGCATGTGTGTGTACCTGTCGAGGACTGAGGTTGACTTCATGAGTCTTTTTCCATTACTCTCCACTCTTTTGTATTGAGCCAGAGTCTCTCAGAAGGATCTGGAACTTGTCCACAGATCTAAATCTATGTAACAAGCTTGCTCTGGGGATCCCCAGGCTCCAGGTCCTGAACCATACTTACTTTTGTTGGCACTTAGGACCCAGATTATTGCTCTACAACTTGTTCACCAAGCGCTTGATTCACTAAGCTCTCATTCCAGCACTTGCAGAAATATTTTCGAGTTAATTCATTAAAGGGAAGGTAAGTTTTACAGAACTTCAGGGCTTTAGGCATTATTTATTTCACAAACTGTCAGCTGTTGTCAGTCTTCTGGTGAGGCTCTTGTAAACAGATATCACTAATCTCTAAAAAAGACTTTGGGTAGGCTATGCCTTCACAGTTTCAAAACTCTGCCATGTCCATTTGCTTTACAAAAGTATTTCACTTAGCAGCTTCTAAGTCCCTTTCTCTGCCTGCCTGCCTGCAGATAAAGACATTTTACTTAAGAAACTTTATCACAGATCAGTACTCTGATTTTGCAGATTGGGAATGTGATGTCCAGTTTGAAATTATGGTTCATTAGGTACTGGGATAATACAAGAAACAATATATTGGGGTTAAGAACTCAAATACATTGGGAAAAATGAATTAACGAGAGTGGAGCCCAGAAGCAATTATTTTCATTTCAAAGTGAAAATCTGTATATCCATGTGTCAAAAAGGCTGGAAAGTCAAAGGGATGGAAAAACTATAGCCAGAAAGTGGGAGACTGGTTCAGCAGGGAAGATGAACAGCACTCCTCTTCTTCCTCCAGGATTGAACAGCTGCTGGGAGATGCTAATGTTTCCTTTTTGGAGCTAGCTCGGAATTAACTAAAAGTGCCAAAAATAGAGATGAAAGGAAAAATATGTAGACATTAAAACTGATTATCTTTCCCCCAAATAAAACAGATGTCTGGAAAAAGGTCAAAGAAACTGACCGGAAGACAGAATGGGTGGTCCCAGGAGAGCCTGTGAGTCGTCATGTGGACTAGTCCAAGCTTTTGAAAGAAACTATTAAAATGAAGTAATTCAGATTGCTAGTCTTAGTGACTTGTTATCTGACGGTCTTAATGAGAAGGACCTGAGGTGTGGGGGATGAGTAAGGGAAATGAGAACAACAACAACAACAAAACCCAGACTATTTTGCACTAATGATTTTTCTGTGATAAAAAATAGAAGAAATATCAATGACCATACACAAGTAGGAAACAGGAAATAAGAGGTACACAGTGTTCAATTCTTATAGAGGGCCAGCACCATGCATTGAGATATCTCAAGAGAGGGTGGGATAGGTAGATAATGAGGTGCAGTCAGTGATTTAATTCAGATTTGGTGGAGGCAAAACTATAAAGAGCATTAGTGAGTAGAAATATTGGAGGCTCACTGTTGGAGGAAGCATTATGATTTCCAACATAAAGGGTCATTAGAATATTAATTTCTAGCTTTCATAGGAAGAGGCTGGATAAGGGTGGTTGAATACTGGAGAAGTCAAGACTAATTACCAATGCTATAAAAAAGATATTTTCTTAATATTCATTAAAATTAAGTACATAAAAAAGGAAGTTTCAAATTCTATGTAATAACAGCATATCAGAAGGGACAAGGGCAGAAACCATAGGATTAAAACACCATTGCAGATTTGTGGTTCTAGGGAAAAGAATCAGGATCATATATATATTTTACTATTATCTAGAATATAAAAAAAATCAGAGTTCTTAGTAAATATTTTACTAGGTAAAATAATACATTTTTTTAAAAGCTGTTGTATGAATTGTATAAATGTTTGTCATTGTTCCAAAGCAATTTTCCCAAACATTTTTAAATTATATTTTTTAAAGTTTAAAAAGAATCTAAATACCTTGACAGTATTTTAGAACCAGTTATTCACCTAGAAAATACTGAACTACCATGTTTTATTGAAAAATTAGAGCATCATGTTAAAAATTGGAATATTCAGTATAATAAATTATATCCCTATTTCCCTCTTGAATTCATGATAGATGAAAAAATGAGAAAACTGGGCTTAAAGAACTGAAATATTTCTTTTACAGATAATGAGAGTCTGAAGAGAAAGAGTTGACCCAGTTAAGTAGAAGCAATATTAACTCCATAAATGTTCACACCTATAATTACAGTCAGAGAAAATGACCAGAAAAATTAAGACCTACTAAGTAGGCTCCTAACTCCTTAATGTTTGTTTTATGGAAGAGCAAACAGAAAACTGCTGTGAAGAACAAAAATCCTGTCCCAGGAAGACTAGGTCCTCCTTCAAGCAAGAGTAAAACAGCCATAAGTCAAGTCTCAGAAGATCTGGATGAGATATTGTGGAGAAGCCAGGTGTTCCTGGAGAAGATGCTTCACCTCCATCCCCATCCCCATCTGAGAACAATAGCTCCTGACTCTGAAAACTGAGAGCTAGATCTCTTCTGTATCTCTACTGCTTGTTGACCTTAGCCAACCCCATCACCCGTTTATTTACATGAACTTTCTTGGTTTTATGGTATTCATTTACAATCTTATGCATTGTTAGGTATTGCCAGTATGGTCTTTATCCCATCATACAACATGTGACTGAAGCAAAATGACTCAAGCTCCATCCTCTGGCTGCTAATAGGACTGAGAATCAAGTCATAGAGCCTGCAGTGTGGTGGCCTTCTGTAAAGACAAGAGAAATGGACTGAGCAGCAGAACAATATGTGGTAATAATTATTCTTAATATTAAAACTCTATGTAAATATAATTAATGTTGTTGTGAAGTGGGGCTTCACATAAATTATAGACCTTTCCATGTAAGCACCAGGCAGTAGACAGATGATGAGGCTGAGAGAAATAAAACAAAGAGGCACGTGGTTTCCCTCAACACTCCTGTAGGCATAATGGTTTTATGCACTGTGTAAAGGTTATCTTTGTAATACTCAAATGCTAATTTCTCTGCCATCATATCTTATTTCAGTCTAGACATGGAGTTGTAATGCTTATGTCAAGAATCTCCTGTCTAGGAGTTTGATACAGCTGTCCCCTGAGAGGTTCTGCCAGTGCCTGATAAATATAGAGGTGGATGATCTCAGCCAACTATTGGACTGAGCACAGGTTCTCCATTGAGGAACTAGAGAAAGGACCCAAGGAGATGAAGGGGTTTGCAGCCCCATAGGAGGAACAACAATATGAACCAACCATTACCCCCAGAGCTCCCAGGGACTAAACCACCAGCCAAAGAGTACACATGGAGGGATCCATGGCTCCAGCCACATATGAAGCAGAGGATGGCCTTGTTGGACATCAATGAGAGGAGAGGCCTTTGGTCCTGTGAAGGCTCACTGCCCCAGTATAGGGAAATGCCAGGACAGGGGAGGAGAAGTGGCTGGGTTAGGGAGCAGGGGTAAGGGGATGGGATAGGGGATTTTCAGAGAGGAAACGAGGAAAGGGAATAACATGTGAAATGTAAATAAAGAAAATATCTAATAAAAAAAGAAAGAAAGAAAGAAAGAATCTCTTGTCGCATTTGTATAAACAATTCTTACCATTTATTCTCTGCCTTGTCAATAACTACTGACTAGTAGCCACCCAGTGCCTGGGCAGAGGGAATATGCCAGCTAGGGGACAGGGGAGAGTGAAGAAGGAACAGGCAGCTCTGCCAGGAGCAAGAAGGAAACGACTCTCAGAGTTAAGCAGAACTATGAAAGACCTAATTGCAAGTATTACTGGGATCATGACTTGGAAGTAGCCAGATTATTTTAGGGTATTAAGATGCCTGCCCAGGTATCGAGGGGAAGCCCGGAAATAGTCTTGGTCTTTCTCTGTTGGGAACTAGCTAATATAAAGAACTCCAGCAACTATATTAATTTACTAGTTACATTTATATTAAAAGTAATTCACTTTACACACTTGCATCACTCCTACTATAAAAGCAAAGATGCCTGAAGATTACTCAAGGCTGGTAGCTCACTTCTCTGCTTCTCATAGCTTCTTTCCTTCCTGCATCCCAATGGCCTCCATGACTGTATTATCCCTTTATGATCTGTGTACAAAGGTATTCAATCAATTTTTATTAAATATATGAACAACATTTAGGCAAGATAACTGAAGAAAATCTGTTTATGAAAAATACCCAAAGCACATTATATCAGCAGCTAAATAAGCATTAGTTTTTGTACAATCTTCTTTGAATACTAAATAAATTGACTAAACCTTTGTCTATGACACTACAGTTGCTCATACCATATAAATTTTTATCTATATTATTTAACTATTGTGCTTTATATTTTGCTATGTAGTAAACTAAATGATGATACACATCCACATATTCCTCTAAAATAGTAGGGTCAAAAAGATTCAATGGAAATGTATGACATATAATACCCTTATGAAAGTGTCCCCAATGTATTCCCTTGTCACCTGTACATTATGAAAACACAGCAAAAGTACGGGTGTCCATCTGGGCATTGATGTTAGACTTCTAAGCTTATACAATTGTGGGAAATTAGTTTATTTTCTTCTTAGCAACCCAAAGCACAATACTGTGAAAGACTGAATAAAGGAAGATGTCAAACAAAGCAATAATTGTTTGACTTAACACTGGATACCTCATCAAAATCAAATGTTAGACTGAAGTGGTTGGAAACTGTCTTAGGCTTACTATTTCTGTGATGATACACCATGACTAAAAACAACTTGGTGAGGAAATGTTTTATTTGTCTTACTGAATCATAGTCCATTGAGGGAAGCTGTGCAGGAGTGTTGTTTTACTGGCTTACTCCATACTGATTTCTCTGTCTGGTTTCTTCTAGAACCCAGGGGCCACCAGCCCAGGGCTCTTCTCACCCACAACGGGCTGAGCCTTGTCACATATATAACTAATTAAGAAAATGCATCACGAATTTGACTACCTACAGCCATATTATATGGAGATGGTTTCTAAATTGTTGTTCTTTCCAGTCAGATGACTCTAGCTCATGTGAAGATGGAATAAAAATAAAAATAAAAAAAAAGGGCAGACAGTGAAGAGAAAACTGTTATGTAAGATGAAGATTGCGCCAACCATGATGGCAACAGTGGGCAGAGTTAGAAATAATACGTGGTCTAGTAGTTTAATTTTTGCCTGCTCCTTGTAGTATCTTGCAGCCTCCTCTACGTCTGTAGTAGTTTGTTTTCTCTTCATGTCTGCTAATAACATTGAGCTTATTTAGCATAAAGAAGGTGTCTATTCATCTCCTTGATTAAACATCATGAGCAAATGCATTACTAGGGAACATAAGCTGTGTCTTAAGATTTATATTATTCAATGTCACATTGGAAAGCATGGAGCTTGCTTTGTCCTTGCTGAATCTCCACCGCCCACCATAAACCAGACACAGAATGTTGTGGAATAAAGAGATTCCTATTCATTTTTTTTTCCTACTGATATTTTTGGTCCCTGAATCTGTTTTTTGTTAGTTTGAAGGAAATAAAAGAGCAAATTGGGTATGTTTCTGGCATACATTTTCTGTCACTTAATCGTCAAAAACTTACTCTGGGAAACAATTCATACTTCTTATTACCAAATGATAGATGTTAACATTGTCAAAATAAAAAATCGCATAAATCAGTTCTTTCCCTGAGCTCTTGGTTATTGAAAGCTTTTTTTTTTCTTTCACTTTATTGGAAGTTTATTTAGAGAGAATGTCAGGGAATACATCCAGGCCTTCAACCATGATCTTCTAGTTCCAAAGGACAAATGACTGACTCTCTGTTTAATCTTGTTAAGGGGGTAAACAAATTCTGTGTTGGGCTGGTTCTAATTTTCTGTAAATTAAAAAATCACCTTTAAGTATCCATCTCTGTCCTGGGTGGTTGCCCATGCTGGCAAATGCGCATATACTCGCTAGGATTAAGCTGTCACTCTGCCTCCTGGTCTTTTTCCACATTGGAAATATAGATTATCAAGTTAGACCTGTCTTCAAATTTTCTTGTTAAAGGGCACATTTTGCAAAATGGCTTATCTCAGAATATCCCAGCCTGAAAAGAACTTTGGAAAGGATTCTCTACACTTCCTGTCAGATTGACAAAACACTTAAATTACCTGTTGTTAGAAGTTTTAAACACCCAGTTCATCTTAATACAGCCTGCTTTTATAATGGAAGACCATTGTACACAGAGCAAAAGGGAAACACAGCATGCAAGTTTTTAGTAAATGCTTTCCTAGACACCTATGTTGGATTGGCTTATCTAAAAGTTACTCCTCTCTTACTGGATCGAATTGTCTGTATTCCTTCCCTCTCCATGGTGAAAGAGAGACCAGGTCAGACACTGGGGTTCTCCCAAACCCTAACACCGTCACAGACTGGAAGGGGAAGAGATGACATTGGTTTCTTTTCTTTTCTTTTCTTTTTTCTTTTGTTGGATTTTTTTAATTTACTTTTCAAATGTTATTCCCTTTCCAGGCTTCCCCTCCATAACCCCCTAGCCCCCCCTTCCCCCTTCCTCCATGAGGGTGCTCCCCCACCCACCCATCTACTCCTGTCTTCCTGCCCTAGCATTCCCCACATTGGGTCATCGAACCCCCTCAGGACCAAGGACCGCTCTTCCCACTGACATCTGACAAAGCCATCCTCTGCCACATATGCGACCAGAGCCATGGGTCCCTCCATGTGTACTCTTTGGTTGGTGGTCCAGTCTCTGGGAGCTTCTGGGGGGTCTGTCCAGTTGACACTGTTACTCCACTCATGGGACTGCAAATTCCCTCAGATCCTTCAATTCCTTCTCCAACTCCTTCTCCTGTGCTCAATCTAATGGTTGGCTGCAAGCATCTGCCTCTATATTTGTCAGGTTCTGGCAGAACCTCTCAGGAGACAGCTATATCTGAATTCTTTCAGCAGGCACTTCTTGGCATCAGCAATAGTATCTGGGTTTGGTGACTGTATACGGGATAGATCCTCAGGTAGAGCAGTCTCTGGACGGCCTTTCCTTCAACTTCTGCTCAACACTTTGTCTCCGTATTTCTCTTGTGAGTAGTGAGTATTTTGTTCTCCTTTCTAAGAAGGACCAAAGCACCCACACTTTGGTCTTCCTTCTTCTTGAGCTTCACGTGGTCCGTGAATTGTATCTTGGATATTCCGAGCTTTTGGGCTAATATCCACTTATCAGTGAGTGCATACCATGTATGTTCTTTTGTGACTGGGTTACCTCACTCAGGATGATATTTTCTAGTTCCATCTATTTGCCTAATAATTTCATGAATTCATTGTTTTTAATAGCTGAGTAGTATGCCATTGTGTAAATATACAACATTTTCTGTATCCATTCCTCTGTTGAAGGACATCTGGGTTATTTCCAGCTTCTAGCTATTATAAATTAGGCTTCTATGAACGTAGTGGAGCATGTGTCCTTGTAATATATTGGAAACCTTTTGGGTATATACCCAGGAGTGGTATAGCTGGGTTCTCAGGTAATACTATGTGGAGTTTTCTGAGGAAATGACAGACTGATTTCCAGAGTGCTTTTACCAGCCTGCAATAAAACCATCCAGTGGAAAAAAAGTCAGGATTTTTAACAAATGGTGCTTGTTCAACTGGAAGTCAGCATGTAGAAGAATGCCAAGTAACCCATTCGTATCTCCTTGTGCAAAGCTCAAGTCCTAGTGGATCAAGGACCTTCACATAAAACCAGATACACTGAATTGAACAGAGAAGAAACTGGGGAAGAGCCTCAAGCACATGGGAGCAGGGGAAAATTTCCTGGACAAAACACCAATGACTTATGCTCTAAAATCAAAAATTGACAAATGGGATCTCATAAAATTGCTTGACTTCTGTAAGGCAAAGGACACTGTCAATAGATCAAAATGGCAACCGACAGATTGGGAAACGATCTTTACCAATCCTACATCTGATAGAGGGCTAATATCCAATATGTACAAAGAACTCAAGAAGTTAGACTCCAGAGAATCAAAAAATCCTATTAAAAATGGAGTACAGAGCTAAACAGAGATTTCTCAACTGAGGAATACCTAATGGCTGAGAAGCACCTAAAGAAATGTTCAACATCATTAGTCATCAGGGAAATGCAAATTAAAAAAACCCTGAGATTCCACCTCACCCCAGTCAGAATGGCTAAGATCAAAAACTTAGGTGACAGCAGATGCTGGCGAAAAAGAGGATCACTCAGTCATGACTAATTTCTTACACCTAATATATATTCAATTAATACAGCATTTATTAGGATTTCATTAGTCTTTATTCACAATGAAAGAATATTTTCTCTTTGATTATTTCAGATAAGGCTTTTTTCTGGAGTCCAGGTGGGCCTCAAGCATACTAGATTCCCAAGCTGATCCTCAGACACAACAATTTTTCTGCCTTTTAGTTTCCCAAGACTTGGAATTACAGGCAAGAGTCAATATGCCAAGCACTATTATATTTTTGTGTATGGTCATAAGGTATTTTGTTTATGTATTCATCTTCTAATAAACATAGTCTTTGTATTACAATTTCTTTTTATATTAATAATGTTTCTATGAACATTTAAACAGATTGTGTATGCATAAAGTTTCACATATGTTTTTAAGTATTTTGTGTATATACACCAGAGTAGAATTATTTAGTAAAATGCTAAATCCAGCCAACATTTTTAAGAAGTACAAAACTATTTCCCAACATGCCTAAATTACTAAAACTCACCCAGGAATATATGAAAGTTCTGATTTCCCCACATATTTCCCAGAGGACAGTTTTTGGTCTCTGTGATTGCAGCCCTTCTACCTCTAAAGGGCTAGCTCATGGCTTTGATTTGCATTTTCCTAATGGTTTTTGATGTTGTGTATCTCTTTGTGGTCTTACTGGTCATTTGTGCATCTACTCTGCAAAGCATCTATTCAAATATAATGACTGCCTTTAAATTGAGTTGTTTGTCCTTTGATCAGGAAAACACTAATTTTTAGGAATGCTTCAAAATGTCTTAGATTGAATTCCCACTTTCTTAAGCCTAGTATAGCAAAATCTAGAAATCTCTCTGGGTTTTAGATTTTAACCCATAAACAAGTCTTAGCTAGACAATAGCAAACATTCTTCTGACAATATGATTGTCCAAAGTGATTCAGAGATCTTTGTAATGAATGTGTGACTTCGGTAGTAGTATCTGCACATTTGATATAAGGAATTTGTTGAACTTCTTTCAATATAACTCGGCTCACATATACACATTTATGGGAGAACTCTAGGTACTCTACATATTCAGACAATACTAAGCAACTTTCATATAATATTAAGCAATCACTTTTAAATTAGTTGATTTTGTATTTCATTCTAACTATCTCATAAGGGATAGGCAAAGTTTTCTGTAAAATACTAACCAATACATAACTTACTCTCTGTCAGCTATACATTCTGTGTTTTAAGTATTTAGTTTTTTTGGAGTGCAAATCAGAAACAAATAATACTTGTTATACATGAATGTGTTTCAATAAAAGTTTATTTATAATATATACTCTTTGTCATTATTCTGGTCTATTATAATATACTCTTTGTCAGCTATACATTCTGTGTTTTAAGTATTTAGTTTTTTTGGAGTGCAAATCAGAAACAAATAATACTTGTTATACATGAATGTGTTTCAATAAAAGTTTATTTATAAAACAAGGATCCAGACTTTTCTATGATCTCTCATAGGTCCAGGATGATACTATAACCACTGCTATGATTATTGAATATAGAAATATATAACAATAATATTAATGATAATGACTGGTATTACAGACTCAACAAGCATCATTTTACTTAAACAATTTAAGGTATTTTTGCTAGGATACAGATTAGTTCAGTATATTTTGTAGAAGACACCTAATTTGGTTTATAATTGCATTTTGGTTATAATAGTGATCATTACTCCTGGGGAATATTTTCAATTAAAGGGGAAATATTTTAGATTTTATTTATTGTATAGTTTTTGTTATTTTGTATGTATGTAAATATGTCAGCATATGCATGAAATGATCCTAGAAATCAGAAGACAGTGATTACCTAAAGGTTCTGAAACACTATATATGTGTACTGAGAATTGAATCCAGGTATTCTGCAAGAGCAAAGAATGTTTTTTAACTGTGTAATCCTGATTTTCATTTTTAATTGCTTCATCCTTAAAATGCTTTATGAAGCATTGTGATTACTTTTCTTAAATCCCTCCTTAATCTCTCCCTCATCTATATCCTCTTTTTATTATTAATCTCTTTTCTATATTCATATATTTTTGTGTTGTTTCTCTCTTTTGGATTGACCAGAGCCACCTGTGTAACCTTGGGATTGGAACTATCCACTGGAGTTTGGTAAATTCATTGGAGATTACATAACTGAAGACAGTAACTACCTGTCCTTCGGGTTCATCAGCAGCCAATGGTTCATCAGTAAGAGGTACGTTCTATATGCCTCTTCCCCATCCGTGACTGATTCTTGAGAAGGACTGTCTTGTCCAGTTCCAACAAAGTAATTGTGAGGTCCCTGAGCTCATGATTACATAGATTATGACTAGAGGGTGGGAATTTGTGGCCTTCTCCCTGTCTTTTGGCTTCTACATGTTGGCCACAATTGCATGTGGTTTAGACAGGGTGGTGTAAGTGTTTTATTTAATACTGAGCACTCACTTATTCATTGCTTCTTCTCAGCATCTTGGGCATTTGTGAGTTCCTGTGTTTGTCACTATTCACTATGAAAACAAGTTTCTCTGATAAGGGTTGGGAATAGCTCTTAGCTAAGACTATGGACAAAAACAGAAAACAATTTGACTAATATTCATACATAAACACGGATGGGGACATTTCATATTCAAACTGTATCCAATATACTAGTTTATACCTCTGACATAGCACAAAAAGATGCCCCTTTTCATGTGAGAGAGTCAACTATTTTTTTTTTTTTTGGTTTTTATTATGGTGGTCATTCGGACTGAGATGAAATGGACTTATACTGACAGGTTTCCTGTATCAACTTGACAAAAGTTAGAGTCATCAGAAAGGAAGGAGCCTCTGTTGATAAACTGCTCCCATGATATCCAGCTGTTAGGCATTTTCTCAATTAGTGACCAACAGGGGAGGATCCAGCTCATGGTAGATGGTGCCATCCCTGGGTTGGTGGTTCCAGGTTCTATAACAAAGTAGGCTGAGTGAGCCATGGAAAGCAAGCCAGTAAGCAGCACCCCTCCATGACCTCTGCTTCAGCTCCTGCCTCCAGGATCCTGCCCTGTTTGAGTTCTTATCCTGACTTCCTTCAATGATGGACAGACTGTGGAAGTGTAAGCCAAATAAATCCCTCCTTCTCCAACTTGTTCGGTCATGGAGTTTCATCAGGGCTATAGAAACCCCAACTAGGACAAATCTTAAGGTAGTTTAAACTGCATTTCCATGGTGGCAACTTTTAAGTGTTTATATGCCATTTGTATTTTTTCTAAAATGCAAACACCACAAACTGTGTACAGTTCCATAGCACATTTTAAAATGTTTAGTTTGTTTGTTTACTTGATGTTTAGATTTTTATAGCTTTGTATATTCTAACCACTAAACATATTTAGAAGTATAACTGGCAAATATTTTTTTCCCCAACATTTTGTGGGCTAACTTTCTACCTGACTTATAGTTCCCTTCACTGTACATTTTAGTTTTATGAGATGTTCTTTATTGACTGTGGATTTGTTTCATTTTTTTCATTTTTACTTCCTGTGCTGTCAGAGTCTGACTCAGAATGTCCTTATCTGTGACTATATGCTGAATTGTGTTCCTTACCTTTTTCTTTATTAGCTTCAGAATATCATGTCTGTTGATGATGTTGTCTTTGGCTCATTTAAGTTTTATTTGGTATAGAAGATGATGATAGCTTCCCATTTTTCTATTTGTGGATATTAAGTTTCCCTAGTATCATGTGTTGAAGATGCTTTCAGTTTATAATCTGGAGATATTTGTTAAAAAATAATCAGGTAACTGCAGACATAGCAAAGTCTTCACTTCTATGCCATTGATTCGTATGTCAATAGAGGCCATGTCTAGGTTCTGTCTTCTATTCCCCAGATCTATATGTCTAAATAGGTCTTCCTTTCTGTTTCACTCGCCTCCACGACTGTGGTTTTATTTTGTTCAGTGGTATTTTATTTATATAACTATGGCTCTGAAATGTAACTTGAAGCCAGGCATGGTAATTATTTCAGCAATCAGGATCTCTTTGGCTCTCCTTGGTGTTTTGAACTACTGTGACATAAAAAATTAAGATTTTTCTTATGTCTGTGAATAATGACTTTTTTGATTGAGATTGTTTTTGGTTAGGAAAATTATTCTCTAACTTTCACAATATTATCTTTTCCAATGTGGGAGTATGAGAGATGTCATGGTTCTTATGTGCTTGGTCCAGGGAGTGGCACTAGAAGTAGGTGTGGCCTTGTTGAAATAGGTGTGTGTCCCTGTGGGCATGGGCTTTAAGGTCCTCACCCTAGCTACCTAGAAGTCAGTCAGTGATCATGCAGGCTGAGGGCCTTGACTTTTATCCAAGAAGACAAATTTACCTCCAACTGTAGGTGGATATGTATGAAGAAGCTTTGAAAGAAGATTCCTGGGCCAGGCTTGGTGTCCTTTTGTAAGTTCTAGAGCTGGGAACGCTACTGGGTAGCCTAGGACTTGAAATTAGAAACTGTCTTTAGAAGAGTTATAAACTACATATTATGTGACTCTTGTAAGTTACCCATACCACAGACAAACGTAGAAATAGCACAGTTTCTGTCAGCTGCAGAAGATACCCAGGTATCCAGGCACAAGTGAGACATAGACTCATTGACCTTTATAGTACTAATTTAAAAATGTGATCATTCATTCAGTCCTGAGATGGCAAAGTGACAACATGGGAGCAAGGACTGAGCACCCATTGTTATGTAAAATCTTTTAAGAATTGCTTGGCATCAAAGAGGAACACAGATGACAAGTATTCTCTTCAGAATTGAGAATGGCACACATCATTGTCGCTGGGGCATCGAGTGGTTGGTAAAACGTGGGGAGCCAACTCTCTCTCATGTTCAGTTCCCAAATCCCTGTGGCAATACTTGGAATTCTCTCAGGTTGTTTATAGGCAGTTAGATTTTGAACTGGTACTACTCTAACCACATTAGTCCATAGACAAAAAACAAAACAAAACAAAACAAAAAAACAAAAAAAAGCTTTTTTTTTTTTCTGGATGGAATTTTGGGAAAGAAGAAAATCGAGATGGAATATATCAAGAAACAAAGAAACATAATGGTAGAGTTGGATCTAGAGCCTAGCCCAATGCTCTTCTTCTCACCATCTCATGATGACATCTTTACCAAGAAGTAACCACAGTAAGTGGGATAGTAGCCACAAGGACTCAGTTACTAGTGAGGTAAGAATGCTTTTAAAGGTTATGAAACATGGAGAGTAAATGACTTGTATTTGCACTGTATTTGTGCCAAGACATAGGAGTTAATTTGAGAATTTGAATATATAGACTGGTAACCTGGTTTGAAACTGCCTATAAAAACAAAATCTTTCAACTCATTTTCTTCTTCGTTTCAATATATCAGTCAAACACATTAGCTGAACAGTGATCAGTAACCGTTGTTTTGAGAGGAAATTGGCTCTTCCTCCTTCAGTTTACCTAAAAGGCTAGGGGGCAGGGCGAGGTGTTTTCCAATGTTTATATACACACACGAGGCAGTGTGTATATTTACACAGTCCACACATGTCTGCAAAGCAGCGTGTGCTTGCTGCGGCATCTGGCTTCCTGTGATAGTCTGACCTCTGCTCTGGGACAGCTGGATTGGCTCAGCAATACAGGCAAGACTTAACAAGACTCACAGACAAACACTGTCTTAAAGCAGCTCGATGCTTCGTTATCCAGTATTCCCCAGAAAGAGGAACGGTCGATTACCACCGAAGATGTTAGTTTGGTAGCTCTGCATCCACGAAGAATCTCTCGTGGTTGAAACAATTATACATTAAAGATAGAGTTTCTGCGAAAAAGACGTATTCTGAAATCCTCCTTCCCACCCCCATTTCCTAGCTTACCCCTTCCAAGGCTCTCACTAAGGATCTGGGACAAAATGTGAAGGTTAAGGCAAGACAGTTCCCCACAGGGGCACGGAGTAAAACAGTCACCTTGAACAGTGTGAAACTTAAAGCAGTCATCCATTGAGCTGGAGCCACCTGGGGGTCTGCTGTTGGCCAGATGTGCACCAAAGGAAACACAAATCACCGCAGTGGAGCAATGGTCTCCTTTCCACTCAGAATGACATACTCATGGATATGTTCATTTGTACTAAGAAGACAGGAAAATTATACCTTAGCGCATTTTAATTTTCTGGTCGTTTAAATAATTGTCACTGCAATTTACAAGCAAGCTTTTTACCATTTCTCTTCTTAAACAATCAACAACTCTGTAGCCTGGGAATATATTGATTACTGGGGTCTAAGTTTTCTCCTCCCAGTTTGCATTCTCTTTTGCCAACCGATGACCTAGAATTTTTCATTAGTGGAAAGCTATCTGGTTAGCCAGAGGGTTGAAGGATTTATGGTTTTGTTTAGTTTTTCTCCTTTCTAGGAATCCAAACACAGAATGAGGCCTTTTAGCTTTCTGTGCTGACATCCATCTCTCTCTATGGCTTCTTGATTCTCCTTCCTTCATAATCTCCTTTCTTGCTTCCTCTATCTCTACTCATTATCTGTTTCTCTCTTCTGTTTGTCCATCCTTCTTCAGTTCCCAGAATTGAGCTTCCCTTTTTCTCATTCCCTTTTCCTCCTGGTCATTATACTGATTTCGATTATTTCTCAGCTTTGTATGTCATTATGAAGTGTTCAATTTATCTGTTTTTCATTTAACATCTTAAGAAATTATTTCTGATGACTCCTTAGCTCCCATGGTGTATCAGTGCCAAGACTCTTCTGGACGCTTACTCTGCTTAGAAAATTTATGGAAGGTTTTGGAACCATCTCCCCAAACTTCTCTCTCTAATCCTCTGGACTCACAGATTGCCCACACCCACCCTTCCTTTTCCCTCTGACATTATGAAAGCACTGGCGGCTGTTTCTGGCTTGCTTACTCAGGAGTCATTCCCCTGTGATCCCCTCCATCCCACCTGGAAGCATTTTCACATACCTCTAAACACAGACTATTCCCTTCCTAACTTTCCCTTTCTTCCTGTTTCTCCCTGCCATCGTTCTTTATTTTTGTTGAGAGTTTCATGTGTGTCTAGAATATTTATATCATTTCTATCACCTCTCCCTTCCCCAACAACTCCCATATTACCTTCCTCTTTAATTCATGATCCCTTATTTAATTATTCTCAGTCTCCTCCCTCTCTGTGTGTGCACGTGTCTTGTGCATTCATGTGTATAAATACAACCTTCTGAGTTCATTTAGTGCTGCATATATGTAAGTGTGTTTAGGTCTGACCTCTTGAGTTTGAATAGCCTATTAGGGTTCATCCCTGGAGAAGACTGGTTCTCCCACTCTTAGCTTACATTAGTTGCTAATAGTGCTTCATCCAGATGGGCCACTATGATATTTTCACCAGAGTACCTGGGTTTGATTCTCAGCATCCACTAAATTCCTAACTTAGGTATACTTTCCTCAGTGAAAGTTGGAATAATTTCATCTCTTCACAGTTCAGTTAACCCGTTTCTGTATGAATCATTTACTTGGGTATTTACCTTCAGAATGTTTTTCCTAATCATTCTAGTTTAAGGAATGTTGGCATATGTGACAGACCATAGTATTGCATCCACAGAAACTCTGTCCTTGGCTAGTAAGGAAGCAAACACATAATAGATTCTTGAATGGGAGGGTCCCAGGGAAATTGATTTCAGCTTCATATACACATGCAAGACACAAATTTTACTTGAAGATGGGTCATAGAGGAAACCTAAGGTAAAGCTTCATGACTCTAGAAAAGAGAACTTGTTATCTTTACAATCTTGGTATGCATTTGTGAACAAAGCACAAAAAGTATTAGCCATGTACATAATACAATGAATGAATTAAACATCATTAAAATGAACTTGCTCTCATCCCAGATCACAAAAACAAGTAAATATGCTTTAGCCAAGGAGAAAATGTCTATGAAACATGTATCCAATAAACATATGTCTTATTAAAAAAAAAACCCAAAAGTTAACAATAAAGACAACCATTAGACTAGAAATAGAGTACTTCCAATAAGCTGGCCACATGCTAACACAATGTTATGGTTGTGAACATAGCCAGATTTAGTTCATTATGGTGATTTTTGTAATCATTTTAAGATTTAAAATATCTAACACTGTTGTTAAGCTTAAAACATAAATGCCATCTGCTATGCTACATCAAAAAAACTCATAAAATCTTTGACATTAATTTAATCACCATCATGTAGGATTATGAAATATTTTTCCCTCAATTTCCTGGCTTCTGTGGCATCTATGAGACATAATATAGTTATCTAAAAATCTATGCATGAATAAACAAAGCCCTGAATATCTTAGGGTATCTTTTGTTTAAAGACCTAAGATATGGGGCTTGTGTAGAGTGACTACTAGCTATACTCACATGGTTTTAGTGGCTTACCATTAATGGAAGCATTTGAATGTGTGTGGGTGGACACAGAGAGAATAGCATCAGAGAGTTCATGGTTAGTAAAACAAAACAAATACTGTGTGTTCAGTAGAAACCCCAAACAGAAACTTCCAAGGCAAGAGTGGGATTTGTAGGTCCCAGCTTTTATGTTAAACCTGGTTCTGCAAGATATCAAGAAATGATACTTGGATATATTCAGCTGTGGTGGGCATTTGTGGCATTTTTTTCTAGCAAGAGATATAATTTCTCTTAGTTCCTGCTTACTACTATTATAAGCTCAATTAACTGTGGGATCTGATTATAGAATCAGAATGCTGGTGGAGCAGAAATTTTAAATGGAAAGGCAATCAGAATATGTTTGAACTCAGTAAGCAAGTTTACATACTGCTTGATAGATTTAAGTAGTCATTTTGGATGGTATAGTTGGAGACACTGGGATGAGATAAAATTCTGAATATGTTGGTGGTATTTCTGTAACACTTAGACGTTCATTCAGTGATATTATTGTGTCAGGTGTATAGCCTACCTTGTACCATTTGCTCACCAGGGTCAGGGAGATGCCTACATTTCTCTTATGTCTCTGTCTTTGTCAGGATGGGGTGGTACTCAGGAGGGATCTCTCTCTCTCTCTCTCTCTCTCTGGATGTATTTGTGTGTGTCTAAGAGAGAGAGGCAAGAGTGGGGGATAGAGAGAGACAGAGATGGAGAGAATGGGGAGATCCTTTCTGAGTATCACCCCACCTTGGCATATCAAGTCTCTGCAGGACTAGGCCTAGGAACATCCTCTCCCATTAATGTTATACAAGGCAACCCAGATAGGGTAACAGGATCTTCAGACATAAAACAGGTTCAGTATCAACTCTACATATTGGGGGACATACATAAAAACCAAACTGCACATCTCTTATATATGTGCAGGGGACTTAGTTACGGCCAGTGCTCACTTTATGGTTGCTAGTTCAGTCTCTGAGAGCCTCCAAGGGTCCAGGTTAGTTGACTGTCTTGGTCTTTCTGTAGAAAGTCCTCCCTATCCTCTTCCCTCAATCCTTCCCTCAACTCTTCCATAAGACTCTCTGAGCTCCCTCTAATGTTTGACTGTGGGTTTCTACATCTGATTCCATTGGCTGCTGGGTGGATTCTCTCTGAGGACAGTTATGCTAGGATCCTGTCTGCAAGCATAACCAAATATCCTTAACAGTGTCAGGATTGGTTCTTGCCTATGGGAGGGGTCTCAGTTGAGACCAGTCATTGGTTGGCCATTCTCTTTATCTCTGCTTCATCTTTGTCCCTGCACATCTTGTAGACAGAACATGTTTTGGGTCAAAGTTTTTATGGGTGGGTTAGTGTCCTTCTCCCTCACTGGAAGTCCTGCTTGGCTATAGGTGGTGGCCACATTTGGCTATATATCTCTCACTGCTAGGAATCTCAGCTAGAGTGACACCCAATGACTCCCTGGGGCTTCCCTCTATACCCAGGACCAGATGTCTGGCATGTCCTCGAGATGCCCACCTCCCTGCCCACTGCTGATTTCTGGTCTTTCTGCCCTGATTTCCTACTCCTGGTCTCACCAGCACCGTGCTCCACTCCCCATCCCTTCCACCTCCAATATCTATTTTATTTTCCCTTCTGAAAAATAGTCAAGCATCCTCTCTCGGGTCCTTCTTGTTATTTATGTTGTTGTCTATGTATTTTAGTGTGGTTGTCCTACAATTTGTGACTAATATCCTCTTATAAATGAATACATACCTTGAATGTCTTTTTGGGTTTGGGTTACCTTACTCAGAATGATATTTTCTAGTTGATCTATTTGTCTGAAAAATTCATGATGTCCTTGTTTTTAGTAGCTGGGTAGTATTCCATTGTGTAAATGAACTACATTTTAATTATCCATTCATCAGTTGAGGAACATCTGGGTTGTTTCCAATTTCTAGCTATCATGAATAAAGCTTCTATGAACATGGTTGAGTAACTGTCCTTGAGGGATAGTGGAGCATCTTTTAGGAATATGCCCAGGCATAGTATAGTTGAGTCATCAGATACAACTATTCCAAATCATCTGAGAAACTGCCAAATTGATTGCCTGAGTGGTTGTATAAGTTGACACTCTCACCAACAATGGAGGAGTTTTCTCCTTGTTCCACAACCTTGCTAGCATGTGCTGACCCTTGAGTTTTTTATCTTAGCCATTCTGATGGATCTAAGGTATCTCAAGGTCATTGTGATTTGCATTTCTCTGACGACTCAGAATGTTGAACATCTCTTTAAGTGATTATTTATAGATTCTTCCATTGAACATTCTCTATTTTAACCCTAGCCTACTTTTTAATTGGGTTATTTGGGTTGTTGGTGCCTAACTTTTTGAGTTCTTTATATATATTAGATATTAGTCCTCTGTCAGATGTAGGTTTGGTGAAGATCTTTTCCCAATCTGTAGGGTAAATTGTAGTTAGAAGTAGACTCCTCTATCCATTGTACCCTTTTAAGAATACAATTGACTCCAAATTCTCTGGGCTTTAGTCCTGTAAGGATTAGCAGTCTAGCTCTCCATTGTTGATGCCTATCTTTTAGTACCAGTGTCAGTGAACTCTAATATACAGGAGATATCTGCATCTTATCATGCCTTTTATTGGTAAAAGTTATTAGAAAAGGCATACTCATTGTCTTGAATTTTGAGTTGAAGTCAATAAATAGATATTTTTAGATGATTAGGGTGATATAAACAATCCTAAATGACTATTTGACCACCAGTTCTGGCACATACTAGCTACATGTGACTACATCATAACTTCCCAAGATTCCATTTTCTCATGAGTAGTAGATATCATCACAATGATTTTCATTGTACATACACCATTCTCATACTTAAAGTAAATCAGTTGAAGTGGCTATGGTCATTGAATTTATCCTATTGATAAGGAATGAGTGAGGAAAGAACATGTCTAGAATCTGAAGATTATATGTGGAATAAGTCTGATATTCATGACTTGTAACAGTCCTCACATTAGCATATAACTTCACCTAAAATTAGATAGTCAATGATACTAAACAACAACAAAAATATTGAAGATAAATTAACAAACATATATGATACATCCTTAGTGAAGAGTCACTATTGAAACTGAAATATCACTGAACTGTACATGTATCAGAGTTTTAAAAAGACAATTTCTTATTCCTCTGGTCACTATCTTGATTATTTTTGAGATCTCCCAATTTTCTAGTCAGTGTCTGAACATTTGTATACTTATGAAATAGTGCCTGTCCGCCACCCCCCCTCTCTCTTCTTGCTTCAGCTAAACATATCATTTTTATAGCACTGCTTTCCTGTCCTGACTTGTTTTGTGCTCCTATACACATCTTTGCCATATTTTGCCATATTTTTTTAATCATACTACACATTATTCAGCCCTACTAAAAGTGAGGGGTTATTTTTCAGTTTGCCAGGCTTAGAGCTTTGAAAATGGAGTGCAGCTTTTGTTTCTGTTCCTGAAATCATATTTATTAGTCCTTGAATAACATGATAACATAGGAAATATAGGAAGAGGTTTTTTTTATTGTGTTGTTCATTTGTTTGTTTTTAGTGAAACATGCATCATAAAGGTGGTCTATAAAGAGGAACAAGTGAAGAGACAAATGGAAGGGAAGAAGGTTAAAAAGTAAGAGAAGGCAGGAAAGAGGAAGGTAAGGAGGGAGGGAAAGGAGGAAGGCAAGGAAGCTGAAAGGATCAAGGAGGTTTTGTGATGATGTTAATCATGGGACAGAAATCTGCTTCCAAAATGTGATTTTTTTCCTTCTTCAGGTATTTCAGGCTCTCATCACTTTTGCACTTTGGGATGAGGGTTTGCATCTGGACATTAAGAAAACTGTGAATCTTCTTTGTTTCTGTGGTTATATTTTCAAGATTATTTTCCCCGTTCTGGAAAGAGAACAATCGACCTTGCGCACAGTAGGCTAGCATTCTGCCATTGGGCTATGTCCCCGATCATGATGTTTTTTTTTTTAAACATGCAGACAAGAAACTACTGCTGTCTGCTGTCTGCGCTGTCAGTGGTTCTCTTTGAAATTCCTGATGTGGTGACATTTAGATGCCACAGTGACAATTTGAGTCAACAGAGAATTGTTCACTGAACTGGATGTTCTAGTTGGCAAGTGGAGTACATACTCTATCACCACAAAATGAGTAGCCTTATGATCACATCATACCACAGCCATGCTATTATCATGAAGGGACTGTTTCATGGCCAGAAACTATGTGCAATTTCAATACTACCCCAGTTTCCAGTGGGGTGGCTTCCCTCCCCTTCAGGATCAAGATGAATTGTGCATAGATAGGCTGACATTTTGAGGGATTCATTTTATTTGAGATTTTCTAGGTTTTATATAAGTAGCTTTGTGTCTTCCCTTTAGGAATAAGAATCAATTTTCCAAGTTCATTTTATTCTTGAAAATCTATTACGTTTAAAATAACCATATCTGGTCCTGGAAAGACTGGATGTAGGGGAACGCCAGGACAGAGAAACGAGAGGGGGTTGAATGGGGAAAAGAGGGAGGGAAGGGGGCTTATGGGACTTTCGGGGAGGGAGGAAATGGGAAAGGGGAAATGATTTGGAATGTAAATAAAAAAACTTAGAAAATAAAATTAAAAAAAAAAGAAAAAGAAAAGTAAAAAAAAATAAAATAACCATATCACCTTAATGATATGGAATATATGGGTGAAACATTTGTACTTAGAGATAACAAGAAGGAAGAATTTGGGCCATTAGAGTAGTCTTCTCACTCAAAGTTTTCTTTCATTTACTCAAGTCAACTATCAGCTAAAAACACTGAATGGTATGGGTAGGGTATGGTAGGGTAGGGTTGGCAGTGTCCTACAATTTGCTGCTGAACTATTGGCAACAACATACTCTGTGAGTGGACAGTCCCCTGTATCCACTTGTGTGCCCAGTGGTGAGTCCTTCAGGCTCTTATCCATGGCCCCAGATATGACCAAAGTTCAACTCTGTGAGACACAGAAGAAAGCAAAAACTTATGATTATGGGAAGAGATTTATAGAAGGGTGCTGCCAAGGATGGTGGTGAGAAACAATGAAAAAGGGGAAGCCATCAGAATGTCTTAAGTAAATGGATGAACGTGTCAAAGAGCAAAATGAATTAATCAAAATGTTAATACAATTATATATAATAACAGGAAACTTTTAGAAATTACTTGTAAATTTAAAATGAAATGGTATAGAATTCTGATTGTGTATGAACTCTTACATCATCCTAGTCTAGTGATTCTCATGGTGTGTACCTTTCCCTCAGTATATCCACATTGTGTATGTGACCTGTGAGCTTTTCAGATCAATCATCATTACCTCCTAGAGCCTTTGCTCAAGTGATCCTTGATCATGGATCCATCACGATCCATCCATGATGGATCCATGGATCCATCATGATCCTTGATCATGGAAACATCAACGTGGGAATAGTCCCACGTTGCAACAGTTGTTTTAGATCTTCAGATATATAAAAAGAGAAGAGGTAAAGTAAGTTCTTTCATTAAATAGTATTTGCTGTCCTTCCAAGAAGGGTGAATTCAGTTTGATAAGATATGTCCATAAAGTTTTAACTGTGTCCAACAAGACTGCCCAAACATCTGCTTAGCAAAGATGACACCAATAGACATGCCAAACCAGCTAGAGAAAAACCCATGGGTCCTCAATTCTAACAAAGGAACTATAAGAATAAATAAATTATTATTGTAAGTATATATACATATATGCACTTACATATATGAATATAAAGACAATTACTGGAAAAAGAAGCCATGAATTTGAAGGAGAGCAGGTAGGGTTATATGGGAGGGTTTGGAGTGAGAAATGGGAAGGAAAATGCAATCATTTTAAAATCTCAAAAAAGAAAAAATGGTATTCTGAAAGAGGTGACATACACAAAACTTATTATGAATATCCTTATCATTGTTCTATTTTATAATTAATTGCTATTGATCTTCCACTGTGTCTTATTCATGAATTCTTTTTTTTTATTATTTATTTTATTTTATTTTTTAATTTACATTCCAAATCACTTCCCCTTTCTCATTTCCTCCCTCCCCAAAAGTCCCATAAGCCCCCTTCCCTCCCTCTTTTCTCCATTCAACCCCCTCTCGTTACTCTGTCCTGGTGTTCCCCTACATCCAGTCTTTCCAGGACCAGGGGTCTCTCCTACCATCTTTTTAGAAATCTATTGATATGCGGATTGTGTCTAGGGTATTCCGAGATTCTGGGTCAATATCCCCTTATCAGTGACTGCATACCATGTGTGTTCTTTTGTGATTGGGTTACCTCACTAAGGATGATATTTTCAAGATCTGACCATTTGCCTAGGAATTTCGTGAATTCATTGTTTTTAATTGCAGAGTAGTATTCCATTGTATAGATATACCACATCTTCTGAATCCATTCCTCCGTTGAGGGACATCTGGGTTCTTTCCAGCTTCTGGCTATTATAAATAAGGCTGCTATGAACATAGTGGAGCATGTGTCCTTATTGCATGCAGGTAAAGCCTCTGGGTATATGCCCAGGAGTGGTATAGCCGGATCCTCCGGGAGTGTCATGCCCAGTTTTCTGAGGAACCGCCAGACTGCTTTCCAGAGTGGTTGTACCAGCTTGCAATTCCACCAGCAGTGGAGGAGTGTTCCTCTTTCTCCACATCCTCGCCAACAACTGCTGTCTCCTGTGTTTTTGATCTTAGCCATCCTGACTGGTGTGAGATGGAATCTCAGGGTTGTTTTGATTTGTATTTCCCTAATGACTAAGGATGATGAACATCTCTTTAGGTGCTTCTCAGCCATTAGATATTCTTCAGGTGAGAACTCTTTGTTTAGCTCTGTACCCCATTTTTTAATAGGGTTACTTGCCTCTCTGGAGTTTAGCTTCTTGAGTTCTTTGTATATCTTGGATATTAGCCCTCTGTCGGATGTAAGGTTGGTAAAGATCATTTCCCAGTTAGTTGGTTGCCGCTTTGTCTTTTTGACAGTGTCTTTTGCCTTGCAAAAACTTTGTAATTTAATGAGGTCCCATTTGTCTATTCTTGATCTTAGAGCATAAGCTATTGGAGTTCTGTTCAGGAAATTCTCCCCTGTGCCCATATGTTCAAGGTTCTTCCCTAGTTTCCCTTCTATTAGTTTCAGTGTGTCTGGTTTTATGTGGAGATCTTTGATCCACTTAGAATTGAGCTTAGTGCAAGGAGATAAGGATGGGTCAATTTGCATTCTTCTGCATGTTGACCTCCAGCTGAGCCAGCACCATTTGCTGAAAAGGCTATCGTTTTTCCACTGGATGGTTTTAGCTCCTTTGTCAAAGATCAAGTGACCATAGGAGTGTGGATTCATTTCTGGGTCTTCAATTCTGTTCCATTGATCTACATGTCTGTTACTGTACCAATACCATGCAGTTTTTAACACTATTGCTCTGTAGTACAGCTTGAGGTCCGGGATACTGATTCCCCCAGAGGTTCTTTTACTCTTGAGAATAGTTTTAGCTATTCTGGGTTTTCTGTTATTCCAGATGAATTTTTGAATTGCTCTTTCTAACTCTATGAAGAATTGAGTTGGGATTTTGATGGGGATTGCATTGAATCTGTGTATTACTTTTGGTAGGATGCTCATTTTTACTATATTAATCCTGCCAATCCATGAGCATGGCAGATTTTTCCATCTTCTGAGGTCTTCTTCAATTTCTTTCTTCAGAGACTTGAAGTTCTTGTCATACAGATCTTTCACTTGTTTGGTTAGAGTCACGCCAAGATACTTAATATGGTTTGTGGCTATCGTGAAGGGTATTATTTCTCTTACTTCTTTCTCAGCCTGCTTATCCTTTGAGTATAGGAAGGCTTCTGACTTGCTTGAGTTGATTTTATATCCGGCCACTTTGCTGAAGTCGTTTATCAGCTGTAGGAGTTCTCTGGTGGAGTTCTTTGGGTCGCTTATGTATACTATCATATCGTCTGCAAATAGTGATAGTTTGACTTCTTCCTTTCCAATTTGTATCCCTTTGACCTCTTTTTGTTGTCTAATTGCTCTAGCTAGAACTTCAAGTACTATATTGAAAAGATATGGAGAGAGAGGGCAGCCTTGTCTAGTCCCTGATTTTAGTGGGTTTGCTTCAAGTTTCTCTCCATTTGGATTGATGCTGGCTACCGATTTGCTGTAAATTGCTTTTACTATGTTTAGATATGGGCCTTGAATTCCTGATCTTTCCAAGACCTTTAGCATGAAAGGATGCTGAATTTTGTCAAATGCTTTCTCAGCATCTAATGAGATGACCATGTGGTTTTTTTCTTTGAGATTGTTTATGTAGTGGATTACATTGATGGATTTCCTTATATTGAACCATCCCTGCATCCCTGGGATGAAGCCTACTTGATCGTGGTGGATGATCATTTTGATGTGTTCTTGGATTCGGTTGGCAAGAATTTTATTGAGTATTTTTGCATCGATATTCATAAGAGAGATTGGCCTGAGATTCTCTTTCTTTGTCGGATCTTTGTGTGCTTTTGGTATTAGTGTAATTGTGGCTTCATAGAACGAGTTGGGTAGTGTTCCTTCTGTTTCTATTTTGTGGAACAGTTTGAAGAGTATTGGTGTTAGGTCTTCTTTGAAGGTCTGATAGAATTCTGCACTAAAACCATCTGGACCTGTGCTTTTTTTGGTTGGAAGACTTCCAATGACAACTTCTATTTCTTCAGGGGTTATAGGACGGTTTAGATGGTCTATTTGATCCTGATTTAATTTTGGTACTTGGTATCTGTCAAGGAAATTGTCCATTTCCTCAAGATTATCTAGTTGTGTTGAATACAGGTTTTTGTAGTAGGATCTGATGATTTTTTGAATTTCCTCAGTTTCTGTTGTTGTCTCTCCCTTTTCGTTTCTGATTTTATTAATTTGGGTACTATCTCTGTGCCCTCTGGTTAGTCTGGCTAAGGGCTTATCTATCTTGTTGATTTTCTCAAAGAACCAACTCCTCGTTTTGTTGATTCTTTGTATGGTTTTATTTGTTTCTACTTGATTGATTTCAGCCCTGAGTTTGATGATTTCCTGCCTTCTACTCCTCTTTGGTGTATTTGCTTCTTTTTGTTCCAGGGCTTTCAGGTGTGCCATTAAGCTGTTAGTGTATGCTGTCTCCCGTTTCTTTTTGGCGGCACTCAGGGCTATGAATTTTCCTCTTAGCACTGCTTTCATTGTGTCCCATAAATTAGGGTATGTTGTGCCTTCATTTTCATTAACTTTCAAAAAGTCTTTGATTTCTTTCTTTATTTCCACCTTGACCAAGTTATCATTGAGTAGAGCATTGTTCAGCCTCCATGTGTACGTGGGTTTTCTTTTGTTTTTGTTGCCATTGAAGACCACCCTTATTCCATAGTGATCTGATAGGAGGCATGGGATTATTTCTATCTTCTTGTATCTGTTGAGGTCTGATTTGTGACCAATTATATGGTCAATTTTGGAGAAGGTACCATGAGGAGTTGAGAAGAATGTGTATTCTTTAGCTCTAGGATGAAATGTTCTATATATATCAGTTAGTTCCATTTGGTCCAAGGCTTCAATTAGATTCACTGTGTCCCTGTTTAGTTTCTGCTTTCCTGAACGATCCATTTCAGAGAGCGGGGTGTTGAAGTCACCCACTATTATTGTGTGCGGTGCGATGTGTGCTTTGAGTTTTAGTAAAGTTTCTTTTACGAATGAGGGTGCCCTTGCATTTGGAGCATAGATATTCAGAATCGAGGGTTCTTGATGGTGGATTTTTCCCTTGATCAGTATGTAGTGTCCTTCTGTGTCTTTTTTGATGACTTTAGGTTGAAAATCAATTTTATCCGATATTAGGATGGCTACTCCACCTCGTTTCTTGGGGCCATTTGCTTGTAAAATTGTTTTCCAATCTTTTACTCTGAGGTAGTGTTTGTCTTTGACACTGAGGTGTGTTTCCTGCATGCAGCAAAATGCTGGGTCCTGTTTACGTATCCAGTCTGCTAGTCTATGTCTTTTAATTGGGGAATTGAGACCATTGATATTAAGAGAGATTAAGGCATAGTGATTATTGCCATCTGCCATTCTTGATACTATCTTTATGTTTGAGTGGTTATCTACTTTTGGGTTTGAGTCAAGAAGGTTATTATCTCATTTTTTCCAGGGTGTTGTTTCTCTCCCTGTATTGGAGGTTTCCACCTATTATCCGTTGCAGGGCTGGATTTGGGGAAAGATATTGTGAAAATTTGGTTTTATCATGGAATATCTTGGTCTCTCCATCTATGGTGATTGAGAGTTTTGCTGGGTATAGTAGTCTAGGCTGGCATTTGTGCTGTCTTAGTGTCTGCATGAGATCTGCCCAGGATCTTCTGGCTTTCATAGTCTCTGGTGAGAAGTCTGATGTGATTCGGATAGGTCTTCCTTTGTATGTTACTTGGCCCTTTTCTCTTACTGCTTTTAGTATTCTTTCTTTGTTTAGAACATTCGGTGTTTTGATTATTATGTGACGGGAGGTATTTCTGTTCTGGTCCAGTCTGTTTGGAGTTCTGTAGGCTTCTTGTACGTTCATCGGCATCTCTCTCTTTAAGTTAGGGAAGTTTTCCTCCATAATTTTGTTGAAGATGTTTACTGGCCCTTTAACTTGCAAATCTTCACTCTCATCTATACCTATAATCCTTAGGTTTGGTCTTCTCATTGTGTCCTGGATTTCCTGGATGTTTTGGGTTACACGTTTTTTGCATTTTGCATTTTCTTTGACTGTTGAATCGATGCTTTCTATGGAGTCTTCAGCACCTGAGATTCTTTCTTCCATCTCTTGTATTCTATTGTTTATGTTTGCATCTATGACTCCTGATTTCTTCCCAAGGTTTTCTATCTCCAAAGTTGTCTCCCTTTGTGATTTCTTAGTTGTTTCTACTTCCTTTTTTAGTTCCTGGATGGATTTGCTGAGATCCTTCACTTGTTTGTTTGTATTTTCCTGTATTTCTTTAAGGTATTTTTGCATTGCCTCTTTCAGGATTTCTTCCTGATGACCCACGTTCTCCTGCATTTCTCTGAGTGATTTTTGTGTTTCCTCCTCATGGGAATCCATCTGTTGATCCATTGTCTCCTGCATTTCTTTAAGCAGTTCTCGTGTTTCCTTTGTAAGGGCATCTAACCGTTGATTCATTTCTTTAAACAATTTTTGTGTTGCCTCCTTATGGGCATCCATCTGTTGACCCATATTCTTCTGCATTTCGTTATGCAAATTTTGTGATTCCTTTGTGAGTGCATCTACCCGTTGATTCATCTCGTTAAGCGATTTTTGTGTTGTCTCCTTGTGCGCCTCCATCTTTTGATCCATGTTCTCCCACATTTCTCTAAGCGATTTTTGTGTTTCCCTTGTAAGGGCTTCTAACCGTTGATTCATGGTCTCCTGTAACTCTTTATGAGATTTATTTGTGTCCTTCTTGTGATCCTCTAATAGGATGATGAGAAGTGATTTTAAATCCAGATCTTGTCTTTCGGGTGTGGTGGGGTATCCAGGACTTGCTGCTGTTGGAGAGTTGGGTTCGGATGGTCCCACATTACTTTGATTTCTGTTAGTAACATTCCTACGTTTGCCTTTTGCCATCTGGATACCTCTGGTGTTAGTTGGTCCTGCTGCCACTGGCTGTTGGTTGGACCTCCTGTGAGCCTGCAAAGCTATTTCTGCCCCCCCACCCCTGGATTGCCAGGATTCCCCTGGCACCGATTTCTGGGGCCTGCCTGCTCCTGAGTGACTTTGGAGCCCTAATGTGCCTTGCCCCAAGTGATCTTATATTGGGGAGGCCTTGCACCTCCAAAGGCTCAGCCTAGTGGATTCTTGGAGCAGAGGTCGCCAAAGGGAGGCTGGTAGGCTCCTGCCCTGTGCAGGGGTGAGTGATCTCTCCTGGGGGGGGAGGGGGCGTCCCTCTGCCCGGCAGAAGTCCCACAGCAGAGCTGGCGCACTGGTTACTGCAGATCAGCCCCGCACTTGGGAGCCGCATACACACAAGCCGCCCGAGACCCAAGCGATATTATGCCTGTCTGTCTCAGAACCTGGCTGTCCCAACTTCCCAGTCACTGGAGCAAAGATGGCGGAGTGCAATCTGCACTCTCTCCGCGGCACCGCTCACCTGCAGATGCGATGGCCTGACGATCTGGCACCCAGACGACCACAGCGCTGACCCGTTCTCGGGCACAGAAGGAAGCCCCAACAGGCCGTGTCCCAAGTGATGTTATATTGGGGATAGGGAGCTTGGGGTACCTGTCACTTCAGTGCAGTCTGCGGGAACAGAGGTCGCGGAAGGAAAGCTGGTAGGCTCCCGCCCAGTGCGGGGTCCCTCTGCCAGGCTGAAGTCCCACAGCGGAGCTGGCGCGCTGGTTACTGCAGATCAGCCCCGCACTTGGGAGCCGCATACACACAAGCCGCCCGATACCCAAGCGATATTATGCCTGTCTCGAATTCTTTTTTTATAGACATCTGTACATAGTAATGACTGCATTACATTATGGTTTGGTATACTCTATGGTTTCAGGTATGCCCTATAGTGCCTAACGCTGGAACACATCTTTCTTGAGTAAGAGGGTGATCCTGTATTTAAGTAAAACCACCCCATGCTATGGTCATTATGGTTCATAGGTGTCATAGCTGAATAGGGCTATTGGTTACTTCCCTTTCTTTGAAGCTCGTGTACCAGCTTCTGCTACTATGAAAGCCACTCCTCCATAAGGGGGCTTTTTAGTCAGATCCATCTTGGGTTCTTGAAACTTGGGTCTTACCTTCAAAACAGGAGCTTCAGCCTCTAGGAGGCAACCAGGAGGTCTTAAAGACTATAAGAGTTATTCTGACCAGCAACTCAAAAGGAGAGGCCATTTCTGGTATTGGAACTTTTCATTACACAGTTTATACCTGTTGGGTGGAGCATGGTCAGCCTACTGGATGTGGATCATGAATAGAAGGCTGGAGCTGGTGGATTGGGAAGAGTGCATGGATGGGGAGTCTCAGGAAGACTCATGGGACTAGACCTGGGGGAATGATGTGGAATACCTGGCCGACTGATGAGGTTACAGTCTTTGCAGAAAGAACTCGTGTGTTGTGGCAAATAGGGGAAAGTCCTTAAACAGTATGGTAGAAATCTGCTGTAACTCCATCTGTCTATCTGGGCCTGGGCTTTTTGTTGTTGTTGTTGTTCAAAGGATTTCATTACTGTTCGAATCTCCTCATTTATTATGGGTCTGTTTAAGTTGTTGATCTCTTCTTGTTTTAACTTTGGTGGTTTGGATGAATTAGAAATTTGTCCTCTTCTTTTAGATTTTCAAAAAAAAAATGGAGTACAGATTTTAAAGTATCCCGTTAGAATATTTTAATTTCTTTGTTGTCTATTATAATGTTTCACTGTTCATTTGCAATGCTGTTAACTTGGACCCTCTCTTTCATTCTCTTGGTTAGTTGAGCCAAGGGTCTAGTGGTCTTGTTCATCTTCCCAAAGAACCAACTCTAAGACCCACTGATTAACTGTATTGTTTTCATTCCATTACTTTGTGTTCAGATTTTATTATTTCTTGCTTTGTACTGAATTTGAGTTTTGTTTGTTCTTGTTGTTTTCCAAATTCTTAAGTTGCATCATATATTAGTCAGGGTTCTCTAGAGGAACAGAGCTGACAAGATGAATATATACATAAAGGGGACTTATTAGAGTGGCTGATGGGCTGTAGTCCAACTAGTCAAACAAATGGCTGTCTACCAGCAGAAAATCCAAGAATCTAGTAGTTATTCAATCCATGAAGCTTCAATCTTAGCTGGTCTTTAGGATGTGCTGGAATCCTGAAGCAGTCTATAATGCCAGTGAAGAAATGAACTTGTCAACAAGAGCAAAGATAATCAGGGAGTGAACAAAAGCTTTCTTCTTCCAATGCCCTTTTATATATAGGCTGCCATCAGAAACTGTGGCCTGGATTAAAGGTGGGTCTTCCCATCTCAGAGGATCTGAATTAAAGGTGGGTCTTCCAAATTTAAATGATTTCCTTAAGAAAAATCTTCCTAGGTGTACTGAGGCACTTGAGTTTTAGTTAATTCCAGATATAGTAAAGCTAATAACCAAAGATGGAGAAGCTTCCGTGGGATTCTGAGTAGAATGTATATTTTTTAGTGCTTGAAATATTCTTTAGAGTATTCTCTTTAATGTCAATTGATTCTCGCGTTTCTTTGTTTAGTTTCTATCCCGATTACCTGTTTTATGCAGTAAGTGGGGTACTACAATCACCTATTACCATTGGGTTAAAGTTAATTTGTGCTACCTGTGACTTTAATTCTGGTAGTAAAATTTTTTATGAAAATTGGGTGCAACAGAGCTTGGTGTATATATGTTTAGAATAGTAATGTCTTCTTGATTAATTATTCATTGATCCTAATTAACTATCCTTCTTTATCTTCCCTGGTTAGTTTAGTTTGTATTTTGTCAAATGTTAGAATAGTGATATTAGCTTGTTTCTTGACCCATTTGATTAGAGTCCTTTTCCATTCACTCACTTAAAAGCTAAGGTGAGTTTCTGTAGACAGTGAAAAGGTCTATTTTTTTCTTAAGTCACTCCAGCAGTCTCTATGTTTTGATTAGATCTCCTTTACTTGGTATTCATCTCTATTTCATTCATTCTCTTTAAGTTCACTGGGCTGTTTTATTTATTTGTTTGCTTATTCTGTCATCTATGTATGTATGTATGTATGTATGCATGTATGTATGTGTCTGTCTGTCTGTCTGTCTATCTGTGTGTGTGTGTGTCTTCTCTGAACTCTTAAAACTCTTTAATGAAATCTGTGATTTATGATTTTGTTCTTTAAGTTCTGTGTTCTGGAATCTGCCTGGGTAATTTTCATTGTGGAACTTTTTTATAGGACTGTTGGATTGGTGGTAGAGGAGGGACATATTTTTTTGTTCTTTTATATTGTTCGTATAATGACATATGGGCATGTGGACTTTCTGTGTTAGTTGTGTGTATCTAATGTTGACACAGTCAGCTAGACTGTAATAGATAGATAATGGGCAACTGATCTAAGCAATCTTGGGAGAGAGAATAGGATATATCAGCCTGGATGTGTTTGTGGATAACTCTGGCACAAAAGCTGCACTGATGTGGGGACAAGAAGATCATGAGAATGGTAAACAGCCTTTAGCAGAAAAGGTTGGGCCAAGCTGTGCTGGAAAGCTCAGGTAAGTTATCTATTCTCAATAGTGTGTACTATTCTCAATCTATGCCATATTGTCATTTAGGATTTCAATAGACTCTGACCCAAATACATTAGTTCTGTGTTAATTTATTTGAAACTGTCTTAAAATTCATGGCCTCAAAAATTACTTTAATAAAGAACTGACTACATAGAAGTAGCCTGTTCTTTCATTTCAATGACTATTTTGTTAGTTTATTTTGTTTATAAAACATTTTCTAAAGTAATGAATCTTAGAATTTTTCAGGGAAAACAAAATTCCAGATGGTGTTAGATGTGTGAACAAAGAGGTGTTAACTGCCCTATCTAGAATATTCTTTAATATTTAATGTCAGGACAGTTTTTTCCCAGGTTGTTATTTGTCATATGATTATAAAGAACAGACTTACAGGGTACAAAGTATGTAAGTATTGGGGAACAACTGTGGCTAACTGAATACAGGTAAATAAACAGGCTATGTAGGATTCTATGTGAAGAATCATGATAAGAACTGATTAGTGAAGCATCTATTGGTTGGCGAGATATCTGTGAAACTCATGTCCTGAATGGTCATTATTTCCTTTGTAAAAATATAACTTCCCTTCAGATTAATGGAGAAACCTCTCCTCTAGCGAGTTATAGGTCATCAGATTAAAAACAACAACAACAGCAACAACAACAAAAGAAAAACCCAACAAAACAAAACAAAACCGATCAAACAACCTAATGAATTTTAAAGGAAAATCTACTATAAAGTGCTGAAAAATTTAAGTTGAAAGTTCTGAAATGCTTTGTTACATCCATACATTGCTGTCATTGGATATATCCATATTCAACTACGATCACAAGTAGTTTAACTTGTAGTTCTATACCTAGCCATTTTCCTAGGTAGCCTCTATCTTTATGGTTTTTCTGATTCATGATAGATTTTGACCTGCCAACAATTGCTTGTTTAAATATTCACATTAGTTCTTGGACTTAATCCTGGATATTTCTCTGTCACCTATAACCTTTCATGGTAAATTAACACATAAATTGACATCTTCTCCAGTTCACTCTAAGCTCAGTTATGAATCAAGATTTTATAATCAAAATTATTTTTAGGTTGTCAAAGGCTTGACTCACACAAGAGCTTACCATACTAAGCCCAGACCTATGAAGCCATGTGTGTGTGTGTGTGTGTGTGTGTGTGTGTGTGTGTGTGTGTGTGTTAGTGCAGAGACAGAGATAGACATAGACAGACACAGAGAGACACAAAGTGACACAGAGAGAGACAGAGAGAAACACAGAGACTGACAGGGACACACAGAGAGACTGGAAGAGATAGAGAGAGATAGAGACAAATAGAGAGAGACAAAGAAATTTTACCTTTCTTCTGCTTAGGAAGATTTTGCCAGGCTTCTTTATTTAGTTCCAGGTCAGGTGTTCTCTCTTCATGGGTCAACTGGATCTCTTGGTTTGCTCACTTTTTGGGAAACTGTATTGCCTGAATGACGCCCATTGTGGTCAATTGCTTCATGCACTATTTTATTAAAAGAAATATCAGGAAGTGATTTGATTATTCAATAAATCTCTTTGCTATCATCTCAAGAGGCAGGGAGAATGCTGCTTTGTTTTTTGTTGGTTTTTTTTCATGAACAACTGCCCAACTACTTTGCTCTTTCACTTATTTTAGATGAGCCATGTCCCCCCCCCCGCCCCGAAGCTCCTTTAATTCCCCAAATTTGGTGCTCATTTTGACAGATCACATTTGTTAGCAACTTGTTTCTTTCCACAAACAAACTGGATTGTTTTCAATTCAAAATTATCTTCCAGTTTGTTCACTCTAGAACAGAATCTGAGAAAGGAAATGTAATAAGCTTGCCTATGCACAACTTCACAGAATGAGTGATAAGCGACCAAGACAATAGGGCCCAGCACTCATGTCCAGACCCTGGTAAGGCAGCATCTTGATGAAGTTCCAGAGTATTCTGAATTTCTTTGTGAAGAGCTGAACTTGAATATGTAAGTAATTAAAATTCTATTTTTTTCAAGTTTTTAAAGGAAATGGTAAGAATTCCTTCTTAAAAGAATTAGATCTGGAAATACACTTTTTTTTTCCTGTAAAGAGGTCAGATAATAAACATACAATTTTCAGTCCATGTATTTTTATTCATACTAATCAAACATGCCTGTGACAATAAATTATCCACAGTCAGTACACAAATTAGGCTGTATCACAGTAACATTTTATTTGCAAAAACAGAAGATGCTATATTTTGTTAGCAAATGGATCTAAGAAAATAAAATCTAATTTGTTTCTAACTTTTAAACTTATCTGTAACAACAGGAAACATTGTATCATAAGTAATAAAGTAGGTTTAACTGATTGACTATTTACACAAACATATCCTGATAGAATTATGATCCCTTTTAAATTAAAATTTGTTTAAAGTAGTGAAATATTTAGGCCAAGATGATCTATGTCATTTTAAATTCAGTGTCAAGAATGTCTGCAGCCATATTGTAGGTTTTGTTTCTATTGGAGAGATATGAAATATAAAATACAACTACTATTTATAAGCTAGGATATTACTTTAAGTAGTGCTTATGGACAAGTATGTCAACAGAATAACACAACATACCCATAAAGCAATTCTACAATAAACATAATTTAGAAATTCTTGTTGATTGTGTTTGCAGTTATTTGTTTTGTTTTAGCAAAATCTCATAAGAATTCAATTAATTTGGGGTTCAATTTTAAAGGCAAACCTGAAGAACTTAAATACATTTAATATGCCTGGTAGTGTCTTCTAACACCACAGAAACTTTTTTCTTCAAATAAATACACTTTAAACTTTAATTACATGGATATAGTTCAGATTTTAAAACATATAAGAAATAATCATGACATGGATTTTATAGTGCATATTGAAACTTTATATACTACCTGTGATATTTTTTCTTGATTTCAGTTTGACTAAATTTTGACAGAATCAGATGAGTTCAGAATGGCAAGGCCAGAGGCTTTATTTTATATAGAATCACTATGGAAATATATCTCCTTGTGTTCTGCTTATAAGGATAATCTTAGAGGGTTTTCACTAACGTTGAACGTTTCACTCTGAATGTGGCTGGGACCCATCCTATGGGCTGTGGACTGACTAATAAAGAGAAGAGAACATGGGTGTTCGTCTTGCTTTGCTTATGACTGCAGAGGCTATGTGAATTGCTGCTTCACTCTGCAGTTGCTATTCCTCCTTTTCCTTGATTAGTTATATTCCTTTGACTGCAAGACAAGTCAAAACATTCTTTGAAATTGCTGCTTGCTGGGTATTTGATCATAACATTCTTAACCTTCGATGTATTTGTGTCTGGGAAGCTCTATCTGGTTTTGTATTAGTCACATCAGGATGACCTATGTTTATATATGAGACACCAGCTGAAATGACTCAGATGACCAGGTGTGATTGCACACTAAAACCTGGATCAATTTTTCTGCTTTTGGCTCAGCCTTTGGAAGGTATGCAAAAGAGAAGACAACGATGATTGCTTTGACCTCTGTACTGTGATATGTAAGTGTAGAGCTTCTTGTCGCATGGAGATATGGGGTTCCTAGTGAGTGTTCCAGTGACACAGAAGGTTGTGTTTTTCTGATACCTCATCTTGGAGATTGTATAACAATATAACAATACCCCTGTCATATGCTATTGGTGGCTTTAGTCATAAGTACATTCAGGCTATAAGACAAGAGAGCACAGACTATACTTACCAATGAGAGGAATACAGAAGACTGACAATTATTCTTTGAAGCATTTATAGCTAGAGTGTTGGCCAGGATGCTATCAAAGATAGCTATAAAAGAATTTAATTATTTTAATTATATTGACATAATGTTGAATATATTTAACTATGTATGTATGTATGTATGTATGTATGTATGTATGTATCATCTACCATCTATCTATCTATATTATCTATATATGTATGTGTATATATGATTGTACAATGTGTATATAAATGCATTATGTTCTTATATTCATATTTCTGTGTGTGTGTGTGTTTAAGATGTCCTTCTATTCTGCTTTTACCTCATACTTCCTATTCTGACCTTCAATTCACAATGTGTCCTTTGGGGCCTTGAACTCTTGATTCACTTGCTTCCATTTCCCATATACTGGGATTACAGGTACGTTCCACCACTGTTAGACTGAACCATACATTTTTAAATCACAAGTTCATATGATAAAATACACTTTTTTTTACAATATATTCCAAAGAATATAAAACACATGAAACTCTGAATTTAGTTTAGATATTTGGATATATATATATGTGTGTGTGTGATAAAAATTGTCATTAACAGTGGAAGTAGAATTTAATAGATTAGTTGAGTGAGATTTTGGCAGAAACCAAAGCACAAATTGCCAAGCATCTTTCCTTCTTCAGTTATCTCTGGTGGGGAACTTTGCTTCCTATGTGCCCTTCTTATTTTGCTTATGCTTAACCGTATAGAGACCTCATACACTGGGAGAACACACTGTCATGTATTCTATACAGGGTGAGAGAGTCTGAAATTCTTTGGTTACTGTCAGCCAAGGTGCCTTAAAAGTAGTGAAAGAAGTTAAAAGATGCTTTACTTTTACCTGTACTTTGTAACACTACACAGACTGCTTTGGGGCTTGCATTTGTAGACTGAGTATCTCCTGGTTTCCATGTAAGTCATTTGTGGGAAGAAGATCTGCCAGGTCTACTTGTTGTCTGAATTCTTCACTGTCAGCAGTGTGCTGGTTATTACTATCTACTCAATGACTCGCCTCTCAAAGCCATTTGGAAAGCATTCAAGTTTCGCTTTTTGAGTTGATACTTTAACAATTGGCAGGCTCCCAGGAAATAAAAATTCAGGGATGGATGCATTGATGGTCTCAAAAGTGGTTAAGAATGAAGTTAGAATCAAAACTCAGACCCAGATTATACTATACATGTATGGCCAAGTCAATTCCTTTGTAGCTCAGTTTCCTTGGTACCCTTTTGTACTAAAGTACTGGGAATAACAATGGGTTCAAGAAAGAAACACAACTGAGTTGGAGTCTGATCTCCACCATATTCTGTACTGATCCATATCTGTTAATATAAACTTCCCAGTATTTCACTTGAGTTTATCAATTGGAGAGTGTACCTCTCTGTATCAGGATCACAAGGGATCATACATTAAGCCCAGGGACTCCCGTAAATTATCTTCCTTCCTTTCTTCTTTAGATTTGTAAATTGCAGAGAACTTTATTATTTATTTTGATCTCCTACAATGGGCTGTATTTTTAATCGTGCAGTTTCTTATTTCTTTCTTGAGGAAAATTTACCTCAAGTACATTTGGTATCATAGAAGAAAATGTAACAGCCTAGAACATTATACATGAAATAGATAATTTCTTGTGCTTTGCCATGATCAGGCTCTTTGGTAAAATATGAAATTATGCCATTCTTTTAAGGCAAGCGGTAATGTCCTGTTACCTTGATTTTAATGAGAACTGTTCCAAAGGTGGAACCCTTTGAGGGCTCCTTTATTAAACACCAACCCCAACTGTTTTATGCTTTGCAGGTGCTATGTAAATGTCAAATATTAATGTTTTACTATCTAGTAAAAGAGATGAAATAAGATTTTTGTTACTGCTTATTTCAAAGGCTCCAAAAAAAAGTATGTGTCATTGTCCTTTTGATTATTCAGCTGCAGAGTCACTTTGCCTTAAAAACATGGCAGTGAAAATAGAGAAGCTGTCATGTTCTTAATAAAAGTTAACATGTTTAACACTTAGACAGCAATGATAAAACACCAGTAGTTGCAATGAGCTTTCTTCATGCACTATTGCCATGAGATGGACAAGAGTATTAGATTCCAGTGGCAGGAAAAGAAATTGACATCTCCAAATACGAAATATCCAACTCAGGATAGACGCTAATGAAGAGACCAAAGATAAATGACACCGAAGGGTGTGGAGTATAGAGAACCTTCACACATGTTCGTCGGAACATACATGAAGAAACTACAGAAAATATATGGGTTTACTTTTCATTATAACACAATTGGCATAGAACAGTCTCCCATGTTCAGTGTGTATCCGCACTCTCTGAAATCAGCTCAAGTAGACAGCATTATTCACCACAGCCATTATGTGCTATGAACCTGAGTGGTCACAAATAGATGAATAAATAGAGAAGTATATTCTCCTAAGAATATAATAATACCATTCAGTTATAAAACTAAGACATTACTATGCCTTCTGACACTGTAGTGGACCTAGAGGCTCTTCTGTTAAAGAAACTATGTCAAACACAAAGACAAACATTTCCCAATCTCATGTGGATGTGAAATATATAAAAGTCAAACTCATAGGAGTAATGAAGTCAAATGGTGGTTAGTTTCTAGAGGTTAAAGATAGGAATAGAAGTGGGGAAGGCAATAAGTTAGAAGTAAACACTCTCCTAAAGGGTTCTCCTACAGAGTTATTATGTATGATTCTGTATTGGGAAAGTTACTAATCATTTTAAATTAATTTTTACATGTGTGTGCATGGTGTATATGTGCTGTATGTATGTATGGTGTAGGTTTATGTGCACATGTGTACGAGTGAATGTTCATATATACTTGTGTATGTGAGTAGAAGCAGACAGGAACCACTGCTCTCCTGTGGAGTACAGGGTACAGAGAAACTCATGTTTGTGCCTTTGTCTTCTAGCTTGTTTGCAGGCAGTCTTTTGTTGTCTTCTATTGGGAATGCCAGGTTAGCTGGCCTGTGAGTCTTCTGGGATTTCCCTTCTCTGCCTTCCATCTAACTGTAAGTATCTGGTTATATGAACTAAAAATATTAAATTATCCTATTTAGCCACTTTACAATGTATACATATTTAAATAAAGTGTTCTATGTAATAACTATACTTACTATTTTTGTCTGTTAGAAATAATAGAACACTGATATAAAGCTTTATATATTCGAGATTTAGTGATCTATGTCTATACAGATAGCCCTAGTTAATCTCAGTAGATCACAAAACACACAAATAAAACAACAAACATGAGTGTATGAAACAGATTTCAAGGGATGAAGGTAATAGAGGTGGAAGGGAAATAGGATAGGATGAGGATAACAGTCACCAGAGGGCATTCTGTGGGTCTGTATGTGGGTGTCTCTGTGTGTGTGCATATGTGAATGTATGTAATTGCAAATAGAACAAGTTTAATAAGAAACATTCAATTCAATACCAAAGATTTACTTGATATTTTGTTAATGCACTTCTATCTTTAGTTTACTTCTATCATAATGCAAATAGCTTAAAATAAATGAATGACATTGAAATGATGAATTCTAACATTTAAATACAAATTGACACAATTTCTGCAGTTGGTAGATGAATGATTGTTATTTGAAAAACAATGACCTGTTTTATCAAAGAATGACACACCATAACTGTAGTATATTAGTATTCTCTAGCATATATCTTCCAGGCTTGTTCTAGTGCTGGACTGTTTAGTCTAGCAAGATTCAGTTATGGGTCCTTCCAAACAGTATTATCTGCTCCCTAGCAAAATGAATTCATATATTACATTGTTTGTTCCAAGTATAGTGGTCTATCTAATCTCATTTTATACACAATGGCTAAGATTCACCATGGGTGGTCCTCAGTTTCTTGACTCTTGTATAAATAAGAAATTTGGACATTGTTACATAAGGAGCAAGATAGGTTGCTATGATTTTATACTGATACCAATTATATTTTATACTAATATTTATATTTAAATTGGTTGATACTGACCATAAAAACATGGTTTTCATGATAGGAAGAAATCTATGAAAGCAACCATTTATTAATTCATGGATGTTAGATAGTGCTCAAGAAAACTTAAAAAATTATTAAATTTTTAATAATTAATTTTAATTCATTCAATGTATACTTGAAACTTCTGAGACCCAAAGAAAGTTATTTTTCTAAAATCATATACTTTGTGTATGCCCTAAATCAATCATGCTTCACGTTATATTGGGCAAATATAGTGTTAGCAACCTTAGGAGGTCTGGGATGAATGCTAAGTTGATAATGACTGAAGCCCTACTTACCTGGAATCTGTCCTCCAGAAAATATAGGTCCTACAGGTCCTGTAGTCAACACATTTTTTAAAATTGTTTTATTTGTTTACATTCCAAATGTTACCTCCCTTCCTGGTTGCCCTCTATACCTCATCCTCTCTCCACTTTGCCTCTATGAGGGTGCTCCCCATCCCACCCTCATGCATCCTCCTATTACCCACCCACCCAACCCCACCTTACCCACCATGCATCCCTCTTCCCTAGGGCATCAAGTCTTTGTAGGATTCGGTACATCCTCTCCCACTGAGAACTGATAAAATAGTCTTCTACAACATATGTGCCCAGTGCCACGGACCAGCCAATATATACTCTTTGGTTTTTGGCTTAGTCTCTGGGAGCTCCCACAGGTCCTGGTTAGTTGATAATGTTGGTCATCTAATCAGGTTGCCATCCCATTCAGTTCCTTCAATCCTCCCCCTAACTCTTCCATAGAGGTCTCTAACAGTTCAATGATTGGTTGCAAGTATCTGTGTCTGTCTCAGTCAGCTGCTGGTAGGGCCTCTCAGAGGGCAGTCATGCTAGAGACAGTTTCCTGTCTGCAAGCCCAAGATGGCATCAGCAATAGTCTTAGGTTTGGGTACCTGCTCATGGGATGATTCCCAAGTTAGGCTGGTCACTGAATGGTCTTTCTTTCAATCTCTGCTCCATTTTCATCCCTATATTTCTTTTAGACTAACAATTTTAGACTAAAAATTCTGGGTCAAAAGTTTTGAAGGTTGGTGACCCAATCTCTCCACTGGGGGCCCTGTATATCTACTAGAAGTGGTCTCTTCAGGTTCCATCTCCCGACTCTAGGTCATCCCCATTGAGTCTTGGAAGCTTCTCACATCCCAGGTCTGGGACTTTCTAGAGGTCCAAGCCCCTACCACCACTCACAACTCCCTCAACTACATATTTCCATCCATTCTGCCAACTCTGTGGGCTTCTTTGCTGTCTCCACTCATACCTGATCCTGCCCCCTTGTTCTCTTCCTCTCTACTCTCCTGCCCAGAACCCTCCCTCCCTCTGCCTCCCATAATTATTGTTTCCCCCTTCTAAGTGGGATTGAAACATCCTTACTTGGGCCTTCCTTCTTGTTAAACTTCTTATGGTCTGTGGGTTGTAGCATGAGTATTCTGTACTTTTGTGCTAATAGTCACTTATCAGTGAATACATACCATGCCATACAGATAATTTTCAACAGAGGAATCTGGAATGGTGGGGAATCACTTAAAGAATGTTCACCATCCTTAGTCATCAGGGAAATGCAAATCAAAACAAGCTTGATATTCCACCTTACACCAATGAGAATGGCTAAGATCAAAAATTCATGTAAAAGCACATGCTGGCAAGGATGTGGAGAAAGAGGAACACCACTCCATTGTTTCTGGTATTGCAAAGTCTTACAACTACTCTGGAAGCTCCACTGTACCTCAAGAAACACATAGCAACCTTATTTGTAATAGCTAGAAGCTAGAAACAACCCAGATTTTCCTCAACCAAAGAATAGATACAGAAAATGTGGTTCATATACACAAATGGAATTCAGCTATTAAAAATGAGTATGGAATGAATTTTGCAGTCAAATGGAAGGAACTAGAAAATATCATCCTGAGTGATGTAACTCAGATCCAGAAGGACATGCATGGTACATTCTTGATATTGTTGAAATGTTGGGTCACCATGAAAACAGGAGCATACAGAAAAGGATTTTCTTTCCTTCTGGTTTTGAATTATGTCTGTGCTTTGCCCTACCTACCACTTATATGGGCCATTCAAGAAAAAATTTACTTTAGAAGAAAAAAGCATAACCATAGGCAGTCTAGATACATGTACTACTGTGAGAAATTCTTTTAAGAATTCATACTCAATTTGAGTTGAAATTTCATTTTTTTCAGATGTAAATAATGAGATCATCCAGGAAAAAAGGCCAAAGTATGTCTCATATTTTTTAAAAAATATAGTGTAAAAGAGGTCTTTTGAGGTTTTTCTTTATTAGAATGAATTTTCATGATTAACTATTGAATAAAAGATGCTTACACAACCAAAGTCCTTTGTCAGAAAGGGAGTAGAAGTTGTATTTCCCAGTCTTTCCTAGGTCTTTGGCTGGGGAGAGAGACAGCAGTAGCTTTATTGCAGTGTTATTTAATTCAATGAGTATCCTCTTTCTTAAGCAGGAAATGCATGCCTGCATCTTAACTTCCCTATCATGGAATATGAAGCCAAGAAATACAAATTAGCAATGTGTGGTAATAGAAAAGAAATGTGCCTTTGTAACAACCTGAAATAAAATTAATGAACCAGATGATTAGCCTTATTAGTAAAGGAATATTTTGTTTCTTTTTTTTTTTTTTTTTTTTTTTTTTTTTTTGGAATATTTTGTTTAACTGATGAAATCATTTATCTCCCCTTACTGTCATGATTTCCTGCTGTATCTAAAGAGATCTGAGTTTCAGAGTCTCTGTTGATAGCCAATTCTTCACTGCAATAAAACTGAACAGTTTGAAGATTTCTGGGTATTGCTACATGGAAGAAAGCATGCTGAGTTTTCTAGGTCTCTTCATTTTGCTCTCTGAGTTCCAGTCAGTGTGAGAAATCATGTGACTTGTCAGGCTCACAGAAGGTGAATATCTGCTTCCTGCCTGACAGCATCTCTTGGCTCCCTGGGCAGAAATAACAGATTTTTATGGTGTTGCTGTGGGAAATATTTAAAAATGAACCTACCAACTCTCAGCCGTGTCAGACCAAGCTCTCTTGCTCCTGCTGGCCTGCCAACTCTCTGGCCATGCCCTAGCACAGGCCTCCTGACAGGCCATCTCTCCATCAGGGGTCCCCAAGTTCCTCTCACTACCATGCTATGCCCCACAACATCTCAACACCTAATTACCCAGTAGAATCGTGGCTCTTAAAGCTTAGTTAACCAATCAGATTTATGTATCAATAATATCACAATTTACAAGATGCCAATACAATAATTTCAGAGCCAACTGATAATAATAAAAGCGTTATCCCAATATTTCTAACCTTGTGAATTCATAGCTACTTATGTCTGGAAAGTGCCATGCAGGTACACATCAGAAGCCATCTTGGTTCCTCCTCCTACCCTGAGACGCTGTCCTCTATTCTTAGCTCTGCCTCCCTTTCTCTATTTAATCACAGGCCTCCCATTGCCCTAATGTGACTGGACAGGGACAATCCTGCAACAGGGTATGAGTCTGTTTATATTCTGGCAGCTGCTCAAAAGAGGAAGACACTCGCTGTGATTAGATTGATGTCTGTCATTTAAAGACCAGTTCTTTGAGCTGTTTGGAAGCTGGAATGCAATTACCAGCTTTTGCAGTGATTAAGTTGCTGAACTTGCTTTTCGACATTCCTAACTAGATCCAAATCCTCAATGTTCTTCCTTATTACATGTATTATGTTTGAATCTCAGTGCTTTTCAATTAAAAAATGGAAATAATTGTTTCCCTAAAGTATTGTTGCAACAATTAAATGGTATGAAACAATGTGTAGATGTAAAGGTTTTGGAAATATAGAACATAATAATAACTCCTATTACAATTAGAAATATATTTTTTTAAAATTTTGTTTTGCCTTGATAACAATAGGTATTATTCTTTATAGCACACCAACACAAAATTGTGCTTTAATAAGCATTTGTTACATTCAATTCAATTCCCTAGTCTGAATGAGCAATAAAGCTGACACGTGCTGTGCCTGCCAGGAAATACATTGGCAAGACTCAGATTGTTCACATGTGTTATGGTCACAGATGTTGGGGAAGGCCTCAGAGAGAGAAGCCAGGCCTTTAACACAGTGCTTTGGAAGTCAGCCAGCTCTCAGCTGCACTTATCTTGCAGAGAGCCCAGGGCAGGAGACTCTGGTTTTTGAGCTGCTCAATAACCTTCATTAAAGTGGACTTCCAATGGAGTCTGGTAAGGCTAATTTCTTTTGCAACAAGGTAAGGACAGAAGAGTTAACAAAAGTATCCACTTTCAATGAGGTAATGATTAACAGAAAGTATTATTATAAATAAGAGGAGACAAGGATTCTTGCTGTTTAAGAAAGAACCCCTGGTAGGGAAGTGGCTTTCTCAGGACGGGTTATTCAGAAGGGCTGAGTGGGGCAGAGTATTCCTCAGATCTTGACACCACAGTTCTGTTACCGCCTCAAGCTATAGTTACAGAAGCCAGTATGCACTAAGTGAGAACACTGTCGTGACTGGAGCTGCAACATTCAGGTGAGACCCATAGGCTGCCCATTAGCAAGCTTTCAGGACAGTGGATCAGTCAGAAGGGGAATGCTCCCATTCCTATAATCCTGCATCTATTCCTTTCAAAAGGAAAATGGCAGATGAAGTGAAAATGAAATCATGTTTCAAATTCCTCCTACTCAAACTTAACATGGAGTGACTTAGGACTAAGACCTCCCCGATAATGTGACCCTTTGTGACTTAGTAGCTCTGGGGTAGACTTTTTGTATCCCTTCTCTGCAGAGGTGAGATCAAAAGCAATGACAAGTTATTTTTCCTCGTCCTTCACTATCTTTTTCAAATAGACCCCATACTCATCCCTGAACTGCCAAGTACACATCTCTAGCAGTAATTACTCATACTTATATGACAAAGCTGACCCTTAGCTCTCTGTCATTGTGACATTGTAACATTGTAACAGAGAAAATAACTGAAAGGATAAATACTTATTTTGGCTCACTGCTTCAGAGAATTCTCTTGGTGGTCACTGGACTCCATCATTTGGAGGAATTGTTGAGGCCTAATATTATGGTAGGGAGCAAGGCTGGTTACTTGCTGAAAGCCAAGATCAAAGAGTGAAGTCTGTGGTTCTAAAGTCTTACGTTCTTAGTGACCTAACCTCTGTAAGTTTCCAATGTTTCCACCATCTTCCAATAGATCCTGACACTGGCTACCACTCTTCCATAATTTAAGATCCTTGGAAGACTATATAAGATCCTAACCATGCTTTCTTCTTGGATGTAAGTTAACTTCACTTTCCTCTCTGTAGACCTCGGGTATATATCACTGGATCATCCTTTGAGGACATGGATGTGAACTGCATAGAGGGAAATGGTGATAATTTAAAGCCATATCTTTTGTTGTTGTTGTTGTTGGTTTTTTTTTTTCAAGACAGGGTTTCTCTGTGTAGCCCTGGCTGTCCTGGAACTCACTTTGTAGACCAGGCTGGCCTCGAACTCAGAAATCCTCCTGCCTCTGCCTCCCAAGTGCTGGGATTAAAGGCGTGCACCACCACCGCCCGGCTAAAGTCATATCTAATTATATGACTGACCTTTATGAGTACAGCTCATACAGTAACAATAATAATAATAATTGTTATTATTATTATTATTATTATTATAAACAGATATTATTTTATGGACTTTTTATGTTTATTATTATAAACAGATATTATTTTTGAGAATGCTATAGTTTTAATTTAATTTTCCTGCATTTTCAAAACATGAGGGTTTGAAGTCAAAATGATTACATGGCTTCCTAAAGGCACAGAGCTACCAGGAACAGGAGTGAAAGCTTGAAGCTAGATCTATTATATGCAAATTAAGAATTATTTCTACAGTACAGCATTAGTGTACATGGTATAAAGATGACTTCCCAAAATCTTCAGACCTCTCACGTACATGTTTCCACTTAATATTACTAATATAAGTTACAATGATATCAGAAATGGCCTTCCTTGGATTTTTATTCACTTATTGGTTTGTTTTACCATATACTCCTTCTAGATCTATTTTTGTTTATGTGTGAGTGTATGATACATATGCACAGGTACCCAAGGAGGCCAGAAATTGGATCTTGAGTTGCAGGTCATTATGAATAGCCTGATGTGAGCACTGCAAAGCAAACTCTGGTCCTCTGGAAGAGGTGCTCTTGGCCTCTGAGCCATCTTTCTAACCCTTCCATAATCTTTCCCAGAAAGAACTGGGACAGGGAGATGGTAAGCCAACGTGTGGTAAAATAAGTAAAGGATTTGGCAAGAGATCCAGAGCAGCCAGGGGGACAGCATTATATCTTGGGAAGTTCTCATTAATAAAATAAATGTAATCAAATCTTGACAGTTCCCTTGGGTAATTGAAAGATTTCACACTGAAAGTTCTACCCTCAGAAAATGCTCAGACCTTAATAGACATCAGTACTTCTTCATCCTATAATTGGGTGCTGTATTATTCATTACTCATTACATTCTTGAAGCAGCGGCTTCATCCCCTATTTCTTTGGCCAAAGCGTATTTTGTGGATACTATTGTGCTCCACAATGAAGCACATATTCATCCAGATATAAACAGAAATAAGTACCATCTTGACAAATGAATATTATCTCCTCTGGGTAGCCATCAGAATGTTTAACCATCTACTTACAGAGGGCTTGGATGAAGGAGGAGAAAGTCCTTGGGTCTTTTTCTTCCATTTGTTATGGAGACACAGAACAGTGGTGGTCACTTATATCCGTTAAAATTTAAACAAAAGTTTGATTCAGATTTTTGTTTTGATTAATATATATTAATTATACAAAATTATTATGGGTTTGATCATCACAATTTAAAACACATACATGAGGTACTTTGACAATGCCTATCCTACTATTATCCTCCCTTACCCATACTGCTAGTCCCACTGTATGCAGAATGTCTAACTTATCCTTCTCTCTTCACACTGACTCAGAGTTTTTCTCAAATGTAACATATCAAATGTCCAGGCTTGTGTTTCCCTACTATTTTCCAGATTAAAATTATCAGAAACCAGGGGATGGTCACATCGTTCTATCTTACAAGCCTCCTTTCTCCTTCTTTATTGTCCTTCATGGACTGAAATTTGGCCCCATGTCCTCTTGTTGCGTCTTCAATGGTTATTTAATATTTTTGACTTTTAAAGTGAGGCCAGTAATGTTGGATCTTATGAAGTAAAATACTTCACAGTACTCCAAGCAAAGCTTCATAGTCTTGGCTTCTTTTTCTTAATTATCTTTGTAGCTTGACACATGAAAACATATTCATATCACTGTGTTCATCTTCCAGTTAGTGAAGAAAGGAAAATAAACTATTGTCCCAGGAATATAATTGCTCTTGAACATAAAATTGATTATGGATAATTTCATCCAAGTTTTCAAGTTTTCTTTGTGTGTCCCTACTTTTTTTGGGAAAAAAAAAGGAGACATGTGGATGTATAGATATCAGGACATATGTTACAGCAAACTTAGGGAGTATCTGATTTTAGAGGTGGAGCCCAGAGGAGAAACGTTGACTCCTGCATTCTCTTAGCTAGACCATCAAGCCAAAGCAAAATAACATTATTAAATATTTGGTCATCTAAGCACAATGAGAGAAATTTTCAAAGAGACTATTTAGAAGCCTTGCCATGCTTAAATTAAATCACTTCCTGCTTGGACATTTTGATTGCCAGAGAGAGCTAGAAAACTTCACTGACAAAACTTGCAACAATCAAGTGTGTCTTCATCTGCTTGCACACTCCTGCTTCCAACAAAGGTCTGCTTGCTCCAATTACAGTTCACTGTTACTGTTTGCTTTTTAAAACTTTTCATCAAGAAGAACATAAATGACTCCACAATTGATTGTTCCCTAAGCATCTTACTTAAATATACTTTTCTTTGTTGTACATTGGTAGGAGATACAGAAACAGAGAAAAAGACACTGTGAGAGGAAAAGTGAGGGTAAAAATATTGGCATGAGAAAGAAACAAGAAAAGGAGAGAAATGAAAAAAGGAGATGAGAGGAGAAGAGAAATATATTCGAAAATAATAGCTTTGATCTTCCAGGTTCCTATCCCTTCTTCTTACTCTTTGGGAACATTGGCTTGTCCATTTGTCTGAGTTTTAGAGATAAAAGTCAGAGGGAAATATCTACTCTTGCATTCTTTTGGCTAGACTATACATGTTTGGGTATTTATTCAATACTTGCTGGTATATCTTGGACATTGTACTAAAATATGTATATCTCTTTTTTACCTTTTCTTAACTCCCAGTCCCCCAGAGTAGTGTCCCTCAATTGCTACCTTTTTCCAGTCATTACACTGGATAGTTTTGGATTCAATTATTGAGAACCTACTTTTAATTAGGGTTCTTGAATGCTTTAACCTCCCTTCTAGCCCACCACTGACCAGGGGTAGTGGGAAAGAAAGGTTATTAGGATATGGAGGAAGTGAACCTGTTTAGAAATTGTTCTTTGGAGTAAATACAATCTGCAATATCAGGAAACCATCAGTTCAGTTCACCAAAATCAGCAACAACAGCTCAATCCACTTGCAGACACGTCACAGATATAGCAAAAGTCCACTTCAGTAGTGTCAGAAGAACAAACATGAATCAGCAGTGGTGGTATGGCCTATTAAAAACAGCCAGGCCTCCACCAAATTGGCCCAAGTCAGCAGGAGAAATCAGGACCAGTGGGGACACCAGGAAATGTTCTTTCCTCTGCCTCCATCATCAAAGTGAAGGGCAGCAAAGATGAAGACTTGAGACCAATGAAGTTGGCAAAGCTAGCTATGTGAGCCTGCAGTCACTGTCCATTGAGTTCTATTTATACTCCCGCCAAATATCACATATCTTCTGCTGGACTCTGATCAACAAAATACCATGTGAGTCTGTGTCAACAAAACTCCACATGGGTCTGTATCAGCTGATCATTCTGCCAATCTGCAGTAGTCTGATGAAGCTGTAAGTCACCAGAACATCACCAGAAGGTTTTTGGTGCATTTCTTTCTGTGAAGCCACAACAAATGATGACCACTAAACAATGGTAAGGAATCCCAATACCATTCAGTGTCATCCACTGCATTCTTTCACATGTTTGCTTTAGCAAAACATTCTCTCACCTGTGTCCGATACAGGCAAACACCCCTTCGTGTGTCTGCCTCAGCAAAACACCATCTGAGACAACTGACTATCCAAAGAAAAACCCTAAGCTTCCAATTAAGGATATAATGTTATAAGAATATAACATTTTCAGAGGATCTCTTCCATTATAAAGTATCTAGATATGTGAATTCAAATTGATATAACAAGTAGGAAGACCAGTCATGTTCTATATCCACTCATTGTCCAAGATCAAATATAGAGCTGATTCTGAATAACATTTAGGTTTATTCTTGAGAAATGGAGCAAATAAAACCAATGATTACTAAAAGAAACTGGAATGATTGAAAATTAGCTGCTTCACCAAAATCTACCCAACTTGTGAAAGTTGAAACCCTCGGGCTCACTTTAGGATTGCAGGCAGCTTAACAGGTGAAAGAGTCTGTATTTTAGATACCTCTGCTAGCCTGGGCCCCTTCCATGAAGCTCAGATGGTATATACCTCTTCTACATGGCTAGTCTTTGATGAAAGCATGTCTCATTTGTCCTTATATCTTGGAGTAAGCTTGGAGAGGAAGTTGCCTACTATATTGATTCAGTTTTAGTGACTGAGGTTTTTACATTGTTTATTCTGAGTCTTAGGAGCTTCTCTAAAGATTCCTGAATCACAATATGTTTCCTTCAAAAATGGAATTTTCTATCTCAGATGAAATTGCTACAAAACACCTGGTTAGAATTTTTGTAAATGAAGGCAAAGGAATCAAAATGTGCCTTGACTGGTCAGTGATATATGTGATCTTTGATCATTCCATGAATCTCCAACTTTCTATTTTGTTTATGAGTGGAAGGAGATTGGTTTTAAGTTACTAAAAACATAAAAACAATTTGAACAATTATAGCAATGGGTGATGATCAACCATAATAAGTGATTATTAAGTGTCTACAAGACAGTAGAACTTATCAAAAGGGAGTACAAAACAACAGAGCTGCCAATGATAATATAGATGCTAGCACTAAAATCTGTAAATACGGTAGCAAATGAAGCTTTGTTAGCAACTCCCCTGCCTCAGAGATGAGCCATGTGTGGGAGAGCAGAAATTTCTCTTTAGTCAACAAAAATAGGTTAAGTTATTTTGGTGGAGTCATTCAATTAATTTGTATTTCTTCTTACTCTTTGTAAGGCTTAATAAATTCTTAGGTATGGCTGAATAAACAAGTTCAACATGATAAAATATGAACAGACACTGTGAACGTCATGTGTAGTTATGAGTTATAAAGACATCTTATACATCCTTTATGCCCTCTTAATGTAACTTTTAAATTACAGACTAACCCTCAACTCCCTGTAATCCTGTCTTGTTGAATGAATTTGAACCACTATACATGTTGGGGTATCTTTATTACAGCATCTAACCCCTGGTTAATTGTACTGAACTTATACTCTCAGTTTGTACCATATCAAAAATTTGTCATGTTGGTTTAAAAGTAAGACAGCAAAGTACAATTAATAATAGAATAAATATCCTTAAGAATGTAAACATGAAGACCTACGGCATGTAGAGTGTTTCAATTAATTCATATATATCAAAGAGCTTCAACATGTAATGCTTTAACTTTGGTGGTTTTCCCTTACACATCCAGTTGACTGTGGAAGATTGAGTTCAACTCTCTTGGAATCTGTAGGTCTGGCTGGTCTTGTCTCCTTTTGTAATTTCAGTCTGATGCCCAAGGTCTACTGAGCAGAGGCTGTTTACATAGTGTTGTAAGATACATAAAGATGCATACCCAATGAACATCTCTTCCAAGTGATGCTTCTGTCCCATCCATAACATCCTGCTGGTTACAAGTCATGTGTTGTATCACAGGATTCAGTATCTCTGGACTGAAAAAAACACTTTTCTCACTAAACTGGAGGAGAGCCACTGATATTTTCATCTTGATGTGATCTGTCATAGTAGGAAAGTATTTGGTAATAGCTGTCACACAGAAAGTACTTGGTAAGAAGACCTACAATCTACTGAGCTTCCTATAGAAAATAATTGGAATGAATAAAAATCCCAGTTTTATGATATCTTTTGTTTAAACAAGTAACTGTGAGAGTCGAGCTCAGAATTTCCAACATCGTACACAGAAATGAAAGATGAAGGCAGGGCTCAGAAAAGCAGTTTCTTAAAGAGTCAGAAAAATCTGATTGCACAAGATTCAAAGCTCTGGATCAAGTAAAATTAAGCAGGGTTCAGGCCACAAAATCCCTCTGAAATATCTCACTGAGACTAGAACCCCCAGTCTTGCACTGAAGTTCAGATTGATAGTATATCTTTCCCAAATGCTACATTGTCACAAGTCCCAAAGAAGCCACCATGAATGTGAAAGAGTGGCACATGGGTGAAGAAGTGGAGAAGGAAGTCGTGTGCACAAAACTGTAAGTGCAATCACTAGCCAGTTCTGAAAGGGTTCTGATGATACAACCACCTTAGACCTCCATGCTTGGGGCTGGAGAGATGGCTCAGCAGTTAAGAGGACTGGCTGTTCTTTCAAAGGACACAGGTTCAATTCCCAGCACCCACATAGCAACTCACAACTATCTGTAATTCCAGTTTCACAGCCTCACACAAACATACATGCAGACATAACTCCAAAGGCACAATAATCCATGCTTGCCAAATTAACAGCTGTCTCCTGAAAGCCGAGCTTCCACTGGAATTCTTATTGTCAACCTTCTATTCATATTTGGCCTTGGGGGATAAAAGGATGATCTGGTATGCAGAACTAAAGTCATGGGAGACAATAGCCCAGGAAACCTCCAGGGACTCGATTCCAGAACAAGACTGCTTCATAATGCCTGCATCTGTCACTGTAGCACTGACCTCTTAATATCTTTTATATAACTGCTATTATAAGGAACAGTTCGTATTCAAAGTATATATACCATCACCTTCCAGGTATATATGTTTATAATGGTTCAGATGATATCTTTTTAATTTCTAACCCACTGCGCCATGAATACAGGAAAGACTTCACATGTGTGGAGATCTGGGACTTTGACTTAAACATGCTAATTTGGTGGAGGTTTTAAATTATGTCTTCAAGGAGGTCAATTTACATTCACCATATAAGATTGCTATTCAAAATGAATTTGTTTGGCAAGTAAGCTGGCTCAGTGGACAGTGGTGCTTGCAGTCAGGCCTAAAAGTCTAAATTAAATCCCTGGAAGTCATGTAGTAGAAAGAGATATTAATCCAGTGGAAAAAAGAGAGCCTTTTCAACAAATGGTGCTGGCTCAGCTGGAGGTCAACATGCAGAAGAATGCAAATTGACCCATCCTTATCTCCTTGCACTAAGCTCAATTCTAAGTGGATCAAAGATCTCCACATAAAACCAGACACACTGAAACTAATAGAAGGGAAACTAGGGAAGAACCTTGAACATATGGGCACAGGGGAGAATTTCCTGAACAGAACTCCAATAGCTTATGCTCTAAGATCAAGAATAGACAAATGGGACCTCATTAAATTACAAAGTTTTTGCAAGGCAAAAGACACCTTCAAAAAGACAAAGCGGCAACCAACTAACTGGGAAATGATCTTTACCAACCTTACATCCGACAGAGGGCTAATATCCAAGATATACAAAGAACTCAAGAAGTTAAACTCCAGAGAGGCAAGTAACCCTATTAAAAAATGGGGTACAGAGCTACACAAAGAGTTCTCACCTGAAGAATATCTAATGGCTGAGAAGCACCTAAAGAGATGTTCATCATCCTTAGTCATTAGGGAAATGCAAATCAAAACAACCCTGAGATTCCATCTCACACCAGTCAGGATGGCTAAGATCAAAAACACAGGAGACAGCAGTTGTTGGCGAGGATGTGGAGAAAGAGGAACACTCCTCCACTGCTGGTGGAATTGCAGGCTGGTACAACCACTCTGGAAAGCAGTCTGGCGGTTCCTCAGAAAACTGGGCATGACACTTCCGGAGGATCCGGCTATACCACTCCTGGGCATATACCCAGAGACTTTACCTGCATGCAATAAGGACACATGCTCCACTATATTCATAGCAGCCTTATTTATAATAGCCAGAAGCTGGAAAGAACTCAGATGTCCCTCAACGGAGGAATGGATTCAGAAGATGTGGTATATCTACACAATGGAATACTACTCTGCAATTAAAAACAATGAATTCACGAAATTCCTAGGCAAATGGTCAGAACTTGAAAATATCATCCTTAGTGAGGTAACCCAATCACAAAAGATCACACATGGTATGCAGTCACTGATAAGGGGATATTGACCCAGAATCTCAGAATACCCTAGACACAATCAGCATATCAATAGATTTCTAAAAAGATGGAAGGAGAGACCCCTGGTCCTGGAAAGACTGGATGTAGGGGAACGCCAGGACAGAGTAATGAGAGGGGGTTGAACGGAGAAAAGAGGGAGGGAAGGGGGCTTATGGGACTTTCGGGGAGGGAGGAAACGGGAAAGGGGAAGTGATTTGGAATGTAAATTAAAAAAATAAAATAAAAAAAAATTTCTTATATCTGGCTTCCACCTGTACATCATGCAGCATTCTCTCTCTTTCCTCCCTTGCCCTCTCCTTCCCTCTCCCTCCTCCTCCTCCTCCCTCTTTCTGCCTATCTCTCTTTGTGTCATGTGTGTACACACACACAGTAAATAGATACATATATAAAGTAAGATGTCATTTGAATCAGATGTCCACTCTTCACCACTTTGAAGCATACTATTTTGTCCAGCATTTGGCTCCATACTTGAATTCAAGCTAATTTTGTAACAGCTAGTCTGGAATAGAATTGAACTAGACTCTTGTATACAAAAGCCAACTGGACCTTGATCCATTTCTATAACACAGGCCCTCCTCATGACACTATATTGCACAAACTACTAAGCCTACTCTGCTCAGATGGGCAACATGCACACACAGTGACTCAGGCTCTTATTGCTAACAGACTAGAAAGGGGTTCTAAAGTTTTCCAGAGTGAGGGACCATAATAAAATCATAGGTTGTGGCAAAAATGATATCAGTTCACACTGAAGTATGCAACACTTCTCCTTACTTCAGCTTCGGTTCTCCTGCTCATAAAATGGCAATAATATCATAGATGATCTGAACTGATTAGTGGGCTACTTTTTGTTAAATACTTATTTATACTGTCTGCCATATCTGTGCTCCATTTGGGTCATGTGCCTGGTGACTGAGGCCGGAGGATAACATTTTCACAGATACAAGGGTTAAAGACAGTTATAACTTGCCATGTGAGTGCTGAAGATTTACCTTGGGTTTGTTGGAATAGCAGGCGATTACCTTAAATAATGAGCCATCTCCCCAGCACCTCACTTGCTTTATCTTAAAAGTTGTATCATCTATGGATAAGTCACTGAAGTAATGTTTTTCTTACTTTTCTTCTGTGTTTGGGTGGGGTTTCAAAGCTTATAGCGAAGCACCTTGGGTCTTTAAGGGCACCCTGACTGTCCAAGTTTTGGCACTGCTTTCCTGAAGAGAGATGGGGGGGGGTACAGGATATAGTTCTGGGAATTTTCTTCAAAAGGCAAATGACAGGAAATAAATTTGAAATGACTCTTAACTGCCTACTTGCCCAGTCTAAATGAAGTCATTTGAAGGTATAATTTGCTTGTGAACCAAATTAGACTGAAGAAATGGTCAGGGAACACAAAAAAGGGAGGAAAATTGCCATTTCAAAAATTGGCTCAAAAACTAGCTATTAAACTCCCACTTGCAGTTAATGCTCATAACATGTGTAATATGACCCTTTGTAATCCCATATTTTATATTTTAAAGAAAAAAAGCATTATTCATGGAGAGGGTAATGCATCCATTAGCTGCATTGTATTGTACAGTTCTACTTTGACTTTCACCTGAGTTCTAGACTTCTTTGTGACTCTTTCAATGGAAGACTTAAGGACCCGGGTAAGAAAGTTGAAAAATAAAATACTAAGCATTAACAATTTGGTCCCAGACATTCACCAGACTTGATCAGCTTTAGTATAACATTGTAAAGAAGACACGTTCAGGTTTTGCAGCCAATAGGCTTACTGCTATTTTAAATCTCAAATCCTGGATTTTGTAGCTGTATGATCGTTAGGTGCCAAGTTTTTGGTTACCTTTTCTTTTTCCAATGAGATAAAGAGAAATTTGGAAAAATTCTCAGTACCTCTTTCAATTGTTGTATTGAAAAGGCTTAGGCTGACTCCACAACAGGTTTCAAACTGGCAGGTAAGGAGACTAGGCCTAAATCTCTGTCTCCAAGAACTGGGCAATTCCAGGCAAGTTAAGTCCTCAGAAGCTGCCCTGCCACTTGACCTGAGGCAAGGACAATGGGTCAGCAGCAGTTTCCAGACTTCCTCAGCTACTTCCTCAGTAACAGTTTCCAGACCTCCCCAGCAAGTTTCCAGCCCCCACACCCTGGTAAAGGAATGTCCTTAAAGATGGACCAATAGATTAACATAGAGGTCACCTACCCCTAGTATGCTTTAAATTGGTCCTACAAGCACACTTGGTTGTCTCTGTATCTTGGTAATGGGAGAACCCTGCATGCTTGACTTCTGCAGAATAAAACACTCTTTGCTTTTACATTCTATTTGAGTCCAGGGAATCATTCTTCTGCGAATCACGGACCCTTACCCTGTGTTTAGCATACCATTGAACTTTACATCCTTGTACAATATACCCTAAGATGATCTCGAATGGAGGAGATAGACATTCAGTTTATAAGTGAGCCAATGACTGACTTTTTCCATTTGTGGACTATCAAGCTTACAATACACAGTACAGCATCTGAAGCATTAAAGCTTCAACAGTGTAGAAGAGAACAATAAACTCCAAAACGCTGTCTTCTGATCTTCACACAGATGCCACGGCACATGATGTTGTATCTTTGAGCCTATACTCTCAAACCAAACACACACACACACACTAACAATAATAATAATAATAATTATAATAATAATAGAGTACAGTATGATGATCTGCCTTGTGATTCTATTACAAGTAGTCTTGGTGCTGTTCTCTTTAAGCAGCCATTGGGAAGTGATACCTATAGGAAGATGTAAATTGCCAGAACTGGCCCTAAGCCTCCAATCCTGAATTATCACTGTGTTGTTGCAAGCTGTGTTTCATTTTGCAAATGTGAGTCAGCTACTTACTCCGTTAGTCTCAAAAGAAATGCTGACATCCGGAACTATGCTTTTGTAGCTGAGAGCCGGAGCAACCATTTCTTTGCTGTTTCCTTGAAATCAGGAAACATTAATTCCCTTGGTGATGTTTAAGGATTCAACTAAGCATCCAATGGTTGCAGCTGCTTGAAAACCATTCAAGGTCAACTGTTTAGTCAACTGCAAAGGACCAAGCCTATTTTTTTCTCTTTTTCTATTCTTTCCTCCTTCTTCAGAGTAGGAAAAGCAGCACAGCAATTGGGAAGTACCCCTTATAGACATTTACATGTACACATATCATATATGTACTACATACGTATATGTATGCATATCTATTACATGCATATGTATATATGTTTATATGCATGTATCAATGTATATATGTATGTGTGTCTGTGTGTGTTCATAGCTAATAATGATACAGAAAATATGTTAGCCCAAATGTCTGTGAGTTTCAGGAAAGACATGAAGATCTAGATTCTAGGGAATTTGGACTTTCTATTCTGTCTTCCCAACCCCTTTCCCTCCCAGGCAGCACCAATGTTAATAGGTAGAGAGCGCCCGTGAAGACCCATGCTAATAGCAAAACACTAATACCATTAAGTATATAAGAAACTGGCCTTTCCTCTGTGTATGAAATAATTGGCCAATGAAATAATTATACTCACTCACAAAGATTGTGATTAATAAGATTATGTATAAAGAGCTATTTCATAATTGGGGACTAGACTAGTGGTAGAGTGCTTGGTTATTGTGTGCAATACTCCCTTCCAGCACTTGAAAAACAAAAACAAACAACAAAACACCCAAATCCAAAAACCAACCAAACAAAACCCCAAGATACTGAAGGATAATAAGAAACATAATAGGAATGCTGTGAAGTTAGATAAATATCTGCTTCACTGGTCTTAGCTTCTAATATTATATATAATTACATATGCATACACATATATACACATTTGTGTATCTATATATGTATACATGTTTATATATGTATATATACATATCAATATATACAACATTTTTATATTTTGATGTATGGAATGGCCTTGTTTTGTGTGGTCACTTCTACACCATGGCAATCTGTGCATTGCAAACACAACTGATTTTAAGTGAGGGCTTATCATGAGTTTATCAAAACACTAGCTTCATTTCATAGTTAAGTATTCATTACTAAATAATAGTAAGTAGCAACAAATAATATCATAAGCATAAAATAATAAATCCAATAAAATGATGAATCATTGCTCTACTGTACTTCAGCTCTGTGGCTCTGGAGGAAAATGCCAAGTTAAGTTGGATGCTTAGACTAAATTTTACATTAGAAACTTCATCAGAGCTTGAAAACTTTCAGAATTGGATCCAATCGTTTCCTTGGAATGTGTGAAGTGTTACAAATGCCGCCTAATTCTTTTTGAAGCTCAAGGCAAAGGCAAGAAGTCTTATAACATACTGGAATAATTTGAATGATTGTACCATAAAATGGCTCAGATTTGCTCATCTGGCTTCAAGTTCAGAGGAATGACCAACAAACCGACTTATGTTCTCAGCAGTGTAGACTCTGAAGGGCCTGAGCAGATGCTGAAGGCTTACTCCAGGCCAAGGCACGAGGGTTTTTTTTTCTCCCTGTGGTTTCTCTTAAGTGTTTGCTAATATCTACCACATTGCATACTCAATGTCCCTTTTCAACTGGCCTGCTTGCTCATAATATAATACAGATGATTTCTTCTTTCTCAGAGCCCGTTTCGTACAGTGAACTGAAGTCTGCAGGACTCAGACTCCTATAATAACATCCATGTTGCTTTGAGGACAGGAAACTCCTTTTAAAAGCTTTGCTCCTTAGTCTTAACTTATAGACTACAATATCATATGGAATCCCACTTAAATAACGCTTGACTTTTCCTCTGAATATCCATTTACGCTTCTGCCATGCTATGGATTTTAGCTCGCTGTACCTTTGGTAAACACAAAATGCCTTTCCAATTAGAAGACAATAGCATCACTCATATGGGTTAGGGATGCTTCATCTTAAAGTAAACAGAACAGAAAGGCTTTCCTTATTTGGTTTCAGATGCAGAGTAAACAGTTCTTTAAAGCAGGCAGAGAAAACTCATATGGCTTTACAACATCAAGGAGACAAAAAGGAAAGTTGTGGACAATATGTGTCTGACTTCAACTTGGATATGATTTTCATAGTCTGTTTTTCCCTTGTTCTTATTGAACAGAATAATTTGATGAATTTATGTGTTTATTTCTTCTTCGACTTAATGACTTAATTGCAATGAACATTGACTTTAATTTTAGAATCAGAAAGAGACTGAAAGAGTTCTGATAATACTTTATAATATTTCATTTAAGAGTTTTAGAATTTTTTTTTTTTTTTTTTTTTTTTTTTTTTTGGGTTATTTTTTTTTTTTTTTTTTTTTTAATTTTATTTTATTTTATTTTTTTAATTTACATTCCAAATCACTTCCCCTTTCCCGTTTCCTCCCTCCCCGAAAGTCCCATAAGCCCCCTTCCCTCCCTCTTTTCTCCGTTCAACCCCCTCTCATTACTCTGTCCTGGCGTTCCCCTACATCCAGTCTTTCCAGGACCAGGGGTCTCTCCTTCCATCTTTTTAGAAATCTATTGATATGCTGATTGTGTCTAGGGTATTCTGAGATTCTGGGTCAATATCCCCTTATCAGTGACTTCATACCATGTGTGATCTTTTGTGATTGGGTTACCTCACTAAGGATGATATTTTCAAGTTCTGACCATTTGCCTAGGAATTTCGTGAATTCATTGTTTTTAATTGCAGAGTAGTATTCCATTGTGTAAATATACCACATCTTCTGAATCCATTCCTCCGTTGAGGGACATCTGGGTTCTTTCCAGCTTCTGGCTATTATAAATAAGGCTGCTATGAATATAGTGGAGCATGTGTCCTTATTGCATGCAGGTAAAGTCTCTGGGTATATGCCCAGGAGTGGTATAGCCGGATCCTCCGGAAGTGTCATGCCCAGTTTTCTGAGGAGCCGCCAGACTGCTTTCCAGAGTGGTTGTACCAGCCTGCAATTCCACCAGCAGTGGAGGAGTGTTCCTCTTTCTCCACATCCTCGCCAACAACTGCTGTCTCCTGTGTTTTTGATCTTAGCCATCCTGACTGGTGTGAGATGGAATCTCAGGGTTGTTTTGATTTGCATTTCCCTAATGACTAAGGATGATGAACATCTCTTTAGGTGCTTCTCAGCCGTTAGATATTCTTCAGGTGAGAACTCTTTGTTTAGCTCTGTACCCCATTTTTTAATAGGGTTACTTGCCTCTCTGGAGTTTAACTTCTTGAGTTCTTTGTATATCTTGGATATTAGCCCTCTGTCGGATGTAAGGTTGGTAAAGATCATTTCCCAGTTAGTTGGTTGCCGCTTTGTCTTTTTGACAGTGTCTTTTGCCTTGCAAAAACTTTGTAATTTAATGAGGTCCCATTTGTCTATTCTTGATCTTAGAGTATAAGCTATTGGAGTTCTGTTCAGGAAATTCTCCCCTGTGCCCATATGTTCAAGGTTCTTCCCTAGTTTCCCTTCTATTAGTTTCAGTGTGTCTGGTTTTATGTGGAGATCTTTGATCCACTTAGAATTGAGCTTAGTGCAAGGAGATAAGGATGGGTCAATTTGCATTCTTCTGCATGTTGACCTCCAGCTGAGCCAGCACCATTTGTTGAAAAGGCTATCTTTTTTCCACTGGATGGTTTTAGCTCCTTTGTCAAAGATCAAGTGACCATAGGAGTGTGGATTCATTTCTGGGTCTTCAATTCTGTTCCATTGATCTACATGTCTGTTACTGTACCAATACCATGCAGTTTTTAACACTATTGCTCTGTAGTACAGCTTGAGGTCCGGGATACTGATTCCCCCAGAGGTTCTTTTACTCTTGAGAATAGTTTTAGCTATTCTGGGTTTTCTGTTATTCCAGATGAATTTTTGAATTGCTCTTTCTAACTCTATGAAGAATTGAGTTGGGATTTTGATGGGGATTGCATTGAATCTGTGTATTACTTTTGGTAAGATGCTCATTTTTACTATATTAATCCTGCCAATCCATGAGCATGGCAGATTTTTCCATCTTCCGAGGTCTTCTTCAATTTCTTTCTTCAGAGACTTGAAGTTCTTGTCATACAGATCTTTCACTTGTTTGGTTAGCGTCACGCCAAGATACTTAATATGGTTTGTGGCTATCGTAAAGGGTATTATTTCTCTTACTTCTTTCTCAGCCTGCTTATCCTTTGAGTATAGGAAGGCTTCTGACTTGCTTGAGTTGATTTTATATCCGGCCACTTTGCTGAAGTCGTTTATCAGCTGTAGGAGTTCTCTGGTGGAGTTCTTTGGGTCGCTTATGTATACTATCATATCGTCTGCAAATAGTGATAGTTTGACTTCTTCCTTTCCAATTTGTATCCCTTTGACCTCTTTTTCTTGTCTAATTGCTCTAGCTAGAACTTCAAGTACTATATTGAAAAGATATGGAGAGAGAGGGCAGCCTTGTCTAGTCCCTGATTTTAGTGGGATTGCTTCAAGTTTCTCTCCGTTTAGATTGATGCTGGCTACTGGTTTGCTGTAAATTGCTTTTACTATGTTTAGATATGGGCCTTGAATTCCTGATCTTTCCAAGACCTTTAGCATGAAAGGATGCTGAATTTTGTCAAATGCTTTCTCAGCATCTAATGAGATGACCATGTGGTTTTTTTCTTTGAGATTGTTTATGTAGTGGATTACATTGATGGATTTCCTTATATTGAACCATCCCTGCATCCCTGGGATGAAGCCTACTTGATCGTGGTGAATGATCGTTTTGATGTGTTCTTGGATTCGGTTGGCAAGAATTTTATTGAGTATTTTTGCATCGATATTCATAAGAGAGATTGGCCTGAGATTCTCTTTCTTTGTCGGATCTTTGTGTGCTTTTGGTATTAGTGTAATTGTGGCTTCATAGAACGAGTTGGGTAGTGTTCCTTCTGTTTCTATTTTGTGGAACAGTTTGAAGAGTATTGGTGTTAGGTCTTCTTTGAAGGTCTGATAGAATTCTGCACTAAAACCATCTGGACCTGTGCTTTTTTTGGTTGGAAGACTTCCAATGACAACTTCTATTTCTTCAGGGGTTATAGGACGGTTTAGATGGTCTATTTGATCCTGATTTAATTTTGGTACTTGGTATCTGTCAAGGAAATTGTCCATTTCCTCAAGATTTTCTAGTTGTGTTGAATACAGGTTTTTGTAGTAGGATCTGATGATTTTTTGAATTTCCTCAGTTTCTGTTGTTATCTCTCCCTTTTCGTTTCTGATTTTATTAATTTGGATACTATCTCTGTGCCCTCTGGTTAGTCTGGCTAAGGGCTTATCTATCTTGTTGATTTTCTCAAAGAACCAACTCCTCGTTTTGTTGATTCTTTGTATGGTTTTATTTGTTTCTACTTGATTGATTTCAGCCCTGAGTTTGATGATTTCCTGCCTTCTACTCCTCTTTGGTGTATTTGCTTCTTTTTGTTCCAGGGCTTTCAGGTGTGCCATTAAGCTGTTAGTGTATGCTGTCTCCCGTTTCTTTTTGGCGGCACTCAGGGCTATGAATTTTCCTCTTAGCACTGCTTTCATTGTGTCCCATAAGTTAGGGTATGTTGTGCCTTCATTTTCATTAACTTTCAAAAAGTCTTTGATTTCTTTCTTTATTTCCACCTTGACCAAGTTATCATTGAGTAGAGCATTGTTCAGCCTCCATGTGTACGTGGGTTTTCTTTTGTTTTTGTTGCCATTGAAGACCACCCTTATTCCATAGTGATCTGATAGGAGGCATGGGATTATTTCTATCTTCTTGTATCTGTTGAGGTCTGATTTGTGACCAATTATATGGTCAATTTTGGAGAAGGTACCATGAGGAGCTGAGAAGAAGGTGTATTCTTTAGCTCTAGGATGAAATGTTCTATATATATCAGTTAGTTCCATTTGGTCCAAGGCTTCAATTAGATTCACTGTGTCCCTGTTTAGTTTCTGCTTTCCTGAACGATCCATTTCAGAGAGCGGGGTGTTGAAGTCACCCACTATTATTGTGTGCGGTGCGATGTGTGCTTTGAGTTTTAGTAAAGTTTCTTTTACGAATGAGGGTGCCCTTGCATTTGGAGCATAGATATTCAGGATTGAGAGTTCTTGATGGTGGATTTTTCCCTTGATCAGTATGTAGTGTCCTTCTGTGTCTTTTTTGATGACTTTGGGTTGAAAATCAATTTTATCCGATATTAGGATGGCTACTCCACCTCGTTTCTTGGGGCCATTTGCTTGTAAAATTGTTTTCCAGCCTTTTACTCTGAGGTAGTGTTTGTCTTTGACACTGAGGTGCGTTTCCTGCATGCAGCAAAATGCTGGGTCCTGTTTACGTATCCAGTCTGCTAGTCTATGTCTTTTAATTGGGGAGTTGAGACCATTGATATTAAGAGAGATTAAGGCATAGTGATTATTGCCATCTGCCATTCTTGACGCTATCTTTATGTTTGAGTGGTTATCTACTTTTGGGTTTGATTCAAGAAGGTTATTATCTCATTTTTTCCAGGGTGTTGTTTCTCTCCCTGTATTGGAGGTTTCCACCTATTATCCGTTGCAGGGCTGGATTTGTGGAAAGATATTGTGAAAATTTGGTTTTATCATGGAATATCTTGGTCTCTCCATCTATGGTGATTGAGAGTTTTGCTGGGTATAGTAGTCTAGGCTGGCATTTGTGCTGTCTTAGTGTCTGCATGAGATCTGCCCAGGATCTTCTGGCTTTCATAGTCTCTGGTGAGAAGTCTGATGTGATTCGGATAGGTCTTCCTTTGTATGTTACTTGGCCCTTTTCTCTTACTGCATTTAGTATTCTTTCTTTGTTTAGAACATTCGGTGTTTTGATTATTATGTGACGGGAGGTATTTCTGTTCTGGTCCAGTCTGTTTGGAGTTCTGTAGGCTTCTTGTATGTTCATCGGCATCTCTCTCTTTAAGTTAGGGAAGTTTTCCTCCATAATTTTGTTGAAGATGTTTACTGGCCCTTTAAGTTGCAAATCTTCACTCTCATCTATACCTATAATCCTTAGGTTTGGTCTTCTCATTGTGTCCTGGATTTCCTGGATGTTTTGGGTTACGCGTTTTTTGCATTTTGCATTTTCTTTGACTGTTGAGTCGATGCTTTCTATGGAATCTTCAGCACCTGAGATTCTTTCTTCCATCTCTTGTATTCTATTGTTGATGTTTGCATCTATGACTCCTGATTTCTTCCCAAGGTTTTCTATCTCCAAAGTTGTCTCCCTTTGTGATTTCTTAGTTGTTTCTACTTCCTTTTTTAGTTCCTGGATGGATTTGCTGAGATCCTTCACTTGTTTGTTTGTATTTTCCTGTATTTCTTTAAGGTATTTTTGCATTACCTCTTTCAGGATTTCTTCCTGATGACCCACGTTCTCCTGCATTTCTCTGAGCGATTTTTGTGTTTCCTCCTCATGGGATTCCATCTGTTGATCCATCGTCTCCTGCATTTCTTTAAGCAGTTCTCGTGTTTCCTTTGTAAGGGCATCTAACCGTTGATTCATTTCTTTAAGCAATTTTTGTGTTGCCTCCTTATGGGCATCCGTCTGTTGACCCATATTCTTCTGCATTTCTTTATGCAAATTTTGTGATTCCTTTGTGAGTGCATCTACCCGTTGATTCATCTCGTTAAGTGATTTTTGTGTTGTCTCCTTGTGCGCCTCCATCTTTTGATCCATGTTCTCCCGCATTTCTCTAAGCGATTTTTGTGTTTCCTTTGTAAGGGCTTCTAACCGTTGATTCATGGTCTCCTGTAACTCTTTATGAGATTTATTTGTGTCCTTCTTGTGATCCTCTAATAGCATCATGAGAAGTGATTTTAAATCCAGATCTTGTCTTTCGGGTGTGGTGGGGTATCCAGGACTTGCTGCTGTTGGAGAGTTGGGTTCGGATGGTCCCACATTACTTTGATTACTGTTAGTAACATTCCTACGTTTGCCTTTTGCCATCTGGATACCTCTGGTGTTAGTTGGTCCTGCTGCCACTGGCTGTTGGTTGGACCTCCTGTGAGCTTGCAAAGCTATTTCTGCCCCCCCTGGATTACCAGGATTCCCCTGGCACCGATTTCTGGGGCCTGCCTGCTCCTGAGTGACTTTGGAGCCCTAATGTGCTTTGCCCCAAGTGATCTTATATTGGGGAGGCCTTGCACATCTAAAGGCTCAGCCTAGTGGATTCCTGGAGCAGAGGTCGCCAAAGGGAGGCTGGCAGGCTCCTGCCCTGTGCAGGGGTGTGTGATCTCTCCTGGGGGGGGGGAGGGGGCGTCCCTCTGCCAGGCAGAAGTCCCACAGCAGATCTGGCGCGCTGGTCACTGCAGATCAGCCCAGCACCTGGGAGCAGGTTACACACAAGCTGCCTGAACCCGAAGCGATATTATGCCTGTCTGTCTCTGAGCCTGGTGGTCCCAACTACCTGGTCACTGGAGCAAAGATGGCGGAGGGCACTCTCCGTGGCGCTGCTCACCCTGTGGTCACGATGGCCCGCCGATCTGGCACCCAGACGACCACAGCGCCAACCCGCCCTCGGGCACAGAAGGAAGCCCCAACAGGCCGTGTCCCAAGTGATGTTATATTGGGGGGAGAGCCTGGGTACCGGTCTCTCCAGCGCAGTCCGCGGGAACAGAGGTCGCGGAAGGGAAGCTGGCAGGCTCCCTCCCTGCGCGGGGTCCCTCCACCAGGCAGAAGGTCCCACCGCGGAACTGGCGTGCTGGTTACTGCAGATCAGCCCAGCACCTGGGAGCAGGTTACACACAAGCTGCCTGAAACCGAAGCGATATTATGCCTGTCTGTCTCTGAGCCTGGCGGTCCCAACTACCTGGTCACTGGAGCAAAGATGGCGGAGGGCAGTCTCCGTGGCGCTGCTCACCCTGTGGTCACGATGGCCCGCCGATCGAGTTTTAGAATTTTTATAAGAAAACCACCCTTGGAATTTGTAAAAGTTTCCTCTGCTCCTCTTAACTCATGCCATGTTTACCCTGGTAAGTGTTAGTACTACTGATGAGGGTCCCTAAAATCTTCCCTCCAACTTAACCTAGTTGAGGATATAGCAACAAAAAGTCATTATATATAACTTCCATATTATTTAGAATTCTTTCCATTTTTTTGCATGACACTTTTTTATTAGACATATTCTTTATTACATTTCAAATGTTGTCCCCTTTCCTGGTCCCCCCCCAAGAATCCTGTAACCCATCCCCCCTTTCCCTGCTCACCAATCCACCCACTCCCACTTCCCAGTTCTGGCATTCCTGTATACTGGGGCATTGAGCCTTCTCAGTACCAATGACTCTCCTCCCTTTGATGTCTAACAAGGCCATCCTCTGTTACATATGAAGCTGGAGCCATGGGTTCCTCCATGTGTACTCTTTGGTTGGGGGTTTAGTCCCTGAGAGCTCTGGGGGTTCTGGCTGGTTCATATTGTTGTTCCTCCTATGGGGTTTCAAACCCCTTCAGCTCCTTGGGTTCTTTCTCTAGCTCCTCCATTGGGGACCCTGTGCTCAGTTCAATGGTTGGCTGAAAGTAAAAACTTTTAAAATGTTGTCCCCATGAATAAGAAATATACTCTCTGTGACAGCTAACTTTTGTGTCTAAAGCAAAATGCTAGAGTTGCATACTAAGACCATGACATCTACATCAAAGAACTACATCATCTTTAAAAAAACTTTCTTGTCATAGTTTTGGCTCTTTGTAAAGACAACCTCTTACTGTAGGATATCAGGAAGGGATACAACCAGAACTGTCTCTCTTGTCAGGTCTCATGCCAACTTGCCATGTGACAATGTTGGACAGGGGCAGCAGTGAACAGTCTAAGATGGAATCTGTACAATTAAAGTTAGATAAAAACTGAGAAAAAAAAACATATGCAAGCCTCATTAGAGATATTAAGAATGACATTTCATGTCATCCTGCTCTCTCTCAACTAGTATCTAGTCCTATGCTGTGAGCTACCATGTGACCATGTGATAGAGGAGAGAACAATTCATGTATAAATATGTCCAGAATGGACATGCAAAATGAACATGGATTGATATTCGTTGTACCCTAGTTAGGAGGATCACAGACAGACATTCTAAAACAAAGTAATTCTAGACACCAGAACTTTATGTTTTTTTATTTTTTATTATTTTTTAAATTTATTTATTCACTTTACAACCCAATATCAGTCCTTCCTCTCCTCCAGTACCCCCTCACTCAAAGCCTCCCCCATTCATCTTCCTCTTCTCAAAAGAGAAGGGAAAGCACCCCCCTCGGTGTCATACCCCCATTAATACCACCCTCATGCCCACTCCTACATATCAAGTAGCCGCTGGACTAGGCACATTCTCTCTCACTGAGGCCAAACAAGGCCATCTATTTATCAGTATAGGCTCCGCAGGTAGGCAGGTAGAAAACAGGCTCAGGGACAGCCTCTGTTCCAGTTAGGGGGAACCAAAAGAATAGCAAGCTGCTCATCTGTTACATATGTGCAGGGGGCCTAGGTCCAGTCCATGCTTGCTCTTTGGTTGGTGATCCAGTCTCTGAGAGCCCTGAAGGGTCCAGGTTAGTTGACTCTGTTCATCTTCCTGTAAAGTCCCTGTTCTCTTAGGTTCCCTCGATCCATCTCCCAACTCTTTCATAAGACTCTAATGTTTGGGTGTGAGACTGATTCTCTTTCCACTGGTTACTGGGTGGAACCTCTCAGAGGACAGTTATGCTAGGTTCCTATTTGCAAGCATAACAGAGTATCATTAATAGTATCAAGGGTTGGTACTTGCCCATTGGATGGGTCTCAATTTGTGGCAGTCATTGGTGGACTACTCCCTCAGTCTCTGCTCTCTCTTTGTTCCTGCACATCTTGTAGTTAGGACACAGTTTGGGTAGAAGGTAGGTTTTGTGGGTGGGTTGCTGTCCTTATCCCTCAACTGGTATAACTGACTGGCTATAGGAAGTAGACAATTAAGGATCCATATACCCCACTGCTAGGAGTCTCAGGTAGAGTTCCACCATAGACACTCTGGAGATCCCCCCATTCCAAGTCTCTGGTCCATCCTAGAGACTACCTCCCACCATCACTTCTCTCTCCCCTGCTCTCCCTACATATGATCTCCCCTGCCTGCTCTACTCCCCTCTCCATCCCCTCTTTCACCCAGTCCCCTCCTTCCATCAATCTCTGATATCTATTTTGTTTCCCCTTCTGAGAAAGATTGAAGCATCCTTCCTCTAGCCCTCCTTGTTATTTGGCTTCTTTGAGTCTGATGATTATAGCATGGTTATCCTGTACTTTTATGGCCAATATCCACTTATCAGTGAGTACATACCACACATGTCCTTTTGGGTCTGCATTACGTCACTCAGGATGATATTTTCTAGTTTCAGCCAGTTGCCTGCAAAATTCATGATATTCTTGTTTTTAATGGCTGAGTAGTATTCTGTTGTATAAATGAAGTACATTTTCTTCATCAGTTCTTCAGTTGGGGAACATCTAGGTTGGTTTCACTTTGAGGCTATTATGAATAAAGTTGCTATCAACATACTTGAGCAAGTGTCCTTGTGGGATGGTGGAGTATCTATTTTTTCAGTATAGGCCCAGGAGTGGTAAATAGCTGAGTCTTGAGGTAGAACTGAATGGGCAACATAAAACCCATTTGTCTCCATTTAAGGACCAGGCCATAAGGCCATAAGGTAACAACCAGCTTAAGGAACTGATCATAAAATATAGGAACATGGTAATAAAACCCCCAACCAAAGAACAGCCTGGGGATAACTACAAGAATGGGAAAATATTTTATCTCAGATAAGGGCAATCTGTGCAGGGCAGCCCAATCTCATGCTGAGATTAAATATTCACGATGTAGAGATGCAAACCACTGACCACCTGACACAAGCCAATCAGAAGTCTGTGACGCCCCCCTAGCATCCAGCAATGAAATTTTAGATTACCTGATCCTTCTAGAAAATTCCCCCAATTTCCTTTAAGAAGGCCTTCACGCCTATGTCTAGGATTGCCATTTCCAATACTGGCTGACCTCCACATGCTGGTTGTTTCTGCAGAGTAAATGTTCTTTGTCTTTTCATACTATTTGAGTCTGGGGTCTTCCGTCAATGATTTTTGGATCCTTACAGAACTATTTTCAATCTTCTGAGACACTGCAAAATTGATTTCCAGAGTGGTTGTTCAAGTTTGTACTTCATCCAGCAATGGAGAAGTGTTCCCTTTTCTCCACAACTTTGCCAGCATGTGTTGCCTTTTAGTTTGAGATCTGCCCTCTCAGTGGCAAAGGGAAGGTAGGGTGGGTGGAAGAACTCTGTGGGGGGGCAACATTTGGGATATTAATTAATTAATAAAAGAGCCCTCAAACTTTAACAGCATATTGCTAAAACACTCAGCATTGTATGAGAGAGACTACAGATAAAGGAGTATCAAACCTGGTAAGTGATTTTGATTTTCACAGTAAAGAGGGACAGCTCTTACATAGGCAGCAAACATTCTTGCCATCTAAGAGATCTATTTGAACACTTCTTGAAACTTCTTTCTTCATTTAGAAAGTAAATGCACAAGTCCAGCTGCCAAATATTGAGAAGACATTGTAACTCCTCAGAAAGGAAGCCCTGGCGCCAATCAGTGCTGATGGTGCGGGAAATCTTGAATGGTGTTGTTTTAACAGTGATTTCATTTCTCTCCTGTTTATCATCTTCTCACAGATGCCTGATACCACTGGATGCTATTGGAAATAATAGGATTTTTTTTTTTACTGTGGATCTGATTAGCATGAGTATTGGAGGAGAGTCTACAGTGTTCACCTTAGGCACATTGCATGACTGAAAAATTAAATTTCTTAAGTCTTGTCAGTGTTGCAGACAAATACCCCACATCTAAGTCCCTTTCTATTGCTCTTCCCAGCAAAAGCCAATGAGCTTGTTCAATATTATCTTCCCATTCTTGCAATAACAAGTATATAAAATCCATCACTTTGCAATGCAATTGGAAGTAACTCTTCTTTTTAATAAAAATCTATTTCAATTCTTTTACTTGCAGAAATTATAGAAATTCCTTCCTTTTCTTGTAATGCATAGAAAACATTTCAGCAAGAGACCTTATCTCAAAAAAACAAGGTGGTGTTGTGATTCAGGAAGACACCCACTGTCCACCTCTGGCTTTCACAGACATGTATGCACATGAGTATGTGCAAGTGGAAGTCTTGATAGGTCCAGACACCAAACTGGGACCTCCTGAGTCTTCATCACAGGTTTACCTCACTTCTTCTTCTTCCTCTGTTGCATCAGGATTCCTCCAATCTCATAAATATTAATCCTGAGAGCACCATAGAATATTCCTGAAAATCATTTTTCCCTCAGAGCCTGCAAAGTTTAGAATCATTTAATGGTTAATAAACTATGTTATTTCTGTTTACATTACTTCATGTGTAGTGTGAGTGTGTTTACACCAGAATGGATGTACACTGACGACTTCCATGTCATTTTAGCAGCAACATCATTCATGTGGAATTGCACAAAAAGGTGATTGAAAAGACTAATGGAGAGATGTACTCAGAGAATCATGTTGAATATCTAATCTAGTGGCAACTTTGACACAGGGGTCTATTACTTGTGAACTGCAGCGAGTAACAGCACTTGCTATATATGCAGGAGGACCCGAGTTCAAATGCCCAGCTCCTACATTAAAAGCTAAGCATGGCAGGGAGAGTACTAGGAATTGCTGGCCTTTAGCTCAGCAACAGGTTTAATGGAAGACTCTGACTCAAAGAAATGGGTTTAAAAGTCGTAGAGGAGGACATTTGGAGCTACTAAGGCTTCTGCAAGCACAGGAACATGTGTATTTCCATACCACTGTCTCTTCCTCTTTATCTCACATATGAATCCATGAACACATGCAAATAATTAAATAAATACAAATAAAATAGCTACATTTGCTTGTTTGAAAACACATGTACTCCAAGACAGGTCCCATTATCAGTAGTAGTCAGTCAATACAAACTAGATTCTGTGATCTTTTTTATGTGTGAGTGCGTGTGTGTGTGTGTTAGAGAGAGAGAGAGAGAGAGAGAGAGAGAGAGAGAGAGAGAGAGAGAGAGAGAGAGAGAGAACTTAAAGTTGGATGGGTTACGAGTTGGGAGACTGGACAGGAACTGGGAGGAGTTGGGGCAGGAGAATGAACATGACCCAAATATATTGTATTAAATTCTCAAAGAAGAAACAAAAACATCATTAAAAACATATGCTGAGAAATGTATGAATTAACATTAAGTTACTGTCATTGTATAACCCCATTTGCTGATAACATACAAATTACACTTGTAATAAAAGTTACATGTACCAGTCCTGATCACTGCCTTCCTATGTTCTTACCTTCAGGCTGCCTCTGGTAATCTTAAACTAGGGTTCAAACCCATAATTCTTTCAACAATATTCTCTGAAATTGGGTCTTTATTTTTGACTTCTGGTTTCCCCTTTCACATAGCTTATTTTCTAAGAAAAGGATTTATTTATTATTAGGATTGTGCTTTCTTTCGTCCCACAAAATATCCATTTTTCCCTCTACTTTGTAAGAAAACTGGTCCTTGATCTTCTTTTCCCCACTTTCCCCACCTCACCTATACAAGTGTATACACACACACACACACACACACACACACAGAGACACACACACACACACACACACACACACACACACACACACACACCCCTACGTTAAGTAGATTTATTTATTCCTTAGAATGGCTTTGGCTATGATGAGCTTTCCTTACAACATTCATAATTCTTGACAAGGGCTTCTTTCGTGTTTTTACAATGCTATAGATTGAAAGTAGCAGAAGTTGATACCAAACAGCTTTGCCCCAAATATATAAACTAAAAGTCCACCCACTTTCTCTGTAGAACTTAGCTTTTACTTCTATGTGAAAGAATTTTCAAATTACAATAAGCATGGGAATGCAAAAAAAGAGGAAAGGGAAATTGAGAGTTGAATTTAAAGTATTGGAAATCAAAAAATAGTTTTCCTTATATTTAAATATAAAATGAATGCTATTGAAGTGGAAGCTCACATTATCAGTAACATATTATAAAAACACCAAGAACAAACTTTGAGAATATATATGTTTATAGTTAGTATGACAGATTTAGGTGAGGCAATGGTAGACATTGGTATTTTTATGTCCTTCACAGAGTGCCTTTCAGAAGGACAATTGCCATTGTTCAAAATGCAATCAAATAGATGTGACTATAAAGGTGAAGACATCTGGGAATAGGAAAGATTGTTCAACAATGAAGATAAAATATTTCTGTCCATTAATAATGCAACAAACAAGAGATACGAATGAAAGCTACAGAAATGTATAGAGTGAAGAAAATAATATAGAAAAGGGAAGAGAATTTAGAGGGAAGGGAGGGATGAACCATGATGTCAGGGACTTGAGAAGAAATACCTACCCATAAGTAATGTCAGAGGTCAGGGTCTATGGTATATTGAAATTTCCTAAGAAGACAGGATCGAAATATTCCCCTCAATTTTCCCCCAGCACAGTGACTCTGTCAGTTCCCTGTGCCCAAGTAATGCAGGGCATTTCCAGGATAGTCACTGAGTGACCTGGACATGTCTGCAGGAGCTGAGTGGAAGGAGAGAAACATAGAGTCAGAGATAACAAGATAAATATAAAATTAACTGACTTTCTTATTGTCCACAAAACTGTTATAAAAATTCATTCAGTTATATAGCAAGACACTCTATGTTGCAGTGGGTTTTCATTTTTATATGCAAGGAATTAGGACCCAATTTGTCATACATACTTTTCTTTATATAGAAGTAGAGAACACATACTGGATTATGTGATTAATTGAACTTCTCTGATGGCCTACTTTTCTTAACGTTTGGTTAGTGTTCCTGAATGCTGTGGCGTATATTCTAGTCTAACAGATTTGTTTCTGGCTGCATTTAATAGTACATATAGTATCCATAAATAATTGCTCCTCTCAGTATTCCTCAGATGGGTCATATAGTTAGAGTTTCTAAGAAAGGTTGTATGCTGTGTCTGAAATACAACTAAGCCAAGTTTCCCTTCCTGTGGGAAGCTCAAGAGGAGAAAAAGAGGCCAAAAAGGATGTGACTACCCATGGATAAAATGCTAAGGAGCATCTCTCCACTAGATGTGTGAATGAAGACAGTATCTTAGAAGGTCCCTATCCCCAGATTTTCAATGGACCACAGGTGACTCAAAATTGAACAATCAGTTCTGACCTTCATCAATTCCTGACCTACATAAAAGCAAATAGAATAAAGATCTTAAGCAAATTTACAGGATAGTTTGTAATGTACTAAACTTTAGAGTTTAAGGGATAACCACAACAGTCTATTCTTTGATATTTTATGTGGTTTTATTTCCCTATGGATTTTGCTGCTTTGACATCCAACAAATCTTGTTTCACAAACTTATCTTTAAAAATCATATAGACATCATTCCAAAGGAGTGTAGTCATCATTAAATTGAGTCTAGAAAGATCCAGGGATGAGAAGGATACTAGACAGAAACAAACAGATCAGACACCAGTTCTTGGAAGGCAGCAGGACCATGAGACAATAAGAAGTCATCAGTGAAATAAATCCAACCTCAGACAAATACAATCAAAGACACTGATCCCAGGATAGGAGACAGCCAGATTCATTAAGTTATGATGTTGACAGTGACCTAAGTAACAGCTGAAATTCCCTAAACTGTATATTCCCACTTTCTTGGGAATTTGAAAAGAGAAACAAATGTAAAATACTACTGATTACTTTAATGAAATGACAGTGCAATATGGTGAAATTTGGTGGACAATAAATATTTAACGTGTGAGAGAAGAGGTGAGCTGAGCTTTCTGCAAGTAGTGTAATTAAATAATGCCTTTTCAAATATCTACTTGCTGGTGGAAGGGGCTGGCTCAAATTGAAACATCAGGTCTACTTTGCTAAAAGAAACACCAGGATTTCCCCTCCCATGTTCTGCCTTCCTTCCCAAGGTCTCTGTTCAGAACCACTGTCCATAGGTAATTTTATTAGTGATTTTAAAAACTAGTCTCCATTCATTGTTTTGACTCAAATCTCTTTCCTTATCATTTATTTACCTTTAATAATATTGTGTTAGTTCTTTGAGAATTTCATGTATGTTTGATCATATTGTGCTCCCAACTCAAGCATATTCCCCCTTTCCTACTCACCTAACATTATATTCATTTTTAAAAATCCCTACAAACAAACAAACAAACAAACAAACAAACAAACAAAAATTCTCCAACACCAATTTGTTTTGCCTATCTGTTCCTGAATGTGTAGTTTTCTTTCTTTTTTTTTTATTTTCTAAGTTTTTTTTTTATTTACATTCAAAATCATTTCCCCTTTCCTGTTTCCTCCCTCCCCGAAAGTCCCAAAAGCCCCCTTCCCTCCCTCTTTTCTCCATTCAACCCCCTCTCACTTCTCTGTCCTGGCATTCCCCTACATCCAGTCTTTCCAAGACCAGGGGTCTCTCCTTCCATCTTCTTGGAAATCTACTGATATGCAAATTGTGTCTAGGGTATTCCGAGATTCTGGGTTAATATCCCCTTATCAGTGACTGCATACCATGTATGTTCTTTTGTGACTGGGTTACCTCACTAAGGATGATATTTTCAAGTTCTGACCATTTGCATGGGAATTTCGTAATTTCATTGTTTTTAATTGCAGATTAGTATTCCATTGTGTGAATATACTACATCTTCTGAATCCATTCCTCCGTTGAGGGACATCTGGGTTCTTTCCAGCTTCTGGCTATTATAAATAAGGCTGCTATGAACATAGTGGAGCATGTGTCCTTATTGCATGCAGGTAAAGTCTCTGGGTATATGCCCAGGAGTGGTATAGCCGGATCCTCTGGGAGTGTCATGCCCAGTTTTCTGAGGAACCGCCAGACTGCTTTCCAGAGTGGTTGTAGCAGCTTGCAATCCCACCAGCAGTGGAGGAGTGTTCCTCTTTCTCCACATCCTCGCCAACAACTGCTGTCTCCTGTGTTTTTGATCTTAGCCATTCTGACTGGTGTGAGATGGAATCTCAGGGTTGTTTTGATTTGCATTTCCCTAATGACTAAGGATGATGAACATCTCTTTAGGTGCTTCTCAGCCATTAGATATTCTTCAGGTGAGAACTCTTTGTTTAGCTCTGTACCACATTTTCAATAGGGTTGCTTGCCTCTCTGGAGTATAACTTCTTGAGTTCTTTGTATATATTGGATATTAGCCTTCTGTCAGATGGAGGGTTGGTAAAGATCATTTCCTAGTTAGTGGGTTGCCGCTTTGTCTTTTTGACAGTGTCTTTTGCCTTACAAAAACTTTGTAATTTAATGAGGTCCCATTTGTCAATTCTTGACCTTAGAGCATAAGCTATTGGAGTTCTATTCAGGAAATTCTCCCCTGTGCCCATATGTTCAAGGTTCTTCCGTAGTTTCCTTTCAATTAGTTTCAGTGTGTCTGGTTTTATGTGGAGGTACTTGATCCACTTGGAATTGAGCTTAGCAAGGAGATAAGAATGGATCAATTTGCATTCTTCTGCATGTTGACCTCCAGCTGAGCCAGCACCATTTGTTGAAAAGGCTATCTTTTTTCCACTGGATGGTTTTAGCTCTTTTGTCAAAGATCAAGTGACCATAGGAGTGTGGATTCATTTCTGGTTCTTCAATTCTGTTCCATTGATCTACATGCCTGTCACTGTACCAATATCATGCGGTTTTTAACACTATTGCTCTGTAGTACAGCTTGAGGTCCAGGATAATGATTCCCCCAGAGGTTCTTTTACTCTTGAGAATAGTTTTAGCTATCCTGGGTTTTCTGTTATTCCAGATGAATTTTTGAATTGATCTTTCTAACTCTATGAAGAATTGAGTTGGGATTTTGATGGGGATCACATTGATTCTGTATATTGCTTTTGGCAAGATGGTCATTTTTACTATATTAATCCTGCCAATCCATGAGCATGGCAGATTTTTCCATCTTCTGAGGTCTTCTTCAATTTCTTTCTTCAGAGACTTGAAGTTCTTGTCATACAGATCTTTCACTTGTTTGGTTAGAGTCACACCAAGATACTTTATATGGTTGGTGGCTATCGTGAACGGTATCATTTCTCTTACTTCCTTCTCAGCCTGCTTATCCTTTGAGTATAGGAAGGCTACTGACTTGCTTGAGTTGATTTTATATCCGGCCACTTTGCTGAAGTTGTTTATCAGATGTAGGAGTTCATTGGTGGAGTTCTTTGGGTCGCTTAAGTATACTATCATATCGTCTGCAAATAGTGATAGTTTGACTTCTTCCTTTCCAATTTGTATCCCTTTGACCTCCTTTTGTTGTCTAATTGCTCTAGCTACAACTTCAAGTACTATATTGAAAAGATATGGAGAGAGAGGGCAGCCTTGTCTAGTCCCTGATTTAAGTGGGATTGCTTCAAGTTTCTCTCCATTTAGATTGATGTTGGCTACTGGTTTGCTGTAAATTGCTTTTACTATGTTTAGATATGGGCCTCGAATTCCTGATTTTTCCAAGACCTTTATCATGAAAGGATGCTGAATTTTGTCAAATGCTTTCTCAGCATCTAATGAGATAACCATGTGATTTTTTTCTTTGAGATCGTTTATATAGTGGATTACATTGATGGATTTCCTTATATTGAACCATCCCTGCATCCCTGGGATGAAGCCTACTTGATCGTGGTGAATGATCGTTTTGATGTGTTCTTGGATTCGGTTGGCAAGAATTTTATTGAGTATTTTTGCATCGATATTCATAAGAGAGATTGGCCTGAGATTCTCTTTCTTTGTAGGATCTTTGTGTGCTTTTGGTATTAGCATAATTGTGGCTTCATAGAACGAGGTGGGTAGTGTTCCTTCTGTTTCTATTTTGTGGAATAGTTTGAAGAGTATTGGTGTTAGGTCTTCTTTGGAGGTCTGCACTAAAACCATCTGGACTTGTGCTTTTTTTGGTTGGAAGACTTCCAATGACGACTTCTATTTCTTCAGGGGTTATAGGAGGGTTTAGATGGTCTATTTGATCCTGATTTAATTTTGGTATTGGTATCTATCAAGGAAATTGTCCATTTCATTGATATTTTCTAGTTTTGTTGAATATAAGCTTTTGTAGTAGGATCTGATGATTTTTTGAATTTCCTCAGTTTCTGTTGTTATCTCTCCCTTTTCATTTCTGATTTTATTAATTTGGATACTTTCTCTTTGCCCTCTGGCTAGTCTGGCTAAGGGCTTATCTATCTTGTTGATTTTCTCAAAGAACCAACTCCTCATTTTGTTGATTCTTTGTATGGTTTTGTTTGTTTCTACTTGATTGATTTCAGCCCCGAGTTTGATGATTTCCTGACTTCTACTCCTCTTGGGTGTATTTGCTTCTTTATGTTCCAGGGCTTTCAGGTGTGCCATTAAGCTGCTAGTGTATGCTGTCTCGAGTTTCTTTTTGGCGGCACTCAGGGCTTTGAATTTTCCTCTTAGCACTGCTTTCATTGTGTCCCATAAATTAGGGTATGTTGTGCCTTCATTTGCATTAAATTTTAAAAAGTCTTTGATTTCTTTCTTTATTTCCTCCTTGACCAAGTTATAATTGAGTAGAGCATTGTTCAGCCTCCATGTGTATGTGGGTTTTCTGTTGTTTTTGTTGCCATTGAAGACCACCCTTATTCCATAGTGATCTGATAGGAGGCATGGGATTAGTTCGATCTTCTTATATCTGTTGAGCTCTGATTTGTGACCAATTATATGGTCGATTTTGAAGAAGGTACCATGAGGTGCTGAGAAGAAAGTGTATTCTTTTGCTCTAGGATGAAATGTTCTCTATATATCTATTAGTTCCATTTGGTTCAAGGCTTCAATTAGATTCACTGTGTCCCTGTTTAGTTTCTGCTTTCCTGAACGATCCATTTCAGAGAGCGGGGTGTTGAAGTCACCGACTATTATTGTGTGAGGTGCGATGTGTGCTTTGAGCTTTAGTAAAGTTTCTTTTAGGAATGAGGGTGCCCTTGCATTTGGAACATAGATATTCAGAATTGAGAGTTCTTCTTGGTGGATTTTTCCTTTGATCAGTATGTAGTGTCCTTCTGTGTCTTTTTTGATGACTTTAGGTTGAAAGTCAATTTTATCCGATATTAGGATGGCTACTCCAGCTCATTTCCTGGGACCATTTGCTTGTAAAATTGTTTTCCAGCCTTTTACTCTGAGGTAGTGTTTGTCTTTGACACTGAGGTACATTTCCTGCATGCAGCAAAATGCTAGGTACTGTTTACGTATCCAGTCTTTTAGTCTATGTTTTTTTATTAGGGAATTGAGACCATTGATATTAAGAGAGATTAAGGCATAGTGATTATTGCCACCTGCTATTCTTCACGCTATTTTTATGTTTGAGTGATTATCTACTTTTGGGTTTGATGCAAGAAAGTTACTATCTCGTTTTTTCCAGGGTGTTGTTTCTCTCCTTGTATTGGCGGTTTCCACCTATTATCCTTTGCAGGGCTGGGTTTGTGGAAAGATATTGTGAAAATTTGTGTTTATCATGGAATATCTTGGTCTCTCCATCTATGGTGATTGAGAGTTTTGCTGGGTATAGTAGTCTAGGCTGGCATTTGTGTTCTCTTAGTGTCTGCATGAGATCTGCCCAGGATCTTCTGGCTTTCATAGTCTCTGGTGAGAAGTCTGATGTGATTCAGATAGGTCTTCCTTTGTATGTTACTTGGCCCTTTTCTCTTACTGCTTTTAATATTCTTTCTTTGTTTAGTACATTTGGTGTTTTGATTATTATGTGATGGGAGGTATTTCTGTTCTGGTCCAGTCTGTTTGGAGTTCTGTAGGCTTCTTTTACATTCATCAGCATCTCTCTCTTTAGGTTAGGGAAGTTTTCCTCCATAATTTTGTTGAAGATGTTTACTGGCGCTTTAAGTTGCAAGTCTTCACTCTCATCTATACCTATAATCCTTAGGTTTGGTCTTCTCATTGTGTCCTGGATTTCCTGGATGTTTTGGGCTACACGTTTTTTGCATTTTGCATTTTCTTTGACTGTTGAGTCAATGCTTTCTATGGGATCTTCAGCACCTGAGATTCTTTCTTCCATCTCTTGTATTCTATTGTTGATGTTTGCATCTATGACTCCTGATTTCTTCCCAATGTTTTCTATCTCCAAAATTGTCTCCCTTTGTGATTTCTTAGTTATTTCTACTTCCTTTTTTAGATCCTGGATGGATTTCCTGAGATCCTTCACTTGTTTGTTTGTATTTTCCTGTATTTTTTTAAGGTATTTTTGCATTTCCTCTTTTAAGATTTCTGCCTGTTGACCCTAGTTCTCCTGTATTTCTCTAAGGGATTTTTGTGTTTCCTCCTCATGGGCATCCATCTGTTGACCCATATTTTCCTACATTTCTTTATGCAATTTTTTTGATTCCTTTGAATGTGCATCTACCCATTGATTCATTTCTTTAAGCGATTTTTGTGTTGCCTCCTTGTGGGCCTCCATCTTTTGATCCATGTTCTCCTGCATTTCTCTAAGCGATTTTTGTGTTTCCTTTGTAAGGGCTTCTAACTCTTGATTCATGATCTCCTGTAATTCTTTATTAGATTTATTTGTGTCCTTCTTGAAATCCTCTAATAGCATCATGAGAAGTGATTTTAAATCCAGATCTTGTCTTTCGGCTGTGGTGGGCTATCCAGGACTTGCTGCTGTTGGAGAGTTGGGTTCCGATGGTGCCATATTACTTTGATTTCTGTTAGTAACGTTCCTACGTTTGCCTTTTGCCCTCTGGTTACCTCTGGTGTTAGTTGGTCCTGCTGTCACTGGCTGTTGGTTGGACCTCCTGTGAGCCTGCAAAGCTATTTCTGACCCCTCTGGATTACCAGGATTCCCCTGGCACCAATTTCTGGGGCCTGCCCTGCTCCTGAATGACTTTGGAGCCCTGATGTGCCTTGCCCCAAGTGATGTTATATTGGGGAATCCCTGCACATCCAAAGGCTCAGAATAGTGAATTCCTGGAGCAGAGGTCGCCAAAGGGAGGTTGGTAGGCTCCTGCCCTGTGCAGGTGTGTGTGACCTCTCCCAGAGGCGGGGGAGGGGGATCCATCTGCAGGGCAGAAGTCCCACAGCAGAGCTGGTGTGTCAGTTACTGCAGACCTGCCCAGCTCTTGGGAGCAGGGTACACACAAGCTGCCTGAAACCCAAGCGATATTATGCCTGTCTGTCTCTGAGCCTGGAGGTTCCAACTGCCCTGATGCTGGAGCAAAGATGGCGGAGTGCACTCTAGAATGTGTAGTTTTCTATTGTACTTTCCAGGGCTCTAATCCTAAAGAAGACTGTCATTTCCCTTCCAAGTAGCTAACAATTGTGAATGTTACACAGATAAGGATGGAACTGTGTATCCATCTCCTCACTCCATGCTGGAATCTGAAATATATACAGTCAAACTTCTGTGAGCTCATGTTTGTAGATATCCTGCTGTGTCATAAAGCTTTTTCCTTGTAGAATACTACTAACTCTCTGAGTCATACATTCTATACTGTTTTCCACCAATGATCCCTTAGCCTTGTGAGGAAATATGCTATACATATTCCCTCTAAGACTGAGCATTCTGCAATCTCTTAGTTTTGTACCTTGGCCACTTGTGGGGCTCTGGGTTAAATATCATTTACTGCAAATAGAAACTTTTTAGATGAGGGTTATAAGGTACATTAAGCAGGAATCTGTTTAAAACTCTGCCCATTTAGCAGCACAGGAAACTTCTTTTTATGATATCTCCATATGTTTTTATGTTGATAATGGTGTTAGGTGTGGTTGTTATCTTGTGAGGCAGTACTAAACTCTAAGCAGAAAGTGGTTGGTTACTCTCATGTTGTGCCACTATCACATCAGCAGGACTGTCTTGCCAGGCCAGTCATTATTGTAGTGTCCATGGTTCAGAACTGAGTATGATTAATGATTACTTTTCTTCCCCAATAACTTGCATAGCAACTTTCCATAAAACTATCTAGTAGGGCCAAAGATTCCAGCTTGATTTTTTTCAATGGTCTCTGACTTAAGTATGTAGTGTAGTGTCCTTTCTACTGGGGCAGACTCTTGGCTGGTCTGCCCCAGCGAAGACACCATCTCTTGACCCATCCTAGAGAACCATTGCACTCAGAGAAGTTGGAGAGAATCCCTTGCCACCTCTGGAGTTCCAGAGCTGTTGCTGGGGGCCCAGTGGACTTGCCACTCATCAACCACCAAAACCCCGCCCTCCCGATTACCACTCCCCTTCTGTTCCTCCAGAAGAGTGTGGAGAGGCCTGAGAGCACAGGTATGACCACCCCTGCTGCTCATACGAACCCATACAGAGAGTTCAGGGGGGAGACTTCTGGTTTCTGTCTACAGTTGGAGACTATCCTCTACCACAGTGCACCATATACAGGTAGCACAGGGAGATAGCTAACTGCTCAGGAGTGCGGAGAGGCCTGAGAACACAAGTCTGGCCCCCCATGTTGTTCAGAGGACCTTGTCCAGAACCCTCAGGTGGGAGCCCTCCAGTTTTTTTCTCTAGCTGGGGACCATTCTCTGCCACAGAGCACCATATCCAAGTGGCACAGAGTGATAGCTAACCTCCCAAGAGTGTGGAGAGGCCTAAGAGTGCAAAACTGATCCTGGGCCACAGAGCTACTTACACAAATACCACTACAAGAGAGCTGGTCTCCCAGGAGTGCCTGCATATCTGTGTGCACAGGGAGAATGGGTCTCCCAGAAGTACAGACACACAGGTTTGCATGACAGATAAGCCACAGTCAGAGACAGCAAGACCAACTAACACCAGAGATAACCAGATGGTAAAAGGCAAATGTGAGAACATTACCAAAAGAAACCAAGGCAACATGGCACCATCCTAACCTAGTTCTCTGACAGCAGAAAGTCTTGGATACTCCTCCACACTGGAAATGCAAGATCTTGATTTAAATTCACATCTCATGATGCTGATAGAGGACTTCAAGAAGGACATAAATAACTCCCTTAAGGAAATACAGGAAAACATGGGTCAACAGGTACAATTTCTTAAAGAGGAAACAGGAAAATCTCTTAAAGAATTACAGGAAAACACAAACAAACAAGTAAAGGAACTAAACAAAACCATCAAGGATCTAAAAATGGAAGTAGAAACAAAAAAGAAATCACAAAGGAAGACAGCTCTGGAGATAGAAAACCTTGGAAAGAAATCAGGAATCATAGGGACTAGACAAGACTGCCCTCTCTCTCCATATCTTTTCAATACAGTACTTGAAGTTCTAGCTAGAGCAATTAGACAACAAAAGGAGATCAAAGGGTTATAAATTGGAAAGGAAGAAATCAAACTATCACTATTTGCAGACGATATGATAGTATACTTAAGCGACCCAAAGAACTCCACCAGTGAACTCCTACAGCTGATAAACAACTTCAGCAAAGTGGCCATATATAAAATCAACTCAAGCAAATCAGTAGCCTTCCTATACTCAAAGGATAAGCAGACTGAGAAAGAAATAAGGGAAATGACACCCTTCACGATAGCCACAAACAATATAAAGTATGTTGGTGTGACTCTAACCAAACAAGTGAAAGATCTGTATGACAAGAACTTCAAGTCTCTGAAGAAAGAAATTGAAGAAGACCTCAGAAGATGGAAAAATTTGATGCTCATGGATTGGTAGGATTAATATAGTAAAAATGACCATCTTGCCAAAAGCAATATACAGATTCAATGCAATCCCCATCAAAACCCCAATTCAATTCTTCATAGAGTTAGAAAGAGCAATTCAAAAATTCATCTGGAATAACAGAAAACCCAGAATAGCTAAAACTGTTCTCAAGAGTAAAAGAACTTCTGGGGGAATCAGTATCCTGGACCTCAAGCTGTACTACAGAGCAATAGTGTTAAAAACTGCATGGTATTGGTACAGTAACAGACATGTAGATCAATGGAACAGAATTGAAGACCCAGAAATGAATACACACTCCTATGGTCACTTGATCTTTGACAAAGGAGCTAAAACCATCCAGTTGGAAAAAGATAGCCTTTTCAACAAATGGTGCTGGTTCAACTGGAGGTCAGCATGCAGAAGAATGCAAATTGACCCATTCTTATCTCCTTGCACTAAGCTCAATTCCAAGTGGATCAAGGACCTCCACATATAACCAGGCACACTGAAACTAACAGAAAAGAAACTAGGGAAGAACCTTGAACACATGGGCACAGGGGAGAATTTCCTGAACAGAACACCAATAGCTTATGCTCTAAGATCAAGAATTGACAAATGGTATCTCATAAAATTGCAAAGTTTCTGTAAGGCAATGGACACTGTCAAATGGACAAAGTGGCAACCAACAAACTGGGAAAAGATCTTTACCAACCCTACATCCAACAGAGGGCTAATATTCAATATATACAAAGAACTCAAGAAGTTAGACTCCAGAGGGCCCAATAACCCTATTAAAAAATGGGGTACAGGCTCCAGTGACCAGGTAGTTGGGACCGCCAGGCTCAGAGACAGACAGGCATAATATCGCTTCGGTTTCAGGCAGCTTGTGTGTAACCTGCTCCCAGGTGCTGGGCTGATCTGCAGTAACCAGCGCGCCAGTTCCGCGGTGGGACCTTCTGCCTGGTGGAGGGACCCCGCGCAGGGAGGGAGCCTGCCAGCTTCCCTTCCGCGACCTCTGTTCCCGCGGACTGCGCTGGAGAGACTGGTACCCAGGCTCTCCCCCCCGATATAACATCACTTGGGACACGGCCTGTTGGGGCTTCCGTCTGTGCCCGAGGGCGGGTTGGCGCTGTGGTCGTCTGGGTGCCAGATCGGCGGGCCATCGTGACCACAGGGTGAGCGGCGCCACGGAGACTGCCCTCCGCCATCTTTGCTCCAGTGACCAGGTAGTTGGGACCGCCAGGCTCAGAGACAGACAGGCATAATATCGCTTCGGTTTCAGGCAGCTTGTGTGTAACCTGCTCCCAGGTGCTGGGCTGATCTGCAGTAACCAGCGCGCCAGTTCCGCGGTGGGACCTTCTGCCTGGTGGAGGGACCCCGCGCAGGGAGGGAGCCTGCCAGCTTCCCTTCCTCGACCTCTGTTCCCGCGGACTGCGCTGGAGAGACCGGTACCCAGGCTCTCCCCCCAATATAACATCACTTGGGACACGGCCTGTTGGGGCTTCCTTCTGTGCCCGAGGGCGGGTTGGCGCTGTGGTCGTCTGGGTGCCAGATCGGCGGGCCATCGTGACCACAGGGTGAGCAGCGCCACGGAGAGTGCCCTCCGCCATCTTTGCTCCAGTGACCAGGTAGTTGGGACCACCAGGCTCAGAGACAGACAGGCATAATATCGCTTCGGGTTCAGGCAGCTTGTGTGTAACCTGCTCCCAGGTGCTGGGCTGATCTGCAGTGACCAGCGCGCCAGATCTGCTGTGGGACTTCTGCCTGGCAGAGGGACGCCCCCTCCCCCCCCAGGAGAGATCACACACCCCTGCACAGGGCAGGAGCCTGCCAGCCTCCCTTTGGCGACCTCTGCTCCAGGAATCCACTAGGCTGAGCCTTTAGATGTGCAAGGCCTCCCCAATATAAGATCACTTGGGGCAAAGCACATTAGGGCTCCAAAGTCACTCAGGAGCAGGCAGGCCCCAGAAATCGGTGCCAGGGGAATCCTGGTAATCCAGGGGGGGCAGAAATAGCTTTGCAGGCTCACAGGAGGTCCAACCAACAGCCAGTGGCAGCAGGACCAACTAACACCAGAGGTATCCAGATGGCAAAAGGCAAACGTAGGAATGTTACTAACAGTAATCAAAGTAATGTGGGACCATCCGAACCCAACTCTCCAACAGCAGCAAGTCCTGGATACCCCACCACACCCGAAAGACAAGATCTGGATTTAAAATCACTTCTCATGATGCTATTAGAGGATCACAAGAAGGACACAAATAAATCTCATAAAGAGTTACAGGAGACCATGAATCAACGGTTAGAAGCCCTTACAAAGGAAACACAAAAATCGCTTAGAGAAATGCGGGAGAACATGGATCAAAAGATGGAGGTGCACAAGGAGACAACACAAAAATCGCTTAACGAGATGAATCAACGGGTAGATGCACTCACAAAGGAATCACAAAATTTGCATAAAGAAATGCAGAAGAATATGGGTCAACAGACGGATGCCCATAAGGAGGCAACACAAAAATTGCTTAAAGAAATGAATCAACGGTTAGATGCCCTTACAAAGGAAACACGAGAACTGCTTAAAGAAATGCAGGAGACGATGGATCAACAGATGGAATCCCATGAGGAGGAAACACAAAAATCGCTCAGAGAAATGCAGGAGAACGTGGGTCATCAGGAAGAAATCCTGAAAGAGGTAATGCAAAAATACCTTAAAGAAATACAGGAAAATACAAACAAACAAGTGAAGGATCTCAGCAAATCCATCCAGGAACTAAAAAAGGAAGTAGAAACAACTAAGAAATCACAAAGGGAGACAACTTTGGAGATAGAAAACCTTGGGAAGAAATCAGGAGTCATAGATGCAAACATCAACAATAGAATACAAGAGATGGAAGAAAGAATCTCAGGTGCTGAAGATTCCATAGAAAGCATTGACTCAACAGTCAAAGAAAATGCAAAATGCAAAAAACGCGTAACCCAAAACATCCAGGAAATCCAGGACACAATGAGAAGACCAAACCTAAGGATTATAGGTATAGATGAGAGTGAAGATTTGCAACTTAAAGGGCCAGTAAACATCTTCAACAAAATTATGGAGGAAAACTTCCCTAACTTAAAGAGAGAGATGCCGATGAACATAAAAGAAGCCTACAGAACTCCAAACAGACTGGACCAGAACAGAAATACCTCCCGTCACATAATAATCAAAACACCGAATGTTCTAAACAAAGAAAGAATACTAAATGCAGTAAGAGAAAAGGGCCAAGTAACATACAAAGGAAGACCTATCCGAATCACATCAGACTTCTCACCAGAGACTATGAAAGTCAGAAGATCCTGGGCAGATCTCATGCAGACACTAAGACAGCACAAATGCCAGCCTAGACTACTATACCCAGCAAAACTCTCAATCACCATAGATGGAGAGACCAAGATATTCCATGATAAAACCAAATTTTCACAATATCTTTCCACAAATCCAGCCCTGCAACGGATAATAGGTGGAAACCTCCAATACAGGGAGAGAAACAACACCCTGGAAAAAATGAGATAATAACCTTCTTGAATCAAACCCAAAAGTAGAGAACCACTCAAACATAAAGATAGCGTCAAGAATGGCAGATGGCAATAATCACTATGCCTTAATCTCTCTTAATATCAATGGTCTCAATTCCCCAATTAAAAGACATAGACTAGCAGACTGGATACGTAAACAGGACCCAGCATTTTGCTGCATGCAGGAAACGCACCTCAGTGTCAAAGACAAACACTACCTCAGAGTAAAAGGCTGGAAAACAATTTTATAAGCAAATGGCCCCAAGAAACGAGGTGGAGTAGCCATCCTAATATCGGATAAAATTGATTTTCAACCCAAAGTCATCAAAAAAGACACAGAAGGACACTACATACTGATCAAGGGAAAAATCCACCATCAAGAACTCTCAATCCTGAATATCTATGCTCCAAATGCAAGGGCACCCTCATTCGTAAAAGAAACTTTACTAAAACTCAAAGCACACATCGCACCGCACACAATAATAGTGGGTGACTTCAACACCCCGCTCTCTGAAATGGATCGTTCAGGAAAGCAGAAACTAAACAGGGACACAGTGAATCTAATTGAAGCCTTGGACCAAATGGAACTAACTGATATATATAGAACATTTCATCCTAGAGCTAAAGAATACACCTTCTTCTCAGCTCCTCATGGTACCTTCTCCAAAATTGACCATATAATTGGTCACAAATCAGACCTCAACAGATACAAGAAGATAGAAATAATCCCATGCCTCCTATCAGATCACTATGGAATAAGGGTGGTCTTCAATGGCAACAAAAACAAAAGAAAACCCACGTACACATGGAGGCTGAACAATGCTCTACTCAATGATAACTTGGTCAAGGTGGAAATAAAGAAAGAAATCAAAGACTTTTTGAAAGTTAATGAAAATGAAGGCACAACATACCCTAACTTATGGGACACAATGAAAGCAGTGCTAAGAGGAAAATTCAAAGCCCTGAGTGCCGCCAAAAAGAAACGGGAGACAGCATACACTAACAGCTTAATGGCACACCTGAAAGCCCTGGAACAAAAAGAAGCAAATACACCAAAGAGGAGTAGAAGGCAGGAAATCATCAAACTCAGGGCTGAAATCAATCAAGTAGAAACAAATAAAACCATACAAAGAATCAACAAAACGAGGAGTTGGTTCTTTGAGAAAATCAACAAGATAGATAAGCCCTTAGCCAGACTAACCAGAGGGCACAGAGATAGTATCCAAATTAATAAAATCAGAAACGAAAAGGGAGAGATAACAACAGAAACTGAGGAAATTCAAAAAATCATCAGATCCTACTACAAAAACCTGTATTCAACACAAGTAGAAAATCTTGAGGAAATGGACAATTTCCTTGACAGATACCAAGTACCAAAATTAAATCAGGATCAAATAGACCATCTAAACCGTCCTATAACCCCTGAAGAAATAGAAGTTGTCATTGGAAGTCTTCCAACCAAAAAAAGCACAGGTCCAGATGGTTTTAGTGCAGAATTCTATCAGACCTTCAAAGAAGACCTAACACCAATACTCTTCAAACTGTTCCACAAAATAGAAACAGAAGGAACACTACCCAACTCGTTCTATGAAGCCACAATTACACTAATACCAAAAGCACACAAAGATCCGACAAAGAAAGAGAATCTCAGGCCAATCTCTCTTATGAATATCGATGCAAAAATACTCAATAAAATTCTTGCCAACCGAATCCAAGAACACATCAAAACGATCATTCACCACGATCAAGTAGGCTTCATCCCAGGGATGCAGGGATGGTTCAATATAAGGAAATCCATCAATGTAATCCACTACATAAACAATCTCAAAGAAAAAAACCACATGGTCATCTCATTAGATGCTGAGAAAGCATTTGACAAAATTCAGCATCCTTTCATGCTAAAGGTCTTGGAAAGATCAGGTATTCAAGGCCCATATCTAAACATAGTAAAAGCAATTTACAGCAAACCAGTAGCCAGCATCAATCTAAACGGAGAGAAACTTGAAGCAATCCCACTAAAATCAGGGACTAGACAAGGCTGCCCTCTCTCTCCATATCTTTTTAATATAGTACTTGAAGTTCTAGCTAGAGCAATTAGACAAGAAAAAGAGGTCAAAGGGATACAAATTGGAAAGGAAGAAGTCAAACTATCACTATTTGCAGACGATATGATAGTATACATAAGCGACCCAAAGAACTCCACCAGAGAACTCCTACAGCTGATAAACGACTTCAGCAAAGTGGCCGGATATAAAATCAACTCAAGCAAGTCAGAAGCCTTCCTATACTCAAAGGATAAGCAGGCTGAGAAAGAAGTAAGAGAAATAATACCCTTCACGATAGCCACAAACCATATTAAGTATCTTGGCGTGACGCTAACCAAACAAGTGAAAGATCTGTATGACAAGAACTTCAAGTCTCTGAAGAAAGAAATTGAAGAAGACCTCGGAAGATGGAAAAATCTGCCATGCTCATGGATTGGCAGGATTAATATAGTAAAAATGAGCATCTTACCAAAAGTAATACACAGATTCAATGCAATCCCCATCAAAATCCCAACTCAATTCTTCATAGAGTTAGAAAGAGCAATTCAAAAATTCATCTGGAATAACAGAAAACCCAGAATAGCTAAAACTATTCTCAAGAGTAAAAGAACCTCTGGGGGAATCAGTATCCCGGACCTCAAGCTGTACTACAGAGCAATAGTGTTAAAAACTGCATGGTATTGGTACAGTAACAGACATGTAGATCAATGGAACAGAATTGAAGACCCAGAAATGAATCCACACTCCTATGGTCACTTGATCTTTGACAAAGGAGCTAAAACCATCCAGTGGAAAAAAGATAGCCTTTTCAACAAATGGTGCTGGCTCAGCTGGAAGTCAACATGCAGAAGAATGCAAATTGACCCATCCTTATCTCCTTGCACTAAGCTCAATTCTAAGTGGATCAAAGATCTCCACATAAAACCAGACACACTGAAACTAATAGAAGGGAAACTAGGGAAGAACCTTGAACATATGGGCACAGGGGAGAATTTCCTGAACAGAACTCCAATAGCTTATACTCTAAGATCAAGAATAGACAAATGGGACCTCATTAAATTGCAAAGTTTTTGCAAGGCAAAAGACACAGTCAAAAAGACAAAGCGGCAACCAACTAACTGGGAAATGATCTTTACCAACCTTACATCCGACAGAGGGCTAATATCCAAGATATACAAAGAACTCAAGAAGTTAAACTCCAGAGAGGCAAGTAACCCTATTAAAAAATGGGGTACAGAGCTCCACAAAGAGTTCTCACCTGAAGAATATCTAATGGCTGAGAAGCACCTAAAGAGATGTTCATCATCCTTAGTCATTAGGGAAATGCAAATCAAAACAACCCTGAGATTCCATCTCACACCAGTCAGGATGGCTAAGATCAAAAACACAGGAGACAGCAGTTGTTGGCGAGGATGTGGAGAAAGAGGAACACTCCTCCACTGCTGGTGGAATTGCAGGCTGGTACAACCACTCTGGAAAGCAGTCTGGCGGCTCCTCAGAAAACTGGGCATGACACTTCCGGAGGATCCGGCTATACCACTCCTGGGCATATACCCAGAGACTTTACCTGCATGCAATAAGGACACATGCTCCACTATATTCATAGCAGCCTTATTTATAATAGCCAGAAGCTGGAAAGAACCCAGATGTCCCTCAACGGAGGAATGGATTCAGAAGATGTGGTATATTTACACAATGGAATACTACTCTGCAATTAAAAACAATGAATTCACGAAATTCCTAGGCAAATGGTCAGAACTTGAAAATATCATCCTTAGTGAGGTAACCCAATCACAAAAGATCACACATGGTATGAAGTCACTGATAAGGGGATATTGACCCAGAATCTCAGAATACCCTAGACACAATCAGCATATCAATAGATTTCTAAAAAGATGGAAGGAGAGACCCCTGGTCCTGGAAAGACTGGATGTAGGGGAACGCCAGGACAGAGTAATGAGAGGGGGTTGAACGGAGAAAAGAGGGAGGGAAGGGGGCTTATGGGACTTTCGGGGAGGGAGGAAACGGGAAAGGGGAAGTGATTTGGAATGTAAATTAAAAAAATAAAATAAAATTAAATTAAAAAAAAAAAAGAAAAAAAAATGGGGTACAGAGCTAAACAAAGGATTTTCACCTAAGAAATATCTATTCAATGTAGCACTTGAAGTTCTAGCTAGAACAATTAGACAACAAAAGGAGGTCAAAGATATACAAACTGAAAAGGAAGAAGTCAAATATCACTATTTGTGGAAGATACAATCGTATACTTAAGTGACCCCAAAAATTCCACCAGAGAACTCCTAAAGCTGATAAACAACTTCAGCAAAGTGGCTGGATAAAAAATTAACTCAAATAAATCAGTATCCTTCCTATACTCAAAGGATAAACAAGTTGAGAAAGAAATTAGGCAAATGACATCCTTCACAATAGTTGCAAATAATAATACATACCTTGGTGTGACTCTAACCAAGCAAGTGAAAGATATGTATGTCAAGAACTTCAAGCCTCTGAAGAAAGAAATCGGAGATCTCAGAAGATGGAAAGATCTCCCATACTCATGGATTGGCAGGATTAATATAGTAAAAATGGCCATCTTGCTGAAAGCCATCTACAGATTCAATGCAATCTCCATCAAAATTCCAAATCAATTCTTCATAGAAAGAGCAATCTGCAAAATCATTTGGAATAACAAAAGACCCAGGATAGCGAAAACTATTCTCCACAACAAAAGAACTTCTGGGGGAATCATCATCCATGACCTCAAGCTCTACTACAAAGCAATAGTGATTAAAAAAACAAACAAACAAACAAACAAAACCCTGTATGGTATTGGTACAGAGACAGACAGGAAGAATAGAATTGAAGACCCGGAAATGAACCCACAAATATATAGTCACTTGATAATTGACAAAGGACATAAAAAACATCCCCTGGAAAAAAAGGTGGCATTTTAAACAAATGGTGCTGGATCAACTGGAGGTCAGCATGTAGAAGAATGAAAATTGACCCATTCTTATCTCCTTGTACAAAGCTCAAGTCCAAGTGGACCAAGGACCTCCACATAAAACCAGATATACTTAAACTTATAGAGGAGAAAGTGGGGAAAAGGCTTGAATATAAGAATTGAATTCCGGAACAGAACACCAATGGCTTATGCTCTAAGAACAAGAATCTACAAATGGGACCTCATCAAATTGCAAAGCTTCTGAAGGCAAAGGACACTGTCAATATTACAAAATGACAACTTTATCAATCCTAAATCCTATAGAGGTTTAATATTCAAAGAACTCAAGAAATTAAACTCCAGAGAGTCAAATAACCTTATTAAAAATGGGGAAATGATTTTGAATGTAAATAAAAAAACTTAGAAAATAAAAAAAATTAAAAAAAAATGGGGTACGGAGCTAAACAGAGAATTCTCATCTGAGGAAACTTGAATGGCTGTGAAGCACTTAAAGAAATTTTCAACATCCTTAGTCATCAGGGAAATGCAAATCAAAACAACCCTGAGATTCCCCCTCATACCAGTCATAATGGCTAAGATCAAAAACTCGGGTGACATCAGATGCTGGCAAGTACGTGGAAAAAGAGGAACACTCCTCCGTTGTAATGGGATTGCAAGTTGGTACAACCACTCTGGAAATCAGTTTGGCAGTTCCTTAGAAAATTAGACACAGTACTACCTGAGGACCCAGCTATACCACTCCTGGGCATATACTCAGAAGATGCTACAACATTTAATAAGGACACATGTTCCACTATGTTCATAGCAACCTTATTTATAATAGCCAGAAGCTAGAAAGAACCCAAATATCCCTCACCAGAGGAATGGATACAGGAAATGTGGTATATTTGCACATTGGAGTACTACTCAGCTATTAAAAACAATGAATTCATTAAATTCTTAGGCAAATGATGGAACCAGAAAGTGTCATCCTGAGTGAGGTAACCCAATCACAAAACAACACACATTGTATGCACTCACTGATATGTGGATATTAGCCCAAAGGCTCAGAAAAAACAAGATACAATTCCCAGACCACATGAAGCTCAAGAAGAAGGAAGACCAAAGTGTGGGTGCTTCAGTTTTTCTGGGAATGGAAACAAAATATTCATAGGAGCAATTACGGAGATAAAGTGTGGAGCAGAGACAGAAGAAAAGGCCATCTAGAGATTGTCCTACCTGGGGATTCATCCTATAACCAGTCACCAAACCCTGATACTATTGTGGATGCCAAGAAATGCTTGCTGAAAGGAGCCTGATATGACTGTCTCCTGAAAGGCCCTGCCAGAGCCTTACAGATACAGAGGAAGATGCTAGCAGCCAACCACTGCACTGAGTGTGGCATCCCCAATGGAGGAGTTGGAAAGAGAACTGGAGGAGCTGAAGGGTTTTGCAGTCTCATGGAAAGAAAGATGATGTCAGCCAACCAGACCCCTCCATGGCTCCCAGGGACTAAGCCATCAACCAAGGGGTACACACAATTCCAGTTGCATTTGTGGCAGCAGAATGCCTTGTCTGGCATCAGTGGGAGGACAGGTCTTTGATCATATGAAGGCTAGATAGACGCCCCAGCGTGGGGAAATCCAGGGATTGAAATCAGTTGAAGATAAGTGAATGCTAGCCAAAGGCTCAGAATAAACAAGATACAAATCACAGACCACATGAAGCTCAAGAAGAATGAAGACCAAAATGTGGGTGCTTCAGTTTTGGGTAGAGGGGTATCTTCATGGAGACAGTGGGAGGGAGGATGGGTTGGGGGTTTTCTGAGAGGGAAACTGAGAAAGGGTATAGCATCTGAAATGTAAATGAAGAATAGATTCAATAAAAATAAATAAATACAAAGCTAGACCATTGAGATTGCCAAGCAGGTAAGGAAAGGCACTTGATGCCAAGCCCTACAACCTGTGTTTGATCCATGAAGCCCATTTGGTTGAAAGGATAGAACGAACTCCTACAAGGTATGTTCTGACATGCCTCCCTAAGTAAATAAATAAGATAAAAAAGGGAATCTGGGGAATAGGAAAAAAAAAGTATGTGGTGTAATTCCACAATGGAATCATACCATCAAACTCATAACCTATAATGTTTTGTGATCAATGGGAAACAGCCATCAACTCAAAACAGAAGTAACACATTCCTGGTACTAGTCTTTGTAATTGGTAGTCTGAGGTATCTAGCAACAACAGAGAGAGAGAGAGAGAGAGAGAGAGAGAGAGAGAGAGAGAGAGAGAGAGAGAGAGAGAGAGAGAGAGAGAGAGAGAGAGAAAGAGAGAGAGAGAGCGCGAGCGCTGGGAGAGTGCTGTGATTTTCTACAGTACAAACTAATATGTCATTGTGGGGGGCGTGGTTAGTGTTATTTAATCATCTCCATACTCCCTTATTCAATACTCTTCATATTTCCTTCTCTATTATACCTTCCTCTCCCCATGCCAAATCAAATCTTCCTGTTCCATTATTCTCTTTTAAACCTAAAATGTAGCTGTGCCTTCTAGTTCTCTCCCTTAAATTTTCTTCTCCATGTCCCCTAGTGATTTCCTGACCTCTATGTGTTTTGTGAATGAAACACATGTGCCAGAAAAGCCAAAACTAATATCCACAGATTAGAGAAAATACATGATGCTCTCTTCAGAGGTTCGTGTTACCTCATTTAGAATTGTTTCTAGCTCCATCCTTACTTGTGAATTTCATAATTTCATTCTTAATAGCTAAATAATATTCTATTGTGTAAATATACCACATTTCCAATATGCATTCATTAATTGATGAAAATCTAGGCTGTTTCCATTTTCCTATTATCAGTAGAGCATCTATGAATATTGATGAACAGATATCTATTGAGTAGGATATATAATCTTTTGGATACACATCCAAGAGTGATATATCTAAAAACTATGGTAGATCTATTTTTTGCTTGTCAAGGAACCTGCACATTGATTTTCACAGTGGTTTCATTATTATGAATTTCTACAAACAGAGAAGAGATATTTACCTTTACTCACACTAATGCCAGCATTTGTCTTCATGTTTTAAAACTTAGACATTCTAGCTAATTAAAGTAAAATCCCAAAAATGTTTTAATTTGCATTTACCTAATTTGCCTAAGTATGTTGAAAATTTTCTTAAGCTTTTGTTATTTTTTTTTTTTGGTATTTAGTTTTTGAGTTCCTTCTATAACCTAAGTACTAACCCTCTGTCACATGTTTAGCTGGCAAATACTTTTCTCATTTTGTAGGATGGTTTTTTACTTGAATAGTGCTATAGTTTTCTGTAAATAAATATTTTAGTTTCATGAGGATGTTATTCATTAATTGTTGGCCTTAATTCCTTTGCTATTGGGTCCTGTTCATATAGTCCATTTCTGTTCCAATGAGTTCAAATGTATTCTCTTACTTTCTCATCTATTAGATTAAGAGTTAGAATACTTATATTGATGCTCTTGGACCATCTGTAGATGAATTTGGTGCAAAGTGAGAGCCAAGTTTCATTGTTCTATGTGTAGCATCACAATTTAACCATTACCTTTGTTAAAGATGCAGTCTTTTCGTGTGTTGTTGGCTTTAAAAAAAAATCAGGTTGTCCTAAGACTACGGATTTTTATGTATGACTTACTTAGTATTCTATTGCATGACGAGACACCAGGACCATGGAAACTCTTATGAAAACCAAGCATTTAATTGGGACTTGCTTACAGTTTCAGAGGTAACAGGGAGCATGAATCATATAGGCAGACATGGTAGTGGAAAGCTTTACATTTGGATCAAAAGGCAGCAAGAAGAGAGAGACACTGGGCCGAGCTTGGGCTTCTGAAACCTCAAAGTCCAGTCCAGTGTCACATTTCCTCCAACAATGCCACACCTACTCCAAATAGGCTACACCTCCTAGTCCTTCAAATGGTGCTACTCTTTGGTGTAGGTGATTCTCCATACCCAAACCCATGTCCTACTCAGATTTTTACCTGTCATTGGCTATCAGTGCGTTGTCTGAAGAGTCCAGAAGTGGGCATTGTATTCCCTAGAGCTGGAGCTAGGAGTAAGAGTCAGCAGCTCAACATGGGTCCTGGGAATCAATGAAGGTCCTCTGAGAAAGCAACAAGTATTCCCAGCTACTTAGCCATCTAACTGTTATACTTTGAAAATATATTTTGAAAACCTTAATTATTTGAATTACTATCTGAACTAGTGGCTGGCAAGTAATGAGTAAGAAATTCTTAAGCAAATCTTGCTTTGTAGGACCCTTTGGAAAGGTAGATTCCTGAACATGAATGCAGAGAGACAGACAGAGAGAGACAGAGACACAGAGAGAGACAGAAACACACACACACACACACACACACACTCAGAGACAGAGAGACAGAGAAACAGGAAGAGTCACTGAGAAGCCAGGCACAAAGCAGTCAGGACACACCGTTCCTAAGTTAAGTTCTTTGTGGTTGAGGATACAGTATCTGAAAAATGCTTTGCTGCATGCACTGGTGTTGTTTGACACTTTCATACTCATCCCTATTTAAACATCAGTTAATCAGTTTCTGGCTTGAGAGAGCCAGAAAAGTAAAGAAGGGTTAGAGGCTTAGTGGGTAAATGGGCTTGGTGCCAACCCCAATGACTTGAGTTCAATTCCTTGGATCCGTTTAGTAGAAAGAGAGAACTAACTCCAGCAAGTTCTTCTCTGACTCCTTAAAAGTGTGAGTGGCACAAGAATGCACACACACACACACACACACACACACACACACACACACACACACACTGAGAGAGAGAGAGAGAGAGAGAGAGAGAGAGAGAGAGAGAGAGAAGAGAGAGAGAAGAGAGCAAGAAGAGAGAGAGAGAAGAGAGAGAGAGAGAGAGAGAGAGAGAGAGAGAGAGAGAGAGAGAGAGAGAGAGAGAGAAGGGGTGTGGAGAAAGTGAGATATTAACTCATAAAATGAATGTAATACTTAAAAAAGAAAGAAGAATGACTTACTTTATAATAATTCTAGGCCTGGATGCTGTCACTAGCCAGATGACCGTTTTTTTTTTCCTACTAACTTCAGTGCTTAGGCTCAAATTGAGGCATCTTAAATGCTTGTTATCTGTTCTTTCACTGAGCTCATCATCAGCCCTCACCACATGATCTTGAAAGGAAGCCTAAATTCCACAAAGTTCATAGAGGTCAGCCAACATACTGGGGGACCCTGGGCGGATGAGACAGTTCCCTTTTCCACCCGACAGGGGACAGCACGCTGAACTACTCACCTCTCAAGAACCCTCTCTAGCAGCAGTGGCAATGATCCTGACTGCTCCCTTGTCCCAGACTGCTACAATCAATACAGAAGTCCTTTCTTTCTTAACTAATTTTACCTGGACCCTGCCTGAGGTTTTTGTTTGAAGTAGAGGGAGAAAAAGGATATCAGCCTAAATGTTTGGATGGTTCTTGATTCCGGGTGTGTTGAGAGTTGAACATCAATGTGTTCGCTTCAGAATAACTGTAAATTACATGAGACCTGAGAGAGGTACCATCCTGATTTTATAATGTATCACTTTTCCTCCTAACCTTCACTTTTCTGATGAGGTACATAAGGGCCAGGATTACCTATTTTATGTATGAGAAGCACCTGATTTTAAACTGCTTCTGACTACTGACACGGAGTCATTTTACACCTTCCTCAATCACATCCTAATAATTGATTGCTAGCCAAATAGAGATTGCTTGCTCTTATTGGAATTTAAGTGAGATTACTTACAGGTTTTTGTATAATGATAACTGGAAACAAGTAGGGTGCTCCTCTTTCCTTCTAATTAAATGAAATGGCTTCTATTTTTGCATGCATAAACAGTTTTCCTGAATAGTGGACACTTTGCCAACCATAGAAGGATTTCCAGAAGTGTTCATCAGAAATGTAGAAAACACTGAAAGCCATAATCTTACACCCTGACATTAAAAGACAAGAGACAGAATATACAACTGTAGATATTTTTTCTGATAGTAGTTGATTAACAGAGTTGTAAACTTTAGAAACTTTTTTTTATGATGAGAGATTGATTTTCCTAACGTGAAATAGTGACATCATGATTCTTATGAAAGTTTATCACTCCACTTGAATTATGGCTTCTCTACGTCTTTATGCATCGATAACCATCACATTCATGTCTTTGACTTTTAGCCTGATTATTCCTGATAAGAACATGACATGTTTGAGGGACAATCTTCCCACAAACACATGTGTAAAAATGTAAAACACACGCACACACACACACACACACACGCACACACACACACACAACCTCCTTTATGAAATTTCATTATCATGTATCACCAAAAGCTGAGGCACTTCCTCAAAAATATCCAAATCCCAGTGTAGCTCACTAGTCTACTGATGAAGACATATTTTTTGTTTTACTTTTATTTTTAAAAGAAAACCTCTCAGTGGTCTGGTGGGCTTTGAGAACACAAACTCCCTAACACTTCCTGATGAGGGCCACCTGCTTGCCTGTGCTCATGGAGGGCGTCTTGGAGAACACCACATTCATCTTCTGTTCTTCATTATGCAGTCTCTGAGCTTGTGAACACCACTGGAGAGCTTCTGCAGCTGGTACTTCCTGTTTTAATTGTCTGGTTCTTTTCCTTTACTAGCTTGGAAGAGTTTTATAAGCCTCTCCCAGGGTGGTCAGATGTAACTGTTTTTCCTAGGGAAACCTAAGATCCCTACTCAAGGACACCCCTCCTTTCATGAGGCCCCTCCCTTACGTGTGGCCCAAACACGGGATGAGAAAAGTCTCCAATGTGTTGTGTGTTAGTCTTCTTGCCTCACACTCCTTGGATAGACTCACTATATAACTTCCATGTCTAGTTCAGGCCATTGTCTCTCCGCTCTTAATAGCAAATCCTGTGCATTATCAACCGCTAATTAAAAATAAAAACATTTTCCCCAAAGTTTATGTGCTATTTATAATCTTGGTGATATTTAAATGATCACATGAGAAAATCATAATATTAAGATAAAGACCACTGTTTACCCTTTGCCCGGTAGGAAATAATATAATATAAAATGTGTAATATATTTAAAAAGTAGATGTTTTGCAGTGATTTCTAAGAACACCCCACACATTTTTCTTTCTGTGTTTAATCAGTAACTTCTTGCATTTTTCTACAAAACCTGAGGTTCCTTGATACTTCTTTATAGATCTTCCTAAGTATAAATCTATTTGTTCTATGTTATAGAAAAGTGCTTTTATCATTCAGAAGTTACTGAAGCAGCATTATTAAGTGCGACACATTTTTGTACTATTGTCATACAGTGTGAATAAGTAAAAGTTTAAAAACTAAAGATTTTTTGAGAATGCATTCCAAAGTTAAAATTGATATACCTATTGAAATTATGTGAAATTATTTTACAAATCCAACTTTTCACATGTCATACAATTCAGTTTCCTTTTATGCCATACCTTGTAGTCTAAAACCAAAAGAAAATACTCTCCCACAATTATGACAAAGTATATTTTTTAAGGTTTATACAACACTGGCAAGATGGTAAAGGTGCTGGCTACCAAATATGGTAACACAAGTTTCACTCCTGAGATGCACATTGTGGAAGGAGAAACATGACATTTGAATATTGCCTTCTGACCTCCATATGTACTCTATGACATGTGGTTGCCCATACATATCCATAAACACATGCACACCAACAAATGATAGAAATGTATGTGTATATAAATAAATATGTCCACTAATATCCCTACACACACACACACACACAAACATGCATGCACACATGCACAATGTAGCAACAATATTCATCCATAACTTTTTGGAAGACTAATGGAAGATACTGTGCCAGTCTCCTTTATATTTATAATATTAAGCCTAAAAGTCAATTATTATCTTCAAGTTAAGCTCATATATTCCAGTGTTCAAAAAAATAATTTTACAGAAAATATATACGAGTAACTACAAAAAGTCTTGCTATAATAACAAATGGAAAAGATCTTCAAATGGCCTATTATACTGAACTGAGGAGTGAAGATATATAGGAACTGACCAGACAGAAATGAAAAGTGGGAAAATGGAATGTTTGACCACAAAACCATGTAATTATAGAGTTAGAACACATGATATAATTTTCCTGTTTGTACATTACTAATTTAAAAGTATGAATTTCCTTTACTCAATATCAAAGAACTTATATCCTTGCTCTTGTTTTTAATTTGAATCATTATCATATTTAGTTATATTAAAACTATAAGTTTACTTGCATTTTTTTACTAATATAATTGTGGTGTCACATTTTCATTCTCCCTTTTAAATTTTCTTCCTTTTATTGAAAGTAGATTTTTTTCTTAAATAACATATCTTGATTAGTTTCCACTCCCCCTTTCCTCTCAATTTCTCTCCACATAATCTGAAGCCACTCCCTTTCTGTCTCTCATTAGAAAACAAACAGGTTTCTAAGTGATAATAATAAAATATGATATGATATGATATGATACGATATGATAAAAACTAGCATATGGGAATTAACCAAACCAAACATAAGGAAAAGTTCCAAAGAAAAGGCATAAGACTCAGAAACCCACTCCTTCACACACGTGGGAATCCCATAAAAAACATTAAACTGGAAGCCATAATATACACACAAAAGATCTGGTGCAGACCCTGGCAGACCCTGTGCATACTGTCTCAGTCTATGTGAATTTATATGTGCTTTGATCATGTTGATTTAGAGGGCTTTGTTTCTTTGGTGTCCTCCATCCCCTCTGGCTCTCACACTCTGCCTTCTCTTCCACAGGGTTCCCTGAACCCTGAGGAGAAGGATTTAATGAAGACACCCTGTTTAGGGCTGAATGTTCCAAGGTGTCTTACTCTCTACATAATGTCTGGCTGTAGGTTTATGTATTTGTTCCTATCTGGTGAAGGAGGAAGCTTCTCTGATGACAGTTGAACAGGGCACCAATCTATGAGTATAGCAGAATATTGTTGGGAGTCACTTTAATGCTGTGTTTTATTAATTGATTAGTTAATTAATTTATTAGAAAATGGTAGTGTTTTCTTTTACCTTAGGTCCTTGGGCCATCTAGTTTCAGATTCTTGGTCACTCAAGTAGTACCAAGTATGGGTTCCATCTCATGGAGTGGGCCTCAAGTCAAATCAGATATTGGTTGGTTACTTCCACAAGTTTTGTCCCACCATTCCCTCGAATACCTTACAGGCAGGACACCAGGTTAGATCAAAAGGCTTGTGGCTGGGCTGCTTTTTTGCAGTTTCTCTTTTGGTAGCATGTAGATTAGCTTTCTATACCAAAGTCTTAGAATATAGGAGTGGAGGCTCTATTTAGGCACCAGCTTAACTTTTCTATCCTCAATGAATTGTATAGGTGGGGGGGCCTTGTTGTCAATTTGAAGAGATCAACCCATAGTTTTTTTTTTTTTTTAGAAAATAATAATTTTTAATAAAGAAATTTTATAAGAACAACTGATGTAAGGCAAAAGCAATTTTTTAAGATTCACCATTTGTATTATTCTACTAAATGTACACACATAGAGGCATGCAAACACACACACACACACACACATATACTATACACACACAGTTACATTGCTTTAATATATTGCTGTATATATTCTCTTGTCACTTTTTAAAGGTCATGTTAGATACAAATGATTAAGTTTGTACTTTTCTACTCCAGTGCAATCCAACATGTATTCTGAGAACTGAGGTCAGATCAACTAGAGAATCATAAGTAGGCTTTACCTGCATGCAACCCATAGTTTTTACAGCAGGCTGGGTTGTTTGAGAGTTGCCAGGGAATCCCATTGGCCAGTTACTCAATTAGATGACACTCAATTGTGGAACTAGAAGTTTCATTTGGTGACCAGAGATGATCAGTTTGTCTCTGTCTCTCCTATTGTTTGGTGAATTCATTAAGATTGACTTTATATATGTATGTTTTAGGAAGCTTTAACTATACTAGGATTTCATACTACCATCAAATGTGCCTTAATTTTAGCTGCCTCTACTCTATTTCTTCCGACAGTCCCCTTTTACTTCCATTTCTGTTCCAGTCCCCCCATACATTCATAACTATTTCTCTTTCTTAGGAATGTCTATCTGCATCCCTGCTGCACTCCCCCCCCACCCCCTGTCCCTTACCCCATACCTAACCTCTGTGGTCCTGTGGATTATAAATTGTCTATTTCTTAACATTTTCTGAAACCCGGTCCTGTTTGAGAATGTAAGCCAAGCTACATGCTCATAGGATCATGCATATATATGTCCATATACATTTTGCATTCAATTCAGAAATGTCTGATACTCTTCCATTGGAATCAGAAATTCAATATGCTCTCTTTAATAAAGATTGTTTTTAAAAAATAAAAAATGTGTGTGTGTGTATGTGTGCATGTGCACACACACATGCGTGCACGCGCTATGTGTGTAGGTGCCCATGGAGTCCAGAAGATGACACCAGATCCCCTGATTTTGGAGTTATAGGTGATTGGAAGGAAGCAGACATGGGTGCTGGGGACAAGATTTCTGATGCTTCTCTATAATTGTAATTTTAATATACTATTCCTATATGAAAGTATGAAATACACCTAAAGTTCATGCATTTTGTTTGTTTATTTATGGGAGAGATAGACAGACAGACAGACAGACAGACAGACAGATCTCACTGCCTGCTATAAGCTTCCACAATAGTGTACCATCAGAGGTCCAAGCACAAGCCCCTTGACAATAGACTGAAATCTCCAAAATTATAAGCAAGACTTCCTTTTTATGCTGATTTATCTCAAGTGTTAGTTACAGAAACAGAACAACTGACCATCACAATTACCTTGTTTCATGTATGTTTCTATTTAAATCCAGCGGAAAAGCATGGCCAAGAGCACTTTCTGTAATTCACAACAGCATGGAAGCTTATGCTGTGCATATTTTATCTTTGTCTTTTCAGTAGGGTACATCAGCAATTTCTCGTGACTAGAAACAATTTCTAAGTACTCTTGTGCTAGACTGGAGTCCATTTTACAATAGGAAATTCACCAGTGAAAATAAGAAAGATGTGAGAACATAGCACTAACTGGCCTATGCAAGGATAGTATTCAGGGTACGAGAAACCAAACCAAGAACACCAGAGAGCCTGCTTGTTCAACCTCAGCTCAGAAGACACATGCTAGATGATTCAGACTTTTCTTCCCACTCAGCACAGGTCTCTGAATGGCGGTGGAGACAGAGGGATTATGACTTTGAGTCTTACAAAGGAGTAGGGGAGTAGGGGAGTTCACCTAGGGAGTCGGTGAACTTCCAGATGTACAGTCTGAATATTGAGGCTCAGTTGTATGTATAAAACACAGATCCATTAAAACCTAGAATTAAAGGGATTACAAAAACAAAATCTACTTATATTCCCCACTAGGCTTGATAAACCAAGAAACTCCCTCTGCAACCAGTTTCCACAAGAAATCTAGTTACTGTATGATTGTAGAGAGAATATCTCACTCTTCCTTGTTTTGTTTGAGATGGAGTCACTCTGGAACAGAATATTCTCCCACCATTCCTTTTGAAGCAGAGTCTCTGGCTGAGCATGGAGCTCATGATTTCTGCTAGGCTGATATCCAGCAAGTCACAGAGTACTTCCTGTTCCCATTCTCCTCAGTGCCAGGTTATAGCCACGTTCTACCATGCTTGGCTTTCACCTTAGATACTGGGATCCAAACGCTAGTCCTCAGTTTTGTGCGACAAGTCCCTAATCACTGCGACATCTATCTAGACACCTTATACAATGTTTCTAATAAGAGGAATACTTCAGAGAAAATTGTGGGCAGTGTGAGAGCAAAATTATGAAAGAGCAGAGAGGGTATGGACTCAAGTGAGAGAGGCTACTTGTGTTGAAAGCCTCATGGAGGGAGCCACATTTCAGTTGAGACTTTAAGGAAAATCTCAACAGTGCTTTAAGAGATAAACTCTTTTATTATTATTCAGGATTATTTCTCTCTCCCTCCCCCATCACTGTGTATGTGTTGTCTAGGATAAAAATTTCAAGATGCCCAACTCTGACCCTCTCTTCTTCCAGGGACCTGTTGGCCACTGGTCCTTGAGGACAAAGGGAGCAGAGATTGGGGATGAGGTCAGAGTTTGGAAGGCATGAATACCAATGGACAGATTGATTTCCAGGATCAGCTTCATCCAGACAGCTCAACTTTATTCCTTTATTCATGGTAAACAAGGGCTATATAAATCTTGAGGAGTCGGTGGGGAATTCCAAGGCAGATGTACATTATTGGCTAAGACAGAGGCCTGGGAATACTTCATTTGCATAAAAGAGTGTTCCAAGAATCTGCCAGGCAGGTTCTTATCAGGAGAGAAAATGTTAATTTTACCAGTAATCTGGCTATGGGCTACGTGACTTTCCTCAGAGGGTTTTGGGGGTTATAGGCAGGAAGGACTGGCCATGACAAAGTATCCAATTATAATACATCAGAAGAGCTGAGGGGGACTTATGCACTGAATCATGTAGCACTTGCAGGAAACTTGGTGCAGGGTCATTATCTAGATACAGGCAGGCACCTCTGCTTAGATACCCTCTCCAGATAAGATCAGACAGAGAAGAGGAATCCCCACTGGGAAGGCAAGTCCTCCATTTTGTGCTGAGAATTTATCTGTACATGGCAGACTAAGACCTAAATAACAAGGTCTTCCAACACCCAACATGTCAAGTAAGTACTCTAAGGTGAATAACTCTTCATAGTATGGCCATGTTGTCATGGTGGTCTTCTCCCACAGGTCTTCCAAAGTAATGTTTTCCATAAATGCAGTTTCGATGGGAAGTGACGTAAGGATTCAGAAGTAATACTGTAACATAGAAGGAAATAAAGCAAGTAGAGAGTTATTAAGGTTACTGCTCATATTAATAGGTGTTCTCTAGAGGAATACCCATCATACTGGTAACGGTAACCAATAGTACTCAAACCCCTGGGAAGTATAAACAATTTACCTTAGGCTATTAGCAAGATTGCTCTCTATTTCTGGTTGCAGTTTACTGAGAAACAAAGGGGCTCTGTGATAACAGAGGTGAATGTCTGTAAAAATCAAAGATCAGGTAGTGTGTCCAAGGAACTGCATTATCACCTAGTAAATATGGACTTCTATATAATAGCTTACTGGGGCTTGAAGCTAAATCTGGGGTAACTGAAAGGTTATGGCATGAGACACCAAAGTTTTTCCAAGATGCTTGGAATTGGGACAAAAGGTAACATCTTTTTTTTTTGTATCAATCCAACCATTCCTTTCTACCTGAAACAGTTTTTTCTTTCCATCCTTCCTATTTGTCTAAGTTCAAACTCATCATCTAAGGCACAGAAGGCATAGAATATTTGCTAAACAAATAGCTAGAATATATGGTGTATACAGCTTGGACAGCTACACATCAGTGTCTGTATTTTTCTGTACATTTACATGTGTTAGTTCAGCAACCTTCCTAAATGATAGACACTGAGTTGGGTTATAGAATCAGGCAAGGAAATAAGTACATAAGAATGTAAAAAGAATCTTGTTTATAATAATAGCCAGAAGCTGGAAAGAACCCAGATGTCCCTCAACGGAGGAATGGATTCAGAAGATGTGGTATATTTACACAATGGAATACTACTCTGCAATTAAAAACAATGAATTCACGAAATTCCTAGGCAAATGGTCAGAACTTGAAAATATCATCCTTAGTGAGGTAACCCAATCACAAAAGATCACACATGGTATGAAGTCACTGATAAGGGGATATTGACCCAGAATCTCAGAATACCCTAGACACAATCAGCATATCAATAGATTTCTAAAAAGATGGAAGGAGAGACCCCTGGTCCTGGAAAGACTGGATGTAGGGGAACGCCAGGACAGAGTAATGAGAGGGGGTTGAACGGAGAAAAGAGGGAGGGAAGGGGGCTTATGGGACTTTCGGGGAGGGAGGAAACGGGAAAGGGGAAGTGATTTGGAATGTAAATTAAAAAAATAAAATAAAATTAAATTAAAAAAAAAAAAAAAAAAAAGAAACCAAAAAAAAAAAAAAAAAAAAAAAAAAAAAAAAAAATACCCCCAAAAAAAAAAAAAAAAAAAAAAAAAAAAAAAGAATCTTGTTAAAAACTTACAGTCAGGTGATTGAAATTAGTGGAGCCTTCTTCCACCCACTTTATCTTTGTCTTCCATATCTCTCCTGATTATACCTTATCTATCCAAAACACTTCATCAACTGTTAGTACATTAAAAGTATTACTAGGATATGTGTGATATTATGATACTGTTAGTTAAGGTTTTGATTGTTGAAATGGGATAAACAAAAGCAGCTCCAGGAAGAAAGGATTTATTTCATCTTACAGCTTGGAGTCCATTATCCATAAAAGTCAGGGCAGAAACTCAAGGCAGGAATCAGGAGACAGGAGCTGATACATTGGCCATAGAAGCATGCTTCTTACTGTCTTGCTCTTCCTGGATTGTTCAACCTGCTTCTCATAGCATCAAGGATGACCAACCTCAGAGTGGCACCGCCCACAGTGAGCTGGACCTTCTCACAACAGTCAATCAAAAAACTGAACAACAGGCATTCCCATAGGTCAGTATAGAGGGAACATTTTCACAATGGAGACTCCCTGTCCTAAAATGACTCTAGTATGCATCACCTTGTCATAAAACTGCCAGCCACATGATTCTCTACCTTTTATATTTGTATCTTCTCCTCGTGTTAGTTCTTTGAGGGCAAAACTATGGCCATGTGCTGTCCCATGTCCATGACCAAGATAAGACACATGGGGATCTTTGAGGATGGGGTTTGAGGATGATTTTGGTTTTTGATGAGACCTGTGAACTTGCTTTTTCTCTGAGATGACCACAGGGTAAATGCAGTATCACCTGATGCTAATGCAGATTTGGCATATGATGCTCCTTCTCAGGATGATATTAGAGCTTTTCTAAAAGAACAATGAATAACAAAAAAGGCAGTGCAACAGTGTTGAGGAAAAATCTTTGTAATGTTTTCAGGAGTGTTTCAATGAACTTAACAATGACTGGAAGGGGCCATATTTAAGAAACAATGTGCAGTGAACTTAGATAAAGCTGGTTTACCTCTAGTCTTAGTTAAAAGGTAATTAACTTATCTCTATTACCTTTGTCCAGTGCAGGGGTCCCTGTAAGCTCTACCATTGGCAGAGAAATGAACCATGAGAGGCAAGAAAGAAGCCTGCTTCAGCACAACTTAGCTAACTAGGCTGGTTCAAACTTCTGGAGTGTGACATCAGTTTATTTTTGACATGTTTTTATATAGTATAACCTTGGAATATGTTCTTATCATGACAAATATCAAAATAAAGCTTAGGGTATGACTATGTCAAAATCCCTTTACAAAGTACCCGTGACTTCTTCCACAAGAATATGTTTTAATTAATTATTTTATTTATTTACATCTCAAATGTTGCTCTCTGTAGTCCTGGTCACCCCTCACAGAGTTCTTCCCCTCTTCTGCTTCTCTTTCTACTCTGAGAGGTTGCCCCCTCCATATCTTTCTAACCTGGGAGTCTCTACAGGATTAGGTTCGTCTTCTCCCACTGAGACCAGTCACACTGAGGCCAGACAAGGCAGTCCTCTGTTACATATGTGCAGGGGAACTCAGAGCAGCCCTTCTATGCTCTTTGGCTGGTGACTCAGTCTCTGGGAGATCCCAGGGTCCAGGTTAGTTGACACTGTTGGTATTCCTATAGGGTTGTCAGCCCTTTCAGTTCCTTCAGTCCTTCCCCTAATTCTTCCATAGGGGTCCTTGATCTCAGTCCATTGCTTGGCTGTATCTGTGCCTGTCTTTGTCAGCAGCTGGTAGAACCTCTCAGATGACAGTCATGCTAGGCTTCTGCTGTAAGTACAAATGTAGCATCAATAATAGTGTCAGGGATTCTTGCCAGCCCATAGGGTGTATCCTAAGTAGGACTGGTCACTTGCTGGTGGGCCATTCCTTTAGTTTCTGCTCCATTTTGTTCCTACATTTCTTTTAGACAGCAGTAAATTGGGGTCAAAAACTTTGTAGATGGATTGTTGTCCCCATTCCTCCCCTGACTACTGGATGTGGTCTGTTCAGGTTCCATATCTCCACTATTAGGCATTTCAGCTAAGGTCACACACATTTGAGTCCTAGAAGTCTCTCCTGTCCCAAGTCTCTTGGATTTTCTGGAGGTACCCCCCATCCCCCCCAGAAGTTGCATATTTCCATTCATTCTCCTGGCCCTCTGGGTCTCTCTCCTGTCTCCTCCCATACTTGATCATGCAGCCTTTCCCCTATCTCCATCCCCTCTTACATATAGGTCCCTCACTCCCTCTGTCTCCAATGACTATTTTCTTCCCTCTTCTAAGTAGGATTTAAGCATCCTTACATTTTGTTTAACTTCTTAGGGTCTGTGGCGTGATCCAAAAGAACTCACATGGTATGTACTCACGGATAAGTGGATATTAGCCCAAAAGCACACAAGAAATGGTTCTATTGACTGAGGAACAATGCTCCGGATTAAGGGGATTTTGGTGAAGCCCAGCTCTACAAAATAGCAAAAAGACTATTAGCTATCAACCACTCCAGGGCTTCTGTATGGGAGACAAGTGCAAATCTCTTCTTTTGAGGAAACACTTCTGCATGTTTAACACTTATTTCTCTAGTGCTTATCTGTGAGTGTGAAGATCTTGTGTCCTTTTGCAGTACAAGACAGCATTGTACAGCTTAGATATGGTTTTACACTACAGATGCAATTCATGGGAGCAATTTAAATGTTCTCTTAGCCACAATAAAAAGGTAAAAAGAAATATAAAAAATTGAGTAATACATATTATTTAGTTCATTATATCAAAATATTATCATTTCAGATTTTCATCATTGGAAAAAATTACTAAGGAAATATTTTAGCACACCATGTCCACAAGTTTGTTTAAGATCAATTTTTACCTCTCCAATGGTGACTAACTTTTTGCTTTAAAAGAATATGTAATTGCCTAATTTAAATACACAATACCCAGTATTATTTATCACCAGAGATTTGAATAGAAGACTCTCAGATGATGAAGACCTGTCCACTACAGAGGCAAGTGTTTGTAGGCAGTACCCAGTGTATATTCATTGGTTTTTCTTTGTTAAACTGTACACATACTGAACAACTGCCCAAATTTATTTTATTTTCCCTAATCAGTTTGCAATATTTGTCAATGCTCTAGACCAACTCTTTCTTGATTATGTGTTTGAGTTAGACTAATTTAGTTTGAAATAATATAATTTCATTACCATTCACTTCCTACAAAGCCTGACTCTAATCTTCCACACACGAAGCTACACATGAGCCTGTGAGTTCTTATGGCTGTTATTCTATTGGTCAGCTATTACTATCCATCTGCAAATGCTCCTTTCCAACAATTTCAATGTATAACAGGAATATCACTTGGGACCACTTCTGAGCACTTTCATGTACTTATTCTGTCTCTCAAAATGAATTCCATAATTTTAAAAGATGAAAATTGCTTTTTGATTTATTTTATCACTCACTAGTCATTCATTTGGTGTGTGTGTGTGTGTGTGTGTGTGTGTGTGTGTGTGTGTGTGTGTGTATGTGTGCGGTGTATGCCCCCGTTGGTTTGGAGTGTGCACACTTTTGTGCTGAGGATAGGTGTCCTGATCCATCACTTCTAGTCTTATTTCCTCAAGAGCAGGTTTCTTACTGAACACTGAGCTACTTTGGTGCCCTACATGCCTCAGTGGTCCTCCTGTTTCCCACAGCACCGGTGTTGAGGCAGTCTTTGTTTATTCTTTTTACATGAGCATTGGGCATCTGTTCAGATCTTCATTCTTGTGCGTCAGATGCTTTCACCTCTGGACCTTCTCACAACCCTTTGCTTTTTGTAAGAGATGATCATACCTTTGAGACATAAGAAGTTAGTATTCAAGGAACTGTGAATTCTTCATAGCTGATAACATTGAGTACTCATTATGTTCTCCTCTGCCCCTCATACTGTCTGTCCTTCCAGGTTGTGGTCATATGTTATTTGATGAAAGACCTGATCTCTATCTCTGTGAAGATCTCCAAAAGAGAGTTGGTAACATGTGTTTATTTAATTAACCAAACTGGTTTTATCAAACCAGAACAGCCTATGACAAGTTGAATAACAGCTTCCCAAAGGGAAACTGTGTCCTGCTTTGTGCATATGATTCCTTATGAGCAAAAGACTTTATTTCTAAATCAAATACCTTGAAATGAGAGACTATATTGGTGACTCCAAGTACAGTCCAGTAGAATCACAGGCCTTAGATATGAAGGAAGACAGGACACCCAGGGACAAACACATGCGATGATGGAGGTCAGATAAGAACAGTGCAGGTGCTAAGCCGTGGAATGTTGGTAATTTTGGAGACTGGAAGACTAAAGAAATAGATTCTCTTGAATCCAGAAGAATATAGCTCAGAGACAGCGTGACTGAGGGCAAAAACCCACTTTGGCTTCTAGAACTATCTGACATAAATTTTGGGTTGTTCTTGCATCTCTAAATTTGTGGCATCAAATTATAGGTAAAATGGCAAACAAATTATGTATAAGCTTTAAACTGAATTTGTTATTTGTTGTGATATTTTATTTCCTTTTTACCATTCCCTGAGAACAGAACTGTATTTTTTGTAAATATAACTAACAGTGGTCCACTTATTCATAACATACATGCCTTCACTCATAGAAATGTTATTAAATCATTCAGTGCTTCAAAATATCTTTTTCTTTTCTTTTCTTTTTTTGTTTTTTTTTTTTTTTTTTTTTGGTTTTTCGAGACAGGGTTTCTCTGTGTAGCCCTGGCTGTCCTGGAACTCACTTTGTAGACCAGGCTGGCCTCGAACTCAGAAATCCTCCTGCCTCTGCCTCCCAAGTGCTGGGATTAAAGGCGTGCGCCACCACCGCCCAGCTCAAAATATCTTTTTTTAACCTCAATAAAATTGTAGTTTTCTTTCTTATTATTCTTCCTTATGGATAAAATAATCATTTATCGAAGAATTTAAACACATTTCCTAGCTATCACTAGGATGTCTTAAATTTTTCTGGTCATAATAAAACACTACAATTTCATTGAGAATTTTTGAAAGTGTAATACGTTTGTATATATAAGCACAATATATCAAGTTCCAATAGTTCCAATTGTGTATACCTTGATAATTTTAATAGATTTACCTTTCTTTCTGAGAAATAAAAAATGGTTGATATTAATAATATAACCAGGTCTCAGTGCTAGAAATGACTATTTGAGAAGCTACAAAAAAAATATAAAATCATTTTTATAAAGTGTGTCTAGACTATTCAGTTAAAATATTAATAGTTTGAATTGTTAAGGCCACACATAGACAGTTCCTAAGTTACCATGATTTTAAACATATATAAATGTGAAAATGACAAGGAACTCACACCCTGAGTGTAATACACTGCTACCCTATAATGCAGTTTAGTAGTGACAAATATGTTTCTAACTTATAATAGCTTCAATGTACAATGTACATATCAGCATGCTATTGAATAGTTTGACTTGGACTATCTGTGTGTATTGTTTTATCTATCTATCTATCTATCTATTATCATCTACCTTACATATATATTACAATAAAGCTGTAAGGCTTTGAAAGACAATAAGTCTGCTAAGTGGAGCAATGACTTCAGTAGTATTTCAAAGCAGTTTTAGAATATAGATGAAAGCAAACTACAGCTTTGAATGCAGTATAATCCGTAGTATATTTCCAGGATTGCAATCTAATTTACACTTAACTTCTCTACCAAATGTCAATTGTATTCTTTACTACTGTAGAAGGCACTATGCTTTATGCTGAACTTGAACACTGGAGCCAGACACATGTGTGGTACACAGAATATGTGAGAAGATCTATGTTTTCATATCTCTCATACCTCTGTTGGGCATTTTGGCTAATTTCATCCTTATTGGGTCCTAGAAACCTCTCACATCCCTGGCATCTGGGACTTTCTATTGGTTCCCTCCATTCCCCAACCCACATTGCTGCAGAATTCTATTCATTCTCCTGACTCTCTGGACTTTTCTTCCCTATTCCCAATCCTGTTTCCCCTTTTCCCTCCCCTTCCCCTATCTCACCCAAATACCTCCCTTCCCTCTACTTCCCATGATTATTTTGTTCCCCCTCTAAGTGGGATTGAAGCTTCCACACTTAGGTCTTCCATCTTGTGAAGCTTCATTTGGTCTATGAATTGTGTTGTAGGTATTCTGAACTTTTGGGCTAGTATCCACTTATTAGGGAGTACATACATACCATGTATGTCCTTTTGGGTCTGCATTACCTCACTCAGGATAATATTTTCTAGTTCTATCTATTTGTCTGCAAAACTAGTGATGTTGTCATTTTTTGATAGATGAGTAGTATACCATTGTGTAAATGTGCTACATTTTCTGTATCCATTTTTTGGTTGAGGGATATCTGGGCTGTTTCCAACTTCTGGATATCATAAATAAGGCTGTTATGAACAGAGTAGAGCACATGTCCTTGTTGTATGTTAGAGAACCAGAAATAAACCCACACACCTATGGTCGCTTGATTTTTTACAAAGAAGCCAAAACCATAAAATTAAAAAAAATGCATTTTAACAAATGGTGCTGGTTTAACTATCAGTCTGCATGTAGAAGAATGCAATTGATCCATTTTTATCTCCTTGTACAAAGCTCAAGTTCAAGCGATTCAAGGAACTTCACATAAAATCAGATACACTGAATCTAATAGAAAAGAAAGTGGCCATGAGCCTGGAACACATCGATACAAGGGAAAAATCTCCTGAACAGAACACTAATGGCTCAGGCTCTAAAATCAACAATTGACAAATAGGACCACATAAAACTGGAAAGCTTCTGTAATGCAAAGGACACTGTCAATAGGACAAAATGGCAACCTACAGATTAGGAAAATATCTTTACCAACCCCACATCCTACAGAGGGCTAATATCCAAAATATACAAAGAACTCAAGAAGTTAAGACCCCAGAAAACCAAATAACCCAATTAAAAAATAGGGTACAGAGCTAAACAAAAAATTCTCAACTGAGGAATCTCAAATGGCTGAGAAGCACCTAAAGAAAAGTTCAACATCTTTAGTCATCAGGGGAATGCCATCCAAAAGGACCTTGAGGTCCCATGTTACACCAATCACAGTGGATAAGATCAAAAGCTCAGGAGACAGCAGATGCTGGCAAGGATATAGGGAAAGATGAACACTCCTCCATTGCTGGTGGGATTTCAAGCTGGTATAACCACTTTAGAAATCAGTCTGACACTTCCTCAGAAAATTGGAAATAATTCTACCTCAAGACCCCGTTATACCACTGCTGGGTATCTGTATTTATTTCCATTGATGTATAACGTCATTTTTCTCTAGTTTATTATCCTTGACCCTCATATTCCTCCTTCCATTTTCCTGTCTGCAGTATCATTATAAAACCATTATTGTCAATGCCCTTTAGTTGTAATAATTAGGTCAAGAGACATATATGATGTATGCTTTCTGACTCTGCATTGGTACATAATCTTTAACCTTTTATATGGGTATTTTGTATGCTAAACCATTTTGTTGAGAGACACAGGATGATATATGTACAAAATCACAATGTGTAGTTAATACCATATAGCAAAATGTTGATAAATGTGAGTAAAGTAAATAGTTATATTTTGGATAAAATTTACCTTTCAACATTTCATATGTTAAAGGGAATTTGTATTCTATATTTACCTTGCATAGTGGGATACAGTGAATCCTTTAAATTATGTCCTAGTTTATCATTTTGTTTGCTGAAAACTGGTAATCAGTCCAGCCATTAGATATGTCTGGGAAATGCCAAGAAGATGAGCTCATCAGATATACTTAGCTCCTGCATGTCTGTTTTCTCAAACGTTTTTTCTGTTCTTGTACCAGATACCTTGCTTTCTATCTTTTCTCCCTTGTGTTGCATCTATGAAGTCATGGAGTCTGGCAGTAGACATATCAGGACTTAGTCTGTGTCTGACACTCATTGGTTGATCTTTGTTCAGCCTCAGCTTCTACTCTGATAACCTACAATACATTATCTTTGCCTGGGCTGGACACTCAGAACTCTCAGAAGTCAGGAGGAAGATGGATGAAATGTTTCTCTGTTTGTATAAATTGTTCTCAGACATCTCTCATACAACACAATTTGTTGAGTCATGTCTGGAATATTGCCAGATAAAAGCTATAGGCTTGCTTCTCTGTTTTAAACCAACACAGGCTTATGGATGCTCAAACAGTCTTACTTTCCTTATTTTCTTCACTAGTACCATAATCTTACTTTAAAAGATGTCCAGATACCGAAACAGAGAACCTATGAATTATTCTATGTTATAAACGCTTTCATTGTTAGTTGATATTAAATCTACCCTATCTGTATTTCTGACTTTCCATTAGGGTCCAGCTTGTATCATTTTAGAGACAAGGATTTGAGACAAACTTTGCCATGTTTGCATTTGCCCCCTGTACATATGTGCTTTCACACCCCAGATTTATATCGTCTCTACTTCCTAGGGGGTAACATCTTCTCAGTACACAATCACTTGAAAGAGAAACTAAACTTGCAATGCATGACTAAAATAAAAATGCCCAACATTTAAGTTGTGCAAATCTATATGAATATGTCAATAATTATAAGCCTCAGTTATTATGAATAATCTCATAGATGTGGGCAGAGGGAAATTTTGAAGGTAAAGCAGGAGCATACGGAAAGCAGATGTGGGGCCCAGATTTCTTCGTCCAGATGAAACACTGTGAATTATTAACTACAGTGACCTATCCATGAACCTTGGATGAAGATAATGAGAGTAACAATCAGTATTTATTGTGTCTTTAATACGTGCCAAATAACTGTCCTAAAACCTTAAATTTACATACATGCTCATAATAATAACCCTGGAGTGTAGGTGTGTGACAGTTCGTGATGTGGGTTAAGTAAGGTGAGGCTCTTATCAGTGGTGAAGGTGGCATAGCTGAACTTGAAGTATGATAGCTCAGAGCTGACTATAATATTGGACTCAAGAATTAAATTAGATCAAATGGGAAAATTGGGAAAGTAAAGGGCCACAGAAATCTATATATGACAGCAACCTTGCTAGCAGTTGTTCAAACTGATACCCAGCTTCAGGTAAAATGTTTTCATAAAGAGTAGGGTATGCAATTGTAAGAACAAAGACAATATGATATTGGCTTGATTGAGGAACTGATTTCAACCATTTCAAGAAACTGATCACACCTGATGACAGGACCGAACACTGAGCAAAATCCTTGACCAAACAATAGAAAGGATGCTTACAGACCTCCGACCTGAAGCAGAAATGAGTTGAAGAGAGCGGGCAATTTCAAGGAAGCTACACATATGGAATCAGAAAGATGATGACGATGACAACTTATTGCATCAGAGGATAAGAAAATCCTTATCCTTGGTCTTTTTCCCCCAGCTGAAGGAGTACAAGAGAACATCCCCAGTTCTCCAGAGGTCCACCCTGTCTAGGCTGCTTCAGTGCTTTGATACAATTTTTCCTTTCCCTCTTTCTAACAAAAGCTTTGACAAAAAAAATAAAGGAAAGTCTTAGTTTCAAGATAATTACTGCTCTTTAGAAATCACATGTACTACATACCTGTGGTGACTGAAAAATAAGGATATCAAGTAGGAATTTGAAACAACATGCACATTTAATGCAATTTGAATTTGGTACAGTAATAATTAACAATAATAATAATGAGGGAGCCAGGAAAAGAAAAAAGGAATGAGGAATGAACAAAAGTAAATTTGCATATTACTATTGCCAAAATTTTAACTACCCTCAATACTATATTTCAAAACTTTTTAGCTTTATTTTAAAAGATTTTATTTATTATGTTTATTTTTGAGTGATTTCTTGCATGTATGACTATGCACCGCATGTGTACAGTTCCCATAGAGGCAAACAGAGGGTGTTAAATACTCTGGAATTGAGTTACAGGGAGTTGTGAGCCATTATGTCGGTGCTGGGAAATAAATTCAGATCTTCTACTATAATGATAAATACTTCTAACCACTGAACTTTCTCTTCAGGCCTCAAAGTTTTGAAATATTTTAAATTTACTTATCAATCCAAGTGATGATAGTTGTCTCTGCTCTGAAATGTTGTGTTTCTTAAAAATTCAATTTGAAGTTTAAATTCCACATTAGAGATGATTTTATTACTTCATTACACCTTGTCAAGTTGCTACCCATGGAACAGATGATATAGCCTGCCTACGCCTCAATATTTTCATTTGTCGGACAGAACCATGACATCCTAAGGAATTGTTCATTTAAGACAAAGTTAGAAACTGCACTTAATAGGAGGAGATTCATGTCTGGTACTATAAACATAGCCAACTACTTGTGTCTATAGAAATGACAGACCCTAAAGGAGAACCGACAGTCATTTTCCTAAAGCAAAATAATTTCAAACAGTACTCTAAAAAATACTTGCCATTACAACTATAGGTAAGTATATCAATCAACTCTATCAAAGAACCTTCTTTTTATAGAAGATGAAAACCATTAAAGAGATCCATAACTAGTCAAAATGCAGAGGATAAGTCAATTTTGGGTAGTCAGCCTTGACTAATACATCTACTAAGGAACACCTACACCTATGTGTGGAAACATGCATAGAGAGATTGTAAGAGCCAGAGGACCAAGATATGTGTTGCATATAATGCCTTCTAGGCATGACAAGGAAGCTTACAAAGAATCCTAATATAGTTATTTAAGTAAGACCTGCAGAATGACTATACCAGTTGATTTTGCAAACATGGGTGGAGGAGATTTTACAAGATTCCTACCCACTGTGAGATGTACAACTACAGGAAATCAATACTATGGAAAGGATCAGTTTTCTCCAGGGATAAAATCCCTGATATATTAAAAACCCAAGTGGTCAGCCTTAAAAGCATATATGTATGAAAAACACTAAATTGACTCCATAGGAATATATATGTATGTATGTATGTATAGCTACACACAGGTGTGTGTGTTTGTGTGTGTGTGTGTGTGTGTGTGTGTGATCAGTCAGGCATTTGAAGGTAAAGGGAGAACCTGGTTGTGGAGGAAAATGGTAGAAAAGATATGAATATATTATTTTTTCATAAAAATGTTAAAATAAAATAAATTAATTAAAAAGAAAACTATAGCATCTAACCACATCAGTTTGTCCTATTTTTCTCTCTTCTTTTCTTTCTCCTTCTTCTTTTCTAGGATGTCTTTTATTGTCAAATTTGCTTCTGAAAATGTTTATAAGAGAAGTGTGGTAAGCCTATCATGGGTTTTAAAGACACACATAAAAATAAACATGTAATATCAGATTCATTTAATCCAGCATACTGGAAGAAGTCTCATATTAGTCACATAATGTAAATTTCCTAAGGATTTTTGTTGATCCATTGAATGCTTGGACAACTGGTCATTAAATCTCAGTAACAAAAGACAGTACATGGAGTAGAATATAATAAAAATACAAATAAATTCTGTTATTTATTCCTACTAACAGTTGTGTTACCATCAAAATGTCAAACTATGATGTTAGTAAAATATCTCAATGAGGCTCTGAAAACATAGTTATATTAACATACATATTTGAATAAGAAAATGGCTATAAGGAAATACTTTAAGAAGAGTGAAATAGAATTTGGAGAATGACTTGATGTCAAAAGTTATGGTAATATAAGTGCATCTACTAGGCAAACTTGTCAGTTAGCAATAATTTTTTACAGAAAATAACGAAAATGTGTCTCATATATTTATTTACTTGCATAAGATAGTATGACTTCCTTAATAGTTAAAAAGTATGTTTTTAAATTATTGCAAGGGATTCATATCCCTTGGAGGTAACATTCTCTGTGACTGTAACTGTGGAAAGTTTATACTGTGTAAGGTACAAGGTCACTGTACCTGCTCACAAGAAAGAAAATATTAGAAAATTCTCTGAATAATGTAATCATTTTGTTTTGGATTTAAACATGGTATATCCAGAATATGTTGCCCAAGATCACACAATCAGTGACTTCAGAGAAGTACTTCTAAGCTATGCATGAAAACTCATAGTTTAGAGTTTATCTTTTAAAAATGAAGAAAATATGTTTACATGCATATTTTAACCATATTCTCTCTTCTCAAACTCCTCCCAGATCTTTCTCATGACCCTACTGACCCAACTTCATATATCAACCACATTTCAGAACAGGCCCCATGCCCAGGGGTAGCTGTCAACACAAACAGACTTGATGGGGGTGTGTGTGTGTGTCTGTGTGTCTCTCTGTGTGTGTGTGTGTGTGTGCGCGTGCACGCACACACACACACACATGCACATGTGCATGTACGCACATTAACGCAAGCTTTTTGTTTGTTTTGAAGCTTATATTAGTATTACATAATTCTCTCTGGTCCATGGGTCAACATCACACCATCAGCCAGTGAGTTATAATGCAGCATCCCAGGGTACAGCAGCATCTGCATTGTTAATGATATTGCATGCTGATTCATGCATACAAGAGAGTTTGTGAAGCTCTGTTAGAGAGCTGCATGGAGTTCTGTGCACTGCCTTCGGAAATGGCTCTACTGTGACCTGAGAGTCTCAGCTGGAAAACCTGTATGGCTTTTTCCAGCCTGTATCTCTTTTTCCTTGATTATCTTGTTAGGTTGATCAACCCACGATGTTCTTACATTCCTACAGTGATGACAGTTCTCCCTTTAGTTGTTCATGGGTTTCCTGCTTGGTGATCTTGTCTCTACTCCTTAAATTAATTCATAAGAAAAGAATTATCTTGGTGCAGAAGTAGATATGAGAGTCACTTCAGCTGACTTTACTAACGGTTTATTTCTTTGCTACTTCAACAAATGTGATCTGTGCTGTGATTTACAGTTTAGAATAAAGCAGTATGCACACTGAGAAGAATATTCACATATAAATAGTTATACCTGAAAATATAAATACACATTCACATATAAATACATTAATATATATATATACATATATACATCTATATATATATATATATAGTGTGTGTGTGTGTGTGTGTGTGTGCATGTGTTTCCTAGAAATTAGAAGTTTCCAAGTTGTCTTATTTAGTGTGAATTGTAGCAGCTCCTAAGTTGCCATATGGTCCCCTGATTGCTATGATTCATTGCATTGCCCAAATATAAAGGAACTGGGACCTTATATGACTTTTCAAAAACTATTTTGTAAGAAGGAAAACAGGCTAAAGATCACAAGAAAGAAGGCTGCACCCGCCAATTTGGGAACTCTGATTTTATAGTCATTGAATTATTTACGTATTAGAATATTAGATCAATATTTAGACAAATAATTCAGCATGCAGTAAATGCATGCATTTAGCTATATAAATATCAATACTCTGAAAATGGTTAGTGCATGTTTGTAGATGGATGTCTGCAGAGGGGATTTTATACAAGGAAGATCAAAAAGAATTGCTTGCCATCACTGTGGTGACTGCTTTCAGACATTAGTCAGGCCCTTCTATGGTCCAAGTTGAAATGATCTAAATAAGAGTAAAGCTCACATTCTGAGATTAACCCCTGAGAACAGAGGTTAATCTAATGAGACAACCTAAGTTCAAGCCTGAGCTTCCACTCTTATTAGCCTCGTGGACTAAGGTACTTATTGTTTCTAGATTTCCACTTCTTCATTTGCAAGATGGAGATCCTAAGAGTCTATGAACCATTTACTAGTTTTGGACCGTGGGTGCAGTTTTACAGACTAGAGTCACCATATAGTGTAGTCTCTTTAAGAAGTTTAGAATGTTTTTGAGCATCTACATATGGTGGGTGCTAGTATAAAATGGAGAGAATCCTCATAGGGTTTAAACTTTAAAAGACCCTTCATGGCTTATTGAGTGAAAAATTACCTGAGCTATTTAATGGACAATTGCCTCAAGAGTTGATACCAACATTTTGCATGTTACAAAAGACTTTGGTATAATTAAATTAATCTCAGAAATGTTTGCTCATATCCACACTGCCCAGGCTAGTGAGTACATTGTAGGTACAGAGCATCTGAAAAGATGGGGAGAAATAATAATATTTCTATCTGAATTCTGGCTATTTATCTTTCAGAAGCTAGCCCTATTTGTGAGTTAGCCACATGAACTATAATCAGATAATAAAGGGTGTTTAAATTTTTTTGCAAAAACACATTTGCTATTTGAAGATGGCCTAAATCCTCTTGTGACTGCATTCAGATGTGTGGGATGAGGGAAGTGGTTGAACAGAGGTGCTTCTATACCCCAAAGGAAGGATGTTCTTATGAAGGCTGGTGCTTTGTTGAAGAATTCAATGTGGTGGCCAGTCTCATTTTTTTTCTCCTATATTTATGCTGGTTTTCTTTGAATAGACATAAGAACAGGAAGACTGCCCTTCTGAACCTCCTCTCTGTCAAAGAATTTCTAGGGATTTCCAGCATGTGGAGGAAGATCAGAGTCTTTGTGGAGCTCCTGCCAAGTGACTGGAGGCAGAGACTTCCCACACTCCCCCGGGTCTCATCAATTCTTATCAGGATGCAGGGGCAGTGGGTAGCAGGCAGCACTTCCACTCCAGGAGAGAAGGGGAAGAAAGAGGAAGAAGGCAACTATTGGGAAACACAAATCTTTCTCCAGCGTCCAGGAATCAGTTTGTGCACAGGCAAGTGTTAAGGCAGGCGACTCTTGGCTCAATGGTTTCCCACATATAATCATACTTACTCTATGCGCATCTCATTCAAGGCAGGCAGTTGGAGCTCAGAAATTAAGGGGGCTATATTAGATTCTCAAAGCTCTTGACCTTCCTTCATTGTCCTTAAAACCTAGTCCCATTCATTCAACATTTTAGGTGCTTGCATGGCTAACAAAGTTCAGCTCCCTTGTTCAATATGCTGAAGGCTTCTTGGAGGGCTTACAAAGCATTTTGAAGAGTTAAATGTAAATGAATCAGGAACACATGGATTCAATTTCCCTGAAAATCCACATGTGCTGGGAAATGAAGGGGGGCAGTGTCTGGCCAAATGTGCTTTGATTTATCTGACCCCAAAATATACCCCTCCTTTCTGCTTTCCTCCCCTCAAAATCATTTGAAAGTTTGGTTAATGTCAAAGCATTGCTGAGTTCTTGAGACTCTTACAATTTGGAAGGGTTTGAGTTCTTAGAAAGGGCATTCAGGGAAGTCTTGCCCCACCTTGAAGCCCAAGACTCTGTCACGTGGTTTTCTTCTAGTTAATGGGGTTAAATTAAGGCAAGGATATGATGATGTTGGTTCAGTCACAAAGCTAACTACCTCTGCAACCCGTGGAAGCCTCCACTTCCTGCAGTGAACATTTTCCTGCACATGATATGCCCTATTCAGTGTTTCTGCTCTCCAAAAATCAGTTTTATTTTTCTAGGAAACCATTACTTGAATGTAGGAATAGAATTATATAACTGCCACCAATGCCCATACCCCATTCCTTGTTCCATAGTCTCCAAAGAACACTTCTCTAATAATGTGTTTAGTGCCTATAACTGCACTATGCCCAGAGTGCTGAAGATGAGTTCACTTACAGACTATTTAGGACTCTCAGACAGAGAGATGCCTTCATATAAGAGGATCCCAGTTGTAGATGTCAGGAAAAAGTCTCAGCAGTCTCCTGTGTTTGTCAAGATGGATTTGGACTTCATTGCTCCAGTATAAATTCCAATACATATAGGTAGAGAAGAGAAAACCACTGTTTTAGATTTTTCAAGTCTCATCATAGACAGGGGTCAGCCTGTTGTTTGTTGGGAGCAAAGTACTGTCTGCAGCATGTGTCTGGGAGAAAGAAAAAGCTGCATCAAGTGTCTAGGCTTTGAACTTCTTATCAGCACGAACTGGTCTCACCCCTGCTTCCTGCTTCTCCACAGCCTTTAGTGAAGACGACCAAGCCAAACAGCCATGTCCTCCCTTTCCTGCTACGCGTCAGCCTCCCTACCTGCCTCAAAGTTTCCTTGCTATGTTGAGTTTCTTTCCACAGGTTGTGATTTTGTTGAGCGTCTTTGTATGTGGTGACCACCAGAGGGAGCCCCTGGACTGAGGGTGAGAGCAGTAAGAAGGCATGTGCTGAATCTGGCTAATTCTCCACAGAATCATTAACTAGGCTTTTGGATGAGTTTCAGGCAAACTTGTCCCTTCCATTTTTTTTTTTTTGCTATGTGCGTGCATGGATGTGTGCATGCATGCGTGTCTCTCTGGGTGTGTGTGTGTGCTTGTGTGTGTGCTTTGGGTGGGTATTTGTTTCTGTGCTTGTGTGCTTGTGTGTATGCATATGTGTAGATGCACGTGTGGGGTGGTGGTGTTTGTATGTGTATGCATGTGTGCATGTGTCAGGAGGTCAAAATGTTTTTCTATTGATGAGTTATTTTAGTGTTAAGTCCAAATGTTGATGCTAGAATCCCTTCAGAGGTTTACAGGTCTAGAAAGCCACGAGCCATAGTAGTCAGTGAATGTGTCTTCATAGCATATAATTTAAATACAGTTCTGTGCCCACAAAATCACAGAATCATTTTCCCTGATAGAAAGTGGGTTTACATGCAATTCCAAGAAGGCTTTATTCACACAGTGACCACTCTAACACACTATCTTCAAGACACTTGGGGGAAGCAGTGAATGACGGAGCAGATTCCATTTGTGCTGTCATTGTGGAACATGAGGTTAGAAATCACAAGTCAAGTAAGTTTCACATCCACAGGTATACCAAAGAAGTGCCATCAGCATCGATGATGGATCACAGTCATTCCAGAAAATTAAGTAAATTTAAGAAAAGGATTTTTTTTTTCATATTTTTAAGAGAAAGGGAGGGGGGGAAGAACATGAAGATCCATGGGTAGGTAGGAGATAGGGATGTGTGCAGACAGAGGGGATCTAGGAATTGGGGTAGTGAAAACAATATGATCAAACACATGAAAACATTTTAATAGAAGATAAAATTTAAATGGTATAGGTGTGCAATTGTCACATTTATCTTTATTTTTATAAATATCCATTCTGTGGATGATGGTACAAAAGGCTTAAGTTTTACACAAAGAATCGCCAAATAAGAATTCTCCTCCACAAAGATTCATGGAAAAAATAACAAAGCGAACTAAAACCAAGTGAAACAGATTCAAAGGACAGGTGTAAGGTTATTTCATTACTCAAGCTATGTACTGTGGATTCTTTGATATTTTGCTCAAGGTGGGTTGTAAGTTTTGTTCTGGTTTTCCCAACAACCCAGCGTAATGAGTAAAATATGATTTAGTGTGTGATTTATAGGCAGGCCTAGCCACATAATTTTCTGGCCTCAGTGCAAAATGAAAATGTGGGGTCCCTTATTCAAAAAGCTGGAAAAATGCCACTCCATGTAATAAAACATGAAACTTTTCCCTTTCCTCCACGCTCCCACTCTGGACCTGTCATGGTGCTTTTTATTTGTTATTTAATAGTACACTCCCTGGGGCAGGGGATGCTGGCTGGACAAACGCAGACTCTCAGGAACTGTGAGCCTCAGCCCTGACTGGTTGACTGGCTCTGCTGTTGCTGTGCCTTTCAGACATGCACCCTGTGTTTGCTATAGGGACAGGAAGTAGGTCCATTCCTCCATGCCCTATGCTACAACCTTCAAAGAATTGCAAATCCTGGGTTGGAAGGAAGCAGGAGGTTTGCTTTCCAGACCCCACAAATGCTGCCTGCCAACACAGAGGCCACCACTGCTGTGTTTCACCACAGGGTTCATAACTGCCAGACCTGGATCCTCCCTGAATGTGCAAACCCTCCCTGGGTGTGGAGAGATCATTGGCCTGGAAAGCAGAGGACAGGCAGTGCTTGGGTGCAAAAGAGCAGAAGTCGTCATCAGTGTCTGGGTGGAGCAATAAGACAAAGTTTGGCTATAGACAGAGCAACTGAACATAAAATGAGTAGAAGCCAGGAATCCATTCCTCTCTCTCTCTCTCTCTCTCTCTCTCTCTCTCTCTCTCTCTCTCTCTCTCTCTCTCTCAATCTCTGTGTGTGTGTGTGGCGGGGAAGGGATGGAAATGTGGGCTGGGGCTCTAAACACTCAGGCTTATGTCACACTTTTCACTTAAAAGTATAAATTTTATCAGTGTATGGTAATTTATGTATATCATCCAACACTTGGTAGGCAGAACAAAGAAGATTGTCCCAAATTTGAGGCTATCTTGATAACATGGGATCTGTATGGCAAGTTCTAGGCCAACCAGGATGATATAGCAAGACTACACTTCAAAAACAAGCAAATGGAGACTTAATAATACAAATGTAAAGATTCATTTTTGTCATAATCTCAAAACAGTGAGTGATGAGCATTAAATCACGAGCCTGAGTTCTTTCTGAGGGAGAAATCCTGTAAAATTGTATAGGGTGCTTGCTCAGAAAACCAATTTGATGTGCAGGCTCTGCAAGTTGAGAACATAACAGATACACTGATTGCTAAAGAAACATCCATTTGGCCTTAACAGTGAGAATGGAAATGTCAGATTCATTTCCTCTAGGTGTCTATTTCAGAAAGATAATATGAGTGCTACAGGTTGGGAAATGGTATTTCCTATGCCTCCTTAAGTTTTATATTTATATATTACAAAAGAAGTCTGGCTCCATATAATGTTGTTTGGATGCAGGGTCCTTCAGATGTGGGTAGGTGACAGGAGAGCTTTCCTGAATGGGTTCCTGACTTTATAACAGAGCCTTCAAAGCGCTGCTGTGAATAAAAAGGGAATGGGAATTGATGTAGATGGAATTTAGTTTGCTAACCAGAAGACAGGGAGTTTATTCTGAATGATCAAGCACCTAACATAATGAGTTTCCTTGAATTTAGAGGAGAAGAATGGAATATGGGGACATGTTGATTGTTATAGTCTTAGAGGTCTGTATGTACACATGCATGTAAATACAACTCACTGTCTCCATTTTATTGTTTGTGTGCATATGTTTTTAAGGCTGCCCTCACTGTATTGGACATACAAAGAAGAAGTTCATCCTTGGTTATATCTTTATTTAAATTTGAAACCTGTGTCTGATCACTTAGCCTCAATTGAATTTTGTCAGCTAAGCACTCTAAGTTTTTCTATTGGTGATAGGCACCCCATCTGTATATATCTTCTTTATAACTCTTCAAAATCTTTAATAGCCTACTCTTCTTTATGAGACATGTGAGACTAATGTCAGATTATCAAGCATTTTTAGTGAGGGACAATAACTGCAGTTGATACTTAAAACAAAAAACCTTGAATGTTGATATTTCCTTGGTGATATCGTCTTTCCTCTTATTTTCACATAGGAAACAGGAGTGCAGAATCTGACATGTATCTGAGGTATTTCTACAGCAAGAGAATTTGCCTCATAGGTGTGAACTTACTCTTCTGCCCCATAACGACACAGTGTATCATGACTGCAGCACTCGGAGGTGAGAGAGTTTTATTCATGAGTTGGTCAGGCTTGAATATAGCACAATAGTCAAGCACTTCCCTAGAATGTGTATGGGCTTGGGTTCTATTCCCAAGACATTCAGAACTCTCTTTCCCTTACCCTTCCTCTTTCTCCTCTCTTCTTCCAATATTCAAAGAAAGATCAAGCTATCTCTGACAAAAGGAGCATATACCTTTTTGTCTGTGTTGCCCCCCATTAAAAACACTAGGGTTGATTGAGGAAGGGGAGATGGCTTATGGGATTTTTGGGGGAGGGGGGACCAGGAAAGGGGACATTTGAAATGTAAATAAAGAAAATATCTAATTAAAAAACACTAGATCACTGGATGCAGCAAATTAATCTTTTTATTTTATTTTATTTACAATTCAAATGTTGAATTAATATCTATTAATCCTAGATTTGATCTAAACATTTCTTAAACCAAATAGGCAAATAATGAAAAAATAAAAATGATAAACTTTACTCATTTTAACATTTTAGCAAAAAACACTTGAAATCATTCACTATCAGTTAAAACGAGACCATAATTCACAATTATGTTTAGTTGACAGTGTTATTCCTGAAGACAGTTGGCTGGGAAGTTTCTGATTATCAATACAAGTTAGAGAAAAAATTAAACAATGTCACCTCAAGGAAATGCATAGGGATACTTCCCTTTAAGCATCACTTTTCAGTCGAAGAACTTTGTGCGGTAAAATTTTCATTGAGGACTTCCACTCCAGTGCATTTCTGAAGTCTGCTTCAGTCTTTCAAATCAGTACATTTACCTTTCACTGACTGGGGATCTACTACTCTTTCACTCTCTGCCAACTCTATTCTCCCAATGTGTCTTGATTACAACTTGTCATCTAAAGGACTCATCCTTTCAAGGTCCTTTGTGATCTACATTCTGCTTGTTCTGCACATTTTCAATCTGTCACTGTTCTAAGTCCATCTAGAATGTTACTCATGCCCTTCTTTCCTGATGGTTTCTTCCAGTCTGTTCTTCTCCATTTGGAAAGATCTCATGGCACACCTTCTCCTCATCTGCTTTGTTCCAAATGACACTTTCAGTAAATTTTCACTTACTGAAAGCCAAACCATCCAACCAACCAACAAACTAACAAAAAAAAAATCTTGATTTCTCTTTCCAATATTGTTTCAGCAATATGTGCTTTATAAAAATTCTTCTGCTAGATTCTTTGTATCCTGATAATTTCATTTTTTATAATTTATCTTAATAAATTAGTCAGTTTTTTTGCAGGACATATGACCTTTTCTGGTACAGAATGATTGGATCGATGAGTTCCTCTGTTCTTCCATTTGCTTACTGAAGCCTAGGTATAAAAGATATTCAGCAAATACTGATTTCAACAGTAAGCAGGTACAATAATCTGCCATAATATTTTTGTATTTGTCTGGTTACTGATTTATCAGAGGTTATTGACAAACGACAAACTCAAAGAACAGTGAGGATCAAGTTTATTATACCTAAGTGCCCCTCTTCCCTATACTTTCAAAGTAATTTTAAGAGTGATTAGTGGATTTTTAAAACTACATCAACACCATTTTCCTCTTTCAAAAAAATGCCAAGAGGTCACCTTACCATTGAGTGTTGTGGCACAGGTTAAAATGCTGCAATGGGGGACTTTGCTTGAGTTTACTGGATCATTGCATCTGTAACCTTGTTAAATATGTTTTCTGAGCCATGAGAAAAGTAGGGTGGGGTGGAAGCAATGGGCATCAGATGGAGAACTTAAGAGGTAACTTTTATTAATTGATAGTAGCCAGTTTAACTTACATAAGAGTAACCAACTGGTCACTCATGTTTATTACTTGGATTATATTTTCCTTTATGTTTTGTACTATCTGAGATTCTATTTCTAACATTTTTCAAAATATTTTATTAGTGATTAACAAGTTCTGTTTGACTTTAAATCTTATGACAATTGCTTTTGTTACAAAGGCACAATTATCGAGACTCCTTAAATACTGTTAGTTTCTGTATAGATAAGAATTAGTCCTCAAATTGTAATAAGAAGAACTTTACATTTTCATGAAGACTAAAAGACAATATCTCTGTATGGATTTTCTGTAGAATTAGCCATTTCCCTCTGCTAAAGGTGTGTTTCACTGGCAGTCTACAAATTTCCTTGTCATTTATAAACATAAACTCCCTTAAGGGCCATTAAATGTATTTTGCTGGGGATGGAGAGACGGCTCAGTGGTTAAGACCACTGTTGGTTCTACCAGAGGTTGTGGGTTCAATTCCCAGCAACCGTATGGTGGCTCACAACCATCTGTAATGGGGTCTGGTGCCCTCTTCTGGTGTGTCTGAAGAGAGCAATGGTGGTGTACTCACATGCATAAAATAAATAAATAAACAAATTTTTTTAAAAAAAATTATTTTGCTAATTTATTAGCTAACCATGGTGGATCTGGAAGAAAGCCATGGACTTTGCGTAGATGACAGTCTATGTGTTCTTCACTCAAAGAAGAGAGGGGAGCTAAGGGTAGAAGTACTTCATACAGCATATTCTATGGATAATTAGAGCTCAAGCTGTAAACTACAGACACAGAGAGCAACTGTCTTTTGAGTTACTTTCCTTGTATTTCATCTCAGCTAGTCTACTTTTAGGATTGCTTGAACTCTTCTACACCATGAGATCGAGTGTCCATATTCTTAATTTCCTTGATATCACTGGGTGGTCATAAACAAACAAGAGAATAAATTAATATGGCAAATGATCTTAAATACTGGAGAGAGAATTGATATTTTCTAGGTATTTCCTACATACAAGGCACTGTGTTTTAAGCTTTTATATTCTATACTCAAAAATTATATATGTTGATATGTTAAGATACATTTAATATGTTAAAATGTATCTATAAATCATCACTATGAAAGTATAAATTTCTAAGATTACTTAACAAATAAAAATCCTGAAATGAGAAATTAAATATCTTTCTCTAGATCTATATAATAATAATAATTAGAGATAGGGTTCAAGTAATTTCTGATGTCACAGACAGACACTCTGTCATGTTTGCTACTACTACCAAAAAGTGGGGATCCTTCAGACAAAATAAACTGTGACACTAAATGCCAAGAATTGTGAGGAAAGGGTGAAGAAGAGGAAGAAGGAAGATATATAGATACCAGAATTCTACACTATGGAAAGTTTTTTGAATCCAAACACCAAGGGGATTACCAAAGCTGAAATTTTTGAAATGTCCTCCTTGAGATCATCCAGTACAAAAGTGCTTCTTCCATTTACGATAGGATAGTGAGTTAATATGATCAATGAATATTTGGGGGCTATGTTTTTAAAAGCAAAATAGTATTCTCTAGTCTTATGAATCTTCATCCACATAATTAAGTGAACCCAGGCCTGTGGTGATTGTCATGGCTAATGCCTTTGATGTTATTTCCTCATTTTAGTTCCTAAAAAAAAATTACATTTACTTATGTACTGTGAGTGCACATGTGGGTAAAGCTACAGAAGTTTTATGAGGATGTAGTAGGAACCTGCGGTCTAGAGAATTCCCCACAATGTATCGTGGTATTGCTCCCTTGTTGGAGATAACACTTTTCTCTCTCTCTGTTTTCCTCATTGTTAGTGTCTCTGGTCATTATGTCTTCCTGGACCAGTTAACCAGGAATCTGTAACCCACCAGGAACTTGGGTTTCCCATTGTCTAATAGCACTCTTAGAAAAATTTATTCCAAAAAAATTACTTGTAAAAATAAATAAAATAAAATCTCATCAACAGGACAATCAAAACTAAATAGTGAATTCAAATAAGACTTTGTTGCCAAGGAACTCATTACTGAAAAGAGTTCACGAATACACATATAAAGAACAGTAGTAGAATAATACATTTCTTGGCTCTCAAAGAAAGTAGAAATTAAAAGAGAAGCTTATAAAAACCCTACATTATGGAATAGTTGAGAGGCTGAGACTTGAGTTGTGACTTCCTGGAAGGTTAGGGACTTTTGTGAAGTCTAAGAGATTATGGAAGGATGTGGGTATGAAGATATGTATTCTTGTAACTGTATTTAGCCTCTCCCATGAGCACTTTTGGGTAGTGAATCCTGCTCTGAAGACTGAGGACTTTGCATTGGGCATTACTTGGACATTGTCATGGAGTGAGAGAGTTGAGAAAGTCAGAGAAACAATGGCACACAGAGAGATCACTAAGATTGTAAGTATGTAAGTATATTTCAGGCCCTCTTCCTAGAAAAAATAATAATGATCACATGAATTTAGTACTCCTTTGTGTTGCATTTTACTCTTTACCTGGCTTTCCAGATGGGGCATGTAGACAAGGGTATTGAGAAGCCTTTGTTCATTCCATCAAGTTGGATATTTCCTAGGTTGACTTTAAAATACAGAAGAGAGGGGTTAAAAAAAAAACTCAGAAAGCAAGAACTAAATGACCCACAACGATGAAGTTTTAGAAGTCTCTTAAAAATAAGTCATGCTAATTTAATGTAACAATATTATGCTTTTAGAGGTAAGAGCATATGAGTATGGCAATGAGAAATGAGAAGCCTGTCCATTCACTCAATTGTCACTAGAGGGGGTGGTTGCATGCAGATAAGGTTCAGGTCCTGGGCCATTATCACACCCTTTTGCAGTGAAAATTTCCCACCTCCATTAGCAGGGACAGTTTTTTTTTTGTTGTTGTTGTTGTCACTATGGGAATCACTAAACAAAGAGTAAATGTGTCTACAATCATGACAGACAATTTTATTTTTCATCCCTTTTTAGTGCATGGCAACCTCAGAGTAGTCCATCTGCAGCTTGATGCTGCTCAGTGGCCTGTTAAGTCTGGGGAGCACAAGTCACCTATTATTGCTAAATGGTAACACTGCACACAGCTCTGTTCACATACTGTGGTGCATTATAAGCTCTCTTCTCTATGGAGAGAGAGAAAGAAAGAAAAAAAACTGGTTTGCTCCTCCCCCTTTCCTTAACTTGTTCCCCTTTCTAACAACAGCTGAATTTTTAAATGTGGATAACTCATGAATCTTTATCAACCTAGTAGCCACTCATGTTTAAGTGTTGAGAATACCAATTTAACTGGGTGTAAATGACACTGACAGAAAGATTAGATTTTACTGTTTGGGGCTCAAAGGTAACTGTGGGAGTTATCTGCCACATGATTAAAATAATTGGGCTTTCTAAAAGATGTAATTTTAAGTGAAAGCTATTATTGAACTTTATTGTCAAGGGCATAAATTAAAGTGTATCCAGACTATTTAGTTTGTCGGAGAGAGAACTCTAAGTTAGGACTCTTCCTATCCAGGGATGTTAATTGAGCAGAGAATAGAAAGATTATTGCTAGTTGCAAGTAATTTAATCTCCTTTCTTACTACTATAATTGAGTATGTAATCTATTATGCACTTTAACAGCTACTGGGCTGTGGTTAGTTGCTCAGTGGTAAGCCACTTGGTTAACTTGTGGAACACTTTCTAGCATTGAAGCAAAGAAACAACTAACTACAGGAAAAATGACAGAGATGGCCTCTGTATTGAGATGTTGACAGTCAAGGGAACATTGACTCCTTGAAAGCTGGTCCTAGTACAGTGGGTAACTAAAAAAAGTGGAGACAATAGCAGAGATGCCTATGTCAATTAGATCTCTGCCCTATCTACCCCTTCTCATACTTACTGAAGGAGGGAACTGCTTTCTCACAGAACTGGTAGTAGAAGGACCAAGAATTGAGACATGATTCTTTGAGGTCAGACACCAAGTCAGTTGACTCACCATATAATCTTTGGATGTGTTCACAAAATAGACATTCAAAGCCAGGCGATGGTGGCACACACCTTTAATCTAACACTTGGGAGGCAGAGGCAGGTGGATTTCTGAGTTCGAGGCCAAACTGGAGCATTCCAGGACAGCCAGGACTATGCAGAGAAACCCTGTCTCAGAAAATCAAAAAAAAAAAATAGACATTCAATATATGTGTGTTTTGTAACACACACATATGAATGGATGGCACATTAATGTTCTCAGAAATAAAATCTGAGGATTCTTAATGGATATGTTCAAAGGGAAAGATGCTGAGCACTTACTATATCTTAAAGCAGCATATCTGGATGAAAAATAACACTCATCCTTTAACTTAATGTGCCAGGTTTTATCTTTTATCAAACTACACTTTGATTTATCACTCTAGGCATCAGTATATTTAAATAATAGTGCAAATAAATGCTCATCTATAGGGCAGTAAGAAAATAAATGTGTAAATCATTCAGAATTAGAAAAGAAATGAAATAACTGGCCGTGGAATCTCTCTGGGAATTGAAATCTATGTGGAGAATCTTTAGCCTTTCCTTTAAATTTGGGTTCCTGGCACCTAGGAAGTTTCCTAATTTCTGTCCAATATTATCCAGAGGACATTTCCTTGGGAATTTCAAACACGTAAACCTCCAAATGGTGTCGGGGTGCTTGAGTTGTGAGCCATCCCAACTGAAGCATCAGCAATGCTGCTACGATGATGTTGTCAGTCTTGGCCTCTTGTCACTGGGGCCTCAGGGTGTCTACTTAACTGGAAACACATTCTGCAGTTGCAGCCAAGAGGGGCGACCTTTCCCCAAATGGTTCTTGTTTTGTGATTCAGCATGAGTCATTTGGTTAATAACAATTTCCTGTCTGTCCCAGACACCCCTTGGGAAAATTGGATCTTCTGATTTGGAAAGGAATCCTTGGCCCAGTTTTTAAGGGCATTGTGAGATTGTCAGTGAAGTGAAGGCTCTAGGGACTTTCTGTATTTTACTGAGCTGCACAGGAATGGGAGAATTACAATAAGACAGCAGAGTGCAACACCACATTGCTTGCTAGTTATCACTATAAGAGATAATTTTAAAATGTGAGCAAACTGTCATGATACTCCACTATTGAATGGTTTGAGCGTTACAAAGGTTTCAATTGAATTTTCACTGTGATACTGTTAAGAACTCTCCCCTTGCTGTTTCTCACTTTTTTTATGTCTGTCATTCTTGACCCCTCCTCCTTCTACCATGGCATGATATAAGCTGGATGGTTTTTGACAGGTGCCCATTTTTAATTATTTGACATGCTAACTACCAGAACTTTAAATATTTACATTGTGTTCAATATAAATTACTGAATCTCAGGTAGACTAAGACAATGTTGCCGAAGTAAAATTTGTCCATCCATTCATTTTTATATATGATAGACTTTGATTTACACTCAGCATCTATTCTATGCCACTCTTGTGTATTAAACACATGATTAAGGTAGAATAGATTTGCTCACAGTCCTGGATTGAGAATTATAGCATTAGCAAATTCTCATCTCCTGCATACATTCTCAGGTTAGGGCTGGGCACTTCAACTAGGCTTAAGCTGATATGTGTAAAATACTTTTTTGGTTATGCCTAACTAGGTCAATCTTATCAGAATAAAGCTAGGAATACTGTTAATTCAGTTGGAAGAAAATGGCATTTTTTTTCCTGCATACAAGAGTAGATTTTTTTTATAGCACTGTAAATTATAACCTGCCATACTGTGATCACTTAGGGAAGTTAGTCTAATGTTAAAGTCGGCAGGTCCGAGGAAGCAACAACGGGCTGGAAAGAAATGACTACCATCCATTTCTGAGTGAAAGCAAAGGTCTTTCTTTCACCACACACATTTATGTTTCATTGTTTGATACATTTTGAGTTGCATTTTGTATTATCACTGATAAAAATAATAAAAAATGTAACTTATAATGTAATTGTGTATTTTAAAAGTACCTGTAAGCTGTCTTATATCTAGGCATAAATATGAAGCACTATAGCATATAACAAAAAGTTGGCACATGTATGGCAAGTACATTTATGTCATAAACCATGATAAGTGTAAATATACATATACAAAATAGAGTAGAAAGATGGAGGGAGCGATTCTAAATGTATCTTCACAGTGCATTCAGGGGCACTCTGAGCATTGGCATTGACATTCCAAAAAATTATTAAAGTCTTAAAGTGTAGGAAAACAAGACTGGGGAAGTGGCCAGGTATAAGATGCAAATAATCTTTCATTTAAGAGAGGAAATATTTTTTTCTCGTTATGGTAGAGATCTCTTAAGGAATTCTGATCAGTGTGTTCATTTTGAAATCGTGTATATTAAAATTTCTTGGCCTTCTAGAGGAGAATTTAAAAACAGTGTAGTCAAGAGACTGAGCAATACAGTAACTGGACCTTGTATCATGTTCTATATCTTCCTGGTGCCTCAGTTTCTCATAGGAGGATACAATGAGACTACTGTAAAGTCCATATCTATATCTACATAATCTATATCTATATATACAGTAGGATTACATTAAGTATTGTATAGATGTGCGATATTTATATTTTCATTTCCCTGCTGATTTAAATTTCTTTTTCCTCTCTCTCTCTCTCTCTCTCTCTCTCTCTCTCTCTCTCTCTCTCAGACAGGGTTTCTCTGTGTAGCCCTGGCTGTCCCAGAACTCACTTTAAAGATCATGCTGGCCTCAGTGATCTCCTTGCTTCTGCTTCCTGTTGGGATTAAAGGACTGAGCTACCACTGCCTGGCTGCTGATTTTGATTTCTAAAATCCTGTAAGTACATTTACTCAGGCTTGTTGAACAATTTACATCTGCTTTAAAAAATGGTCAGCCCGGTGCTTTGGTACACAATGTGAGATCTCAGTCTTAAAACTTATTTCTAGCCATCAGCTCTTATTATGCTTGTACTTTAGTGGAATCTGTCCAGGCTGTTGAATGAAGCTAATTTATGTTTTCAAAGCTATGTAAAAACACACAAAGAAATAGCAACAATGGATATCTACCGGCATTGTCAAATAACCATGGAGTTTCTAAGAAATAGTCCCAGTATAGTTCATTCCACTATAAGTTGCTAGTCAGGATCACGCAGATTCTTAGATTATACATTGTCCCACAGGGCAGCAAATGCTAATCCTAGTGAATTTCAGTTTACTTTGCCATAATACCTGCATACTTGGTACATCATCTTACATACAACAAAAATGTGTCGATGCGTAAACTGCTATACACATAGATCAAAGACTAGCCTGATCATTATCAGAGAGGCTTCATTCAGCAACTGATAGGAGCAGATACACAAACCCAGAGCCAAACATTGGGAGAAGCCAAGGAAATCTGAGAAAGAGGGGGAGGAAGGTTTGTAGGAGCCAGGGGATTCACTTGAAGACACCAGGAGAACACAGCCCAAAGACTAAACTAAGAAGAGCTCATAGGGGCTCACAGAGACTGAAGTGAAAATCACAGAGCCTGCATGGGTCTGCCATAAGTCTTCTGTATGTTGTGGTTGTGTAGCTTGGTGTTCTTGTGGGGCTCCTAGCAATTGGAATGGGATTGTTGCTGACTTTTTTCCGCCAGCTCTTGGGACTCTATCACTCCTACTAGATTGCTTAGTCCAGCCTTGAAATGAGGGTTTGCGCCTAGTCTGTTTTTGTTGTTGTTGTTTTGTTTTGTTTGTTTTTTGTTTGTTTGGTTGGTTTATCAAGACAGGGTTTTTCTGTGTAGCCCTGGCTGTCCTAGAACTCACCCTGTAGACCAGGCTGGTCTCAAACTCAGAAATCCGCCTGCCTCTGCCTCCCAAGTGCTGGGATTAAAGGCTGTGCCACCACAGCCCGGCTGCACCTAGTCTTATTTTAACTTGTTACACCATGTTTCATTGACATTTGTGAAAAGTCTACTTTTTTCTGAACGGAAATGGAGGAAGAGTGAATCTGGAGAGAGCACTGGGAGGAGTGGAGGGAGGAGGACAACTGCGGCCAGGATGTAATATATGTCAGAAGAATAAATAAATAAATAGATAAATAAATCATAAGCTAATGATAATAATGCCAATGATAATAGTATCTAAGTAAAGTTCTTCCTTAATATATGACTGATACTTAATACATGACTCCTAAGAGGAAGTTGTCTTTGTTTTAATGTTATTTATAATTTTCTTATCCATTTGTGCTTTATCTTATGATAGTTTTACTGCTATTGAATTTCACTTAATTGTAAACTCTTTAGTATTAGACCATGCATCTAATACTCTTTTTAAAAATACCTTTACAGATAAGTGACTTGCAGAAAATACCAGCTGGATGTGAATTCATCTGTGAATCCTAAATTTAGTTTTAGGATGTTCTTTTCCTCACATAGCATATATGTACCAAGCATGTTTCTTTTTATTTGAGAGCCTGCAATTGCTCTCATCTCTGTGACCCTAATGAGTCAGAGTACTTCACTGCCCGGCCTGACAAGCTACAAGGCTGCAAGTTGTGTATACATACAAATCCTGCAGCTCACCATCAGGCACTTATTCATCTTACCTTGGCTGCTTCCCCACAGTCAGAAAGTTCCAGAGGTAGGACAGTCCCACAAATTCCTTAGAAGGGATTTCATTTTATATTTGGTTCCTGCAAAAGTATTATATGGTTAAAGTCACATAGACCGTTGTGCTAGCTTCCATTTGCATCAGAGGAACCTTTTTATTTTATGGGGCACCAGCTACTGTAAAACACATGGGAAGGGCAGGTAGAGCTGTTGGGTAGTCAAAGGTGAAAATATACCAAATTGTTCAAAACTCAGTCATGACCAAAGGACATTTTATTAGAGAAGCAACGAATGAGGAGGTTTCTCTACTGTGCCCTAGTAGAATGTTGTAATTTGTTGATGTTGCTCATGACTGGCAAAATTGCCCTGCAGTTATTTACTGTATATTTCCACTAAATTCTGTAACCTTGGGTAAAATAATTTACAGAGGCTATGAGAAATTCCCAATAAGAATCACAGCGATGAAGGTTCAGAAGCCAATATGTCTCTGACCTATGAAATGAGAGAGGGGCACAGTGCCTTTTATGGGGAGATTTGAAGTCATGGTTAGAGCAATAATGTCAAAGCAATAGCTGCCAGACTTCAATATCCAGGTAAAAAGGATATGCACAGCTTAGAAACCCATTACAAATGTAAATTGAAACAATCAGACTCAGAGCTGAAATAGATATCCTGGGAGTGTAACAGAGCCATCTATGATTTAACAAGCTTTCTCATTATGTCTGAGGTACTCAAAAATCTAAAAACCACTACATGGAAGTATCTATTACAACCACCTAATTAGTTAATGCCAACAAAAATACTGCACACATAATTTTTGCTTATTTAGACCTTTCTAATACTGTGTTGATTCTACATTTGATTACTGGTGTTATTGCACATATTAGAGAATCAGAAATAATCAAAAGCATCAGCTGACCAACAGACCAACTGTCAAAATCTCCAATATGAAGGGAAACGGTACTCCGTACCCTGTTAAGGCATCCTGGAAATAGAAATAGCTGAGATGAGTAAGTACGGTGAAGAACTGGGCATCTCCTATGTTTACTCATTTGTATCAGATTGTGAAAGTTCAACACTGCACAAAAATCAGACTCACATCAGGAAGAGTTTAGATAGGGCCATAGCCTCTGCTGTTTTGCCTTTGAGGTGAAAACAAATACCGTCTTCCTGTACTTCCACAGAAATTTGTACAAGCCTTGATTGACCTTGCCGATAACCCCAATAGCCAAAGGATAAATACTGACAACTGGCGAATGATACGGTTTGTACAAAGTGTGGATTTTCTATACAGCATGAAAATCAGAACATATTTTCTTTAATGAAGAAAACAGAAAGTTAAGATGAATATTCTTGTTTTGATGAGTCCTTACTGAGTTCAGTTACATAGTTCATCACAAAGCTGGTATCCTTGACTCTAAATGTTGAAATTATTTAATCGTGACCTGAGGTTTCTACCCCACCCCCACCCCCAAGGGTTGATCATTCAGTTCCCAGATAAAACACACACAAAACTTTATATTTACAATAAGCCTTAATCAGTGCTAGAACCTGGTAGATATCTACACTCTATGCTATTAGAATCTACTTTCCATTTGATAACAGTTATTACTGTTTCATCTGGGCTGCTCTTAACCCTAATTTGCCAGCCATCAGGAAAATGTTCTCTTGAACTCACCTAACCCATGGCTGGTTTTCCTTCATCATCTTCTTCTCTCTCATCATCAGCATCAGCCTACACTAAATATATTTATATCAGAATTTTCAAGTTTTAAGAAGGTAAGATTTCTAAATACATTAATACAATCCTGTTACTTGTCTCTAAGAAGCACTAGAAATCATGAATGTAGGTTCTTTTTTTTTAAAGATTTATTTATTTTATGTATATGAATACGCAGTAACTGTCTTCGGACACACCAGAAGAACATCAGATCTCATTACAGATGGTTGTGAGCCACCGTGTGGTTGCTGGGAATTGAACTCAGGACCTCTGCAAGAGCAGTTAGTGTTCTTAACCACTGAGCCATCTCTCCAGCCCCCATGAATGTAGGTTCTGATTGACCTATCTGCCATCTTGATCACTCCTCACTCTTCTGAATCATTCCTTATTCTGCCAACCTTCTCTGGAATGACTAGTGTCTCATTTAACAGCTCAGGATTTAATGCTTTCCTTCTTTACAAATAGCATTTAGACTTCATTTATTCTTCCAGCTACAGTCCAATTATTGGCTGGATCTTTGCGGCATTGAAAAAAATTTTTTTATTGTGTAAATGGGAGATACAAACAATCAGGAATACTTCACTAACTTTACTTTTCTTCCCAATGAATTCCCCCTGTGATATTTATTTTTAATGTCATTTTAAGATTTTCTAGCTCTAGCTAAATGCTTTTTAATTTACTAACATGTTTTATCTAGAAAAAATTCAATAATATTTAAAAAACATGTTTTAATGTAGGTCTTCACATCTTTTTACAGTAGTTTAGAAGCTTGAGTTTCCAACTGGCTGAGGAAGATAACGTCATTGCCAATGCTTTGGGGGAGTTTCCTGTGATTATCAACCTTTAAAGGTGCTCAGTTCATCTTATTGAAGTCCCTTTGAAGTATTAGATTGCATATTGTAGCATGTTAGTGAGAATGAAAGTTGTTTTCTGGGAGTGACACAGAAATAAGTTTTCTGCTCAATGAAATAATATCTCTTTTTTTTTTAATACAAGCTTCCTGGCAAAATTCTTGTTGGAAGTCTGGCAAATCAAGGAAGAATTTCAGAGAAAGGAACAGGCATTATATCACCCTGCCATTAAGCTTTTTGTTGGCATGACCTGTGCATATGGTCATAGTACAGATCTTGCATATTTTGACAAGAGGTAAATAGCATAGGCTTTAGTTTTGAGAAGCCATTAAACAGAAATTGCCCTACCTACCAGCCTAAGTTTCTGGTTTAATTGTTTGAATTAGGGCCTAAGTACTAACGGATTTAAAATTTCCTCATGGAATTTCACTCTAATACCAAGTTCACGAACAGCGCTATTGAGCTCTGAGAACATGTAGTGCCTATATGAGATCAGAGTGGGCTGAAAGTCTCAGGTAGCCACTCAGAATTTGTTTCCCATTGCTTCATGCACTGAGTAGCACCATTGAAACCACACCTTGAGCCTGCCTACAAGGACTAAGAAGACGGTGAAGGTCAATCTTTGGGAGGGAGAGATTTAGGTAAGGGAGCTGAGGGCCAGGAAGTGGGGTGATGATATTTGCTGGAAGAAGGCACACTCACTGAAATGAGTGAGACTGAATGAGTCCAGATTTAAGACCTAACATTAAGGAGTGCACTTTTCAAAGGCTTAGGTGGAGAATCTGTTTCCTTGCCATTTTTTCCCGCCAGAATACAGAAACCATCATGATGTCTTAGATTCTTTCTGTTCTTGAAGTCTACCATTCCTGACTTGGATTCCCTCATTCTTTTATTTACTTCTTATAACTCTCAAGTCTGACATCTTCATATTTGTAAATAAATCACATCCACTATATGGAAGGTGATATATTTATAGCTCTCCAAGATTAGAACACAGATATCTTGAAGTAAGACAGGGTATTATACTGTCCATCAGTTTTGATGAAGTATCTTCAGAAACTTTTACTCCTTTAATCAAAACATATCAGGACAACAAAATAGAAGCAAGCCAATCATCAGAGTTATTTAAAATATATTAGCATCATTATTGAATTTCCATGCAACCAGGGCATTCTTCTCCAATCTTAGTTTTTCTCCAAGAATTTTACAAGAAATACTGTTTACACCCCAATTCTTGAGTATTATTTACCTAGATCATTAACATTTAACAAGTTCAAGTTGACTTCTGCCACTGGTGTTCATTGACTTTGGATTTTATTCTGGGTAACCTGTATTGCTGGAGAAATAAGGAATAATATACTCTGAGACCCCCAGTTTCTAGGTACCGTCTAGGATCAATCAAATATCCAATTTCTGGGAGAAACTTTAATTACCCAAGTGTCTATGTGTTTTTAAGGTTCTCAGCCCATTTGAGTATACCCAAGAATGACAATTGAAGTCACTCTGTTTGCACTATGAACCTTTTGCTTTTCTCAGTGTTTCTACTTCTCAATGCCTAAGAAAGAGAGAAGAAGGCCATATGATGCACTCCATAAGCTGACTATTCCATGGAGAAGCTCCCAGAGTTCATAGCCAGAGCAGCAACACAGTAGTCATTAGGCATCTGCTCAATGAAATGCGCGAATTGTTAAGAAATGCTAATGGAATCTTGATGCTAGAACCCCAGTGTCAGCAGAGGCAGTGGTGACACCTGTAGGAGAAGCGAGCTGGGCTCTGTGGATGTTCAAGCTTTCCAGTCTATACCGAGGATGACTCTGAGCATGGAGCGCTCCTCATCTGATAAAACACAGGAGGAGCTTTATATCTAATGAACCAGTGTTGCCCTCAAAAGGACTTTTCTCCAAACCCAATCAGAATGTAGAATCATGCCAGTTTATCCTTCAGAGTGGTTTGCTCACACAATGATTTTCTGGTTGCCTTTTTTTTCTTCTTCTTGGAATCCATGGCATATTGAAGTGACAGGTGTACTGCTCCATACAAAGCTGAAGATAAGCTTTTTTTTGTCCTTTATTATAATATTTACTTATGTCTTCTGCTTTGGCTCTCAAAGGCACCTTGTTAATACCTGTGTCAACAGAGCATGCTTACTTCTACCTGGCTGGAATTTTTCCTTTCATACAACTTACATTTAACATGGTGTGTACACTTCATTTATTATAAGCCTTTCTGTACTGCAATGATGTAAAATGGGAGTGGAAACCTGAACCACTTTTATACTTTTTGTTTGATTTTATTCTAAGTATCTGAAATACTGCCTAGACCATAATAGGTGATCAGGAAGTATTTATTGGATGGATGAATTCATTTTCATAAGAGCCTTACCACAGAGATACATCACCTAACCCACTCACAAAAGGTGTAAATTGAAGCTATGGAAATTAATTGCCTGTGATGCTTAGTTTTTCCTGCTGCCTGGACAGGATTTAGGCTTTTGGGAGGTACACCTCCCATCATACCAGTGAGACATTTGTAAAGATGGTTAACTGAACAGGCAAGACACACTCTTAAAGCAAGTGGCACCTTCTAAATGGTAGCCTGGGTACAAAGTAGTCTGAGAAACATCAGTATGCCTGCTTGCTTAACCGCCCCCACCTTCCTGACATGGATATGTCTGTAGCTGTTGTTACCGCCTTCCTCTGATGATGTCACATCCTCTGATAATGTCAGGACACAGTTTCTTGGCTATCTAATAGGGACTCTGCTTGGAGAATCTTGGGTTCCAATATTGTACTGGTGTTGTGCAAGTATCCAGGTTCACAGAATAAGCATCCACAGGTTCTTTGCCCCTCCAGTATACAGATGCCTATGGTGACCTACAACCCCTGTCATGTAAGTCAATCTAATACACTTCTTTTCATAACATTATATTTGCTAATCTTCTTTTAAACACACACACACACAAACATGAGGGAGAATGTCCTATGTTCATGTACACACACACACACACACACACACACACACACACACACACACACAGGCACATGTGCACATTCAATCAGTCCTGTTACTTTACAGAACCTGGAAGAACAGATGTACAATTAGAAAACTGGCCAAAGGCGATTTTGAAGGAAATCTCTCAACTCATCCTTTAAGTACTATTTCATACCAATTCTCCTTCCTACCAGTCATCTTGTTGAAAAAAAATCAATCTCTTTAGAGCTGAGTTGTGGGGAGTTTTTCTTCCCAGTGAGTTTGGTGAAAGTCTAAATATTACATCTGATTACTCATGAATGACTATTTCTTATTTCTCAGTAGGGAAAAGTCCCTCACTGAGATCTTAGCTCAGATGTGAAATGGGAGCTCAAACACAAAGAGTTCATGAGAAATATTGCATAACAATTTTTGTTTAACCAGCTAGAGATTTTCCTCTAATCTACTATTTCTAATAGTAGAAATTCTGACTCAGCAGGTGGGCGTAGGTACTTACCAAGGCTTCCAGGTGTTTCCATTCTTTGGTAATTGGGAAGGGAACTAGCATGTGGGTATGAAAAGGAAGTTTCTGGAGAAATGATTTCACTCACCCAATATTCTGAAACGTTTTCATTTAAAGATGAAAGGCATGATCTTCTGGAACCCAAAGAAGCACTTTAGGATCTGATTTTCATACAAGTATATTTTAGATATCTGTATGAATGAAGTTTTTGCTAAAAGCGTATTAATTTCTCAGTTTACATGAAATTAGTCATTATTTGTTTGTTTGTTTGTTTATTGGTTTCTTTTTTCAAGACAGGATTTCATTGTGTAACAGTCTGGCTGTCCTTGGATTCGATCTGTAGACCAGGCAGGTCTCACACTTACAGAGCTCCTTCTGCCTCTGCCTCTTCAGAGTGCTGGGATTAAAGTCATTTGGTTGATATTTTAAATTTTTATGTGAGTGTGTGCACATGCATATATGCCTAGGGAATCTAGAAGATAGAGTTGGATTCCAGATGACTATGAGCTGCCTCATATGTATGGGTGCTGGGAAATGAACTTGTCCTCTGGGAAAGCATCAGGTTCCCTTAACTTCAAGGCTATCTCTCCATCCTTTCGGCAAATGGTCTTTAAAAGAAAATGTTAACAAATAGCCATTTCTTTGCATGGATTTTGAATTCCCTGACATGCTTTGTCAAAGGTAGATTTTAGAATTTTTTTTCCTTGAAGGGAATATTAAAATTCATCATTTAAACAATGTGTAGTCCTATATATGATCTAGGACATTATTTAAATATTAAATATTTTTACTATAAATATTATATATATAGTATAATATTGTAAATACTTAAATAAATTCATTCAGTTTAACTGTGGTTTTACTATATTATACTTATGATGATAGACTAAAATATTTTATAATAATGTATGATACTTTAAGATAAATACTGATGACATTTGGCTGAAATATTGTATTTTATGATCTTCCTTGCAATAAAAGCCCTGTTCCATTGTCTGTGGCTCCTTAGCTATCCTCCTGCACAGCTCCTGAGGAGTACTCGGTTCCTTTCTATGTGTCTCATACTGCCTATTGCAGATACTTCATCCCAATGGACGTAAGACATCTTCTGGACCTGGCTCCTTTCACTCTGCTTGTGAAAGATGAAGAATGGTTGTCCATACATGCCATCATCTTGTTGCTTTATCTTGCTGTATGAAGCTCCACTTTATTATTATATCACGTTTTAGTTACCTGTCTATCAGTGAGTTATCATTTTTTTTCCCATTTATTAGCCATTCTACTGGTTACTTTCGAGTACTATAAGAAACAACTTGAGTAACCTAATTTAAGAAAGAAAAGATTATTTTAGTTAATGGTGTTAGAGATTGCCTTTCATGATTTCAGGTGATTGATGGCGCCCCACCATTTATATACAGTTTACCACACAGGCAGGGGACAAACCTTTCGAACCTACCTTGGGAAGAGAAATCTAAACCATTGTGTGTAAACAACAGTTACACACAATGTTTGGGTATTCGCATACATGTCTGTCTTTGACAGCATATTCTCTACTATCTAGGTATATACTTAGAGTCTGTATATAACATAGCATCTATGCTTAATCATTACAATTAACTTCAGGAAAATGGTTATGCTGAAAAGTTACACTAATTAAGGAATTTGAGTGATGAAACAATTTTTATCCTTTTGAGAAAAGCTCAAAAGTCAGACAATTTATATATATCATTGAATTCCTTTGTGATGGTTGCTGATTGTCAATCATAGTTTTACTTTGCAATGTAGAAAACTAAATCAGACTGGAACATGCTTTTCTTCTTTTCCAATTGCTATGTACAGAAAAGACAAAACTTAAACTTGATCTCAGGGACTCCAGCAATCTCCATGAACATACAGTTCTTATAACACAGCAAACCTTCACAGTGTGATTGTTTCCTGCATAACTTCGTTTTTTTTTTTGTTTGTTTGTTTTGTTTTTTTTTTTATGTGACTGGACATTCTTTTCAAATAGATAACAAATAGTTCCTAAAATAACAAGTAAAGTAAAAAATAAGCTAGAAAGATAATTTGCCAACTGCTAATAACCATGCACTATGCACAAATAGCAGCATTGAACAAACCAAGCATTGGTTTCTTTCCTTTAATCACATGTGACCTATAAATCAAACTCAGTTCTTCAGTCTTAGCTATAAGCCCCTTTTACTTGCTGAGCCATGCTGCTAGGTCTCACTTAATATCATCCTTAGTGATGTAACCCAATCACAAAAGAACACACATAGTATGCAGTCACTGATAAGGGGATATTAACCCAGAAACTCGGAATACCCAATACACAATTCACATATCAATAGATTTCCAAGAAGATGGAAGGAGAGACCCCTGGTCCTGGAAAGACTGGATGTAGGGGAATACCAGGACAGAGAAGTGAGAGGGGGTTGAATGGGGAACAGGGGGAGGGAAGAGGGCTTATGGGACTTTCAGGGAGGGAGGAACTGGGAAAGGGGTAATCATTGGGAATGTAAATAAAAAAAATATAGAAAAAAAAGGTATACAAGTGATAGAAGCCCAGACTCATCTGGGCAAGATGACTGACTTTGTATGGATTTCATTTGCATTGAGTTTAAGACACTGTGGCTCCTAGGACTGACCCAAGGCTGAGATCTGGAGTAGGATCCACTAATAAGCATTTTATCCCTTTGACAAAATTTTGCTGTACAAGAAGCCTGTGTAGGCAGAAACCATCTGTCTTAATTTTTTATTGCTGTGAATGCATAAAATGTCATCATGACTATTCCAAGGTAATGGTCGAGGAAAAGGTTTATTATAGATATGACAGAAAAAATAGCTAGAAGCATCTGGAAGAGTCCAGACTGAACATGGCCTACAGACTGACCTGGGATGTGAGAGGAGAGAGAGTATTGGAAAACAAGAGAAGGGGGAAGCAAAAGGCCAGGATAGGGACCAAGAGCCAACATGGCAGCAAGTATGGCAGCGTGCAGGCAGACATGGTGCTGAAAAGGTAGTTGAGAGTTTTATGTTCAGCTCCACAGAAAGAGAGAGAACCAGTGGACTCGGCTTAGACACTTGAAATTTCAAAGCCTACCTCAAGTGACACAGTTCTTCCAACAAAGCCACACATACTCCAACAAAGCTACATCTCGGACCAGTTCTGTTTCCTGGTGACAAAGGATTCAAATTTAACAGCCTGTGGTGACTATTATTATTCAAACCACCATACCATTCAAATATGCATTGGGAAATAATCTGACATCACTTCAGGAAAGTAAGTTGAATCTCTGTCTCTGTGTTTCTGTATCTTTCTACCTCTCTCTCTCTCTCTCTCTCTCTCTCTCTCTCTCTCTCTCTCTCTCTCTCAATTAGATCTCACACCACACTACTTATTCTCACACAAAACTAACTTGAGAGTTGAGCATACTTAATGTCACATTAAGGATTTAGTATTTTAATTCATTTTCAGTCTTTGACGATTTCTCAACCAAGAAGAAATGGAATTAGAGAGTTAATAGAAAGGCTAATATGAGCATGGTCTGATGGAGATGAGAATATAAAAGAGGGGTTTGCCAAGCAGAGTACTAGCAGGAAGAAGAAATGAGTCACTACCCAAAGATGCTGTGTAAAACCTGGGCAGAAGAACAACTGCAGAATAAAATTTATGAAGTGACACTGATTGATTGACAACAAGGGGGTGGATGTCATGTATTCAATATGTTCATCGGAATTCTCTGTCAGTGGTACTTATTATGAGACAGAGAATTGATCTAGCTCTACTAAAAATACAGAAAATATTTAGGGAATATATAGTTCTGACAAGTTGAAGGCACAGAATTGGCAGCATATTGACATTCATTAGAGTTTCATCATTTGATTTTTTTTAAGGTTATTATAACTATTGCCAGAAACTGAGTGACTTCCTCTTCGGATTTAGTTCCTATTTATGTTGCTGAGTAAACACCATTTTTAAAAGAGCAGCCATTAATAACTTGTCCATTGGTATGTCCTGCCAAACCACTATATTTCCCCATCTGTGGGTTAACATGGATGGAAGTCACTACTAAGCTCTTAATGGCTATTTATTTACTTCTGAAACATGTTCACTTGAATGTTTTCATTGACTATCTAGTCATTTATTAGTCATTTGTTTACCATTGCACATATTGATGGGACTGTTAAATGTACCATTTTGTTGAGCTCTTGTAGAACAGGAATGATAGCACGAAGCATATTCTTTGGAATTTGTTAGAACTATATCGTAGTAGTGTTGATTTTGTTTATTCAAGACCTCAAACAAATCAAGCTATCTACAGAAAAAGCTGGATTGAAAGACTTGGGAACAAAAGTGCTAGGAGGAAATGGTCTATTATTACAACCTACTTAGAAAATGAATAGTAGATATGTAACTGGGAGTTTAGTAATTCAGAAGGCTGTAAATCTAATATTGTCCCTGGGGACTGTGATTTAGAATTGGTAATGGTGGAGCTTTGTGAAAATTCAGTAGAAAATACCCTTGACTAGATGCTATATGAAAAATTAGGAGATTGGTGCACCTTGACACACTCCACAAGTCTGCCTGTGTCCCAAGAGGTCTGCCATAATCCAAGACACAGAGCTCTGCCTGGTTCACAGGAGGTTTGCTAAAACCCAGGACACACAGCTCCACATGCCTCCCAGGAGGCATGATCAAACCTGGGACACCCAGGCCAGCCAACACCAGAGACAAGCAGATGGCAAAAGACAAGCACAAGAATAATCAACAAGACACCAATGCAATACGGCACCATCAGAATCCAGCTCTCCTACTACAGCAAGCCCTGGATATCCCAATATACCTGAAGAGGAAGATAGTGACCCCCAAACTCCATCTCACGAAGATGACAGAGGCCTTTAAAGAGAAAATAAATCCCTAAAGAAATAGAGGAAAACACAAAGAGGTAGAAGTCCTTAAAGATGAAACAAACAAACAAAAAAAACCTCTTAAAGACCAGGAAAACAAACATGCAAAGGAAATGCATAAGATGTTCCAAGCACTAAAAATGGAAATAGAAGCAATAATAAAAACACAAATTGAGGCAACCCTGGAGATGAAAACATAGGAAAGAGAACAAAAAATGCAGATGCAAGCATCACCATCAGAACACAAGAGATGGAAGAAAGAATCTCAAGTATAGAAGGTACTATAGAAGAAATTGATAAATCAGTCAAAGAAAATGCCAAATGTAAAAAGTTCCTAACTCAAAACATCCAGGAAATTTGGGACACTATGAAATTACTAAATCTAAGAATAATAAGATTAGAAGAGGATGAAGACCTTCAGTACAAAGGACCAGAAATCATCTTCAACAAAATTATAGAAGAAAACTTTTCTAACATAAAGAATGAGATGTCTACAAGCATACAAGAAGCTTACAGAACACCAAATAGATTAGACCAGAAAAGAAAATCCTCCTGCCACATAATAATCAAAACACTTAATGCATAGAGCAAAGAAAGAATATTAAAAGCTATAAGGGAAAAGGCCAAATAACATATTAAGTCAGACCTTTCAAAATTACATCTGACTTCTCAACAGAGACTCTAGAAGCCAGAAGATCCTGAACAGATGTCTTGCCAACCTTAAAAGACCCCACATGCTGGCCCCAACTACTATATGCAGCAAAACTCTCAATCACCATAAATGGAGAAACCAAGATATTCCATAACAAAACCTAATTTAAACAATGTTCTTCCATTAATCCAGCCCTACAGAAGATAATAGAAGGGAAATTCCAAGACAAGGTAGGTAACTCCACCCAAGAAAACACAAGAAATTAATCATCTCACAACAAACGCGCAGGAAATAAATATCTCTCTCTCTCTCTCTCTCTCTCTCTCTCTCTCTCTCTCTCTCTCTCTCTCTCTCTCTCTCTCACACACACACACACACACACACACACAGCAACACCTCTAACATCAAAATAAGAAGAACTAGCAATCATTGGTCATATATATCTCTCAACATCAATGGACTTAGTTCAGCAATATAAAGACACAGGCTAATAGACTGGATATATATGCAGGATTCATCATTGGGCTACATACACGAAACATATATCAGCAACAAAAATAGACAATACTTAGAGTAAAGGCCAGGATAAAAGTTTTCCAAGCAAATGAGTCCCAGAAACAAGATGGAGTAGCTATTCTAATATCTAGTAAAATAGACTTTCAACCAAAAGTTTTCAAAAGAGATGGTGAAGTTCAAAAAGGAAAAATTCAGCAAAATGGCATCTCAATTCTGAACATGTATGCCCCAAATGCAAGAGGGCATCCACATTCATAAAAGAAACTTTAGTAATGCTCAAACCACACATTTTACCCCAAAGAATAATAGTGGGGGACTTCCACATTCTATTTTCAGGAAAAAAAAACAACAACAAGAAAACTAACAGATATTATGAATCAAATGTATTTAACAGATAGCTACAGATTTTTTCCACCCAAACACAAAAGAATATACCTTCCTCTCAATACCTCATAGATCCTTCTTAAAAATTGACTATATAATCAGGCACAAAGCAAACCTCAACAGAAACCCCAATGCATTCTACCAGATCACCCCTTTCCCCCCATTAAGGCTGGACTTCAACAACAACAGAAAGCCCACATAGTCATGGAAACTTAACAACTCTATACTCAATGATCACCTGGTCAGGGAAGAAATACATAAAGAAATTAAAGACTTACTAGAATTTAATGAAAATGAAGGGTCAATATTCCTCAGAATTATTGGACATATTAAAAGCTGTGCTATGAAGAAAGTTCATAGCCCTAAGTGCCTTCATAAAGAAACTGGAGAACTCTCAAACTAGCAACTTATCAGCACACCTGGAATGAAAAGAAGAAAATACACTGAAGAACAATAGATGGCAAGAAATAGTTAAACTCAGGGCTGAAATCAATCAATTAGAAATAAAGAAAACAGCACAAAGAATCAACAAAACCAAAAGACAGTTATTTGAAAAAAAATCAACAAGATAGACAAATTCTTAGCCAAAATAACTAAAAAGGACAGATAAATTCTCCAATTTAACAAAATCAGAAATGAAAAGGGAGCCATAACAGAACTGAGGAAAGTTTTTTTTAAAAAATCATTGTCTTACTTCAAAAGCCTGTTCTCCACAAAACTGGAAAATCTTAATGAAATGGATGATTTTCTAGACAGATACCATTTACCAATGTTAAATCAAGATCAGGTAAACTATTTAAACAGCTCTATAACCCCTAAGGGGGAAAAAGCCTCCCAACAACAACAAAGAAATAGCTGAGGACGAAATGGTTTTAGTGCAGAATTCTATCAGAATTTTGAAGAAGAGCTAATACCAATACTCTCCAAACTATTCCACAAAATAGAAACAGAAGCCACACTACTGAGTTCATTCTATGAGGCCACAATTAACCTGATACCTAAGTCATACAAAGATTCAAAAAAGAAAGAGAACTTTAGACCGATTTTGCTTATAAACATTGTTACAAAAATATTCAGTAAAACTCTCACAAACTGAATCCAGGAACTCATCAAAAACATCATTCACCACATCAAATAGGCTTCATTCCAGGGATGCAGGGATGGTTCAATATATGAAAATCCATCAATGTAATCTACCATATAAACAAACTGATAGAAAAAAAACCCATATGATCATCTTATTAGCTCCAGTAAAAGTCTTTGACAAAATCCAACACCTCTTCATGCTAAAAGTCTTGGAGAGATTAGGGATTCAAGGCAGATACCTAAACACAATAAAAGCAATATACAGCAAGGCAATGGCCAACATCAAATTAACTGGAGAGAATCTTGAAGCAATCCCCCTAAAATCAGACAAGACAAGGCTGTCCATTGCTCTATCTATGTAATATAGTACAATTCTAGCTAGAGCAATAAGACAATGAAAGGAGATACTAGTTGGAATGGAAGAAGTGAAGGTATCACTATTTGCAAATGATATGATAGTGTACTTCAGTGATCCCTGTAATTCTACCAGAGAACTCCTAGGACTTATAAACAGCTTCAGCAAAATGGCTAAATATGAAATTAGCTAAAAGAAATCAGTAGCCTTCCTTTATACAAATGATAAATGGGCAGATAAAGAATTTAGGGAAGCAAAAACCTTCACAATAGTCACAAATAATATAAAATATCTTGGTATAACTCTAACCAAACAAATGAAAGATTTGGATGACCAGAACTTCACATCCCTGAAGAAAGAATTTGAAGATATCATAAGATGAAAAGATCTCCCATGGTCATGGATAGGTAGGATTAAAATAATGAGAATAGCCATCCTGTCAAAAAGAATCTACAAATTTAGTGTAATCCCTATCAAAATCCCAACACAATTTTTTATTGATTTGAAATAGCACGTCTCAACTTCATATGGAAAAACAGCAACAAAAAAACTAGGATAGCCAAAACAGTCTTGAAGAGCAAAGGAATTTCTGGAAGAATCACCATCCCTGACCTCAATCTGTGCTGCAGAGCAGTAATAATAAAAAACTGGATGGTAATGGCACAGACACAGATAGGTCCATCCGTGGAATCAAATCAAAGAATCTGAAATAAACTTGCACACCTATGGACATGTTTTTTGATACAGAAGCCAAAACCATAAAATGGAAAGTAGAACAAATAGAGCTGGTCTAACTGGCTGTCTGCACGTAGAAGGTTGTAAAAAGATTCATATATATCACCCTGCATAAAAGTCAAGTCCAAGTTGATCAAGGACATCAGCATAAAACCTGATAAACTATTTCTCATAGAAGTCAAAGTGGAAAATAGCCTTGAATGCATTGGTATAGGAGTTAAGTTCCTGAACAGAACATCAATGGCTCCAATCTAAGATCAACAATTGATAAATGGTATCTCATGAAACTGAAAAGCTTCTGTAAGGCAAAGGACACTGTCAATAGGACAAAACGGCAACCTACAGACTGGGAAAAGATGTTCACTACCCTACATCCAACAGAGGGCTATAATCCAAAATATATAAAGAACTCAAGAAGTTAGACTCTAAGAAACCAAATAACACAATTAAAAAGTGGGGTACAGAACTAAATAGAGATTTCTCAACAGAGGAATCTCAAGTGGTCGAGAAGTACTTAAAGAATTGCTCCATGTCCCTTGTCATCAGGGAAATGAAAATCAAATCAACCCAGAGAGTCCACCTTGCCCAATTAACATGGCTAAATGACAGTACATACTGACAAGGATGTGGTACCTTCATTGTTGGTGTGCAAACTTGTATAACCACTCTGGAAATCAATCTCGCAGTTTCTCAGAAAATTGGAAATAGTTATACCCAAAGACCCAGGTATTCTGCTCCTGGGAATATACCCAAAAGATACTACACCATACCTCATAATGCAAGGATATGTGCTCCACTATCTTCATAGCACCTTCCTTTGTAATAGCCAGAAACTGGAAATAACCCAGATGTCCCTCAATTGAAGAATGGATACAGAAAATGTGGTTTGCTTACATGATGGAATACTATTCAGCTATTAAAAACAAGAAAATCATGAATTATGCAGGCAAATGGATGGAACTAGAAAACATCATCCTAAATGAGGTAACATAGACCAAAAAGGACATGCATGGTATGAACTCACTGATTAGTGGATATTAGACATAAAGCACAGAATACTCATGATATACCCCTGAGACCCAAAGACATTAAACAAGAAGGGAGGCCCAAAGGAGGATGCTGGAATCACACTTAGAAGGGGGAACAAAGTAGTCATATAAAGCAGAAGGAGGAAACTGGATGAGAGAGGGATGGGGGAAGTGAATGGGGAGGTAGGATCTGATATGCAGAGAGACAGGAGAGAGACCCAGAGGGCCAGGAGAATGAATGGAAATCTGCAGTTGCTGTGGGGTGGTTTGGGGGGAATCTTTATGAAGACCCAGAGACCTGAGACTGCTGAGGCTTCCAGGAGTCCATTTGGGTGACCTTAACTGAGATGCATAACAGTGCGGAAGTGGTACCTGAAGAGGCCACCTCTATAGCCAGGCAGGACTCCCAGTGGAGGAATAAGGACATTAACTCACTCAGAAAACATTTGATCAAAATCTGTCCTGCCTAAAATAAATACGGGAACAAAGTTGGAGTAGAGACTGAAGGAATGGCCAACCAATAACTGGCCCAACTTGAAACCCATCCTATAAGCACCAATCCCTGACATTATTATTGATACTTTGTAGGAGTCTAGCATTACTGACCTCTAAGAGCTTCTACTCATCAGCTGACTCAAACAGACACAGATACCCACAGCCAAATATTAGACAGAGGTTGGGAACTCTCATGGAAGGGTTTGGGGAAGGATTGAAAGTCCTGAAGGGAATGGGTATCACATATAAGGAACATCAGAGTCAGCTAATCTGGACCCCTGGGAGTTCTCAGAGACCAAGACACCAACCAAAGAACATACATTGACTGGAACAAGGCCCCTGGCACATATATAGCAGTCATAGAGCTCAATCTCCATGTGGCTGAAGTTTCCCAACAACTGAAATAGAGGCTGTCCCTTAAAATGTACCCTGACTGCATTATCCATTCCCCAACAGGACTGTCTTGTTTGGCCTTAGTGGGAGAGGATGCTCCTAATCTGGCAGAGACATAATCTGCCATGGTGTGGGGACACCTGCGGTGGGACCCCTTCAGAGGAGAAGGGAGAGGGGGATGGGAGGAGGATCTCTATGAGAGAGGACAGGGAGGGGCCAGCATTTGGAATGTGAATAAATAATTATAATGAAAAAAGAAAAACTAGCTATTTGAATTTATGTAAATTTTCAATATGATATATATCATAATTAATAAAATAACCTCCCAAAATTATTAAATTATAAGGTCTTTAAGAATTTTGGAAGTAAAGATGAAAAGTTAAAATAACCTTTTTAGTGATATACAACTGTTTTAATCCTGTACCTGATTAATCCTGTTATGAGATCTCTAAGTTCCTCAAACTTTCAACTTCAGAATTCTACAATGCTGATATCATATTAACTTTGTATAGTGACCAGAAAAATTAATAAGTTGAAGAGCAAGGTAAAATTAGGTGATATTGGCATGATTTCCTCATGATTCCAATGTCTTATCAGATTGCTGTCTGGGAGCCAGTGATTTGTGAACCAATTGGATATATTTATAGCTGGGTAACTACAGGGAATCAAAAGGCATTTCTCTAGCCATAGCTTAAGCATGATTATAAATTTCTGAGCTTCTGCTTTTACTCAAAATCAAGCTAATACTGCTGTTGCTAATTTTAGTCCTGAAATGGAGTGTGTTTCTCTGCTAAAATTTTGAATACTGTACAAAGAGTGTCCCTAGTAAGTAAAGGGAGGCATACCTTGCTGCCCACAAAAGACCTCCGGGTTGAATCTAGAATGCCAGTATGTTCCCTTCTTGGTTGAGTTCCAGCTCTTTACAGCTGAGCAAGGACATAGAATTGCTATCCCTGCACATTCTCCCCACCCACTGCTCCTCCATTCACTGAAAACAATCTCTCTGCTTTCTTTGCTAAGAAGAGGGAAGCCAGTGCACCCCACAGCAAGAGAGAGCTGACTCTATTTGATTACAACACAGCACCCATAGAATTTTAAGATTAGAAGGGGGAAGGGAAGTAAAAATGATTGAAGTTAAACACGGCTACAAGTCCATATTACCACTTGGCCAACTAGGTCAAAAGTTTCCAATAAGAGATTTGACTTGTAAAGCATCTTGTAGACTTCAAGATTCTTACCTAAATCAGAAATCATACTGCACGAAGCACGCATCTGTCCTCAATATTGGGTTTAAGAGTGACAAATGATAGAACTAAAGACAATATGTCTGAAGATTGGGAATGAATCCATCAACAGTCTTCTGTTTGTACTTTCTATAGATCATCCTTATTCAGAGGAAGGACTGGGAGATACTTAGCTACTTTCTGAATGGATTTGAGCTCTGCTCCACAGAAGGAAACTTCATGCCTGTCACTGTAATCATTCTCAAGAGCCTGTGGCTGGGGAAGTCATAGGCCCTAATGTAGGTCTAATTTAGCATTTAGATTTGCTAAATGGTCATGTAAAATTCAAATTGCCATTTAAGTATGTATGCTTATGATCATATACCTGGGTTTCTCTCAGCTTTGGATAAAGAAGCTTCTCTTTGAAGTAGACAGTAATCAAGAGAAAGCTGAATGTCTGCCCAAATGCTAAGAATAAGAGACATCTGGTTATCCCTAAATGGGACAGCAATATTAATGCCACTGTCACAGAGCCTCGGGGACCACCATAGAAAAGGAGGCAAGAAGAATGTAAGAGCCAAAGGATGGGGAGCTAGGATGTGGACTGCCACCTTATGGGCATGGCATGGCTGTCATACTCAAACTCACAGGAGATATGGTCACCTGAACAGAACCTACACAAGAAAAGCCAGCTAAAATATTGGTATAGATGTGTTATATTATCTCAAGGCAACACCCCATATAGGCTACAGAGAGTTACTGAGGAAGCTGAGAAGAATCATGCCTCATTTGTTTATTATATTTTTTGTTTTTGTTTTTTATTTATTATTTTTGCTTTGCTTTATTTTATTATTTTATTTTATTTTGAGGTTGAAGCCACCAATATGGTTCCCAGGCTCCAGTGGATGGCTTTAAAATACTAAGTAGATTTCATGAATTATTAAAAAGCAAAACAATAACCAAAAGACCTAATGTTGAGAGAGGGTCATGTTGAGAGGGAGAAATCTCCAGTTATGTTCACTTTCCATTGTATTCATGTGTGAAATTCTTAAAAATAAAAAATGCTTAGTTTTTAATTCTATAATTATTGTTTTTAGCCTCTATCAAAAGTGGTATTGAAAGTCCCTTACAGAGAAATGGCCAGGGCTATTGTAAAGAGAGTTTCTTGTCAGCAGTTGACGTGGAAGAGCAAGAGAGCACAACAAACCTCAGATGTTCCTGGACAGGTTGCAAAGGGTTAACTTCCTTATGGATTCACTGGTAAAAGGAGTGTGTAGCTCAGAGTACTTTAGCCAGCTTCCCATCTGTTCCACAGAAGTTTGTTAGCACGGCTGGAAAAAAGGAGCTTTTGTAGCCTACATTGACTTCCAAGTTTCAACCAGCTCCCACCCCACCCCCAGACTTCCCAGCTCCAACCCTAGTAAAAGCTATAAACCAATTAGAACATATTCTCCCCTACACTAAGTAATGGGGTGGGGGGGTGGATGGTTATTTTCTTCTCCATTTCTTTTCCAGGGCTCTGGATAGAATTTGTGTTCTGACAACAGTAAAATGTAGATACACTTGCCAGGTCTGCAGTCCTGAAACTGCCCATTAACTACTTCCCCCTCCTCTTCCTCTTCCTCCTCCTCTCTCCCTCTTCTCTGGATGAATTATCCTTTGGTTTTTAGCACTTATATCATCAAAAATTAGCTAACAGTTAATCTTATCAGGCAAAATGCTCTCTGTGTTGAATCAGTTTTAGTTTCCAAATCAAATCTCTTATACATCAGTTTCTTTTAAGTCATTGCTAGTCTTAGATAGCAAATGATCAATACCCATGGACGTGATTACATGGAAGGAAAAAAAATCTCACAGGCCTCCAACAATAGGCAGAGAACACAGGGAACTAATACTGAGAAAGGATGAATTAGTCCTAGGTGATTATCTCATTATTTAGCTAGGTAGATGATGTGTTTATAAAAAGATAAAGATATATAAGATATGTTCTATGGGGGTGTGGTAAGGTATGGGAGAGGGGGTGCCTCAGCGGGCCCATGCCAAGACATCCCTTCCCCCTGAGGAAACAGCCACACGATGGTATATATAGTATAGAACAGAGATTATTCAGAGCATGGGGACGGGAGTTAAGATGGTAGTAGAGACGGAGAAAGGCAGAGAGAGAGATGGTAGAGAAATAGAGAGGGAGCAAGAGAGAAAGAAGCAAGAGAGAGAGGAGGGGGCAAGCAGCCCCTTTTATAGTGGATCAGGCCTACCTGGATGTTGCCAGGTAACTGTGGAGAGCAGCATATCTGACTGTTGTCAGGTTAATTTTAAGGTGGAGTTTAGACAGAATGCTAACACTAATTCCAAGTGATCAACCCTAAAACCATACACACACAGCAACACTAAGTGGACTGAACAGGTTGCATTAATATATTAATATATACATACACACATACATACATGCAAACATACATACATATATATAAAAATATAAAATGTATTATATGTATTGTGTGTTTGTGTGTGAGTTACAATAATAAAAAGAGACCATCAATATGAGTGGATGGGATCAGGCTGACATAAGTGGGTTTGGATTGGAGAGAGGAAAGGGAAGGGGAGTAATCATGTAATTATATTGTAATTAAAACACTTAGAAAATATAATGTACTCATTCTTTTTCATTACAATTAAAAATTAAAATCTTCCTTATACTTTATAGAGACTGATCACAACAGGTACTAGGTATGTCTAGGTGCTTGTCAGAATGTTCCAGATTGTCTTTAAAACAGTGTGCATGAACTGAAAATTTGGACAGAAGCTCTTTCACTCAGAGCTGGCATCTTCATTCTAAGAATGTTGCAAATCCTACCACTTATATTTGATTGTATGACTTGCTCACATCTTCATATGATAACCACTATGTTATAGATGAAGCAACGAGAACTCAAAAGAGTCAAACAGGGCCTTGAAGCTAAGAGTGCCATAGTCAGGTGAACAAGCCTACAAAATCATTTTTCCTATCAATTTCTTATTCTTAAGTGTACAGTTTGCCACGTAGGAGGTTTTTGGTTGCTTTATATATAAGGAAGGGAGTCTGTAAGGCTTAATATTCACATCTAAATATATGTGAAATCAAGCTACACTTAAATTGGATGTCTTCCAGTTTTCCACAGAAATAATTGACTTTGATATTTTTGTTTCTTTTTACTCACCTGAAACCTATTTATCCCTCCTTGGCTCGTTATGTATGTATCATGCTATGCTGTATCTATCACTGGAATAACACAACAGAGTCAGCAAGATTTCTACCCTCACAGAGACCATCTAATAAAAATGCTTCTTCCACTTTAATTTCAATTAAAAAATATCTAAAGCCAAACTCATGATATTATGGTTTTAAAATGTGATACGAGTTCTAGGAATTGACTTTTTTTTTTAAAAGTATTTCAGATGTTCTTTTTATGAACCAGAGTCCTTAAAGCAAGAAGGAAAGCATATAAAAATGTTCCAATTACAAACTGAATTCAACTTTAAGTGCACTGTAAGAACAGACATGGATGAAAGAACAGGGGTAAAAAAAAGACCTTGGACTTACACAGAGGATGAGAAGAGAGAGGCAACTACTACCTGAGATTGAAACTAGCTAAGTAGGGCTGGCACAGGGTGGAGGCGAAAATAAACTCAGAAGAGTAGAGTGTGAATAATAACTGCTGATGCTCTACAACTGCCCCTGCCCTACAACTGCCCCTGCCCTACAACTGCCCCTGCCCTACAACTGCCCTTGCCCTACAACTGCCCCTGCCCTACAACTGCCCCTTTAAAGATCTGATCATTGGTAGGAAAGCAGGAGGAATTGGGAGGAGGGGAGGGAGGTAAAGCTGTGATCCAGATGTAAAATAAATGATAATAATAATAGTAATAATAATAATAATAATAATAATAACAATAATAATAATCTGGTCATTATTTTTCATTTTTTACGAAACCAATCATTTTTTGTATAATTTTGTATAACTGTCGGCTATGCTTGAGCTTTTCTAATTTGAGTGAAAGAACTTTCATGGAATTCCCTGCTTCTCTAAATAAGACTACAACTCCATATCTGACTTAAGTGTTTTCTAAACAGTTTGAACAATATCAAGAGACTAGATGACTCACTGTCATCATTTCCCAGATTCAAACAATTCTCATTATTTCGATGTTTTAGAAAACTGGCCCATTAACTACTTGTCTGGCTGACTGTGGAGTTTCTGACATAAAGCATCTAAGAGGTTATAAATAGAAGAATCAAACATCCAGGTGTGGAATGAGTGCTCAGACTCCCGGACAAGCAATGTTGTGTGGGCCTCATGAATATGACCATTTTTAACTCAGCCGGAGTAGGGACAGGGGATCTATGCTCTGTGGAAGATCAGTATCTTCAGTATAATTGGGTCCTCTGAGCATCCAGCCTAGCTCTGTGAGCCACACAGTGGAGATGTTGTCAGAGGCCTCAGTCAGATCACTATGCCTGTAGACTTTGCACAACCCTAATATAGGCTTCATTGTGCTAGAATGGCACTATTCGGCTGAAAAGATCACTTGTACCATAAATGGTGGTCCTCATAGCTAACCCTCATCAGTAGGTGGCTCCAAGAGGCTCCACATAGATTCTGATTCTTGAACACTGGTTGGAACAGGTAATCAGGCTAACTTTTATGTCATTGAATTCTCTTCCATAACATGAAAATAAACGTTACATAAATTATGAAAATTATCCTTGCTTTCATACTTTTATTCCCTCATTCCCCTCCTTTCATTGCTTCTCTTCATGTGCCAATTTAAGAAGCAGTCCCAAATCACCTACTATGTGCCCCAGGCTTTGCCAGTGTGGACATGACAAGCACAAAATATCAGCTACAGTTTTTCTCATAGGTGAGTGTTGGCGAGTATAAACAGCCAAGGAATCTAAACGGTACAAATATGGTGTCTTAGATAGATTTTCTTTTTCTGTGATAAATACCCTGACGAAAACAATGTAAGAAAGAAAGGGTTTATTTTGGCTTATACTACTTTCAGAGTACAGTCCACCAGTGAAGGGATATCCTAACAAAAGGAGCTTGACCCAGCTGATCATGGTATACTCCCGATAGGGAAAAACTGAATAAGGAATGCTTCTATTTGGATATCTCCCTCCTTTTTAAGCGGGACAGAACCCAAGGCCAAGGAAATGGTGCCAGTCACTTTAGACGGTGTCTTTCCACCTCAATTTACCTGACCTAGAAAGTCTCTCCCAGGCCTGACCAGTGGTTAATCTAATCAAGACAGTTCTTCATAGGCATAACCAGAGTCTTATTGCCTAGATGATTACAGATCTTGTCACTCTGAAAATCAACAGAAAATATCACATGTGAAATGGATTTTTTTTAAATCAAGAAGTACTTACTATGCATAAAGCACTACTTAAAATGTCTTGCAATAACTGAGTTTTATCTAAGTTCTCTAAGGTAATCACTACAAATGTCCCTAATTTTCAAAACAGGAAATTGAGGTATTAACAGGGAAATAATATCAAATGAATATACATTTAAACAAGGCATCTTGATATCAAACTAAAACGTGATCCCCTTTGGTACCTGACTACTTAAATATGAACAGAATGTAAAGTGAACAGGAGACAAGCTGGCTCACGCTGTTGAGCATTGATGAAGGCAGGCTTTAAAGAGAGACCTTTATCAAATGATGGGTCTTTTGAACTTCAACACCAACTCTGAGGTTCAGGTTGGAGAATATACAGCATTAAAAGCTAAGCAATTTGCCTTTATTCATTTCAAGGAGTATATAGAATAGGAGGGGTGGGGAAGATTGAGATTTCTGTGTCTGTGGTTAAGTCATAGAACTCACAAGAAAAGACACAGTGGGAGAAGTAACCATGTTTTTTTAAAAATATATATATTATTATTATGGAGAAATCTTTTAGTGATCCCATTCTCATAAATTTAGTTTGCTTCATTTTTGTCCTCTACTCTTGGGTCCCTGATATTGAGCACGTTTCTCATTGATTTCATTACTTAAGAAGGAATGAATTACTATAATGATTGTCATTAAAGTTCCTGGTAGTTAAGATACTCCTAGTTCAGCAGAAATGTTTATATGACCAGGGCAGGCTTTTTGCCAGGAAAGAGGAAAATAGGCAACAAACAAACAAGCAAGCAAGCACTTTGACAAACGATGTGACTGGCAGTCAAAAATACTGAGACATAAAGGGGTCTATTACTTAATGGAAACAAAGAAAACTGAGGCTGAGAACCACTAGGGTAGGATTCTTATAGAGTAGCCAAAGCTTCAATTACTTAGGATAAAAGGGATAATTGAAAGTGATTCTGAATTAAAACAGAAATGATTTTAAAATTATAATAAAATATTTTAGTACACACACACACACACACACACACACACACATATATATAATGTTCATCTTGTGCTACACATGTCTTTCTTTCAATTTTGTGAAAGCAAGGCCTCTATTTTCTCAGAAAGAAAAAGATATGAAAATGTAAAGATTGCAATTATTCCTTTATTTCATATGGCCTGATTATATTATTTACTGATGTCTCAAGGCTTTTCATTTTATCCAACTGTGTGCAAAATTGAGACTTAAAAAAGCAAGTTCAGAGTATTGCTTTTGAGACAGGAGTCTTCCCTTCCACCCACTATCTGCAGCAGGGAACCAGGCAGCTCCAAAGCCTTCTGTGCTTAGCCCACCAGGAGAGAGTGATCTTCCAGCAGCGATTTCACTTCTGAGTATGGAGGTGAGATCTCCACCTTCTCTCTGGAGGAGTACAGCTAGGAGGGCACAGGGCATAGGATCAGTGGAGCAGCTGGGACAGCAGTCTTCCCTTCCAGCCGCCATTTGCTTCAGGGAACCAGACAGCTCCACAGCCTTCTGTGCACGGACCCTGCCAGAAGAGAGTTGGTCTCCCAGGAGTACAGACACAGGTTTACAGGCCCATAGGAGGGGCAAGCTCCAGCAAGAGACAACAAGACCAACTAACACCAGAGATAAACAGATGGCGAAAGGCAAGCACAAGAACCCTACCAACAGAAACGAAGGCTACTTGGCAACATCAGAGCCCAGTTCTCCCACCACAGCAAGTCCCGGATACCCTAACACACCGGAAAAGCAAGAGTTGGATTTAAAGTCTCATCTCTTTTTGAGAGTGTCTTTTGCCTTGCAAAAACTTTGTAATTTAATGAGGTCCCATTTGTCTATTCTTGATCTTAGAGCATAAGCTATTGGAGTTCTGTTCAGGAAATTCTCCCCTGTGCCCATATGTTCAAGGTTCTTCCCTAGTTTCCCTTCTATTAGTTTCAGTGTGTCTGGTTTTATGTGGAGATCTTTGATCCACTTAGAATTGAGCTTAGTGCAAGGAGATAAGAATGAGTCAATTTGCATTCTTCTGCATGTTGACCTCCAGCTGAGCCAGCACCATTTGCGGCAACCAACTAACTGGGAAATGATCTTTACCAACCTTACATCCGACAGAGGGCTAATATCCAAGATATACAAAGAACTCAAGAAGTTAAACTCCAGAGAGGCAAGTAACCCTATTAAAAAATGGGGTACAGAGCTAAACAAAGCGTTCTCACCTGAAGAATATCTAATGGCTGAGAAGCACCTAAAGAGATGTTCATCATCCTTAGTCATTAGGGAAATGCAAATCAAAACAACCCTGAGATTCCATCTCACACCAGTCAGGATGGCTAAGATCAAAAACACAGGAGACAACAGTTGTTGGCGAGGATGTGGAGAAAGAGGAACACTCCTCCACTGCTGGTGGAATTGCAAGCTGGTGCAACCACTCTGGAAAGCAGTCTGCGATTCCTCAGAAAACTGGGCATGACACTCCCGGAGGATCCGGCTATACCACTCCTGGGCATATACCCAGAGACTTTACCTGCATGCAATAAGGACACATGCTCCACTATGTTCATAGCAGCCTTATTTATAATAGCCAGAAGCTGGAAAGAACCCACATGTCCCTCAACAGAGGAATGGATTCAGAAGATGTGGTATATCTACACAATGGAATACTACTCTGCAATTAAAAACAATGAATTCACGAAATTCCTAGGCAAATGGTCAGATCTTGAAAATATCATCCTTAGTGAGGTAACCCAATCACAAAAGAACACACATGGTATGCAGTCACTGATAAGGGGATATTGACCCAGAATCTCGGAATACCCTAGACACAATCCGCATATCAATAGATTTCTAAGAAGATGGAAGGAGAGACCCCTGGTCCTGGAAAGACTGGATGTAGGGGAACGCCAGGACAGAGTAAGGAGAGGGGGTTGAATGGAGAAAAGAGGGAGGGAAGGGGGCTTATGGGACTTTCGGGGAGGGAGGAAACGGGAAAGGGGAAATGATTTGGAATGTAAATTAAAAAAAAAATAAAGTCTCATCTCATGATGCTGTTAGAGGACATCAAGAAGGACATAAATAAATCCCTTAAAGAAATACAGGAGAACATGGGTCAAATGGTAAAAGCCCTTAAGAGGAAACACAAAAATCCCTGAAAGAAATACAGGAGAGCATGGGTGAACAGGTAGAGGCCCTTAAAGAGGAAACACAAAAAACCCTTAAAGAATTACAAGAGAACACAAACAAACAAGTGAAGGAACTGAACAAAACCATCCAGGATCTAAAAATGGAAGTTGAAGCAATAAAGAAATCACAAAATGAGACATCTCTGGAGATAGAAAATCTTGGAAAGAATTCAGGAGTCATAGATGCAAGCATCAACAACAGAATACAAGAGATAGAAGAAAGAATCTCAGGGACTGAAGATACCATGGAAAGAAAACACAAAATGCAAAAAAGCTCCTGAGCCAAAACAGCCAGGAAATACAGGACACAATGAGAGGACCAAACCTAAGGATTATAGGTCTAGAAGAGAGTGAAGATTTCCAACTTAAAGGGCCAGTAAATATCTTCAACAAAATTATAGAAGAAAACTTCCCTAACCTGAAGAAAGAGATGTCCATGAACATACAAGAAGTCTACAGAATTCCAAACTGACTGGACCAGACCAGAATGTCCCCCAGGTACATAATAATCAAAACACCAAATACACTAAACAAAGAAAGAATATTAAAAGCAGTAAGAGAAAAAGGTCAAGTAACCTATAAAGGCAGGCCTATCAGAATTACACCAGACTTCTCACCTGAGACAATGAAAGCTAGAAGATCCGGGGCAGATCTCATACAGACCCGAAGAGAACACAAATGCCAGCCCAAACTACTATACCCAGCAAAACTCTCAGTTACCACAGATGGAGAAAACAAGATATTCCATGATAAAACCAAATTTACACAATATCTTTCAAAAATCCAGCCCTACAAAGGATAATAGATGGAAAACGCCAACACGAGGAGGAAAACTACACCCTAGAAAAAACAAGAATGTAATCTTTTCCCAACAAATCCAAAAGAAAGTAACCACACAAACATAAAAAGAACATCAAAAATAACAGGAAGCAACAATCACTATTTCTTAATATCTTATAAAATCAATGGACTCAATTCCCCAACCAAAAACATAGTCTAACAGAAATATTTTTTATGTAAATCTTTAATTTTATCAGAAAATGTTTGTGATTCCTCTTTCAATTTAGTATTGTTTTTTTATGTCTACCATTTTTACTGTATTATTTTCCATAATAATCTTCAATTTTAACATTTTTTCTGTATATTTCTTCAATTTTTTTCAGAAATATTTCCATGTAAATTTTCAATTTTATCAGAAAACATTTATGATTCTACTTTCAATCAACTTAGGAATATCTTTATTTTTACCAATTTATCTGTACAATTTTCCATGATAATCTTTAATTTTAATGTTTTTCTATATTTTTCTTCAATTTTATCAGAAATACTTTCCTTGTAGATCTTCAATTTTATCACAAAATGTTTATAATTCCACTTTCAATCAACTTAGAAATATTTTTATGCCTACCATTTTATCTGTAATTTTCCATGATAATCTTCAATTTTAATGTTATTTTATATTTTTATACAATTTTAATAGAAATATTTCCCATGTAGATCTTCAGTTCTATCATAAAATGGTTCTACTTCCTTTTTCAATTAATTTAGTTATGTTTTTTGTGTCTACCATTTTACTCATTAATTTTCCATGAAAATTGTCAATCTTAATGTGTTTTTCTATGTTTCTTCAATTTTGTCAGAAACATTTTCCATGTAAATCTTTAATTTTATCATAAAATGTTTTTACTTCCTTTTTCACTAAAAAATAAAAAAAGCAAGTTCAGGTCTTTATAATTAACTGTCAGTTAGAGAGATTTCATAGGCAGCTCTTCCCATATGCTTAGTATTTCCCAAGAGCCATACTTTAAATGTCTTATCTTTCTGCAAAGAAATGTCATTGAGATGAAACAGCTACCAAGCAGTTCATCTTCTACCCTCTCATCTTTACTTAAATACTTTCTCCCACCCAATTTTTTGCTGTTGCCAGGCATATAGACAACATTTCTAAGATGATATTCAAAATGCATACAACAAATTCAAGTTGCATATCTGTGTATTCCTGAAATAACAGCTAAGAAGAGTCTAAATTGAAAACCAGAAAATGAATATTAGCCAAATTTTAGTCTGCAATAACCAGGTAGTCCAAGATTATATATATATATAATCTCTTCTGTGGATAAAGGGAGCTTCATTTTTCTCTTCTGTGGACAGTCCTCTTCCTGGACTCAGACTGTTAGTTTGTGTCATCTGTGTCTATGGGACGTCATCTTCAGCCTTCTTTGTGAATAATTTTGCTCTGTGAATAATTTCAGAATGCTGCAATTTGTAAACGAATTATTCACATTTGTGTTGATGTTATATATATATATATATCTTGGCTCCATGATCTAATATCTGTAGACTATGACAAACAGAGAATTCATAGCTAGTTCTATAAACTTTAGGACTTGAAATGTGTGAATGAAGAGAATAGTATTAAGTAGATTCTAGAATCTAGGATTTTATCTGGCACAGGAATATATAGGTAGACAGACAGACAGACAGACAGACAGACAGAGCATTATAGCAAGCTTGTTCTAAAGTATCTACCTTTTTTGTTCAATGTGTTTTCAGGCTACTTGTTTCAATGTCATTGTGCTTAAATATATCAATCAAGAAGTGGATAATAATCTTAATAAAGTCATAGCAAGGCTGTGTGCTAAAGAAATATACACAGTACAAATGTATTTTATACATTTATTATAGTTTGTGTGTATACATAAATGTATACAAAACTGAATAATGTGTAGCACAAGATGATCACTATATAAGTACTAAAATATTTTATTATGATTTTAAAATCATTTCTCTTTCAATTCAGAATCACTTTCATTTATCCTTTTATTCCTAAGTAAGTGAAGCTCTGTGTGAGTATCCTAACCGCATGATTCTCAGAAGAAATATATGTGTGTGTGTGTGTGTGTGTGTGTGTGTATGTGTATGTGGATGTGGATGTTATATGTGCATATGGATACATCAGTCAAGCATACTACAAAATTTGTATTTTAGTATTATTTTAAGTCTATAAATACATATGCATACATGTATAATTTTTATTTTTATTTGAGAGATACTCATGATATAGTTTAACTTGGTCTTGAACTTTCTATGTAACCTAGGCTGATGTCAACCTTTTTGAACCTTCCATCACTGTCTCTCAAGTGTTGGAATCACAGGTGTTAGTAACCATATCCACTTTAGGTACTTCTTTCAAGATGAAGCCCTGTGTGGAGATCAAACATTTGCTAAAACAAGCCTGTAGGTTTACCTGTGTACCATTGTTGAATTTGTTCTTTATTATTTCTTCTCATGCTTTACCATGTTTAGTCATGGTATCTTTTTGTGTAGAGGAAAGCTCACTTGTCAGCCTACATTTTAGGCTCTCAAAACTGATCAGATCCCAGTTTAGTTTTTCAATTCAACTGTATCTGGTGTTCTTCTTCTGTCCATATATATTATCCTTTATATGCCATTGTCCTTAAAGATCCCAAAGCATGACTTCTCTTAGGTGCTCATGCTCTGATGGTTTTTATTCCCATTAGAATAAGAAATTATAAATAAGGCTGCTATGAACATAGTGGAGCATGTGTCCTTAATGCATACAGGTAAAGCCTCTGGGTATATGCCCAGGAGTGGTATAGCCGGATCCTCCGGGAGTGTCATGCCCAGTTTTCTGAGGAACCGCCAGACTGCTTTCCAGAGTGGTTCCACCAGCTTGCAATTCCACCAGCAGTGGAGGAGTGTTTCTCTTTCTCCACATCCTCGCCAACAACTGCTGTCTCCTGTGTTTTTGATCTTAGCCATCCTGACTGGTGTGAGATGGAATCTCAGGGTTGTTTTGATTTGCATTTCCCTAATGACTAAGGATGATGAACATCTCTTTAGGTGCTTCTCAGCCATTAGATATTTTTCAGGTGAGAACACTTTGTTTAGCTCTGTACCCCATTTTTTTAATAGGGTTACTTGCCTCTCTGGAGTTTAACTTCTTGAGTTCTTTGTATATCTTGGATATTAGCCCTCTGTCGGATGTAAGGTTGGTAAAGATCATTTCCCAGTTAGTTGGTTGCCGCTTTGTCTTTTTGACAGTGTCTTTTGCCTTAACGGAGGAATGGATTCAGAAGATGTGGTATATCTACACAATGGAATACTACTCTGCAATTAAAAACAATGAATTCACGAAATTCCTAGGCAAATGGTCAGATCTTGAAAATATCATCCTTAGTGAGGTAACCCAATCACAAAAGAACACACATGGTATGCAGTCACTGATAAGGGGATATTGACCCAGAATCTCGGAATACCCTAGACACAATCCGCATATCAATAGATTTCTAAGAAGATGGAAGGAGAGATCCCTGGTCCTGGAAAGACTGGATGTAGGGGAACGCCAGGACAGAGTAACGAGAGGGGGTTGAATGGAGAAAAGAGGGAGGGAAGGGGGCTTATGGGACTTTTGGGGATGGAGGAAACGGGAAAGGGGAAATGATTTGGAATGTAAATAAAAAAAAAAAAATAAATAATTAATAAAAAAAAAGAAATGAGCTAAGATGCACTCTAAATGCTGTAAAATTGTCCACAAGAAACAGAGTATGAAATTTAAATAAAATGATTTAATTTAAATTATGGACAAGATTAGCAATATACCAAAAAAATTTGAGGTAGCCAGAGACATACAACAGTAGACGTTGTCAATGCAGGAAAACTAAATTAATTATATAGTGTGAGCCCAGTGAGAACTAGAACCATTGCAAAATCTACTGTCTTGTCTATAGGAGATACTGCTAGGAAAATAAGCCACTGACTAAACAGGAAAGACGTGGGAAGATACTGTAGTGCTGATCTCCTAGATTCTAATACTCTGTCAATATCTTCTATTGTCCAAATCTTACCAGATGCGTGAGTATGGGTGGATCTAGAACACACAGTCTTCAGGAACTGGACTTCTTGAGCCCAGAATAAGAGTGAGCACTACTCATTAGTACTGTATCAACAATTAATAATCAGTGTTCCTGACATACAATATGACAGAAATGTGGCATGTTTGTCATTTGTAGTCCTGTCATCATATGAAAAGTAACTGCAGTATTTGTCTTTTTTAATTAAGATTTGCAAACCTGACTCTCATATTGGCTGAATAATTTTCACAAGTGCAAATCTCTGGATATTCACAAAATCAGGATATATGTTGATCTTCAATTTTTAGACTTAGTCTTCACATTTTAAAACGTTTTTCAGTCTCCTAATTGAATTCATATCTTTAGATAGTCTGCATGCATGCCATCCAAGCCCCATATTCAATTCTTTTATCCACCAGTTAAGCATACCCATTTCCATTTCTTCAAAGTTGGCTCCAATTCCTCCCTCTTACTAGTTCACTAACTCATTGTGGTGGTTTGAATAGGTTTGTCTATCATAGATTCATTTATTTCATTGCTTGGCCATAAGGAGTGGCACTATTAGGAGGTATGGCCTTTTTTTGAGTAGGTATGGCCTTGTTGGAGGAAATGGGTTACTATGTAGGTAGGCTTTAAAGCCTCCTACACTCAAGGTCCCCCCAAGGTAGAATTTCAGTTCCATCCTGGCTTCCTGTGGAAGTCAGTCTTCTCCTGGCTGCCTTCAGATCTCCATGTAGAACTCTAGAATCTTCTATTGCTATACCTGTCTGGACGTTACCCTGCTTCCCACCATGATAATAATTGACTGAACCTCTGAAACTGTAAGCCAGACCCAACTAAATGGTTTCAAAGAGTTGTTTTGGTCATTGTGTCTCTTCACCTCAATGAAAACCCTAGCTCAGACACTCATCTTCTTTTGTCTCTTAGATTTTCATTATTTATCCTCTTGCTATCTTGAAGTGTGACTGTTTGATATCTCACTAAAAATAAGAGAAATAAAGACTAGATTAGATAAATAAGTTACCACAATAGTGTACCTACCAGGAAGTAACAAAGAAAGTAAATTTCTGATCCTAAGTGGCCATAATCAGTTATTGTCATATTAAAATTGTAATTGTACAAACATTATGGTAATGATCTGATATGTTAAAGGACCCAAATCATCCTTTGACTGATTACAGAGGAGTTAATACATTAGCCTTTCTTGGGAAATTGAAAGTTTGTGATTGATGAAGTGACTTGAAGTAGGTATGATAGCATTTAATGTGGTTCAAAGAATGTCACTTTTATAATTGCCACTCACGGATAATATCTAGTCCTGTTTTGACATTTTGGAAATACATATTGGGTTATATTTTCAAAGTTGAAAATCTCAGGGTTGCTGCATGAGATATCTAAATTGTTTTCTATCTAGTGTTTTAAATCCTAAAAGCATATCTGTTATGAAGACCTGTGGATTTAACTAAGACATCCCAAATTTTCAGACAAAACAAATTCATCACTGCATACTTACTGAGCCAACCTTTCAATAATGAGAAGAGAAGTTTCTTTCTTCTATGTACTATTTGGTCTGTTTCTGACACAAAAAAGAGAAGTGGACATCACCTTAGCATCCATTCAGTTCAATAGAGGAAAGCCAACAGTATGTTGTTCGGAAAACTGGGATGTTCTACCTAAGTTCTAAGCATTAAGACAGAGGCACTATAGATGCTGAGAAAAAGCAATAGATGTTTCTTGCTTCAAGATGAGAATACTGGGACTGTGGGTATAGAAAAATAATATCAACTCACAGAAGAAAGACTACTGGTAAAGTTTATATTTAATGCCTGAAAGGAAGATTCACAGTTGAGAAGGAGAAAAGTGAAAGCTTTATAGTCAAACCAACTCTTACCATATTTAAGAAGTTTAGTCATTAAGAAACCATGCCAAGTTATGAATGCTCCATTTATCTTCCTCCAGTTTCTCACTAAACTGATCAGGAAAAACTTTTTTGTCATCTATGACCCTTCTATGAACTTGTTGATTGTTATCTGCTATAGAAAAAGACAGAAGACAAAATGTCAACTGTAAAGATAATTTAGGACTCACTTTTTTATTCTATTTTCTTTACACCTGCTATTATACTGATCCTAGACTGCCTCATAGAAAGCAACAAGATGTAACTCTGGAACTACAACTGAACTTACCAGTGTCTCATATCTGGCAAAATGTGATTATAATATATCCCTACAGATGTAGATATTTGATATATCAGCTTTCCTCAGATCTCACTGTGGTGTGGCTGCCATCTGCTTACCCAGGACCTGATTGACCTTCCCACACAGAGAAGAGTTCCCAGAAGGTCATGAGGTCCAATTCTGTTTCTCCAGACAGTCAAAAGTCTAAGACATCAAAGCTGGTGATCATTCTTTCTTTATTAAAGTAGTATTCAAAATATCATATACATGCAAGACCATCATTTTTATGGAATTAAATCTTTCTTGATGAAATTGAAGTTAATTTCCTGCATGCATGTTTCCTGCATATATGGAAAAATGTAACAGTGGGTTATCTTCAAGTGAGTATACAATACTTTTGTGGCTCGAGTCATATTTCAGTTAAAATAAATTTTGTGGATTTCTTTTTTTTTTTTTTTTAGAAAAAACAACCCAAATCTATATACTTTTACACTGAACACAATAAATTCCTGTATCAGGATGGTTTCACTTGCAACAGAATTGCATTTTAATTTTTCAAAATTGTTTTTCAAGAATTTTATATATCATAAAGGTATTAAGCTTAAAATTAAGTTCTCTGACCTTTATCCCTCCAGGCTCTCAAAGAGGCGATCTGGAGATAGCGCTAGCATTAGAACTTGATCCTGTGTGCAACCAAGAGGATAAAATTATCTTATATTTAATGGGCTCTAAAAGGTCCCAGGAAGGAATGTTTTTTTATTCAGACCAGAGAGCATCAGATTGTAACAGCAGCCTGTCCCTATCAGAAAAATGATCATTTGCACTTTTGTTTAGTTTTGTTTAATGGTGACCAGAATTCTGGGGGTCTTCTGAGAGAAGCTGAGAAGAGCATAGTTTCAGGGTGGGCCCTCATGGGAGAATCTGGCTGTGAGGTATTTGTGAGGGCAAAATAGGAGTGGGATGAGAGCAGGCAGAGATCATGGAGATCAAAGAATCATCAGGGTCCTCAGCTTTCCAAGCCAAAAAAAGCCTTTGGCAACTCTTTGATGTCCAATTTACCCTCTGCCCCCAATCAAGAGAGTGTCAGGGAGTTTGAATGAGTAGGATTCAGGCAGGGCTGTTTTATGAGCCTTGGAAGCTGATAGCATTTTTGGGGGTCACCTTATAAAACAAGAGTGCTGGAGAAATCACTGTACTTTGTACTTACAATGGGTTATCTTCAAGTGAGTACACAATACCTTAGTGACCTGACTACTGTACTTTGCCAAGGCCCTTCAACAAGACATCAGAAATATTTAATTATGTTATGGTTACAGTTTATACCCTTAACCAGAGGCTAACTAAATCAATTATTAGTATTGGTATTCTGAAACAAGTGAACTTCTTCCAAGAAGGGAATTAACTTCCCATTCATGAACTCCCTTCTTTTAACCCATATCTGTAAACCTGGGTTTCTTTCTCTGGTTTCCTTGATTTGCTGTCATGAGTCTTCTATCTAGTAGGCACACAATAATCTTATTTTAACCCACTTGGCAACAGGAAATGCAGAGAACACCTAATCTCAATCACCTGGTGGCTTTAGGAAGAACCTGGAGTTGCTTTCTGTGGTCAACAATGCAGAATTGTTCACTAGGACCATGTAAACAAGTTAGGAATCCTGTGTTTTGAGTTAATTCTATCATCTATCTTTTCCAGACAGGAAGCAAACAGAGCCACATCTTAATGATTAAGTCGTAGTAAATATCAGGTTGATAAGGATACAATGGAGTTACATTCTTTGGGATAAAGCCACAGCAAATACTAGGTTTGTAATCAACATTTCGCAGCATACTCTCTCTTCTGAAAATGATCCCCCTCTGTCCAGCCCTATTATGTATGTATGTATGTATTTATTTATTTATTTAATCCATAAGGGTGAGACATTTCATACAGAGAAAGGTCATATAACACATCTCTTTTCTCTGTTTCACTCCACTAGAAAACTTCACGAATCTATTTGTTTGTTTGTTAGTTTATCTATGGACACTTCAGGGTTGATAGGCCCTTCAAGGAAATGGTAAAACTGTATAGTCATACAACAAAATACATTTTGTGTTTCTGGTATTTTTCTCACTTTGAAATTTTAAAAGTTTATGTGGCAGGGGACACGCATATGTGTATATAATGTCTAGTAATCAGAAAGAAAATGAATATGCAGACCATCTGAAAAGACATTAGACTAAACTTATATTTCTGAACTAAAGAAAGGAAAAATCTAGGAGTTTGTGACAGGAAGTGCTACATAGATTGAGTTTAAGACATATTGAGATCAACCTAATATATATAGGTGAATTGGTTCATAAAATATAAATTTAAAACTCTAGTCATATATGTAGGTACATATAACTAGAGTATCTGTAGAATAGAAATCTATTCAAGGCAGTGTCTTCCTTTTGGTATCCAAAAGGATCATAGTAATTTAAAATGTAAAATGTTGGTCATTGGTTGATGAGGGTATAAAAGAGTGAGAGAACAAGAAAAAAAACCACAGGATTTGATTTATATTCATTTTCATATACATAAACTGAGCAGAGAAGCTCTTGTGCTTAGATATAATTTTGTATTATAATGAGCAAGAACTCTGGGACTTCTAGAAAATTCAGAAGTTAAAAAGGAGTGCTGAGCAGTCTAAAAATAATCAAATCTACATGAAAAAAACTTGCTTGTTTTTCCAATATTTATAATCATTTATGAACATTTCTCCCTACTTCAGTTCACTGAAGAGAAATGGAGTATATTGAAGAGGAATGGAGTGTTCTGGAAAAATGGAGATGGAGTCTGGGGAATTTTAGGGGAGATCAATTATTTTTTTCCTTTTAAAAAGTTGGTTAAAATATAGATTTACATAAATACAACGATCATCCTATTTTATATAGTTAGAGAAACTTCAATTATGATACGGAAGAGACAAAAAACAAAACAAAACAAGAATTGTGTATTTAAATAGCTATGATTTGAAACAGTCACACAACAGTACTGTAGTTTTCAAATTAATTAAACCCTTGGGTTTAATATGAAAAATGGCACTCAGGGAAGTGATACATGAGAGTCTGGATTGTACCACACTGATCGATTAACTTCATCTAATTTTTTTTTTTTGTATATTGCCAAGTGTCAGGGATACGATTGCTACTATGTCAGCCTTAGGGAAAATTTATCTAGTTGATGTTAAGAACAGCTTAGCACTGTATATTTTATTCTTTTGCCAAATCAGACTATCCAGTAATATATTGTATTCATCGGCCACCATGCAATTTATCAAATTCTACTAATGTCCATTTATATTGCACATACATACACCTAAAATTTATTTTAAAATACTAGATCTTCCAAAATCACATTCAGGGAGTGTTTAGTTTATTAAAGTTGAATTAAATTGTTTACAAATTAATTCTTATCTATAGTCTTAACCATATGAGGCAAATAAGTAAAGTCAAACTGGCATGTAGTAGAGAAAGAAGTTGTTTCACTTTAATTACATTGCTGTAGGAAAACATTCAGGACAAAAGTAAATCAGAGGAAGAAAGGGTTTAGTTCAGAGTGTAAGTTATAATACATCACTGTGGGAAATCATGTGACTCAAGTAGAAATTTAAAGCAGAAACTATGCCTTCTTTCTGGCTTCTTCATGGGTTCATTCTTATCTAACTTTATTATATACACCAGAATAACCTGTCCAGGAAATGATACTGCTCACAGTGGGCTAGTCTCTTCTCTATCAGTTAGCAATTAACAGTTAAGGCAACCCCTTATGGTCAGGTCTCTGAGGCCAGTGTGATCTGGGAAAGCCTACAATCTAGACTAGCTTTTCAGGTAGCCCTGGGGTGTATGAAGTTATCAGTTCCAACAGGAAAATGGTGATATTCTACCAAAACTCATAGACATCTCCATTCTTAAATATTCTTTCTTTAGAATGAAAAAATAATAATAATGTGCTTTTCAGTTCAATGTACAGGGGGCTAAGAACCATCTTTGCCTTTTGAGAGGAGAAACATCTTTCTTAAGTCATTAGTGAGTTTGAGTTCTGAATTTCCCTAATCTCTAAAATACTGAAAATATATACCTCACATGCTATGAAACTGAGAGATGGTAACTAACTTGCATAAAAGACTTTGAAAGATGTTACTGAAATTCAGCAAACATTCCAGAAAGAGTGTTGTTTGAGTACCACCCAAGACTCTTCTTGAACTAAATACATGTGAAAGGCTGAGAAAAACTATTGTGAAAGAAAATGACATCATTTTGCATTCTCTGATAATACATATATAGAATAAAATGTCAAGTCACAATGGGCACGTTTTATTTTTTTTATTTATTTTCAACACATTTTAGTGTGAGCTTTGCATGTCCTCCTTTGTAAGATGTTAGTAGTTATAGATACATGCATTTGCTCTGATAATGATTATCTCAAGTGTAGGCATAGATTTCTTTAAACCTACTTTAATAAGGGTTCTCAAAAGTTTGATCCACTTCTAGCCTACAATCCAAAGGTGTTGCAGTAAATCTCTAACCCCAATAAGGAAAACACAACTCAGTTATATATTTATAAACTGCATGCCTATATTGGGCAGATAATCTTTTATATCACTTTCTTCCCCTGCTATGAAATCCCTACTACTTGCAGTTTCTGTAGGCCATGTGCTTTTGTTCTTTGTGTTGGAAGTCCTTCCTACTTCTCTCCCTCTGTCCTCCATCCACCATCTCTTCCAACTCCTCCTCCTCTTTTTTTGCTATCTTTCCCAGAAAGCCTGCCTCCTCATTTTTGCCCAGTGATTAGCTTTGTGATGTCTTTATTGGCCAATAATATAATTACAAGAAATTCTTCTACACAAAAGTAAGGAGAGGAAAGATGGGTAATAGGACAGTGGGAATGTAGACCTGTTAGAAGTAGTTCTTGAGAATGTTTCCAGTCTCCATTGTCTGGATACCAGCAGTCCAGTTCAAGTGTCACCAAACAAAAATCAGCAGACGCAGCACAATCCAGCAGAAACAACCAGGCCTCCATCTGAGGAGACACCAAAACCAGCCACTGTTTCACCAGGACATGTTTTCTGCTGTGCCTCTCTCAACATAGTGAAGATTATTGAAGATGACAGACCAATGAAGTCTTGCAAGGCTAGCCTATATAAAACAAGCAGTTACTGTCCCTTGAATCCTGCTTATACTCTCTCCAAACCTCAAGAGTTCTCCCACAGGTTTTGCCTCAGCAAAACAACATTTGAGTCTGCTTCAGCAAAGCATCGCATGAGTCTGTGTTACATGACACAGCCAGAAATTTCCACTTCACTCAGGCTTAAATGTCTTGGTATTCTCACAATAAAATGTGTCATCTCTTTCTTCATTCTTCTGTATTGGTGTCTAATAAAACTCACGAAATACAATTCTTCAATTAGAACTTGATCAACTTCATTTGTATCAATATGGCATTTAAAGTGCGTTTCATTTCCTGAAGTATATTCATATCTGGCCTTTTCTCTTTACCTCAGTTATAGGATGAATCAATTTACAGAATTTAAATCACTATGTGATTTATCATAAAGATTTTGCACTTAAAGACTATATGGATTTGCTTTTATTGTATATCTCAAAAATTTGCTAAGTATTGATGATGAGATTAGCTAGTATTTGAATTGTGATTACTTCTCTACTAAATCACTGTAATGCTTATCTTGTTCTTTCCCCTACATTTCCTACCTCCACAATTTTCAAAATGGCAGAGGACTGCATTTTATATACATTTGTTGGGGCCTTGTGTGTCTTGCTTCATCAATGGTCCCAGTTGAAGAACAGAATCTTACAGTTCTCATAAGTCCCCTGCATAATTCCTCATCCTTATTTCTATTCTCACTAACAATTCAGTTACATAAAGAAGCAGAGATTCTCCCAATTTATCTGTTGTTATTGTTATGTTTCCTTGTAGTCTTCTTAGTCTAACTTGAAGGAACATTAGGTATGAAGCATGCCTCTCTATGGAAATCCAAATTGTTCCAAAGTGAACGTACAAGTTAGTTCTTTGTCAACTTGACACAGGCTAGAATCATCTAGAAAGAGGGAAACTTAATTTAGAAAATTCCTCCATTAGATTAATTTCTAATGCAAGTCTTTGGAACATTTTGTTGATTCATGATTGATAGATGGAGCTCAACCAACTGTGAAGAGTTTTCACCCCTGGGCAGGTGGTCCTAGACTAAATAAGAAAGCAAGCTGTGTTAGCCACAATGGATAAACCAGTAAGCTGAGTTCCTCAATGGTTGCTGCTTTAGCTTACTGCCTCAAGTTCCTGCTGCGATTTCCCCTAATAATGCACTATGATTGGGATGTATAGGCCAAATAAATTCATTCCTTCCAAAGTTGCTTTTAGTCACAGCTTTTAATCATAGTAATAAACAGAAAACATATATACTGGTGTGTGTATGTGTGTGTGGGGGGGTAGGTGGGTGTATGTATGTATTATATATATGTATAATATATAAGACTTGATAGACCAAATTCATGTAAAGAGAATATTACTATACACTTGTAATTTTCTTTTCTGAAAACAAAATTTCCAGAAACAGAATGCTATCTCACATGCTATGCACATTAACATTTGATTAAACACAGCCAAAATTATGTCTCCAAATTTATATAATTTTATAGAAATCCCTTAGAACCATAATATACTTGTTTACTCAAAATTTCAGAAACATTTTCAGTTAACATGATCCCCAAATTTTGCCAATATGAAGGAAATAAGAATTTACTTAATGGTTGTTTTTTATTATTTATTTAATTTTAAGTGATAAATACAATTATATGTATTTTGGTACTTAATGTAATGATTTGATATATTCATGCATTATAAATGAACTAAATCCAGATGTTTATTATATGTGTAATCTTATATACTTTATGTTTAAAGACCATATAAAACTTACTCATTAGCAACTTTCAAGTCTTTGACATATTGTTATTGACTATATCCTTCAAATATTTTCTAGAAATAACCTGGAAGTTCTGAATCTGATTACAATAATTTCTACAAACTCTGTCCTCCTACCCTATTCCAATTTGCTCTTAAAAAACCATCTGCACTGCTCCGAGATCAGTGGATTTCTTTGAATCCCCATCAATAGGTCTCAGAGATTTCTTTCTTTGCACATTTTTTCCTTAACAGCCATTCTCCCATATGTAAGGTGACAACTCTTGATGCTTTCCTGAAAATGTCCCTTATAGATAGCTCTAATTAGCTATATTGAGCATGTTTCATTTTCCTTTTGCCCATTTTAAAGCCTTCTTTGGAGAAGTGTTTGTTAACGTTCACTAAAACAGTGCCCATTTTTAATTTAGGTTAGTTTTATTATTAATTTGTGTCCTTGCATTTTTTGCCATTACACCCTTACAAGTATGCATTTTAGATCTATTTTTTGATTTCATAAGCTGTTGGGCCTTTTGCTGAGAAGAAGCCTCTGAGTTGATGACATTCTTCATTTCTATTTTTGTTCTTGTCTGTATTTTAGGCCATATTTTTAGAAGCACACAGTAATGCCATAGTGGTTTTCCCCATGTTTTCTTTTAGTATTATTACTGGCTTCAGATCTTACATTTAAGGCTTTAATATTTTTAAATTGTCTCTTTTATGTGATAGGAGATGAGGCTCCAATTTCATACTTTTGTGTGTGTATATCCAGTTGTCTAGCACCATTTATTAAAGGTATTGTCCTTTCATTAATACATGCTCTGGGTTCTTAAGCAAAATAAATTGATTATAAATAATTGTATTTCTTCTAGACTATCATTCTGAGAGAGCTGTGTGCCTGCATGAATGGCCATTCCACACTGTGTTGATTATTATTGCTTTGTCATAGATTTTAAAATCCTGTAGTATGCTGCTGTTTAACCACAGAGCCTGGGTCTAGAAAGTAAGTACCTGGAGTAACTTGGTGATTATAATCTGGTTGTGGCTGAACCATAATGGATCCTCTCCTGGAATGCTCAGCACTGGGTATTTCTTGGTGGAAGGGAATTCTTTGGTGTGTCTCCCATTCTGGGTGTGCATGTTGAAAAGGTATTGGTTTATTTTAATGGCCAAAGTATTACCATCTTTGTAAAAAATTAACTAATTACTTACTTAATTAATTTTTTTACACTCTATATTTTATCCCCCAAAGTATTCCCTTCTTTCATTGCGTCAACTGCTTGAATTCATATGGGATGATACCAATAGTTCTCACACTACTTCATTTGTTCATCTTTTCATTGAATCAGTCATTAAGAACTTCAGCAAAGTGGCTGGTTTCAAAATTAACTCTAACAAATCAGTGGCCTTCCTCTACTCAAAGGATAAAAAGGCTGAGAAAGAAATTAGGGAAACGACATCCTTCACAATAGTCACAAATAATATAAAATACCTTGGTGTGACTCTAATCAAGCAAGTGAAAGATCTGTGTGATAAGAACTTCAAGTCTCTGAAGAAATTGAAGAAGATCTCAGAAGATGGAAAGATCTCCCATGCCAAGGATTGGCTGGGTTAATATAGTAAAAATGGCCATCATGCCTAAAGCAATCTACAGATTCAATGCAATCCCCATCAAAATTCCAACTCATTTCTTCATAGAGTTAAAAAAAGCAATTTCCAAATTTATCTGGAATAACAAAAAACCCAGGGTAGCAAAAACTATTCTCAACAATAAAAGAACCTCTGGCAGAATCACCATCCCTGATGTCAAGCTATACTACAGAGCAATAATAATAAAAGCTGCATGATATAGGCATAATGACAGGCAGGTAGATCAATGGAATAGAATTGAAGACCCAGAAACGAACCCACACACGTATAGTCACTTGATCTTTGACAAAGGAGTTAAAATCATCCAGTGGAAAAAAGACAGCTTTTCAACAAATGGTGTTGGGTCAACTGGCTGTTACCATGTAGAAGAATGCAAATTGATCCATTCTTTTATTTTTTTATTTTTTTTTTATTTTCTAAGTTTTTGTATTTACATTCCAAATCATTTCCCCTTTCCCGTTTCCTTCCTCCCCAAAAGTCCCATAAGCCCCCTTCCCTCCCTCTTTTCCCCATTCAACCCCCTCTTGCTTCTCTGTCCTGGCATTCCCCTACATCCAGTCTTTCCAGGACCAGGGGTCTCTCCATCCATCTTCTTGGAAATCTATTGATATGCAAATTGTGTCTAGGGTATTCCGAGATTCTGGGTTAATATCCCCTTATCAGTGACTGCATACCATGTGTGTTCTTTTGTGATTGGGCTACCATTCTTATCCTCTTGTACAAAGCTCAAGTCCAAGTGGATCAAGGATATCCATACATAATCAGATACACTGAAACTAATAGAAAAGAAATTGGGGAAAACCCTCGAGCATATGAATACAGAGGAAAAATTCCTTAAAAGAACACCAATAGCTTATACTCTAAGATCAAGAATTGACAAATTGGACCTCATGAAATTGCAAAGCTTCTGTAAGGCAAAGGACACTGTCAATAGAACAAAGTGGCAACCAACAGATTGGGAAAATTTTTATTGACTAAAAACGTTAGTCCTACATCCAATAGAGGGCTAATATCCAATATATAAAAAAACTCAAGAAGTTAGACTCCAGAGAACCAAATAACTCTATTAAATATGGGGTACAATGCTAAACAAAGAATTCTCAACTGAGGAATATCAAATGGCTGAGAAGCATCTAAAGAAATGTTCAACATCTTTAGTCATCAGGGAAATGCAAATAAAAACAACCTTGAGATTCCACCTCACACCAGTCAGAATGGCTAAGATCAAAAACTCAGGTGACAGCAGATGCTGGCGAGAATGTGGAGAACACTTCTCCATTACTGGTGGGATTGCAAGCTGGTAAAACCACTTTGGAAATCAGTTTGGTTGTTCCTCAGAAAATTGGACATAGTACCACCTGAGGACCCAGCTATGCTACTCCTGGGCATCTACCCAGAAGATGCTCCAACATGTAATAAGGACACATGCTCCGCTATGTTCATAGCAGCCTTATTTATAATAGCCAGAAACTGCAAAGAACCCAGATGTCCCTCAATAGAGGAATGGATACAGAAAATGTGATACATTTACACAATGGAGTAACTCACTACTCAGCTATTAAAAACAATGAATTCATGAAATTCTTAGGCAAATGGATGGAACTAGAAAATATAATCCTGAGTGAAGTAACTCAATCACAAAAGAACACACATGGTATGCACTCACTGATAAGTGGATATTAGCTCAGAAGCTCAGAATACCCAAGCTACACAAACCACAAGAAGCTCAAGAGGAAGGAAGACCAAAGTGTGGATACTTAGGTCCTTCTTAGAAGGCATGCAAAATACACCTGGGAGGAAATACAGAGACAAAGTGGGAACAGAGACTGATGGAAAGACCATCCAGAGACTGCCCCACCTGGGGATTCTTCCCATATACAGTCACCAAACCCAGACACTATTGTGGATGCCAGCATGCGCTTGCTGATGGAAGCTTGATATAGCTGTCTCCTGAGAGGATCTGCCAGTGCCTGACAAATACAGAGGTGGATGCTCTCATCCAACCATTGAACTGAGCACAGGGTCCCCAGTGGAAGAGCTAGAGAAAGGGCCCAAGGAGCTGAAGTGGTTTGCAGCCCCATAGGAGGAAAAACAATATGAACCAACCAGTATCCCTAGAGTTCCCAGGGACTTAACCACCAACCAAAGAATACACGTGGAGGGATCCATGGCTCCAGTCTCATGGATAGCAGAGGATGGCCTTGTTGAACATCAATGAAAGGAGAGGCCCTTGGACTTGTGAAGGCTCATTGCCCCAGTGTAGTGTAATGCCAGGTGAGGGAAGCTGGGGCAGGTGGGTTAGTGAGCAGGGGGAGGGGGGGTAAGATAGGAAGTTTTTGGAGTAGAAACATGGAAAGGGGATAAGATTTGAAACATCAGTAAAGAACATATCTAATAAAAAAGAATGGTTTAAGAGCTTAAAAGATGATACAAAACATTTACAATCAATTTTTATATAATTTTGCATGTTGCTGAAGGCTTTCTCTTTGCACCCCCCCAAAAACACATGCTAAAGGCGTTAAACTATAGAGTCAATAAATTAAATGGTGTCATGACTCTAAAGAGCTTAACATAGTGAATGTAACCTAATAAATATTTGTGTGAAATGTCTGTAGAAGCCAATGGTAAAGACACGGGTAGCTAGCTTGGGAAAATGTGTAGTTGATATTTAGTAATATTATATTGTCAAATATGTTTATAAACACAAAATTTTATTATTTTAATCTGTTTATGTTGCTGTAATAGATAGACCTTGGATCAGGTAATACAAATCAAGCAAACTTTTCGCATAGTTCTGGCATCTGTGGTGTGTGATGTAACAGCACCAGATGCCTTGATTGCTCACAATATCCTCCTCTATCAGTGCTCTACTTACTCATGTGTTAGTAGAGGAGGCGGGAAACGGTCAGAACAGATTCCCTCAAGCCTTTTTTTATGAACACTAATTCCTTTAAGGAGAGCAGAGATCCTATAAACTAATTACCCCTGAAGAGATCTGATTCTCAATAGGAATATGAAGGTACACAAATAAACAAGCACATGCATGTATGGAAAAGCACTCAGAGAGAGGGAGAGAGAAAGAGAGAGAGAGAGAGAGAGAGAGAGAGAGAGAGAGAGAGAGAGAGAGAGAGAGAGAGAGAGGCAGAGAGACAGAGACAGAATCACAAAGAGACAGTCACAGAGATAGAGATACAGAAAGAGACAGAGAGACAGAGATATAGAGACACAAAAAGATACAGAGGTACAGAGAGACACACACAGAGAGAATGAAAGAGACATATAAAGACAGAGAGAGAGAGAGACATAGACATAGACAGATACAGCGAAACAGACAGATAGAGACAGAAACTTTAGAGACAGAGAAAGCTGCAAAGGCATGAAGAGACAGAGACAGAGAGAGCCAGACAGATACATAGGAGAGACAGAGACAGAGAGAGACACATACACATAGAATGATATATTTTCTGAATCTCAGTCTCACTTGTGCTTGGTAGGCTTGGGTCAACATTTCAAGATTCTTGTGTCTTTAAAGTTTAGTTCTTCTCTCTTCCCAGTTTATTACTCTTCGAGGCTCACCTGATTTTTTTATGACAGCAATCTAAATATTTAAAGTAGCTTGGAGAACTCAGCTGTTCATCTACACTTTCCTGCAGTTAGGAGGTCTTCTAAAATGCTACACTGTAATTTATTATCTCCCCAACTCTATTATTTCATAATAAGTGCTACATATCCAAACAAAATTCAGCTGTTCAAAAGTTTCCTTAATGAAAACATCCTTTAAAGTCTTTGATTTAGTACAAACCTAAAAATGTTGCCTTTCCCTGTCTGAAATAGAAAGGGAAATGATAGAGCAAAAAGAATTTGCAAATATTTTGCACTCTCCTCTAGTGCTCCTTTGAACTTTTGACTCCCAGTTTCATGAGAAAGAAACAGAATACTGGAAATCAGACTTCCCCAATGGGATCAAATAGCAGAATAAGACTCCTTTCCTTCCATGCTCTATTTTAGTGGAAGCAATGAGGCACGATATGATTTTTAATCTCCAGACTTATCATTTTCTTGGCTTTTCTTCAGAAACACTCAGCAAAGGTGATAATGACAGCTGACAGCTCTGAACACGAACCCAAGAACCCAGAGGTCTGAGCTGAGCCATCTGCTCATCATTCAGAGATTATACTCACCTCCTACTGAAAATAGCTTTCATTACTGTTCAGGTGATCCAGGCTGAAGTGGTGACCCACAAGGTAATAATGAATGTTCTTGTGTCTCATTTTGAAGCCTGGCTGACTGCAGTATGCTAGTTGATTTTCACACATTAGGTTGTGCACCACCAATGACATCATGAATGTGGAATGGATTTTTCCTTATACCTGTTGGCTTAGGATTCAATTGTTTTTAGTTGATTTGTCCAGCATGATCTGGTTGTTTATTCTGTTGTCCTATGAGGACCAAATTACATCCATTTAATGGACCAGAAAGGAAATAGGAATGGCCTCATTTTCTTCTTGGGGAATAATTAATTAAGAAAAGCTTTCCTTTTTAATAGTTCCATAAAACATGGCTTAGGTGTTTACAACACATTCAGGGTTATGGCTGTCCATACCTGAGAACAGAGAGGCCCATGTAGATACAGTTAAGTGATGGCATTCTCAAAAAAAATTCATCTGAAATATCTGAGTATGAGATCAAACACAGGATAAAGTTATCAATGGAAGGTCTCAATGAAAAACATTCAAAGTTGTCTAAGTCAGAGTCATCACTGAGAGTGAAAACTACAAATGTGAAGAACACTCATGTATAGATATAAGCTGGCAAACACTGAGGATGATAATGTGAATATTTATGTTTCTGTGTATACATATAGATTCTCTAGGAATTCTGTTAAATACAAATTATAATTTAATCATAATGATATTCAAATTTAAATGGTGAAATAATTGCTTTGCACTCTAAAAAAATGTGAAGGGGATTTTTTCCTAAATCATATTTGTGCAAAAGAAAAACTTTCCCACCTTTGAGGAATAAATGAATCAATGAAGGAATGGCTTGGGACGGCAGTTTTGTTTCAGCTATCATTAGGATGTAGCTGAGGAGATAGCTTTGTGTACAAAAGTGCTTTGAATCACAAGCCTATTCATTTAAATTCAGATTACAGAATCCAAGTAAGAAACTGGACGTAATACCATGTAATCCCTTTGTAATCCCTGTGCTGTGGATATATATGCTTCACAATAAGGATGTGTGCCCCACATTTGGGATAACAAAAAAGTGGTCACAGTCATGATTGCTTAAGCCCTGAGTCAACAGGATTTGCATTGGAGAAAAAAAAGATCCTCATAAAACTTAGTGAAAGGAAGGGAAAAGAGAGTGGATTTGGGGAATTCAAAGGAAATTCAGTTTGAATATACCTTCCACATGGTGTGGGCCATGTTATAGCTTTGGATTTCTTAAGAAGAATATAGCTAGAGATTTTAACCAAGACAATGGCATGGCCATATTTAGTTCAGTGTGTACAATAAATCAGAGAAAGTTGAGCTTAAGTGTCATTCAATTGGAATTCCTTTATAACACTCAGTGTAAGATCATTATGTTCTGAACAAGAGAAGCATTGGGACTGTTATGGAGATTCCAGATGGATTTAGAGTATATCATTGGATGGAGTTGGTACATTTGTTAGCATTGACATAGATCCAAAACAAAATTTGTGGATGGCTTATGCAACTAGAAGGCTGATAGTGAGACTTCAGAAGCAGATGTAAAGTTTGGGATGCTGAGGATAAGGGACCTTTCCCAAGAAAATGTAGAGTTCCGTGTACTGTTTTATGTGGATATTTCCAGTAGATATAATCATAAAACCAACTCTGCAAGTTAGTTTTAGAAAAATAAAAATACAAGTTGGTGAGTTTACTGGACAAAGCCAAGATAAAACCCATAAGATAACTCAAGGCTGACCATGGTAGCACAGAGGGATTGCATGGTGATGCCATACTTGATTGGTATAAAGAGAGAAAAATATTTTATTTCAAGCATGAAAAATATTTTTGATTGTATATTTTCTTTATTTACATTTCAAATGCTTTCCCCTTTCCAGTTCTCTCCTTCAGAAACCCCTGATCCCATCCTCCCTCCCCCTGCCTCTACGAGGGTGCTCTCTGACACACCTGCTCCTGTCCTTCTGTCCTGGCATTCCCCAACACTGGGGCATTGAACACTTTCAGCCCAAGGGCCTCTCCTCCCACTAATGAAAAATACTTTTTTTTTTAAAGAATCTGGATTTTAATTCCAGATTCCAGATTTAGAAACAAAATATCATTCCCTTTCAAGTTTGGTTTAAGGATTTTCAAAATCTGATTTTATTTCTTTTATTATGTTAGGAGATTCAAATTTGCATAATGAGAATTTACAGAAGAAATACATCAAGATCAAAATCAAAATAAAACTCCTTTTATTGAAAGAGTTAAATGTATAGAACTTTGTAAAGCAGAAAATCTTGACATTTTCAGAAATATCACTAATCAGAAGAGAAAATATGTCAGTAGGTAAATCAGAATAGTGATTTCTAACAGAACATAAACATGAATTTACAGTTCTTATAAATGTTCAGATACTAAACCAGAAATCATGATTTTTGAGGATTTAAGTATAGGAAAGAAAACGTTTGCTGAGATTTGATTACAGGACAAAATTCTGATAAGGGTAGAATTGAATCTACAAAGGGACCTATGTCAGGGAAAATTTTTCTTCGGAAAATTCTGATTTTAGTTTCTTGAATATTTTCTAGTAAAATTTGGTAAATGGAACAGATTAGTAAATTAGGAATACGGGCAAACTTAGTAGAAGAATGGGAAATAAATATGATCAAAGTATATTATATTAATATTTTTGGAATTCTCAAAAATTAATACAAATAGTATGTTAAAACCCTTTAAATTCAAGAGACTTCATGGATACATATGTATGTATGTATGTATATATGTATGTATGTAATATATAATAAAGGATAATAAATATTTTATCTGTGTGATGATGAGAGAATAAATTTACTTAACTAAAATTATCTGAACTGCAAGGAGCAATCAGAAGTTTAACTGAATAAATTTATTTAATCCCTGAAGATTGAAACAGATTAGTAAACAAAGCAAAATATGTAGGTAGATTCCTACCCATAAATCTTAAGAAAAGTCGATTTTCTTTTCAAAGAAAGGAAGCTATTTAATGATTATTTGTTCTTTTTCTTGGATAATAAGTAGTAATACAATATGGCTAAAGCAAATCACAGTAGTTGGTCTTCCAAAGATGGTCTGGGAGTTCATAGCTAGCTGTAGCGCACTGCCAGACAGAAGTATCCGGGTCATGGAAAAGCACTGCTTCTACTTGCAAAGGTATTTCGAAGGAAGCTCAGTTTATGGCCACTCTTGAAATATCATGGAAACTGAAATCATTCTGATTGTAAGAGCTCAAAGGGAGATTATTTGCTCTTTAAGTGGATATTCATCAAAATATCGCTTGATCCAAGGAAATGAGGGGCAGTCCTTTTGTTTCATGATGGATCTGTTTCAGAATCTTTAAGGGCTTTGTAGGTGTGAGCTTTTCACTCAGCACCTTTACATCTTTGGAGAAGGCTTAGTGAAAAGTAACGATATCCTGGGAATTTTGGACAGGCTGAATAAAACCTGACAAGGCTGCCAACAGGTTTGAGGATTAGCCAAGAACAGCAAGCAGGATTTCTACATCTGTGCCTTAACAACCAGACACACAGACATTATATTCATCAATATTAAATAATTAGAACAACAGACAAAAATGCTGTTTTAAAAAAACATTATTGACCAAAGTCTGTCTGTGTGGGCGCTGGATCAGACTTATTTATCCTGGAGCCTTGGTTTCTTTATCCATTCTAGGTCAATTGAATTTAACTCTGTACCAGGGACCCTGACTGAAAGTAAAGATAGTTCAAATGATTTGTGAAAATGGCCTGGCAAGGTAAATTCTTCATGTTCATTTTTACAGTTCTATAGAGAGTGAACATGAAGAGTTTAAATTTAGCACAACAGTGCATATCAAGTAAACAGTCTTGCTGCTTTTTCTTTCTTCTTGGTAGACATCTTCAGACTCCACTCTATACTACCTCAATGTGTGTGTGTGTGTGTGTGTGTGTGTGTGTGAGATCTATTGGCTGAGCCCAAGAAATACAGTTCCTGCAAACCTTTGCAAGGTGCCTTCTGGCTTACATTTCTTCAGTGGGGAATAAAAATGTTGCTTGAGATTCTGAAAGCAGAGGAGAGAAGTTAATAAAAGTCCTCTTCCTGGGACAGCTAGATGCATTTCCTTAAAGGTTACTAGAATAAACAAGTTTTGGCCATAGTTTCCAGAAGTTTCCCGGTGAATTGCCATTTTAGTGTATTGAATAGCTGAAGACCCTAATTGGCTTCCAACAACTTCTGTCATACACTAATTTCTTTAGAGAAAATAATTGTTCAACTTAAATTTCATCTCGTAATTCCTTGAATTTGAGTTGCTTCTAACTTGAGTGCTTATTATTCCTGGACTAACCACCAGTTGATCATTTTTTTCTGCTTTCTTAATTATTGAATTCAGTCATACATCACCAAGGAAGAAGGTGGGGAGAGAAAAGACAGCGATAATATTTGTTCACACTGAAAATGTTATTCACATCACATCACCAAAAAATGTGAATCTTGCCCCCCTCTCTCTACTTTTCATCCTCTCTGCTCTGCACCCACTGAAATCCATACAAACCATAATCAGAGTTTATTATATGGGGAAAACATATTTTAACTTGAAATAATTTTGAAAATAAAAATCTACAACATTTTCAGTGTTTTACAAAATAGTAATCTCTGTAGGTCTTACCTATTACGTTTCTTTCTAGGACACCTCAAAACTCACGAAGACAGGGATCTAATGGGTTTCCTACTGAGTAGCTCTTGTTTAGGACATATTTAGAATGTAGTGAGAACTCAGTAAATAATTGTTCAGTGAAGGAATGGTGGTATATTTACATAAATTTAATCCTAAATATGAAGATTATTCAATACCTAAGAAAAGCCATATAACAATACCTAGCGCATAACAAGCAAGAATTCACATGTATGAGATAGACTGAAACTGAACTCTGACAACCAAACCTTTGCTGTTTACTGTTATCCTAATGAACTCCTTTGGCTTCTCTACATTAAATCAGATTAAGATACAGCAACTATGTGGCCCAATTAAAATCCTTTACAACTTCTTTCTCCCATTGATGCCCCAGGACTGTGTAATTTACCAAGGTAGAATATCTTGAAAAATCATACAGATGCTTTATTATTTTTTAAATACAAACTATGTATAAAGGTAAGTTGAAACATATGAAAGAACATGGTCTTATAAATGTTGCCTTTGAGCAAACTGGAGGAAAAATAGTTACTCCTACAGGAATACTTCAGAATATGGGAGGTTTATTTGTCAGATATTAACATAATCTGAGTTATAGAATATTATTTTCATTAAGTAACTGCTACTTCCAGGGTGTGGACCTGATTTTGCTTATAATTGGCTACAGTATAAATACCATGCTCCTACTTCCAGAGCTCTGTAAAGAAAAACAGCTGTTTAATATGTGGCATTTTTACAGGATGAATGAATAGCTCATCCTGTCACACAAAAGGGCAATTTTATAAAACCACACTTGGAAAGGGACGCTGAGCTCTGACCATTCTATTTCCTCTCTCTTGCTAGGCAAATATCTGAAGAACATTTGGAATAGGAATAATTATAGTGTCTCTGGGTATGGATGTTATTTTGAAAGAGATCCTACACTGCATTCAGTCGTCATATAAACATAAGATGAAGAGTGTAGACAAAAAGATGGACAAGATGCTCAAAACAGCCACAGCAGTTTCTATCAGCAGAGACAAACAAAGACTTCATTGTACAAGGCAGGGACTACAGATGGGTGTTCCTCATTAACTGCAATCACCATTTGCATGGTCTGAAGGATGTGGTCTGACAAGGAGCAGTCTCTTCTCAATGTTCCAATCCTTCCCAGTTCCACAAGATTTTTCCTTAAACATGCATATATTGGATTCCTTACTTTTCATAGTCTGCTTCTATTGCAGTGGACTTTTAGAGCATTATTGTATAGTATATTTATTTCTGCTTGATTATAATTTCAGCTTTACGATTTTAACATTGGTTGCAATAAAGAAATTAAAAATAAAACAAGAAAGCATCTTTGCCTCTGTGTGATAACACTTTGGTTCCAGTAGTCATACCTTTGGCAAGGTTTATGTCATGGATATTTCTTCCTTTTATTAAAGATAGATTCTTTTCTTATTCAGCATATCCTAATTCCAGTTTTCTCTCCCTCTACTTCTTCTAGCCACCCCACCACTACTCCCATTCAGATACATCCCCTTGTTGTCTCTCTCTAATCCCCTGTTACCACTCATTAGAGAGGAATGGGCTTTTAGGAGATAACAACGAAACATAACAAAATAAAGTACAATAAGATTTTAAAAAATCACATTGAAGTTGGATAAAGCAAACCAACAGACAGAAAAGATTCCAAGAGAAGGCACAAGAATCAGAGACGTACTCGTACGTACAGTCAAGAATCCATGGAAATACTGGACTGAAAGCTACTATATACATGTATTAGACCTTGTGAAAACATGTATGGTCCCTGCACTTGCTTCTTTAGTCTCTTGATATAAAGGCTCTTGTCCTGGTATCCTCGATCCCCTCTGGCTCCCACACTCTTTCTTCCTCCTCTTATTCTGCTTGAGCTCTGAGGGTGGGATTTGATAGAGAAACACATTCCCTTTAGAGCAGTCTGTTCAAATGTCTCTCTCTCTGTTTTTTAGTCTGAATGTGGGTCTCTGGATTTGTTCCCACCAGGTAAAGAAGAAGTCTTTTCTGATGATGGTGGAATTAGGGATCCATCTATGAGTATAGCCGAATATCACTAGGAGTTATTTTATTGTGACTTATGAATAAACAGTAATATTTTGTTTTACCCTAGGTCTCTAGACAATCTAGTCTCTTGTTCTTAATCACCTAAGCAGTGTCGGATATGGCTTTCATCTCATGGATTTGGGCCTTATGTCAAGTAAGATATTGGTTCGTTTCTCCAACATGGTTTGCGCCACCTTGCTCTAGCATACTTTGCAGGCAGCGCAGGTTATAGATCAAAGGTTTTGTGGCTAGGTTGTTGTTTTTCTTTCTCTTTTGGTAGCCTGCAGTTTACCTTCCCATATAAAAACACTAAAACATGGGGGTGAATGTTCTATGTAGGCACCAGGCCCACCTTTCCACATTCAATGAGCTCTCTCTCTCTCTCTCTCTCTCTCTCTCTCTCTCTCTCTGTGTGTGTGTGTGTGTGTTCTCTTCAGCAGTGATTCCTTGATGTCAGTTTGTGGAGAGCCTGGGTTATTTGGGTAATTTTCTAGGACCCCTTTGGCTGACAACTCCATTGGATGTATCCAGTCTTGCTATTGGAAACTTCATTTAGTGACAAGAGCTGGGACTCTGTCTCCCTCATTATTTGGAGACTGCATTAGGATTACCTTCTTATGGTTTAGGAAGTTTCCATGCGACCCTCAAATGCCCCTCATTCTAGCTTTCTCTCCCTGCATCCTTTTACTCATTCTCATCTTTCCTTCACTTCCTCACCTGATCCTTTTTTTTCCTGTTATCCCATTACCCAGTCTATTTTATATCCCCGCCCCCAGGGAGATCCACATTCCCCCATAGTCCCTTCCTCTAGACCTAACCCCTCTGAGACTATGGATTCTAGATTGCTTATCACTTATTTAATGACTAATATCCACAGTCAAGTGAATGTATGTCATATTTATCTTTCTGGTTGGATTACCTCACTCAGGATGATTTTTTTCTAGTTTCACCCCTTTGCCTGAGAATTTTATGATACCTTTTTTTTTAACAGCTGAGTAATATTCCATTGTATAAAGATACCACAATATCTTTATCCATTCTTCTATTGAGGAGATTTAGGCTGTTTTCAATGTCTGCTTATTATGAATAAAGCAGAAATAAGCATGTTTGAACAAGTGTCCTTATGATAAGATGAAGTGGCCTTTAGGTATAAGCCCAAGAGCTGGATCTTGAGGTAGTTTATTACCATCTTTCTGAGGAACTGACATACTGATTTCCATAGTGATTCTACAATCACTATGTGATCACTAGTGATTACACTTCCACGAGCAGTAGGTGAATATTGCTTTTACTCCACATTCTTGCCAGGATGACCTGTCACTTGTGTTATTCATCTTAGTTATTCTGACAGGTGTGAGATGGAATCTCAAAGTTGTTTTGATTTGTATTTCTATGATGGCTAAGGATGTTGAACATTTCCTTAAGTGAGTTTCTTTAAGACGTTTTATGTAACAAATGTTAAAATAATTGGGAAGTAAAATGTCTTAGTACCTGGATACATGAAAAGCCTCTAAGACTGACAGTGACAGGACCAAATTTTTATCTTGATTTTGTCATCAATTAAGACAATAGCATCCACCAAAAAAAATTCATTAGGCATTCTTGTCTTTGGGGATTCTTCTATGGAAAAATAAGACAAATTCTCATCAACATGACTGCCTAAACAAGACCTGAATGACAGTATCAGTGAACTTCTGACACAGAAGCAGGGAAAAGATCACTGGTCCTCAACCCTATAAAAAAGACTTACAGACTTTCTGCTGGGGCAGACTGCTAGCTGGTCTGCTCCTGTGAAGACACCATATCCTGACATATTCTAGAGGATCTGCTGCACTCAGAGCAGTTGGTAAGAAGCCCTCCCCACTCCCTGAAGTTCCAGAGATGCCTGATGGGAGCCTGGTGGACTTGGGACTCATCACCCACCAACCTCCCCCCAATACCATTCCCCCTCTGCCCCTTCTGCATGGTCCTTTCTGCCAGGGCAGAATGCTAGGTGGTCTGCTCCCATGAAGACACCATATGCTGAGCCATCCTAGAGGCTCCTCTGCACTCAGAGCAGTTGGGCAACTCACACCACAGCCTGAGGCATCCCAGGAGATCTGCTGCACACAGGGCACCTGAGCAAACTGATCAGCAACTTGTCTGCTCCCCTTAAGACACCACAGCTTGAAGGCATCCCAGGAGCTCCTCTTTACACAGGGCAACTGGGCAAAAGACAATACAGTCTGAAGACCTCCCAGGCTCTGCGGCATGCAGGGCAACTGATCTGACAGAATGAAAGCTTTCTGAGAGTTCTGCTGCACACAGGGAAACAGAAAACACAGTCTGCGGGGCCGCTGGAGAACATCTTCACACAGGACAGCAGTTTGACTGCTCCTCTGAAGACCCAAGAGTTTGAAGGCCTCCCAGGAGATCTACTATAGCCAGGGCAACAGATCATCAGCTTCCCTGCCCCTTTGAAGAGTCCCCAGTTGGAACATCCCACAGGTGGTCTGCTACAGCCTGGGCTGCTGGCCTACCAGGAGACCTGAAGCAACCCAGGGACAAAAGAGGCAGACTCCAGACAAAGTCACCCAGACCAGCAAACTCCAGGCATAGCCAGATGGCGAGAGGCAAGCACAAGACCATAAACATCAGAAGCCAGTATACATGGGCATCATCATAACCCAGTTTTCAAACCACAGCAAGCCCTGAATACACCAACACACCTGAAAATCAGGAAGCTGACCTAAAATCCTATCTCATAAAGATAATAGAGTCCTTTAAGGAGGATATAAATAACTCACTGAAAGAAATACAGGAAAACACAGGTAAACAGGTAGAAGCCCTTAAAGAGAAAACAAAAAAATCCCTTAATGAAATACAGAAAAACACAATTGAAAAAGATGAACTAATTGAATAAAATAGTCCAAGACCTAAAAGTAGAAGTAGAAACAATAAAGAAAACACAAATGGAGACAAATCAGGAAATGGAAAACCTAGGAAAGAATTCAGGAATTATAGATATAGATATGACCAACAGAATAGAAGAGATAGAAGAGAGAATCTCAGGTGTAGAAGATACCTTAGAAGAGATTGACACAACTGTCAAAGAAAATTCAAAATGTAAAAAACTGCTAACCCAAAACATCTGGGAAATTCAGGACACAATGAAAAGACCAAATCTAAGAATAATAAGAATAGAGGAGAATGAAGACTTCCAGCTCAAAGAACCTGAAAATGTCTTCAATAAAATCATAGAAGAAATCTTCCCCAACCTAAAGAAAGAGATGTCCATAGGGTACAAGAATCCTACAGAACACCAAATAAATAGGACCAAAAAAAAATCCTCTCATCATATAATGATCAAGACACTAAATGCACAGAACAAAGAAAGAATATCAAAAGCCACAATGGAAAAGGGCCAAGTAACATACAAAATAACTATCAGAATTACACCAGACTTCTCAACAGACTATGAAAGCCAGAAGAGCCTGGTCAGAGGTCATACAGACTCTAAGAGAACACAAATGCCAGCCCAGGCTACTACACCTAGCAAAACTCTCAATCAACATAGAAGGAAAAACAAAATATTCCTGGAAAAAAACAAATTCAAACAGTATCTATCTACCAATCCAGTCCTACAGAGGAAACTAGAGGAAAACTCCAACACAAGGAAGGTACCTACACCAAAGAAAAGACAAGATATTACGCATGCCACAACAAAACCAATAGGAGACAACCACAAGCACATAAAGCCACCTACAAAAGCAAACATATCAGGAATCAACAGTCATCTGTCTTTAATATCTCTCAATATTAATGGACTCAACTCACCCATAAAAAGACATAAGCTAACAAACTGGATAAGCAAACAAGATACAGCATTTTGCTGCATACTAGAAACACACCTCAAAACCAAAGACAGATACTAGCTCAGAGTAAAAGGATGGAAAAAGATCTTCCAAGTAAATGGTCCCAGGAAACAAGCTGGATTTACTATCCTAATATCTAATAAAATAGACTTTCAATCAAAAGTTATCAACCGTGATGAGGAAGGACACTTCATATTCAATGAAGGGAAAATCCACCGAGAGAAAGTCTCAATTCTGAACATCTATGCCCCAAATCCAAGGGTAACCACATTCATAAAGCTCAAAACACACATTGAACCCCACACAATAATAGTGGAAGACTTCACCACCCCACTCTCACCAATGGATAGGTCACTGAAAGAGAAACAAAACAGAGACATAGTGAAACTGATAGAGGTTATGAACCAAATGGATTTAACAGATATCTACAGAACATTTCACCTTAAAACAGAAGAATACACCGTATTCTCAGCACCTCATGGTACTTTTTCCAAAACTGACCATATAATTGGTCACAAAACAACCCTCAAAAGATACAAGAAGATTGAAATAATACCATGATTCCTATCAGAACCCCATGTCCAAAGGCTGATTTTCAATAACAACAAAAACAACAGAAAGCCCACATACTCATGGAAACTGAACAACTTTCTACTCAATGATAACTTAGTCAGGGAAGAAATAAAGAAAGAGATTAAAGACTTCCTGGAATTTAATGCAAATGCTGATACATCACACCCAAACTTATGGGACACGATGAAAGCAGTGCTAAGGAGAAATTTTATAGCACTAAGTGCCCTGGTAAAGAAACTGGAGAGATCTTACACCAACAACTTAACAGCACACCTGAGAGCTCTAGAACTAAAAGAAGCAAAGTCACCCAAGAGGAGTAGACATCAAATAATAGTCAAACTCAGGGCCAAAAATCAACTAAATAGAAACAAAGAAAATAATACAAAGAATCAACAAAACTGAAAGCTGCTTCTTTGAGAGAATCAGCAAGAAAGATAAACCCCTTGCCAAACTAACTAAAGGACCCAGAGGCAGTATCCAAATTAACAAAATCAGAAATAAAAAAGGAGACAAAACAACAGAAATGGAGAAAATTTAAAAAAATCATCAGATCCTACCATGAAAGCATATAGCAACAAAACTGAAAAATCTAGTTGAAATGTATGGTTTTCTAGACATATGTCACATACCAAAGTTTACTCACGATCAGATAAACCATCTTAACAATCCCATACATAACCTCTAAAGAAGAAAGAAAGAAAGAAAGAAAGAAAGAAAGAAAGAAAGAAAGAAAGAAAGAAAGAAAGAAAGAAAGAAAGAAGGAAAGGAAACAGGAAAAAGAAAAAGAAAAAAGAAAAGAAAAAAGTCGGGACCAAATGGATTTAGTGCAGAATTCATGTAGGCTTCATCCCAGGGATGCAAAGTTTCAATATAGGAAAACCCATTAGTATAATCCAGTATATTAATAAACTCAAAGAAAAAAATCACATGATCATCTCCTTAGATGCAGAAAAAGCATCTCACAAAATACAACACCTCTTCATATTAAAAGTATTGGTGAAATCAGGAATTCAAGGCGCATATCTAAACATATTAAAAGCAATATACAGCAAACCAAGAGGCAATATCAAATTAAATGAAGACATACTTGAAGCAATCCCACTGAAATCTGGGACAGGACAAGGATGCCCACTCTTTCCATATCTATTCAATGTAGTACTCAAAGTGCAAACTAGAACAATAAGACAACAAAGAGACATCCAGGGGATACATATTGGCAAAGAAGAAAGAAAGGCATCATGATTTACAGATGATATGATAGTCTAAATATGTGAACCCCAAAATTCTACTAGACAACTTCTCCAGCTTATAAACAACTTCAGCAAAGTGGCTGGATATAAAATTCACTCAAATAAATCAGTAACCTTCCTTTATACAAATGACAAACAGGCTGAGGAAGAAATTAGGGAAACAACTCCCTTCACAATAGCCACAAATAATATAAAATATCTTGGGGTAACTCTAACCAAACAATTGAAAGACCTGTATGACAATAACTTCAAGTGTCTCAAGAAAGAAATAGAAGATCTCAGAAAACAGAGAGATCTCCCATGCTCATGAATTGGCACAATTAATATAGTAAAAATGGCCATCCTATCAAAGGCAATCTATAGATTCAATACAATCCCATCAAAATCTGAACTCAATTCTTCAAAGATGTGGAAAGAGCCATTCTCAAATAAATCTGGAAAGGCAAAAACAAAAAAAAAAAAAAAAACAAAAAAACAGAATAGTGAAAACAATTCTTAAGAATAAAAGAACAGCTGGGGAAATCACCATTCCTGATTTCAAGCTTTACTACAGAGCAATAGTGATAAAAACTGGATGGTATGAGTACAGAGACAAACACGTTGATCAATGAAATTGAATTGAAGACCCAGAAATAAAACTGCACATTTATGAACACTTGATCTTTGAAAAAGACACCAAAATTGTACAATGGAAAAAAGAAAGCATCTTCAATAAATTGTGCTGGTCTAACTGGCTGTCTGTATGTAGAAAATTGAAAATAGACCAATATTTGTCACCTTGCACAAAGCTCAATTTAAATTAGATCAAAGACCTCAACATAAGATAACACCAGACACACTGAATCTAATAGATGAGAAAGGGCCTTGAACTTATTGGTACAGGGGGAAATATCCTAAACAGAACTCCAATGGCTTATGCTCTAAGATCAAGAATTGATAAATGCGACCTCATGAAACTATAAAGCTTCTGTAAGTCAAAGGACATAGCCAATAAGACAAATCGGCAACCTACAGATTGGCAAAAAATAGTCACTAATCCCACAAATGATAGAGGGTTAATATCCAAAATATATGAAGAACTCAAAAAACTAATCACCAAAAAACCAAACAACCCAATCAAAAAGTGGAGTATAGAACTAAACCAAGATTTCACAACTAAGGAATCTCAAATGGCTGAGAAGCACCTAAAGAAATGTTCAAAGTCCTTAGTGATCAGAGAAATGCAAATCAAAACAACCCTGAGATTCCACCCTACACCAATCAGAATGGCTAAGATCAAAACTTCAAGTGACAACACATGTTGGCTAGGATGTGGAGAAAGAGGAACACTCCTCCATTGCTGGTGGGATTTCAAACTGGTACAACCACTCTGGAAATCAATATGAAGGTTTCTCAGAAAATTGGAAATAGATCTACATGAAGACTGAGCAATACCACTCTTGGGAATATACCCCAAAGATGCCTCACGATGCTACAGGGGCATGTATTCCACTATGTTCATAGCCGCCTTGTTTGTGATAGCCAGAAACTGGAAATAACTCAGATGTCCCAACACAGAAGAATAGATAAAGAAAATGTGGTTCAGTTACACAATGGAATACTACTCAGCTATTAAGAACAAGGATATCCTGAATTTTGCAGGTAAATAGATGGAACTAGAAAATATCCTGAGTGAGGTAACTCAGACCCAAAGGAACATGCATGCTGTGTACTCACTAATAAGTGGATATGAGCCACAGAACTCAAAAAGTTTAATAAACTTAAGGGCCCAAGTGAAGATGCCTCACTCCCACTTGGGAAGGAGAAGAAAGCAATCACAAGTGGGGATGGAGGGAGGGACCTGGGAGGGAAAGTGGACAGGGGGTGGGGGGAAAGAGGGGAACCTGATCTGTATTGGGTGAGGGAAAAGGATTGAAGCCCTGAGGGCCAGCAGAAAGGGCAACCTCAGGAGGTTGGAGGTTGGCAGGACCCTCCAGAATGCACCAGAGACCTAGGAGGTGAGAGACTCTCAGGACTCAAAGGGAAGGACCTTAGATGAAATGTCTGACATAGGGAGAGGGAACCTATAGAGTCCACCTCCATGAGGAAGACAGAGCATCAGGTGAGTCAGGGGATTGCCATCCCACAGTCAACCTCTGACCCATAATTTTTCCTGTCTGAGAGAGCTTCAGGGAAGGAAATGGAGAGGAGCCTGAGGAAAAGAAGGTCCAGGGACAGGCCCAAAGTGTGATACAGATGAAGGGGAGGTCCCAAGGCCTGGCACTATCTATTACTGAGTCTATGAAGTGCTCACAAAAAAAGGACCAATCTTGACTGCACCCCGGAAGACCCAACAAGGAGCTGAAAGAGTCAGATGCAGATATTTACACAGTGGACAAAAGCTGCTGACCCCTGTGGTTGGATTAGGGAAAGGCTGGAAGAAGCTGAGGAGGAGGCCGGGAACCCTGTAGGAGGACCAGCAGTCTCAATTATCCTGGAACCCCAAGATCTCTCAAACACTGGACCACCAACCAGGCAGCATACACCAGCTGATATGAGGCCCCCAACACATGCACAGCAGAGGACTGCAGTGTCTGGATTCAGTCAGAGAAGATGCATCTAACCCTCAAAAGATGGAGGCCCCAGGGAGTTCAGAGGTCTAGTTGGATGGGGGATGGGGGAATGGGGACAATCGTGTGGAGACCGGGTGTGGGGATGTGGAAGAATTGGAGGGTAGATGGGGGGGATAAAATTTGAAGTGTTAAAAAATTAATTAATTAATTAATTAAATGAATTAATTAAGTTAAAAACATAAAACAAAAAAGAAAAACAAACAAACAAAAAATGACTTATGGAACTAAGGACTATTAGCACAGGAGGAATAGGTTTTCTAATGAACAAGCACCCTAATTACCTATCCAATAGCAAATAGCTTTGTGATTACACCCACACACACATACACATTAAAGATATACCGAGACATTACACAGAGTGGGTTCTATTTATGTCTTTTGGGAGGTGTGCATATGTGAATGTGTGTACATATGTATGTATGTATGACTGTATGGATGTATGTAAGGATGTATATATGTGTATATGTGTAAGAACAATGAATTAAAAGATGTCATTAATCTGACAAAGAACAAGCTGGGTGTATGGAAGGAGTGGGAATTAGGAAAATGAAGAAGGAAAGGGCACAATTATATTATCATTTTAAGAAAATTATTATAAAAAGTAGAATGTTCATGTCCTAAAATGTTTATCTTATCATGAAAGAAAAAAATTCAGGAATCACAACATAGAAAACTACAATTAAATTAAAAGATTTATTTGAAAAGTCAGATTTTTATGTCACCAAAACAACTTCATTTTCATTTTTATGACCAAATAAAGACAAGAATTACATAGTTTACTTAGCCTTAATGATGACAATAATATCTGAGCTTAATATTTTATGAGTTTTACATTTTATGGATTACATTATTCTCATCTTATTCATGGATAGAGTCGGGTGCCATAAATTTGAATGTAGTAATTGAAAGCTAGAGCCTTTCTTTGGTCTTAAATGGATACTTGCCATTATAATAGGGTTCAGTTTAACAAACCAGAACCATGTGGCCTGTGCTATGTTCCCTGTTGAAATGGTAGGTTAGAAAAGGCAAGAGTGTTCAAGACTGTATATTAAATTACTTTTAGGGAGGGCCAAGTGTGGTGGTGCATGTCTTGAAATGTTTTTGAAGTTGGCAAGACCATGCAAACCAGTTGTGAATACTGATGTATTTCCTAAACTATGTATGATAGCTATGAGGACAGAACATACCTAACTTGTGGTGGTAAGCAGCAATTGTCCATTTCTTCACTGTATGAGGAATAGAAGGACACAAGAACAAGCACCTAATGGACATTTTATTAATGGCCTCTCGGAGCTTGTGAAATAGCTTGGGAGAAGGGAATGACTTGTGATGCTAAAATGCCTCCTCATGTCTTGGCATTGAGCCTCTTCCATAGCTCCTGGTTAGGGATAATCATGGCATATATTTGCACAATTTAAGCTGCAAAAGAACATTTCTTTGGAGGGAATTATGGGAGGTTCCCAGGTTTGAATGTTTTGTTTTCTTAACTACTAAAATATGTTTTGAGTTGATAGACATTAGCTTGCACTATTGTACTACAATTAGATATATCCTGTCTGACAGTTATTTTCTTCTCTTTGAGAAACACTTTGATCTGTTTATATTTTCTCTGTAAATCAGAGAAACTCAATCTGTGTTAATGCTGGGATTTTCAAGACATGAATCTAATTTGGTCATGAGATGGATTCAAATTGTTCTGTGACCTTTTCCACTACCACCCCGCCCTTGTTTAACCAAGTCATCATAGATGTGGGAATGTTAGACAATGACAGTACAGCCAGTTACATGTTAATGACCTCAAAGAAACCTAAATTAAGTAATTTTAAAATCTAAATGTGCAACATGAAGATTTGCTGATGTTAAAATTCCTTTTATTTAATCAAATTTCACACAATCCTTTCAAAATGTTATAATCTATGCTATGATCAATTATAATCTGTTTTTTTAAAATCATATTTTAAGTAACTTGGGAAATCTGTGATAATTGAAAATGAAATCTAGGAGTAAATATGTCTTGGGTGATTCAAATAGCTCTGCATTTGCTGTATTTTGTATTTTCAAAATAGCCCTATGTAAAACAAGATCTACCTTAGGGATAACTCAAGGAAATCACAAAGCTGTAAGAGGGAGGGTGGGTCCTTAGTCTTTGCTCACTTATGCACTGTTTTTTGTTTTGTTTTTGTTTTGTTTTGTTTTGTTTTTGTTGTTCAATGGGAAGGGGAAGTGTAAAATACATTTTCACTGTTTTTGTCCACCATTCCTTTCTTCTTTCTAAATAGTAATTTATTTTTTTAAAGGTGACAGATTTAGCATATCTTCTGAATTTTTGATGGCCATATAAACCCAAGTACTTTTCTATATATAATCCAAATTCCCTATTCAAAATTTCCAATGTCCTTTGTTAGAGTTTGGAGGATTCCAGTTAATTCAGCTGTACCTGACAGAATCATGTGTCTGGAATGTTGTGCCTTCTTGTTCTAGAATATGACTCTCCGACTTAACTGAACTTTTCTTTTATTTGTGCCAACAATATCTAAAGGACAGTGAGCTGAAATATTAGTCCAACAAAAACAATTTGTGGAATAGTCTGTGTTTCTGCTTTCTGGAGATTTGTTTTTGTGGGACAATATTTAGATGGAAGTCTGGTTTTATTTGATTCCAAGTAGACTGCCTACTCATTTTGACCCAATTTGAAGCCATTGTTACTCTGCATTAGAAGCCAAAGAATAGCTCATGAGTAAAGATCATTTTCCATATCTTCATCTGTGTATTTAATTGAAAGAGAAAGAGCATTGAATACACAATATACATATACCATATAATACTAACTTCCATCCTGCTTTAATCATGTATAGCTTTTAGTAATTAGTTTGTAGTTACAGTAAATATTTTGATATCAAGAAAACTTCCAGAGGTAACTGACAGTTTCTTTCCAAACATTAACATGCACCATTTCTCTAGAAAAACAATATAACTTTATATATATATATATATATATATATATATGCAATATATAGTTAATATATTTGTTCTGTATCATTTAATTATATATTTTAACATATAATTTATATATTATTGGTGATATTTATAAAATATACATAACTATATTATTATTTTTATATAAAATTATATCTAATTGGTGAAATTCTTATTCAGAAAAATATATAATGGATGTAAAAATAAAGGGAAAATTTAATAACGAGTCAGTAAAAATGACAAGCCTGATACTTGTGATTCAGAAAGACATAAATAATAAAGTAGGTCAGTCACGTACTTGACATATAGACATGCCATAATATTTGCAGAAAGTCACTCTTGTAACACTTTTGCTAGCTTTCAAGGACAAGGATAAGTTAAAGTAAACTTATGGAATTCCTGAAGTATCAGTATTTCTATAAGAATATGAACTCTTCTAGTTCCATAAGATTTCGGACTCTAGTCTTTTGGATATGTCTATCTTTAAGAAATATTTTTGTTCAGAGCCACAGCACTTAATACATGCTCCACTAAAGCCTCCACTGATATCAGGCATCAGTGAGGTTTAGGACAGTAGAAAGATGATCTGTTACAATGAAGAGGGCAAGAAGTTAAGGTTCTCCCTGGTTTTGATACTCGTAAAGAAATCACACTTGATTACTTTCCAAGATCAAAGCACAGGGTATAAATTTTAAATTATTCTGACCAATTCATTCCCAAGGCAGGAAATCAACATTGAAGTCAATGAACAGTTAAATGTGGCACTACAGAGTATCCTCCCCCCAAAGACAAAGGGTGTCCAATGTGTGTGAAACTTGCCTGTGCTCTACTCCCTGTAATCCATCTCCTTCCATCTTTCCGTAATTACTGTTTTATTACCTCATTAATCTCATAGAACTCAACTTAAGTGGATGGGGCAGGGATGCAACTTCTTCAGGCTGCAACCAATCACTAAGTAAAGATGTCTGTTCTGTGATGCTTCCTTACTGGGATGACATTCTTTAGGAACTCCCATTCTGAATAGTCAATAGTTTGGGGAAATTAATCGACTCCAAGTATGTTTAGTTTTTAGTAGAGTTAGATAGTCCCAATCTCTTCCTAAAAATAATCTGCTTTTCTTTGTTCCTTCCTTCCTTCCTTTTTTCTTTTTTTCTTTCTTTCTTTCTTTCTTTCTTTCTTTCTTTCTTTCTTCCTTCCTTCCTTTCTTTCTTTCTTTCTTTCTTTCTTTCTTTCTTTCTTTCTTTCTTTCGTTCCTTCACTTGATCTATTATCTACTTATCTTTATTTATTTAATTCTTCTCTTATATAATACATATCAGCTAAAACTCCCTTCCCTCCATTCCTCCCAAACCCCTAACACATCCCTCTTCCTCAGATTCACTGCTCCTCTCCTTCTCTTCAAAAGAACAGGCTTTCTTGTGATATCAACTGAATGAAGCCTAACAAGATGCAATAAAACTAGATATAAACCTTCATTTCAAGGCTTGATGGGGCAATCCAGTAGAGGAAAAGGGTCCAAAGGCAGAACATTCATTGGGGGGTCACATTCATTCACTCTGTTAGGAGTACCACAAACACCTCATATATGCAGAGGACATAGCACTGACCCATGAAGGCTCTGTGGTTGCCATTTCATTCTCTTTGAGCTATGAACTCTGCTTGGTTGACTCTTTAGGCTGTCTTCTCCAGGAGTCCTCAACCTCTACAATCCTTCTGCCCCTTCACGCACAGTATTCCCTGAGCTCTGTTGAATGTTTGGCCATAGGTGTCTGCATCTGCTCTTATCAGCTGCTAGAGTATAGTAGAATATAATTAAGACATTTTTCTTTTTTGGTCTGTCTTATTTGGTTCTCCCTTAGGTCTCTGAGCCAGCTATTTCTGGATCCTTGCCATCCAGGTAATGTCAGGTGGGCTGGAAGTGAGTGAGGATGGGAAAAGGAGGGATCAGGTCTGGATGGAGGGAGGGATGGAGAGAGGAATCGGGGGAGAGTATACAGGGAGAGATAACTGCAAAAGGTGGTATTTTTGGAAGCTATGGGTGTGAGCCTGGTGAGGATACATACTAATGGAGGATATAGAGCATGAACTGGCCATCTTCTGTAACCAGATAAGGCTCCCAGTTGTGGGACCAGGAAAACCAATCCATTCACAAAACCTATCCTGCTTACAAGATGTACTAGGGCAATAGTGGCTCAGAGCTTGTGATAGTGGTCAACAAATGATTGGTCTAACCTGAGGCCCAAGACAGGAGAGGAAGCCTATGACTGATAGTGTGCAAAAAAATCTAATTTACTAATGAAAGCTGCTGAGGGAGCCTGCCAGCTTCCCTTCCGCGACCTCTGTTCCCGCGGACTGCGCTGGAGAGACCTGTACCCAGGCTCTCCCCCCCCCCCCGATATAACATCACTTGGGACACGGCCTGTTGGGGCTTCCGTCTGTGCCCGAGGGCGGGTTGGCGCTGTGGTCGTCTGGGTGCCAGATCGGCGGGCCATCGTGACCACAGGGTGAGCGGCGCCACGGAGACTGCCCTCCGCCATCTTTGCTCCAGTGACCAGGTAGTTGGGACCGCCAGGCTCAGAGACAGACAGGCATAATATCGCTTCGGTTTCAGGCAGCTTGTGTGTAACCTGCTCCCAGGTGCTGGGCTGATCTGCAGTAACCAGCGCGCCAGTTCCGCGGCGGGACCTTCTGCCTGGTGGAGGGACCCCGCGCAGGGAGGGAGCCTGCCAGCTTCCCTTCCGCGACCTCTGTTCCCGCGGACTGCACTGGAGAGACCGGTACCCAGGCTCTCCCCCCGATATAACATCACTTGGGACACGGCCTGTTGGGGCTTCCGTCTGTGCCCGAGGGCGGGTTGGCGCTGTGGTCGTCTGGGTGCCAGATCGGCGGGCCATCGTGACCACAGGGTGAGCGGCGCCACGGAGACTGCCCTCCGCCATCTTTGCTCCAGTGACCAGGTAGTTGGGACCGCCAGGCTCAGAGACAGACAGGCATAATATCGCTTCGGGTTCAGGCAGCTTGTGTGTAACCTGCTCCCAGGTGCTGGGCTGATCTGCAGTGACCAGCGCGCCAGAACTGCTGTGGGACTTCTGCCTGGCAGAGGGACGCCCCCTCCCCCCCCAGGAGAGATCACACACCCCTGCACAGGGCAGGAGCCTGCCAGCCTCCCTTTGGCGACCTCTGCTCCAGGAATCCACTAGGCTGAGCCTTTAGATGTGCAAGGCCTCCCCAATATAAGATCACTTGGGGCAAAGCACATTAGGGCTCCAAAGTCACTCAGGAGCAGGCAGGCCCCAGAAATCGGTGCCAGGGGAATCCTGGTAATCCAGGGGGGGCAGAAATAGCTTTGCAGGCTCACAGGAGGTCCAACCAACAGCCAGTGGCAGCAGGACCAACTAACACCAGAGGTATCCAGATGGCAAAAGGCAAACGTAGGAATGTTACTAACAGTAATCAAAGTAATGTGGGACCATCCGAACCCAACTCTCCAACAGCAGCAAGTCCTGGATACCCCACCACACCCGAAAGACAAGATCTGGATTTAAAATCACTTCTCATGATGCTATTAGAGGATCACAAGAAGGACACAAATAAATCTCATAAAGAGTTACAGGAGACCATGAATCAACGGTTAGAAGCCCTTACAAAGGAAACACAAAAATCGCTTAGAGAAATGCGGGAGAACATGGATCAAAAGATGGAGGCGCACAAGGAGACAACACAAAAATCGCTTAACGAGATGAATCAACGGGTAGATGCACTCACAAAGGAATCACAAAATTTGCATAAAGAAATGCAGAAGAATATGGGTCAACAGACGGATGCCCATAAGGAGGCAACACAAAAATTGCTTAAAGAAATGAATCAACGGTTAGATGCCCTTACAAAGGAAACACGAGAACTGCTTAAAGACATGCAGGAGACGATGGATCAACAGATGGAATCCCATGAGGAGGAAACACAAAAATCGCTCAGAGAAATGCAGGAGAACGTGGGTCATCAGGAAGAAATCCTGAAAGAGGTAATGCAAAAATACCTTAAAGAAATACAGGAAAATACAAACAAACAAGTGAAGGATCTCAGCAAATCCATCCAGGAACTAAAAAAGGAAGTAGAAACAACTAAGAAATCACAAAGGGAGACAACTTTGGAGATAGAAAACCTTGGGAAGAAATCAGGAGTCATAGATGCAAACATCAACAATAGAATACAAGAGATGGAAGAAAGAATCTCAGGTGCTGAAGATTCCATAGAAAGCATCGACTCAACAGTCAAAGAAAATGCAAAAGGCAAAAAACGCGTAACCCAAAACATCCAGGAAATCCAGGACACAATGAGAAGACCAAACCTAAGGATTATAGGTATAGATGAGAGTGAAGATTTGCAACTTAAAGGGCCAGTAAACATCTTCAACAAAATTATGGAGGAAAACTTCCCTAACTTAAAGAGAGAGATGCCGATGAACATACAAGAAGCCTACAGAACTCCAAACAGACTGGACCAGAACAGAAATACCTCCCGTCACATAATAATCAAAACACCGAATGTTCTAAACAAAGAAAGAATACTAAATGCAGTAAGAGAAAAGGGCCAAGTAACATACAAAGGAAGACCTATCCGAATCACATCAGACTTCTCACCAGAGACTATGAAAGCCAGAAGATCCTGGGCAGATCTCATGCAGACACTAAGACAGCACAAATGCCAGCCTAGACTACTATACCCAGCAAAACTCTCAATCACCATAGATGGAGAGACCAAGATATTCCATGATAAAACCAAATTTTCACAATATCTTTCCACAAATCCAGCCCTGCAACGGATAATAGGTGGAAACCTCCAATACAGGGAGAGAAACAACACCCTGGAAAAAATGAGATAATAACCTTCTTGAATCAAACCCAAAAGTAGATAACCACTCAAACATAAAGATAGCGTCAAGAATGGCAGATGGCAATAATCACTATGCTTTAATCTCTCTTAATATCAATGGTCTCAATTCCCCAATTAAAAGACATAGACTAGCAGACTGGATACGTAAACAGGACCCAGCATTTTGCTGCATGCAGGAAACGCACCTCAGTGTCAAAGACAAACACTACCTCAGAGTAAAAGGCTGGAAAACAATTTTACAAGCAAATGGCCCCAAGAAACGAGGTGGAGTAGCCATCCTAATATCGGATAAAATTGATTTTCAACCCAAAGTCATCAAAAAAGACACAGAAGGACACTACATACTGATCAAGGGAAAAATCCACCATCAAGAACTCTCAATCCTGAATATCTATGCTCCAAATGCAAGGGCACCCTCATTCGTAAAAGAAACTTTACTAAAACTCAAAGCACACATCGCACCGCACACAATAATAGTGGGTGACTTCAACACCCCGCTCTCTGAAATGGATCGTTCAGGAAAGCAGAAACTAAACAGGGACACAGTGAATCTAATTGAAGCCTTGGACCAAATGGAACTAACTGATATATATAGAACATTTCATCCTAGAGCTAAAGAATACACCTTCTTCTCAGCTCCTCATGGTACCTTCTCCAAAATTGACCATATAATTGGTCACAAATCAGACCTCAACAGATACAAGAAGATAGAAATAATCCCATGCCTCCTATCAGATCACTATGGAATAAGGGTGGTCTTCAATGGCAACAAAAACAAAAGAAAACCCACGTACACATGGAGGCTGAACAATGCTCTACTCAATGATAACTTGGTCAAGGTGGAAATAAAGAAAGAAATCAAAGACTTTTTGAAAGTTAATGAAAATGAAGGCACAACATACCCTAACTTATGGGACACAATGAAAGCAGTGCTAAGAGGAAAATTCATAGCCCTGAGTGCCGCCAAAAAGAAACGGGAGACAGCATACACTAACAGCTTAATGGCACACCTGAAAGCCCTGGAACAAAAAGAAGCAAATACACCAAAGAGGAGTAGAAGGCAGGAAATCATCAAACTCAGGGCTGAAATCAATCAAGTAGAAACAAATAAAACCATACAAAGAATCAACAAAACGAGGAGTTGGTTCTTTGAGAAAATCAACAAGATAGATAAGCCCTTAGCCAGACTAACCAAAGGGCACAGAGATAGTATCCAAATTAATAAAATCAGAAACGAAAAGGGAGAGATAACAACAGAAACTGAGGAAATTCAAAAAATCATCAGATCCTACTACAAAAACCTGTATTCAACACAACTAGAAAATCTTGAGGAAATGGACAATTTCCTTGACAGATACCAAGTACCAAAATTAAATCAGGATCAAATAGACCATCTAAACCGTCCTATAACCCCTGAAGAAATAGAAGTTGTCATTGGAAGTCTTCCAACCAAAAAAAGCACAGGTCCAGATGGTTTTAGTGCAGAATTCTATCAGACCTTCAAAGAAGACCTAACACCAATACTCTTCAAACTGTTCCACAAAATAGAAACAGAAGGAACACTATCCAACTCGTTCTATGAAGCCACAATTACACTAATACCAAAAGCACACAAAGATCCGACAAAGAAAGAGAATCTCAGGCCAATCTCTCTTATGAATATCGATGCAAAAATACTCAATAAAATTCTTGCCAACCGAATCCAAGAACACATCAAAACGATCATTCACCACGATCAATTAGGCTTCATCCCAGGGATGCAGGGATGGTTCAATATAAGGAAATCCATCAATGTAATCCACTACATAAACAATCTCAAAGAAAAAAACCACATGGTCATCTCATTAGATGCTGAGAAAGCATTTGACAAAATTCAGCATCCTTTCATGCTAAAGGTCTTGGAAAGATCAGGAATTCAAGGCCCATATCTAAACATAGTAAAAGCAATTTACAGCAAACCAGTAGCCAGCATCAATCTAAACGGAGAGAAACTTGAAGCAATCCCACTAAAATCAGGGACTAGACAAGGCTGCCCTCTCTCTCCATATCTTTTCAATATAGTACTTGAAGTTCTAGCTAGAGCAATTAGACAACAAAAAGAGGTCAAAGGGATACAAATTGGAAAGGAAGAAGTCAAACTATCACTATTTGCAGACGATATGATAGTATACATAAGCGACCCAAAGAACTCCACCAGAGAACTCCTACAGCTGATAAACGACTTCAGCAAAGTGGCCGGATATAAAATCAACTCAAGCAAGTCAGAAGCCTTCCTATACTCAAAGGATAAGCAGGCTGAGAAAGAAGTAAGAGAAATAATACCCTTTACGATAGCCACAAACCATATTAAGTATCTTGGCGTGACGCTAACCAAACAAGTGAAAGATCTGTATGACAAGAACTTCAAGTCTCTGAAGAAAGAAATTGAAGAAGACCTCGGAAGATGGAAAAATCTGCCATGCTCATGGATTGGCAGGATTAATATAGTAAAAATGAGCATCTTACCAAAAGTAATACACAGATTCAATGCAATCCCCATCAAAATCCCAACTCAATTCTTCATAGAGTTAGAAAGAGCAATTCAAAAATTCATCTGGAATAACAGAAAACCCAGAATAGCTAAAACTATTCTCAAGAGTAAAAGAACCTCTGGGGGAATCAGTATCCCGGACCTCAAGCTGTACTACAGAGCAATAGTGTTAAAAACTGCATGGTATTGGTACAGTAACAGACATGTAGATCAATGGAACAGAATTGAAGACCCAGAAATGAATCCACACTCCTATGGTCACTTGATCTTTGACAAAGGAGCTAAAACCATCCAGTGGAAAAAAGATAGCCTTTTCAACAAATGGTGCTGGCTCAGCTGGAGGTCAACATGCAGAAGAATGCAAATTGACCCATCCTTATCTCCTTGCACTAAGCTCAATTCTAAGTGGATCAAAGATCTCCACATAAAACCAGACACACTGAAACTAATAGAAGGGAAACTAGGGAAGAACCTTGAACATATGGGCACAGGGGAGAATTTCCTGAACAGAACTCCAATAGCTTATACTCTAAGATCAAGAATAGACAAATGGGACCTCATTAAATTACAAAGTTTTTGCAAGGCAAAAGACACCGTCAAAAAGACAAAGCGGCAACCAACTAACTGGGAAATGATCTTTACCAACCTTACATCCGACAGAGGGCTAATATCCAAGATATACAAAGAACTCAAGAAGTTAAACTCCAGAGAGGCAAGTAACCCTATTAAAAAATGGGGTACAGAGCTCCACAAAGAGTTCTCACCTGAAGAATATCTAATGGCTGAGAAGCACCTAAAGAGATGTTCATCATCCTTAGTCATTAGGGAAATGCAAATCAAAACAACCCTGAGATTCCATCTCACACCAGTCAGGATGGCTAAGATCAAAAACACAGGAGACAGCAGTTGTTGGCGAGGATGTGGAGAAAGAGGAACACTCCTCCACTGCTGGTGGAATTGCAGGCTGGTACAACCACTCTGGAAAGCAGTCTGGCGGCTCCTCAGAAAACTGGGCATGACACTTCCGGAGGATCCGGCTATACCACTCCTGGGCATATACCCAGAGACTTTACCTGCATGCAATAAGGACACATGCTCCACTATATTCATAGCAGCCTTATTTATAATAGCCAGAAGCTGGAAAGAACCCAGATGTCCCTCAATGGAGGAATGGATTCAGAAGATGTGGTATATTTACACAATGGAATACTACTCTGCAATTAAAAACAATGAATTCACGAAATTCCTAGGCAAATGGTCAGAACTTGAAAATATCATCCTTAGTGAGGTAACCCAATCACAAAAGATCACACATGGTATGAAGTCACTGATAAGGGGATATTGACCCAGAATCTCAGAATACCCTAGACACAATCAGCATATCAATAGATTTCTAAAAAGATGGAAGGAGAGACCCCTGGTCCTGGAAAGACTGGATGTAGGGGAACGCCAGGACAGAGTAATGAGAGGGGGTTGAACGGAGAAAAGAGGGAGGGAAGGGGGCTTATGGGACCTTCGGGGAGGGAGGAAACGGGAAAGGGGAAGTGATTTGGAATGTAAATTAAAAAAATAAAATAAAATTAAATTAAAAAAAAAAAAAAACTAATGAAAGCTGCTGAGATAGTATGGAAAATGTCAGAGTTCTGAATTCTCTTTAAGGACGCTTACATGTTGGGAAGAGAAAAATTCAGATTCTGTGGTGGTTACTGTTTAATGTCCATTTGAATGGATTTGGAATCACCTAGAAAGCATACCTCTGGGCATGCATTTTAGGATACTTCCAAATATGTTCAACTCATCAAGATTACCATGAATTGTGGGTGGCAGGGCAGCACTCCATGGTCTTGGAGTGAATTTCAAAATGGAAGTCATGTGAGAGTCAGTTTTCATATCTCTCAGCTTCCTCATTGCAGCAGATGCAACTTGAAAAGATGCTCATGCTCCTGCCTCCAAGAGTTGGAGTTGCTCTCAGGATTGTGCTTTCCCTTACCACAGAAGACTGAAACCTCAAACTGTGAGTCAGTTTAACTCCTTCCTTTCTGAATTTGCTGTTGTCAAGCATTTTGTGGTGTCAATGAGAAGATCACTAACACGGATGTCATTAAAGAAACAAGTGCGGTTGTTCTAATGAAAATCTTTGGAATCTGGTGTTAAAAAATGTAGGAGTTCCAGTGTATTTCTCACAAGGCAAGTTGGGGGTATGGGAATAAAAGGAAGGGGCACAGGCAGGAAAAGCCTTCAGGTTTCAAATGTGACACTTTCAAATGACAAGCTGAAAGAAAGAAAGGTCCACGATAAACTTCAGCTCTGGTCTGGCACAGGTCTGTTGAATCTAGCAGCAAGCTTCTGAGGAATGATAGTTAGAGAGACCCCACTTGGGTAGAGAGCACCAGGTCCTAGAACCCTTTCTACATCAACTTGCTGTGAAAGATGACTAGTGAAAACAAATGCCAGCAAAGGCATGGAAGGCATTGTCAACTAACTGCACTGCTTGCAATCGAACAGAGGGTTCCTTCTTGAAGGGTTATTGGAGTGAGCTCCTCCATGACTTGAACAATTTTGTGCTTCTTGGGTTTGTATTAGTCTCTGCCTTCAGTTATAATACCGACATATATTTATGAGAAATTCCAGACAACTGAACAGTCCAGTTGTTTGAAAGCTTGAGCATTTGAATCTGCTGGAGGTCTTATTAAATATGTGTTACTGGGTCTATATTCAGGTTTCTGACTCAAGAAGTTTGGAATGAATCCCAAGAACGTGGTTTTATGACATTAGGCCTAAGGAAGTGCTAATGTGGCAGGTCTCAGGCTTTCACCTTAAGAATTATTTGAGTAAAGGATAGAAAGGAACCATGAACAGCCAAAGGACAGGGTATAGCTAAGTGGAATTTCTCTTTTTCCTGGAAAATTTCACTCACACTCTTAATAATTTTCTTTTAAAAAATAACCATTAGCCATTGCGATGAAAGTTCTATATAACCCAAAGAAAATCAATCCAGATGCTTAGATATCAAAAAGAAAGAAATAAAAATAAAAATAAAAATTGTGCTCATAATGTATGTGTGTGTGTTATATGCTTATCTGTGTGTGTGTGGTATTTGTTTGTGGAGGGTCAGGGTGTAATGTGTATATGTAATATGTTCTTACGTATGTGTGGGGTGTATGAGTTGTGTGATGTGTCTATATAGTACATTTATATATGTATTATGATATATGGATGGGATGTACATATGTGTGTTGAGTGTTTATGTATGTATGTATGCATGTATGTATGTATGTGTGGTATGGGGTTTTTATGTGTTTATGTATGTGTGGAGCATTGTGTTGTATGTGTGTTATGTGTTTATATATGTTTTGTGGTACATATGTACTTATGTGTGGTATGTGTTCATGTACATGTGTATATACTATCTGTTTATGTATGTGTGTGGTTGATGTGATAGTGGTGGTAGTATAGATGTGCACATGTGTTAGGTATATTTTTATTTATTTGTATGTGCATGATATCTTTACATGTATGGTAAGGTTATAGATATGTTTGTATAATGTGTATATATGTGCATGGTGTGGTCGGCATGTGCATGTCTTAGGAGGTTCTTACGCTATTCATTTAATCTTCTATGTTTTCTTATGTCTTTTCAGGACGGGGCACTCTATGAGTTATGAAAAGAACCTAAATCAAAGGCTTTCATTTTCCACAGTGTCAGTGAAATCACTGAGTTTTACCTACCCCTCAACCACTCAGGGACTTGCTCTGCTTAAAGTGTGAAGTCAGGGAATGAGGTCATCACATCTCCATATAGGAGCCCTCCACGCCCCATTCCTCTGCTCTCATCCTTCTGCTAACCAGGACTCTTTGTTCTTCAAGGTGGGTGGGCTCTGCGGAGGTCATTAAGTCTTAATGACCTTTGCATCCGGGAGAGAGTGTTCTCTGCCTGCCTGTCAGGCAGGACCTTTGCTGCCTCACTTCTCATCCATAAAGACAGTCCTGGTTCTAAAGCATCAAATGCAAGGCTGTGTGCTTCCTAACTTGAAAGGGAAAGAGTGATGAAAACCACCTGCTCATGATTCAGTTTCACACTAACAGCCCACTTCTCACCAAGGAGGTGCCACACAGATACTTCCTGGCCTTTCAATGTCCCTGCTCAGATTCTAACGTTTGCGCAATACCAGTGATTTCTTGATTCCCTCTGAATATTGTTAGTTGAGTCACTTTTAATTCTGGTAGCATCTTGCAGATTGATAAAGGTTTGAGTACCAGTTGGGAGTATGTTAAAAACTAAAAAGCAAAAACTAGACAGTTGCATCAGGCAACTGTGTCGATAGAGCCCTGGAAATCATCCTTTTAAAAGAACTTATTAGTACTTTTTGAGAATTTCATACATGAGCACCATATTTGCATCATGGAAATACATTCTTTAGAAGTTGATCATGAGCCTGACATCTGCCAGTCAATGAACAGTGTAACTTGAGTACATTCTTGAGTCACTTAATTTCCATCCTATGTTAGAAAGACTAAGTGATCCTTCCATCACTGGGAACATTCAATTGAGGATATAGGTAAACATATTTTAGGCAATATATCACATGTAGTGTGCTCTGTATCATGAGTCATGCTTTACAGTAACGTAACATCATCTATTTTCCACTCAGTTCTAATTTTGCCATTCATGTCACCCACTCTATTAGAAGATACAGTGATTCCTTCGTCAGGCAGACTTAATGGATACATGAATATGAAGACTGGGAAGATGGCTTAGTACATAAAGTCCTAGACACACAAGCATGAGGAGCTGAATCAGATCCCAACACCCACTAATAATAAAAATGGGATGTAACTTTAGCACTTTGGATGTGAAGAAAGGCAGATTTCTGGAGCTTGCTACCCACCCAAGTTAGCCAAATTCATGAGCTACCAATATTGAGCAAATCAATCAAGATACCCTGTCTTAAAAATCAGGTAGAAAAGGCTGGAGTGATTGCTTGGTGGTTAAAAGCTCTTGCGGGGAACACAGGTTCAGTTCATAGCACCCACATGGTGACTTACGACCAATCATGATTCTAGTTTCAAGGGATACAGTGATATTATCTGATTTCCACAAGTACCAGACACACATGGTATGTATGCTCATGTAGACAAACCAGGTGCACATGTAAAATAAAGCTTTAAAAAGCTTCAAAATAAAATGGAAAGCAGAGGAATATTCCTGATGTAAATTTCTGGCATCTAGAGACCAGGTATGTGTACACCCACAATACACACACACACACACACACACACACACTGTGGACCTCCTTGATAAGTCATAATAGGGAGATCTGAATTGTGTCATGACTTTTAACACTTTTTTTGATCCTTTGGTTTCATTGGTTTCTGGCTCCATTTGTCTTTTCATTTGCCCACAATGTGATATATATTTAAGAAAAATTACCAGACAGTTTAACACTCCAGTGGTTCCCCAAAGAGGTATACACTTGAGTCTCCTGAAAGTCTGGGTAGAGTATATATTTCTTTTTTTTTTTTTTTTTTTTTTTTTTGTTTTTTTTTTTTTTTTTTTGTGTGATTGAGATTTTATTTTTTTTTTTTTTTTTTTTTTTTTTTTTTTTTTTTTTTATGTTTTTTTTTTTTTTTTAATTTACATTCCAAATCACTTCCCCTTTCCCGTTTCCTCCCTCCCCGAAAGTCCCATAAGCCCCCTTCCCTCCCTCTTTTCTCCGTTCAACCCCCTCTCATTACTCTGTCCTGGCGTTCCCCTACATCCAGTCTTTCCAGGACCAGGGGTCTCTCCTTCCATCTTTTTAGAAATCTATTGATATGCTGATTGTGTCTAGGGTATTCTGAGATTCTGGGTCAATATCCCCTTATCAGTGACTTCATACCATGTGTGATCTTTTGTGATTGGGTTACCTCACTAAGGATGATATTTTCAAGTTCTGACCATTTGCCTAGGAATTTCGTGAATTCATTGTTTTTAATTGCAGAGTAGTATATTTCTAAGCCATATTCATGCAGCACTCTTGCCCACTCTGTTCTTAGACCTTTGTACACTAGCTCTGTATGCACCAACTCTGCCCTCCCAGAATTCCTGTAACTCCCCAATTCCTTAGAAGTCTTCATTCTATTATAGGACAACACTCAAAGGGGAACCCAGATGACAAACCTCTGAATTGTCTGTCTGTCTATACGAACCTGTTAGCTCTCTCTCTCCAATGCCACCTAAGTCATGTGCACTTTGCTCTACTCTACTCTTTCCCAATTGTTCACGGATACAAAAAGTCACTTCCTTCCTGCCATTTTGTCTTAGCCTGTGTCTCCCTTTCTGCTTCACATATGCCCAGTACCAGCCCAGTTTACATCTGGCTAGTATAATATGGCCCTTCTCATTTCCCGTCATGTGTTAATTCCGTGGAGAACGTTCCCTTAACTCTCAGTAAAATTAATAACTCCCTTTTAATGTGCGCAGATATTAAACTTGGTACTTGTCAGCCCTCCTATCCATTTACTTTCTGTTGCCTCTCATAGTATGCTAGCAATTAGATCACTGCTGCTTATAATATTTTCTAGCACCAAACAGAAGGACTGACTGGGGTCCTCCTTGGCACGTTGTGTAGATATTGGCTATAGTTTATATTTATAATAAGCTTTTAAAATTAAGGTGTAAAAAGGATAGTATCTTGTCTAGTTGCTTGTTTTGGTTGCCATTTCTTAATTATTTTGACCCAGACCTATTTTATGTTTCCTTCAAATTTAATAAGTAAAATATTAAACCCTATAATTAGTTATGTTTTGTAACTTTCATATATTTTTGTATAATTATGTAACTAAAGACCGTTTTCTGACTAGATGTAGATGAGGTCATTAAAAATTAGTTTCAAAGTAATTTTTAAATAAAACCAATTCTATCACTTGCCACAAGACATTGAGGATGACATTTAAATGCCTTCTGTCTATAAACATGATCCTTTCAATGTCATGGAATTATGACAGCAACAGAAACAAGCACGAATATGGAACAGTTAAATTAGTATTTGCCATGTATTAAATGGCAGCATATTTCCAACTTCCACTTCAACCAAGAAGTGTCCCTACAAGCAGAGTGAAATCCAGACCCCCTGCCTTTGCTCATTTATGAGTTAGAACTCTAGGTCGTTCCTTCGTAGAGCAGAGTGCTTCTGCTAATTGCCACCGCAAGCTTGAAGCCCTTCTAACTTGCAAAGGAGTCCCTATGTTATTTCGAAGAGAAGTTTTCAAATAAAATCATTTTTAATCATTATTCACTTGGGCACACAGGTGAAGGGGTGCATTTTGGTTGAGTTTTAAGTAGTGAATACTCGATTTTCATCTTAGACTACAGAGGTAGGATGAGGAGAAGATCACGTGTCAGCTGTAGAGAGCGGGCTGCTGTGTGTCTCAGGTGAAAGCCTTGTGCTTTTGTTTCCTGGAGACATCAAGGGAAGGGGCTGTAGCAGTATTTATTTGCTTTATGGTGACCTCTCAGATGTATTGCATCTGCTGTGCCTTCAAGGACATGGGGCTCCCTTCTGATGACTTGCCGCCTGCCTCAGACAACAGACATGTCTGTACTTCTTTTAGCTTTGATCTTTTTTTTTTTTTTTGCCTAGTGTCTAAATAAACCCTTTCTTGTGCCATTCGAAGCTAAGGCTTTTGTTTGCTTCCAGTCACGAGGTGGTTGTGCGCCTGTGATCATGAGGGGTGGGGGCGGGGCCCCCGTCGTTTATTTTGCTCCAATCCATTTCCTAGTAGAGAGGCCAAGCAGAAGCATGAAATCTTGTCAAAAGCAAATACGGTGTGCATAAGATATGGCCTTATTGGAGTGTATGTAACAGGATTCAACCTGTCGACTTGTCTGAAACTAGAACTTGGTAGTTGAAATTTGGGGTAGAGGGAGGGAGATGAGAAGAATCTAGGAACAATCCAAATTCTTTTAAGCATACGTAGCAGTTTGTCTAAAGGTGCAAATACTGAGTTTACAATGCCAGGACTGTGAACAATGAATTGTCACTTGTGAAGAGTTTAGAGATTTGTCAAGCTTCCAAGTAGTAGAGTTTTGATAACTGGGACAATAGCCGAGAGAAACAGGTAAAATCTACTGTGTCTCATAGTTTTAGAGGTGACAGCGGTAGTCCATTGAACTACCCCACTGTCTTGGGGTCTGGGGCTGCAGTGTGTGATGGAGCAGAGGTGCTCGCCAAGCAGCAGCTATTGGTCAAACAGACCCACGAAGAGGGAGAGGCTTGACCAAACATGTGCCCTCTACCAGGTAAGTTCCAACTTCAGGAGTTTCCACCAATAGTACCGTATAAGCATCCACCTACACATGAACGGATAATAAAACGTAGCATATGTACACAATAGGATAATGTTTCACCATTTAGAATGAAATTATGAGATTTGGATTGATTTGGAAAATGTGATTATATTCGGCAAGAAGATCCAAACTCAGAAAATAACAGTAAAAAAAGAAAATCATATTCTCCTTTACATGTGGATCTAAGAGCATATTTTTTAATGCACACAGGTAGGTAACAGGTTAAAGTGTGGGTAATGTATCAACAAGTAAATAGGACATAAGGAGAAGATATAGTTAAATAATGAGAAAGTATGGGCTATAGGCAGAAAGATGCATATGTCAGAATAGAGGATTTGAAGCTATCATTTCTTCTAGGTCCAGCTCTGCAATCCTTGTTGGTTTTCAGGATGGTCATTTCTATCGATCTTTCTGTGTATCATATATCATACACCAACTTTGCGTTCCAAAGAAATGGAACATGTGGGTCTTTTGAGGCGGTTCTTGTGGAAGCTAAGCTTATTTTTAATTTCATTGACATGAATAACCATTGAATAATATTATCACATCGGCCCATTTAGAAGATGTAATTTTAAAAAATTGTTCTAAAAGCAAGAGATTTTTTGATTTTTTTGATTTTTGCACCTCTTGCCACTTCTGCTTAAAATTTTACCAAATCATCCTGTTATTGTTATTTTATTTAATACGTCAAATGCATTGTTATATGAAGTATGCTTTAAAATATTTATAATTTTTAAAAGGAATTATGACATACTCATGTACTATATTCTAAATATTTTTAACTATATTTTATTTATTCTTCGAGAATAGCATATTTCCATCATAATTATCTCTTTCTCTAATTTTTCCAGTCCCACCTCCACTTCCCTATTTACCCGACTGCCTACTCTACTCTTCTTAGTGACTATTTAATAAAAATAGAAACATGTGCTGTATTAGTCAGGGTTCTCTAGAGTCACAGAACGTATGGATAGTCTCAATATAGTAAAAGAATTTGTTGATGACTTACAGTCTTTAGTCCAATTCCCCAACAATGGTCAGCAGCAGCTGTGAATGGAAGTCAAAGGATCTAGGAGTTGCTCAGTCCCACAAGGCAGGAGAGAGAGAGTAAATCTTCTTTCTTCCAATGTCCTTATGTAGGTCTCCAGCAGGTATGGCCCAGATTAAAGGCATGTGCCACCACGCCTTTAATCCCAGATGACCTTGAACTCAGAGATCTCCCTGTCTTAATCTTCTGGGATTCATAGATGCCTCAAGATCTCCGTGCCAAGATCCAGATCAGAAGCTTGTATCTCTCAGCCTCCAGATTAGGATCACAGGTGAGCCTTCCAGTTCTGGATTGTAGTTCATTCCAGATGTCAGGTTCATTCCAGGTTGTCAAGTCGACAACCAGGCATAGCCACTACACGTGCTTACTACATCAGTGACACACAGAAATGAGTGTATATATTTCTGGTCATCAACACATATTATATTTTCAATGAAACTTAATATTCAAATGGAACACTTTTCCCTCCCTATCAGAGGAAACACCATTCATTTATGAATACAAGTCCAAATGTCTGTGTCTGTAACTATTTCTCATAGCTTTGATATCTAGTCTGAATTATTTAGTTTCTCTTACACATTTCTAAAACTTGTAATGTGTAATTTGACTTCAGGGTAAATCACATCCTGAATATATTATTTGGCTAGTTGGTTAGTACATAACACTCCATTCTCCTTGTGGGCAGAGACCTGACACACTCCACTATTGCATGCCAGGTCTTCTGTACAATACTTGAACCAAAAGAATGTTGTTATATCTAAGCATCTAGCCCACCACAGACTACACACAAAGAGAAGAAACAATGCTCCAAGAGTTCTTTGTTCCTCTGTTTCCTCTTCTGAGATATATAATAATTTAACTCAATGTTTTAAGTCATCTGGAAGAGTGGGATAAGAGACTGTACGTTCCCTAAAAAGATCGCTCAGTGTGTCTGGCTGTTGGTTTTGGAATGGCAAAGATGAAGGGCTACAGTCATGGACCTTGGTAACTTTTAATCACTGCTTTGTGCTTTCCATCTGCTTTATTTCTTCATGCTACTAAGAAAGAATGATCCAGTATTAAAACAATTTAAATAATGAAGACATACAAGGTGTTGGAATTGCCCATATGTGAAACTAGAACATGTTGGTGACCTGGAGGCCAGTGGGTTCCCCGCTGCATTTCATTTACTTCATCCGGCATCTCAGAATGGTTTATCAGCTGACTTTTTAGTCCCTCACCATTCCTCTATTAGAATTTTAGAGCTTTTGAAATTCCTTTCTCCCATCTAAGCCCTATTTTTTTGAATTCTGTGTTAACAAATGTGTGATATCCTTTCAGGGGTTGCTTAGAGCTTAAAGTATGAAGAAAAAAATAACATTAAAATCTCTCCCATTTATTACCTGGGTAATTGATAATTGTTTTTGAAAACCAAATTCAAGACTATTCCAGTGTCTTCTTTGAGCATTCCCAAGTTATCTTGTCTTTAGTCAATATTTTTGTTCTAATCTTATAACTTAGAATAAATATATCCTTATCATATTTGCCTATTTCATCCTTCTAACAAGCTGGCTATACAAGAATTCCCCAAACAAAAAAAAAATATGGATGTTTTTCTTACTGTTCAGACTAGCTTGAAATTTTACCTCATTAACATCTCAGTAATAAAATTTACAATAATAAGATTGGTTAACATAAATCTTGAATTACACCTGGTTACTTAAGTAAAATATGTTGCTGATTTTTATCATTAATTCTGGTTGAATTTTACAAATAAATTCTTAGATAGGAATTTGAATTCTCTATTATGAGGTACTGCATCTTGATCTGTAAGATAAAATAAATCCTCCCATCTCTAAGTTGCTTTTGGGAGGGTATTCAATCACCACAGTGACAAGAGAGAGATAAAAACAGGCATACAGTATAATTTTCTCCCAAACAGAACCAAAATTTTTCAGAGGTAATTTTGCTTTATAGCTATTAAACATGACATCCTAGAAAAATAGAATGGTCTTCTAATAGGATTATATAATCAGATTAGGTAGGATGATTTTCCAGTTCAATGGGAAAAAAATCCCAAGGAGAAGTTTAAGAAAAAGTTGTAAGCCAGAATTAACAATCTGAAAGTAGAGACTTGGAGTCAAAGATTATATAGTAAAGCTTAGGATGTAATTTCTTCCCCTTCTATGCTATTATTTTTTAATGTAGGGTCTCATGTGTGGTTATACTTGTATACCACTATGCCAGCATTGTTATAGGAATTGAATCCAGGGTATTTTTCATGCCAGGAAAGCTTTCTGCCACTAAGCTACATCCCTAGCCGCTCTATGTATGTCTTCCAAATAGAAATATATGATACAAAATATCCCCCAACAAATTGTAGACTAATTCTATTAAATTTGTGTGACCATTTCTGTTTTTCCAAAATTGATTCATATATCAAACACTAGGAACTTTTATGTTTCATGATCAGTATTTTGTTTCTCAGTTTCAAATCCATACACAATATGAAACAATTCTTAAGACCAATCTCAATAGATTTCTACTTGGTATGTTTACCACATTACATTGCTATGTAGTTATATTTAGAATGAAATTGTAATCCCCAAATAACACCCAATGGTCAATCTGATTAACCGAATTAGATTTGTATAAAATTAAACTTTACTGAATCAACTATGAATAGAAAATTTCCTATGAGATTTTTAAAAAGTGTTTTTAACTCAAAGTTTCCTTATGTTAGTATGGGGAGAAAGCTGAGTTTGAGATTTCTAAGACTTGAAAATCTTTATAAAATATGTATTTGATGATGAATATAGGAAATAAATTCTGTCATAAAATTTGTATTATTTAATTTATTGTTGTTTGTTCAGGGATGCCCTTTGGGAACAACTAAGAAGATTGTTTAAGAGTACCTGAAGTACACAGTGGAGTTGTATTTAGTTGTAGAGAAGAATGAATTATGTCATTGGCTGGAAAATGAATGTAACTGGAGATCTTCAGGTTGAGCCAAATAAATTAGATGTAAAATGACAAATATTACATGCTTTCTCTTACTTGTAGGCCTTATAATTTAATATAGGTACACAATGCAATTTACACACACAGGTACACACATAAATATGAACACATTGTGCGTATATGTGTAGTACATATGTAAATACATATGTATAGAGAAGTGGGAAGTATGACTGAGGCAGCAAATGAAAAGGGATGAGTATGGTTAACATACATGATACCATTGATGAAAATTGCCTGTATAGAATCTAACATTTGTATATTAAATATACAACAATGAAATTATTGAAAACAAGTTTTACAGGAAATATGCAATTATGGTGATCAACAGTTCAAGTTTTTGTGCTTCTTTCTAACCCATGGAAACTGCTCAGTGGTACTTTAGTCTCTATGCACATGGCCCAAATGCAAGTTGGGGCATAGTGACTGCACAAACTTTGCTGAATAATTTCAGTGAATGGATGCCTAAATGGCTAATGTCTTATTGCTCATGTAAAAAAAAAATTAGAGACTACTGTGGATATTATGACCTATGTCTACTCAGAATTTTATTGCCTTTATACTATTTATCAATTATTTTCACTAGGTGGAGTTATGTGCAGGAAAGATCTATGAGACTGAGCCAAAGATACTACCCCAGGGTGTCTTGGGGGAAAATCGGATAGCTGAGAATGAAGAAAGGAAGCCTATGCTAGGGGCTGGATTTGGATTGTCTTGCACTGGGTTGTACCTACATTGCTGGAAGCAATAAATAAACTGTAAGATAAGATAAAATCCACCATCACATTGAAGCTGGGCAAGACAAACCAATATAAATCATAAGAATCAGAGTCCCATTCTGCCTGTGGGTCTCTATATTTGTTCTCATCTGCTGAAGTAGGAAGCTTCTATGATGATGGCTGAACAAGGCCGTGATCTATAAGTGTAGTATAATACTGTTAGAAGTCATTTTACCACTACATTTCCCCCCTCTTTTTAGACCAGTATTATTTGGTTTTACCCTAGGCCCCTTGGCTATCTAGCATCAAAACTATGCTCACCTCTCACCTAATAAATCTCTCCAACCTAGTTGCTTATTGGCCTCATTGATAACTTCTAGATACCAGCTCAGTTCTTCATCTTCTCTTGGCTGCTTTCCTCCCAGTCTCAGAAATCCTCACAGATTGGAAATCTTGCTCTGTCTTGTGTCTCTATAATGCACTACATGACCTGACAACATTAAAGATAGTTTTTGTCTTATATATTCTCTTATATTTTATTATATAACTTTTAAAATGAATGAATGAATGAATGAATGAAAACCTAGTTATTAGGGCAAAGGTTAACAACGGAACTGTCATTTATATCTCCTAGGAGAGAAAAAATCAGTTTTCTCCAATGGAATGACACTGGGTATCACTCTCAGAGAAGGCAGCTGACCAACATATAATGAACTTACATTTGCATGTGTAGGGAAAGAGAGAGGATATGGAAGTTCTTTAGGGAGGGGAACAATAAAATTGAAACTTATTTAATTTTTTTAAAGTTAAATTTTAAAAAATGGACATTGAAAATAAATCCAGAATCAATTTATCACTGTTTTCATTATAAAAAATACAGTTATGTTTGCTACCCCCAACTGCTCAAGTATATAAACATGTAGTACCAGTTTATACAAACACTTTAACAGGCAAATGAGGGAGTGGTTTTAACATTATATACATAGTCAGTGAAAGTAGCCTTAGCTATTGTATGCATGTGGAGACATGTTAAACTTTCAAGAGATGATACTGACACTAAGAAATGTGAGTGCAACGGGAAATGGCAGCAGCTTGTTTCATGGCTTATTTCTTCAGGAGATCTGTAAAGAGGGAATGTCTGCCTCTAAGTCCTTGCTTTGTCAGTTACAAGCCACGGCATATAACAAGAGTTTATTACCATGTTAGATTTGGGGGAAAGTTGAATATTTTAGGTCAATAGGTATGCACAATATTTGTTTTTTAATACAATAGGCATCGTGAAGGGCAAAAGACTGTAAAGCTTTCCTCTATTTTCCTATAGAAAACAAGATATTTGGGTCCCGCGGACTGCGCTGGAGAGACCGGTACCCAGGCTCTCCCCCCGATATAACATCACTTGGGACACGGCCTGTTGGGGCTTCCGTCTGTGCCCGAGGGCGGGTTGGCGCCATGGTCGTCTGGGTGCCAGATCGGCGGGCCATCGTGACCACAGGGTGAGCGGCGCCACGGAGACTGCCCTCCGCCATCTTTGCTCCAGTGACCAGGTAGTTGGGACCGCCAGGCTCAGAGACAGACAGGCATAATATCGGTTTCAGGCAGCTTGTGTGTAACCTGCTCCCAGGTGCTGGGCTGATCTGCAGTAACCAGCGCGCCAGTTCCGCGGTGGGACCTTCTGCCTGGTGGAGGGACCCCGCGCAGGGAGGGAGCCTGCCAGCTTCCCTTCCGCGACCTCTGTTCCCGCGGACTGCGCTGGAGAGACCGGTACCCAGGCTCTCCCCCCAATATAACATCACTTGGGACACGGCCTGTTGGGGCTTCCTTCTGTGCCCGAGGGCGGGTTGGCGCTGTGGTCGTCTGGGTGCCAGATCGGCGGGCCATCTTGACCACAGGGTGAGCAGCGCCACGGAGAGTGCCCTCCGCCATCTTTGCTCCAGTGACCAGGTAGTTGGGACCACCAGGCTCAGAGACAGACAGGCATAATATCGCTTCGGGTTCAGGCAGCTTGTGTGTAACCTGCTCCCAGGTGCTGGGCTGATCTGCAGTGACCAGCACACCAGATCTGCTGTGGGACTTCTGCCTGGCAGAGGGACGCCCCCTCCCCCCCCCAGGAGAGATCACACACCCCTGCACAGGGCAGGAGCCTGCCAGCCTCCCTTTGGCGACCTCTGCTCCAGGAATCCACTAGGCTGAGCCTTTAGATGTGCAAGGCCTCCCCAATATAAGATCACTTGGGGCAAAGCACATTAGGGCTCCAAAGTCACTCAGGAGCAGGCAGGCCCCAGAAATCGGTGCCAGGGGAATCCTGGTAATCCAGGGGGGGGCAGAAATAGCTTTGCAGGCTCACAGGAGGTCCAACCAACAGCCAGTGGCAGCAGGACCAACTAACACCAGAGGTATCCAGATGGCAAAAGGCAAACGTAGGAATGTTACTAACAGTAATCAAAGTAATGTGGGACCATCCGAACCCAACTCTCCAACAGCAGCAAGTCCTGGATACCCCACCACACCCGAAAGACAAGATCTGGATTTAAAATCACTTCTCATGATGCTATTAGAGGATCACAAGAAGGACACAAATAAATCTCATAAAGAGTTACAGGAGACCATGAATCAACGGTTAGAAGCCCTTACAAAGGAAACACAAAAATCGCTTAGAGAAATGCGGGAGAACATGGATCAAAAGATGGAGGCGCACAAGGAGACAACACAAAAATCGCTTAACGAGATGAATCAACGGGTAGATGCACTCACAAAGGAATCACAAAATTTGCATAAAGAAATGCAGAAGAATATGGGTCAACAGACGGATGCCCATAAGGAGGCAACACAAAAATTGCTTAAAGAAATGAATCAACGGTTAGATGCCCTTACAAAGGAAACACGAGAACTGCTTAAAGAAATGCAGGAGACGATGGATCAACAGATGGAATCCCATGAGGAGGAAACACAAAAATCGCTCAGAGAAATGCAGGAGAACGTGGGTCATCAGGAAGAAATCCTGAAAGAGGTAATGCAAAAATACCTTAAAGAAATACAGGAAAATACAAACAAACAAGTGAAGGATCTCAGCAAATCCATCCAGGAACTAAAAAAGGAAGTAGAAACAACTAAGAAATCACAAAGGGAGACAACTTTAGAGATAGAAAACCTTGGGAAGAAATCAGGGGTCATAGATGCAAACATCAACAATAGAATACAAGAGATGGAAGAAAGAATCTCAGGTGCTGAAGATTCCATAGAAAGCATCGACTCAACAGTCAAAGAAAATGCAAAATGCAAAAAACGCGTAACCCAAAACATCCAGGAAATCCAGGACACAATGAGAAGACCAAACCTAAGGATTATAGGTATAGATGAGAGTGAAGATTTGCAACTTAAAGGGCCAGTAAACATCTTCAACAAAATTATGGAGGAAAACTTCCCTAACTTAAAGAGAGAGATGCCGATGAACATACAAGAAGCCTACAGAACTCCAAACAGACTGGACCAGAACAGAAATACCTCCCGTCACATAATAATCAAAACACCGAATGTTCTAAACAAAGAAAGAATACTAAATGCAGTAAGAGAAAAGGGCCAAGTAACATACAAAGGAAGACCTATCCGAATCACATCAGACTTCTCACCAGAGACTATGAAAGCCAGAAGATCCTGGGCAGATCTCATGCAGACACTAAGACAGCACAAATGCCAGCCTAGACTACTATACCCAGCAAAACTCTCAATCACCATAGATGGAGAGACCAAGATATTCCATGATAAAACCAAATTTTCACAATATCTTTCCACAAATCCAGCCCTGCAACGGATAATAGGTGGAAACCTCCAATACAGGGAGAGAAACAACACCCTGGAAAAAATGAGATAATAACCTTCTTGAATCAAACCCAAAAGTAGAGAACCACTCAAACATAAAGATAGCGTCAAGAATGGCAGATGGCAATAATCACTATGCCTTAATCTCTCTTAATATCAATGGTCTCAATTCCCCAATTAAAAGACATAGACTAGCAGACTGGATACAGAAACAGGACCCAGCATTTTGCTGCATGCAGGAAATGCACCTCAGTGTCAAAGACAAACACTACCTCAGAGTAAAAGGCTGGAAAACAATTTTACAAGCAAATGGCCCCAAGAAACGAGGTGGAGTAGCCATCCTAATATCGGATAAAATTGATTTTCAACCCAAAGTCATCAAAAAAGACACAGAAGGACACTACATACTGATCAAGGGAAAAATCCACCATCAAGAACTCTCAATCCTGAATATCTATGCTCCAAATGCAAGGGCACCCTCATTCGTAAAAGAAACTTTACTAAAACTCAAAGCACACATCGCACCGCACACAATAATAGTGGGTGACTTCAACACCCCGCTCTCTGAAATGGATCGTTCAGGAAAGCAGAAACTAAACAGGGACACAGTGAATCTAATTGAAGCCTTGGACCAAATGGAACTAACTGATATATATAGAACATTTCATCCTAGAGCTAAAGAATACACCTTCTTCTCAGCTCCTCATGGTACCTTCTCCAAAATTGACCATATAATTGGTCACAAATCAGACCTCAACAGATACAAGAAGATAGAAATAATCCCATGCCTCCTATCAGATCACTATGGAATAAGGGTGGTCTTCAATGGCAACAAAAACAAAAGAAAACCCACGTACACATGGAGGCTGAACAATGCTCTACTCAATGATAACTTGGTCAAGGTGGAAATAAAGAAAGAAATCAAAGACTTTTTGAAAGTTAATGAAAATGAAGGCACAACATACCCTAACTTATGGGACACAATGAAAGCAGTGCTAAGAGGAAAATTCATAGCCCTGAGTGCCGCCAAAAAGAAACGGGAGACAGCATACACTAACAGCTTAATGGCACACCTGAAAGCCCTGGAACAAAAAGAAGCAAATACACCAAAGAGGAGTAGAAGGCAGGAAATCATCAAACTCAGGGCTGAAATCAATCAAGTAGAAACAAATAAAACCATACAAAGAATCAACAAAACGAGGAGTTGGTTCTTTGAGAAAATCAACAAGATAGATAAGCCCTTAGCCAGACTAACCAGAGGGCACAGAGATAGTATCCAAATTAATAAAATCAGAAACGAAAAGGGAGAGATAACAACAGAAACTGAGGAAATTCAAAAAATCATCAGATCCTACTACAAAAACCTGTATTCAACACAACTAGAAAATCTTGAGGAAATGGACAATTTCCTTGACAGATACCAAGTACCAAAATTAAATCAGGATCAAATAGACCATCTAAACCGTCCTATAAGCCCTGAAGAAATAGAAGTTGTCATTGGAAGTCTTCCAACCAAAAAAAGCACAGGTCCAGATGGTTTTAGTGCAGAATTCTATCAGACCTTCAAAGAAGACCTAACACCAATACTCTTCAAACTGTTCCACAAAATAGAAACAGAAGGAACACTACCCAACTCGTTCTATGAAGCCACAATTACACTAATACCAAAAGCACACAAAGATCCGACAAAGAAAGAGAATCTCAGGCCAATCTCTCTTATGAATATCGATGCAAAAATACTCAATAAAATTCTTGCCAACCGAATCCAAGAACACATCAAAACGATCATTCACCACGATCAAGTAGGCTTCATCCCAGGGATGCAGGGATGGTTCAATATAAGGAAATCCATCAATGTAATCCACTACATAAACAATCTCAAAGAAAAAAACCACATGGTCATCTCATTAGATGCTGAGAAAGCATTTGACAAAATTCAGCATCCTTTCATGCTAAAGGTCTTGGAAAGATCAGGAATTCAAGGCCCATATCTAAACATAGTAAAAGCAATTTACAGCAAACCAGTAGCCAGCATCAATCTAAACGGAGAGAAACTTGAAGCAATCCCACTAAAATCAGGGACTAGACAAGGCTGCCCTCTCTCTCCATATCTTTTCAATATAGTACTTGAAGTTCTAGCTAGAGCAATTAGACAAGAAAAAGAGGTCAAAGGGATACAAATTGGAAAGGAAGAAGTCAAACTATCACTATTTGCAGACGATATGATAGTATACATAAGCGACCCAAAGAACTCCACCAGAGAACTCCTACAGCTGATAAACGACTTCAGCAAAGTGGCCGGATATAAAATCAACTCAAGCAAGTCAGAAGCCTTCCTATACTCAAAGGATAAGCAGGCTGAGAAAGAAGTAAGAGAAATAATACCCTTTACGATAGCCACAAACCATATTAAGTATCTTGGCGTGACGCTAACCAAACAAGTGAAAGATCTGTATGACAAGAACTTCAAGTCTCTGAAGAAAGAAATTGAAGAAGACCTCGGAAGATGGAAAAATCTGCCATGCTCATGGATTGGCAGGATTAATATAGTAAAAATGAGCATCTTACCAAAAGTAATACACAGATTCAATGCAATCCCCATCAAAATCCCAACTCAATTCTTCATAGAGTTAGAAAGAGCAATTCAAAAATTCATCTGGAATAACAGAAAACCCAGAATAGCTAAAACTATTCTCAAGAGTAAAAGAACCTCTGGGGGAATCAGTATCCCGGACCTCAAGCTGTACTACAGAGCAATAGTGTTAAAAACTGCATGGTATTGGTACAGTAACAGACATGTAGATCAATGGAACAGAATTGAAGACCCAGAAATGAATCCACACTCCTATGGTCACTTGATCTTTGACAAAGGAGCTAAAACCATCCAGTGGAAAAAAGATAGCCTTTTCAACAAATGGTGCTGGCTCAGCTGGAGGTCAACATGCAGAAGAATGCAAATTGACCCATCCTTATCTCCTTGCACTAAGCTCAATTCTAAGTGGATCAAAGATCTCCACATAAAACCAGACACACTGAAACTAATAGAAGGGAAACTAGGGAAGAACCTTGAACATATGGGCACAGGGGAGAATTTCCTGAACAGAACTCCAATAGCTTATACTCTAAGATCAAGAATAGACAAATGGGACCTCATTAAATTACAAAGTTTTTGCAAGGCAAAAGACACCGTCAAAAAGACAAAGCGGCAACCAACTAACTGGGAAATGATCTTTACCAACCTTACATCCGACAGAGGGCTAATATCCAAGATATACAAAGAACTCAAGAAGTTAAACTCCAGAGAGGCAAGTAACCCTATTAAAAAATGGGGTACAGAGCTACACAAAGAGTTCTCACCTGAAGAATATCTAATGGCTGAGAAGCACCTAAAGAGATGTTCATCATCCTTAGTCATTAGGGAAATGCAAATCAAAACAACCCTGAGATTCCATCTCACACCAGTCAGGATGGCTAAGATCAAAAACACAGGAGACAGCAGTTGTTGGCGAGGATGTGGAGAAAGAGGAACACTCCTCCACTGCTGGTGGAATTGCAGGCTGGTACAACCACTCTGGAAAGCAGTCTGGCGGCTCCTCAGAAAACTGGGCATGACACTTCCGGAGGATCCGGCTATACCACTCCTGGGCATATACCCAGAGACTTTACCTGCATGCAATAAGGACACATGCTCCACTATATTCATAGCAGCCTTATTTATAATAGCCAGAAGCTGGAAAGAACCCAGATGTCCCTCAACGGAGGAATGGATTCAGAAGATGTGGTATATTTACACAATGGAATACTACTCTGCAATTAAAAACAATGAATTCACGAAATTCCTAGGCAAATGGTCAGAACTTGAAAATATCATCCTTAGTGAGGTAACCCAATCACAAAAGATCACACATGGTATGAAGTCACTGATAAGGGGATATTGACCCAGAATCTCAGAATACCCTAGACACAATCAGCATATCAATAGATTTCTAAAAAGATGGAAGGAGAGACCCCTGGTCCTGGAAAGACTGGATGTAGGGGAACACCAGGACAGAGTAATGAGAGGGGGTTGAACGGAGAAAAGAGGGAGGGAAGGGGGCTTATGGGACTTTCGGGGAGGGAGGAAACGGGAAAGGGGAAGTGATTTGGAATGTAAATTAAAAAAATAAAATAAAATTAAATTAATAAAAAAAAAAAAAAAAAAAAAAAAAAAAAAAAAAAAAAAAAAATTAAATTAAAAAAAAAAAAAAAAAAAAAAGAAAACAAGATATTTGGAAAGGTAAGGAGTATGCGATCAGTGGCAGAGAGCCCTAATGTCTAAGTAAAGATGTTCATTTGGGAACAAGAAGCACCTCTGCACCAAGCTGACATTCAAGAGCCACGTCTTCATTCTCACACTTACTCTCACTGGCTTTTGCAATGACCACGACCCCTATCATACCATAGTATGACACACTAAGATGTCACTTCCGGTTCAGACATCCTATTCAATCACAGCTTCATCTCACATGGAACAATCCAGTTTTCTGATTTCCAGTAGGCTTCAGGCAAATGTGTATAGGAACATTAGTAGATCAGATTTCTACAATATGACTCGACTGTCATTCACATAAGGCACTGAATAAATACATGGCTTGGAACCTCTTGGAAATTAAGGTGTTAACAATTAAAGTTCACAGAGCTGAAGTTCAGAAATGATTTCCCAGAAGAACTGTGGCTACTGAATCCCAGTCTCCTAAGAAGAACTAAACCACTGCATGCCACACTGGGGCCCAAACTCATCCTTCTCTAGAGCCTGATATCTGCTAGAGAAACAGGAAAGATTCTGACAGAGGACAGACAGCTACTGACTTGTCTCTTTCAAGGATTTGGGACAGAAGTTAGAGAGTATTTTTCATCAAGACAATACAAAAAGGCAATGTGGCAAATCCGCACATGCACACAAAAGGGAATGTCTTCATATCACTAGTGTAGGGTTTCAGGGGGGGCAGGAAAGGGGATAACATTTGAACTGTAAATAAAGAAACTATCCAATAAAAAAAGAATTAAAAAAAAGTTTGTCTCCAATTCCTGTATCTTCCCCAATCTCTCTCTCTCTCTCTCTCTCTCTCTCTCTCTCTCTCTCTCTCTCTCTCTCTCTCTCTCTCTCTCTCATTGCATTTCAAATCACTGAAGTCACTCTTTACAGTAAGACAATTTTTAGGAGTGAGAATGCTTATCTGGACACATACTTCCCAGCCTGGACCAGTGATTCAGGGTGATGGCACTCAGAGATCCCTGACATTATTTTCTGAATATCGTGACCTATATGTCGAAGAGAGTGGATGCTCGTGGACATTTCTCGTCTTTGAAAAGTAATTCTCCAGAGACAAAGAGGCCCTTTTACTGGGCAGTAATGACAGCCACGAGGTGGGAGCCGTAAACCAGACAAGCCTGGGCAGTTGCATGCTGACATTTTTCATTCCTAATATCCCACAAGTATTTCAGCTTCAACAGAGCCTCTGTGCAAACGAAAAGGAACTTTTTTGTTTCTAAATTTTGTTATATTATGTTTGAAAATTCCTACCAGTCTTCCAATTACCCACTTGAAGATAGCCTGGCAAACTTTTTTTTTTTTCGCTACCTTTATGTCTACCCTCTTTACATGGCAGAATGGAAGATGAATAGTGGTTCTGCTTCCAGTAGGTAAATGAAGTTTATATCTCTTCCCTCTCTAGACCTGGTAGTCTCTGAGCTTGGAAATCTCATCAGTGATTTCTGAGTCTGGCCCACCCACATCTAGCTCCTGATATACATCATGGCTCAGAAACATACATACACACATACATACATACATACATACATACACACACACACACATGCACACAAACACAAACACACACTCACACAAAAAACCTATTAGTGAAGAAAAGAACAAACATCTTACACAAAGAGAAATTGGGATATGGGGGTGGGAATAGGCCAAGGTCAGTAGGAAAAGGATTTAAATGACTAATACAGCAAATGTAAAGCACGTTTTCTTCAGGCAGGGTTGGTAGAAGAGGTGAACAGTATTGTGCCATGTCTGTGACAAACTCACTGCTTCCAGTTCTTGGTGTGTGTGTTCTTGTGCTTCTGTAGGTGTTGTTATTCACTTAGAGATACTTTCATAAAACCATTCTCCACTGCTTACCTGAGGCTCTCACTTTCACTTCCACTACCAAGCAAGCCAACTAACTATACTCTCTGGTGCAAATTTTCATTCAGAGCCCTACTAGACTCTACTCTTCTCCACTTCCTCCTTTCCTCTCTTGTCTTGTCATTTCCTTCTTCAATTTGTTGCAACCCTCCCTAGCTTCCTTCTTCCTCTCTCTAGCTTGTAGAGTGTATGAGGAGAAATATTAAAAAGATAACTGCATTTACAGATACACAAATAGCAACTGCTATGAAACCAGAGTCTAGGGAGCCAACTTCTTGGCCCCAGTGAATTTCCTGTTTTTCTATTTTGTTGTTGTTCACTTTTGAGATTATTTTTTTAAAGTAAAAATGCCGCCCCTTCCTTTCCTCTCTTCTTACCCTTCCAATATACACCTCACTGCTCTTCTTCAAATCCATGGAACTATCGTTCATCAATTGGATTTTCAAGGATGTGAAATTTTCTCCTTTATGCTCAGCAATTTTAAGGTCTTGCCTAAGAAATCCTTACACAGTTCAAGGCTGTATTTGTGTCCTTATTTTCTACTCCCTCCCAACACCTCTATGTTCTTTGTGGAAACACTTATTTAGAAGTTCTTTAGGTGTGAGGCAGAGGTCTATCCATTCACTGGTTACCAGAAGCAATGATGATGTACTCACTATATTATATGTGCATCTCCCACAGGTCATGTGACTTTTCATATGGAGTTCTTTACTGGTCTTCTATTGTATCTCAAGTTCAATCTATCTGTCTTTACTACAGCGTAACTTTTCGTATTATTAGTTTGACACTGTGGTGATTTTGGTAAGGGGTCATTTGCACATATTTAGTCTTCACTTTAAATTGTTATCTGACAGTTAACTGTTTCCTTGAGAGTTTATATTCCTCTTTTGAAGCTTTCTAAAAATAAAGTTCTTTGTCAATAAGTTAAGTTGCAATTAATCAAGAGATAGTTTCAAGAACTGATTTCATCTCCCTGAGGCTTAAACCAAAAGCACATGATTCGTCATCTGACTTTCAAGCACTTCATAATTCCTCTAGTCGTATTTTATATTTTTGTAATGAATGTATGCACATGATTGTTTGTTCATAGCCTCACTGCATGTTTATTTTTTCTGATTAATGAAATTTATCTTAAAGTACATATGCCCCTAGTGCTTACTCTTGCTATATAGAGATAAAACTAATCCTATTCACTGATTCTTAGATCACTTGTGGAGTTCAAAGTGCCTGTATTGTGCATATTTATAGTGGCTTGAAAGACAATTCTCAGTATTATTTTGCATAGTTATCATTTTGAGATGTGGGGTGAGAACATTTACAATCCCACCTTGTGAGATATAAAATCCACCATTTATTACCTTCATCTGAAATAGCATTTTACAATAGAACATCCAAATTACTTATTTCCATCTAACTGAAACTGTATATACTTTAACAAAAATGTTTATAATCTCTCTAATTAGTCCTACCTCCAGTCCATGCAAATGATCATTCTGCCCCTTTCTATGAGTAAGACACTTTCAGTTTCCACATCTCAGTGACATAATTTCTTTTTGCATGCTTGGATTATTTCATTTGGCACACTCTCTTTTGGATTGTCACAAATAATAAGACATTATCTTTTTGTGACCAAATAGTATGGTTCTATAGCCAACAGATACAAACGCTATACAATAGATGGTAGATAGATGGTAGATAGATGATAGATGCAGAGATAGATAGATTGCTTAATTGATAGATAGATGATAAATAGAGAGTAGATAACAAATTAATAGACAAATTTCACATTTTTGTTATCCAGTGATTCACTGATGGACATTTAGGTTAATTTTTTTTTGGTCTTTGATAGTTTGAATAATACAGCAATGACCATGAAAATATAATTAATTTTTTATATGTACTTTTAACTTATCTTGTATATTTGCACAGTTCTAAAACTTCTGGACTATATGGTTACTACATTTTAAAAATATTTAAGACTGTCCATATTGGTTACATTTGACCTGTGCTAGAATTGTTGTATTATAGGCAACTTATATTTTAAAATCCTTTAAGCCCCTCCATACTTGTACTCATTTATATTTCCACAAAACCTGGAAAAGTATTCGCTCTTCTCCACATTCATATCAACATTAGTTATTGTTTATCCTTTTTTGATAATAGCCATCCTATTAGCTGTGGTTAGTGCTGAACATTCAAGTTAGTTTGATGTCAAATTAAAGAAAAGTGACCCTTCCTTTGCCTGAAGCTATAAAGTTCCAGCTTTATTTTTAAATAGCAGCTAATATTTCATATGTGTGACAGTGTTAATTGTCAATATGGACAGAGTCTAAAATCACCTAGGAGACAGGACTCTTAGCCATGTCTGTCAGGAACTGTTGATTAACTGAATTGATGTGGGAAGAGTCATATTAGTTGTAGGTGGGGTTCTGCCCTGGACAGAGAATCTGGACGGCATGAAATGAGCAAGCAAACCCTCCAACAGTTTTTGTTCCTTGTTCTCTTCTTTCTAACTGTACATGCATGTGACCAGGGACTTCTCCACAGTGTCAGACTACACCAAGAACTGAGCATCAAAAAGAACATGCACATCTGCATCTCCTTTAAGATCTTCTACCAGGGTATTTCATCACACGAAGATAAGTAGCTAAGACCACCCAGATACTGAAGTCCAGCAAAAGATGATACTTAAGGAGCAGGAGCTTTATGTACTTCATTTGGGCTATGTGTATACTTTAAAATTACTAAATGACATTTACCCCATTTTAAAATAGAAGTAAACTACCAGGGATCTGCTTTGTGGATATTTTAAAAGTTAACTAAGGAAACTCATTATGAAGAGTCGGCCCTCAGAAAATACCCACTCCATTATTGCTGTTTCTGGATGATTTATAAGTAACACTTGGCTAGCTCAAGAAAGACTACATGGGTAAGCTTGTGTTCTGTTCAAAAACATATTTTAGTCACAGATTCCAACTCTACATCCAATACTGAATCATGGAAAGATGGTTTTGTTTGGTTTTAGCATAAACCCCCCTGAGTCACCATAATGCTTTCTGAGAAACAGTAAGAATTCTACTCTCAGAGAGAGCATTAGCCCCTTGAGAAGACTCAAAAATTATATTGTGACTCTTGTGTTGTAACTATTTTTAATGGTTTCCAATTATCTTTCTATAATTTAGCAATGGCATACTATGAAAATAATTTCATACAATTTTGCTAAGGTGTTTTATAATAAAAGTTCTTCCTAGACAATTTTTCATTCTGAAAAAAACTTCAAAATAGATGTTTATTTTATAATACTATCTTTACCTTATCTTTTTCTTTTATTCCCTATTATATTAATTAATGTATTAATCTTTCAAGAGGTGCTGAATATCCTATATATTTTAAGCATTGAAGTAAACTTTTGAAATAAATAAGTAGATTTGTTTATTTTTGCCTCAAAAGCCTTCTAATTCAGATATAATACAAACACAATATTATGAATAAAGTTGGGTAGAGAGAGATTTGTAAACATCTAATTGGCAAATTTGATTTATTAAAATAGATCTCCAAATTTTTGAACAATGGGCAATAACTGAGTTCAAACCTCCAAAATGAAAATACCACTAAATGAATAGGAGAAGGAGATGAGACAGTGTCATGAATACAGCATATTAAAAGGCAGGAGGGAAAGTCATGGGTCATGTATGCTCTAAAGTTACAGAGCACAAAGGAAATAAAAAACATTATGGTGACTCAGGGGCTGAGGCTATAACCAACTGAAAACATCGTTCTATGATTCACCATTGGATGTGGAGACAAGAACAGAACAAATTATGTAAGGCTATGTTGGCCTTGCTATGATTTGAACTCTTTATCACTCAAACAATGGAAAACAGGTCATTTTACATGTCATTGTATTTTCATGTTGAAAAGATCATTACAGCTAGAAGTGGACAATGAACTAGAAACCACATTGCTGGATGTCAGTGGAGCACTAGAGAGAGAAATGAATCCTAATTTGAAAAAAAAAACAAAAAAACAAAAAACATGCCAGTTTTAGAGAGAGAAACTGCAATACATAAGATATATTTAGGACATAAAGTCAAAGCTTTTACTTGATAAATGAAACTGATTTAAAGATTGAATGAAAAGGATTGTCACAATGACTTAAGTGATTCATTCTTCAGTATTCTATCTCAGAGAAATGCAAATATAAAAGGTCTAAATTAGACAGAAATGTAAGTTGTCCAGGTCAATTAAGACAAGTGAATCTACTGAATTCAAATAGCTCATCATCAAATCATGCTATTTACAAAGAAAGCAGGCATACTGGGTACAAAATAATAGACTTGAATACTCATTATTTTTTCCCTTTTTAATGGCCTTATCCTCAGTTTGGCTTATTTTAAACTCAAAACCATGTAGATGGTCTCATTAGACTTTTATAATTACTTGATGAAATCCAGTGTTGATTGCCCCTGGCTCAATATTTTAACAATGTGCATTCTGAGAATGTACAATTCACAATAATACAGGAAACTAATTTCAAAAGAATATTCCTGGACTTTCCTCTATAACTGCTAAATCACACTCAATGGTGGTAGGGCCAGGAATCTGCTTCTTAAAGGATTCATATAGTTCTTTTCTGGACCCAAGTGTGAGAAAGGCATCCTGAGAGATTGCCATAATTTTAGAAATTAGAAGCCTGTATTGGCTATAATAATCTCTTTGATAGATACTTACTATTCACTCTGATGCCAGATTGACTTGCCCTATATGATGTAGCATTAGATCATCCTTCAATATTTTCTAAGATGTTCACAAAAGTAAAAAGGAACTTCTTGGTGCTAATGCAAGTGATTTCTTAAGCTGGTTCCCAAATTCGAAACAGATGTGTACATAAAGCACTGTCTGTGAACATTTTTAATACTGTAAGAGCTTTTTTGTTTGTTTGAATTGTATTGATTAATTACATCAGTTTATTGACTTTCTCATCTTTCTTTTATGTTGTGCCTATCTTACTTTAGATGCAGATGAATATAAGAAAATATTATTTGCTTCATATCTTTTATGAATAGGGAATAAATGTAAGACTGGAAAAGAGCCAGGGTTTGTTTTATATTTAATATATATTAATGAATAAAGCCAGCACCTCCTCATCTGGTCAAGGTGAACATTAACTACCTGTTTCTTCTCTGGCACAAACCCTGTGTTATATTTTACTTTCAGAATGGCTATACTTGCACAGGACATGAATTTCCTCCTATTGAGTAGAATTTAAGTTGAATTAAATGGTTGCTGGTTACTCCAAGGATACGAGTACCACAATAGCACTCTTGGGGATGTATTATTGTGCTGGTCATTGTGGTTGATAGACTTTGCAGCTGGGTAGGATTGTTCGTTGCTTTTCTCCTTTAGAAGCTTGTAAACCTTTTATTTTTAAACTTTTATATTCTGTATATGCTTCTAATAATATGAATTTGCCTTAAAATCCCCATGTTTATAATCAGACTCTTTTCAACGAAGTTCTGTGCTTCTAGGGAAAAAAGGCATGCGTTCTCTGCTGTCCAGCAGAAGAACTTGGATGCTTACTTACAGCTAACCATGTGGTAAGATCTCAAAAAATATTGATTGAAGGAGTAAATCTCATTTCACTGATTTATGGTGTATAATACAGGACTGTGTATCTAACATGAATCATTCTTTTCTCATGAATATGTGCTTCCTTTTTATTCCCCCAGTTTTGAAATGTCATTTCCCACGAGTATGGCCTTTCATTCTGAAATGGGTTTAGAATGAAATATGAAACAGAGTATTGTTCTTAGAAGCAAGGGTATCTGACAATACAAGATATGCTACAGAGCTCAGTGGGGAATGTTTTTATCCTAATATATTTCATTGCACAACACACTTATGAAATAGACATAGAAATTTTCATTATAAATTCAAATGAGTAAAACTTTACTGCTACTAATTTCTTGCTTTATTATTCAAAAAATATTTAAAAGCAAAAATACTGAGTTTATGTCCCAAAAGTATCAAAAAATTACAAAAACAATTCAATAAATTACAATCAGGCTGTGGATTCCAATAGTGATTTGAATAAGAACAGGTAAAAAGTTACCTATGAATGCATTTCTGATAAAGGATTAGTTTAAAAATGTAATATGAGCAAATTTGCTTTTGAACAAGTTTTTTAAGGAGGGAACATTAAAATTCTAATTACTTCATATTCCACAGTAATTTGAACAACAAGATAAAGTGTTGTTTCATGCATGGTGTATATTTCCAATGCTTATTAGACCATGGTCCATCTAATAAAGCTGCTGATTACTCACACTATTTTTCTAAACATAATAATAATGTTGCCTATATAAGCGACCTCCATACAGTCTGAATCATAAATGAGTCCTTGCTATTCACACAAAAGTTTTGGTTGTGTGTAAAACTATCTATCCACTCAAACATTACCACACATACAAAGACTCAGAGAGACACAAAAACACACAAACCCACACAGACAGAAAGGAAAGAAGACAAGAGATACACAGACACAAGTGACTAACTACAGGAGACATGATCAGATGTGTCTGACATATTATCTGAATCAGTTCATATAATTCTGACACTGGATTATTCCTCTTTGCTCTATGGTGTTATCTGAACTACTGTTTCTATAATATTTTTCTATAAAGTGATAATCTGTTATTTAAAATCTATTATTTAAAAATAAATAACTATTCATTACATCATTTTTTTTACTACTGAAAGCTGAAAGTAAACTATGGAACCTTGACTGGAAGTTGTTGCCAGACAGCCTGGTTCTGCTAATGTCAGTAGCCTGAGACTCCCTGGAGGTTTAATCAGAACTTTCAAGGGAATTGAGAAGGGAAACATTTTCTCAGTATGTAGTCAGTATTGTTTTTCCTTTATTTGTTAAAATTTATGTTTCAGTTAATTAATTTAAACATTTCATAAAGTTTCATCTATATATAGCTATAGTGGTTTTGAGTGTATTTTTCAAAATGTATTAAATAGTATAATTTCTAAGTGGATGTCCTGGGCATTACACATATACCCATATAAATATACATACACTTATACATAAATAAACACATATATGCACAGATACACACAAATACACATTCACATACACAATCACTATCTACTTATATAGTCACTGTACCAAAGAGACTTCTCTTTTCTTCCTTTTAACATTCTTCATTACTTAAATAAAAGATGTCTGCAACTGTTCTCTATACGCATAGTTGCACAGCAGGTGGAGGTAGGCTGTTTGCTTTACCAGGCATAATATAGAAATCATATTTTTTAGTCCAAGAGAAGAAAAGTCTATTGTATTTACGTATTTTTATTTACTCTGGGATTTGGGAGAAGGTTGTTTGGGAGGAGGTTGTTTTGCCCTTCCAAGAAATTGGTTTTCATCTGACACTACTCAGGGAAAGCAGAGGGGTTTTCTGATAAAGTTCAGGACAGAGAGTCTCTTCCCAGGAGTCCACACAGCATCCCCTGTTCTGCTTCTCTGATACCACACCAGAGGATGAGGTAGGTACACTGTTGGCATGGTAGGTAAGATGTCTAGGTTGGTCACATGGCTTTTGCTGCTATGCATTTAGATGTTTTCAGATGATTGTTCTGTGGTATTTAGTTGGAGTATTTCTGAAAGTTTTTATGGATCAAGGCTGCCTGTTTTATGGTTATTTTGTTTTTTTGTTTTGTTTTAACTAGTGATGGCAAGCTTCTGGTAAGTTTCAGATTGGTTTTTGTTGCTGCTGTTGTTTTTAATGTTAATATCATCCTGAGTGAGGTAACCCAATCACAAAAGAACACACATAGTATGCACTCACTGATAAGTGGATATTAGCCCAGAAGCTTGGAATACCCAAGACACATTTCACATATCAAATGATGCCCAAGAAGGAGGAAGAACAAAGTATGGATACTCTGATCCTTCTTAGAAGGGGGAACAAAATACTCACATAAGGAGATACAGAGACAAACTGTGGAGAGTCTGAGGGAAAGACCATCCAGAGACTGCCCCACCTAGTGATCCATGCCATATACAGTTACAAAACCCAGACACTATCATGGATGCCTACAAGTGCTTGCTGACTGGAGCTGGATATAGCTGTCACCTGGGAGGCCCTGCTAGTGCATGACAAATACAGAGGGGGACACTCTCAGTCAGCCATTGAACTGAACACAGGGTCCCCAATGGGGGAGCTAGAGAAAGGACCCAAGGAGCTGAAGAGGTTTGCAGCGCCACAGGATAAAAACAATATGAGTCACCCAGTACTCCCAGAGTTCCCAGGGACTAAACCATCAGCCAAAGAGTACACATGGAGTTACCCATGGCTCCAGACACATAGGCAGCAGAGGATGGTCTTGTTAGACACCAAAGGGAGGAGAGGCCCGTGGTCCTACAAAGACTTGATGTTGTAGTGTAAAGGAATACAAGGACAGGGAAGCGGGGGAGGGTTGATTGGGGAAGGAGATGGCTTATGGGATTTTCGGGGGAGGGGGAAAGCAGGAAAGGGGACAACATTTGAAATGTAAATAAAGAATATATCTAATAAAAAAATAAAGAGTTGAGTGAAAGCCAATAAAAACAAATAATAATACCTAGGCTTTTGTGGCATACTTGAAGAATATAAATAGAAAAAAAGGCATCTCCAACTTCAAGAGTTGAAGTCACATACAATACTATTGAACTTATCAATGATTAAGATTCATAGTTACCTCAGAGACCACTAATGTGACAATTCCAAAATTAAAGACATAAACTAGCTCAAAGTATTTATTCTTACTTAGCTTATTTTAAAATGTTTTGTCACTTGGTCTTATGAGAATACATAGTATTCAAAATATGTTAAATTTAGAGCAAAATCCTAAATTTTTGCTTAGCTACATCATTTGATAGCTGAATGATTTTTGAAGAAATAAATTCACCATCTTTTTTTTTAAGTTTTTTTTATTTACATTCAAAATCATTTCCCCTTTCCCATTTCCTCCCTCCCCGAAAGCCCCATAAGCTCCCTTCCCTCCCTCTTTTCCCCATTCAACCCCCTGTCGCTTCTCTGTTTTGGCATTCTCCTACATCCAGTCTTTCCAGGACCAGGGGTCTCTCCTTCCATCTTCTTGGAAATCTACTGATATACGAATTGTGTCTAGGGTATTCCGAGATTCTGGGTTAATATCCCCTTATCAGTGACTGCATACTATGTGTGTTCTTTTGTGATTGGTTACCTCACTAAGGATGATATTTTCAAGTTCTGACCATTTGCCTAGGAATTTCGTGAATTCGTTGTTTTTAATTGCAGAGTAGTATTCCATTGTGTAAATATACCACATCTTCTGAATCCATTCCTCCGTTGAGGGACATCTGGGTCCTTTCCAGCTTCTGGTTATTATAAATAAGGCTGCCATGAACATAGTGGAGCATGTGTCCTTATTGCATGCAGGTAAAGCCTCTGGGTATATGCCCAGGAATGGTATAACAGGATCCTCCGGGAGTGTCACGCCCAGTTTTCTGAGGAACCGCCAGACTGCTTTCCAGAGTGGTTGTACCAGCTTGCAATCCCACCAGCAGTGGAGGAGTGTTCCTCTTTCTCCACATCCTCGCCAACAACTGCTGTCTCCTGTGTTTTTGATCTTAGCCATCCTGACTGGTGTGAGATGGAATCTCAGGGTTGTTTTGATTTGCATTTCCCTAATGACTAAGGATGATGAACATCTCTTTAGGTGCTTCTCAGTCATTAGATATTCTTCAGGTGAGAACTCTTTGTTTAGCTCTGTACCCCATTTTTTAGTAGGGTTACTTGCCTCTCTGGAGTTTAACTTCTTGAGTTCTTTGTATATATTGGATATTAGCCCTCTGTCGGATGTAGGGTTGGTAAAGATCATTTCCCATTTAGTTGGTTGCCGCTTTGTCCTTTTGAGAGTGTCTTCTTATGAATTACAGTCATATTAAAATAGTAACATTAGTATGTTTCTCTTCTGTGATTTGTTATAAGGTTAAAGGTAATGTGCATGGGAGCATAAAGGCTCGGGTGTATAATATGTATTTAGTAAGCATTCAATGCGCTTTTTACTAAATAGGTAGGTAAATATTATAAGATATTTAATAGTGCTATTAGTTCTTATTATGACCCGGTCAACCCTCCAATAATTGATACAGAGCATTATGGATTTATTTAATCAGGATAAGCATAATTACTGGGCAATTAACTCTAAACTAATTTTCTACAGTAGACTGGATATATCTCAGTTGCTCTCTCCAAGTTACTTGCTGTTCGAATCTTGCTAGGGCTGCTATGGTTCATCAGTGAGTCTTCAGGGTGCACTATTCTCAGTCAAGTGCTCCTTCTATGTATTTCAGTCTAGTGGCAACCTTCTGCTCTTTCTGTTCTCTCTCTCTCTCTCTCTCTCTCTCTCTCTCTCTCTCTCTCTCTCTCTCTCTCTCTCTCTGCTCAGCTGGGTAACCAAAGCCCCTACCTCTATTCCCACCAGTAATGGGTTGTTAACCACTTTTATTTAACCAGTCAGAGAAGATTGATGAGCAAAGTTTATACAGCATCATTTGGTGTTCATGAGAACAAGCTCATTTAGACAGCAACCAGAACTGGGAGGAGGGCATTATTTGGCTTTTGAATACATAGCAGCACCGGACCAAATGCTAATAGGTAAAATTGCTTTTATTGTAGGAGATAGAAAGAAAGACAAGAGGTTTACAGGGCTAGGCTGAAGAAATAAATAAGTTTCATAATTTTGTGGTCACCTAAATCAGAGAAATGTCAATAATCCTACTTTACCGGCTGTGACAATCATATTCGGCTTAACTGCCAAAAATCACACTCTCCAGGGCCTTCACACTCCAGGGCTTTAGCTAGGAAAGACTTGATTCTTTCTTTCTTTCTTTCTTTCTTTCTTTCTTTCTTTCTTTCTTTCTTTCTTTCTTTCTTTCTTTTGTTTTGTTGTTTTTTGTTTTTCGAGACAGGGTTTTTCTGTGTGTCCCTGACTATCCTGGAACTCACTCTGTACACCAGGCTGGCCTTGAACTCAGAAATCTGCCTGCCTCTACTTCCTGAGTGCTGGGATTAAAGGTGTGCACCACCACTGCCCAGCTAAAGTCTTGTTTCTCACATACCCAGTTCAGGTGAAGAAGGCTTATTGTCGATATGAAGGAGAATACAGAAAGAGGCAGACAGATGTGGGGAAGAGTCCAAAATGAACAGGGCTAAATAGAGTCAGACTATGCGAAGAAAAGGGGGGATGTGCCACAACCAAGAGGGATAACCTGGGCTAAGAGCCTGGCCAAGAGATAAAAGGGCCAAAAGAGTAAAGATGAATAAAAACACAAAATACGAAGGAAGGAGGGCATGACTACTCTAGAAGTATGGAGGTTTATTATAGATATGTAGGGGAATGTAAGAAGAAGGAAAGATGACTGGAAGATTCCATATTTGACTTTGCCATCAGACTGAGCCTGGCCATGAGAGAAGGAATGACAGCTAGGAGGACCCTGTAACAGTTGGGGAACGAAGGATGTTGAGAGCCCGCTTTGGTACGTTCATAGGCATCTCAGCTATTTGTCCTGGATTTAAAACCTAACACCATGTGTCTGGAAGACTCTCCAAGGAAGTGGCCTCCATTTCAATATCCACTATTAAAGGCTTCAAGGAAAGGGTATAATAGTGATAGTGATTGATCATGGAAATGATTTCTACCCAGAAGTACCACACCTCAAGTGTATTGAATACACCTAAGTTACACTACCTGATCTCAAAATCACAGAATTGTAAATCCTCTTTGATGCTACAAGAAAAAAGAATCCTCTCTGTGGACAAGTATTAACTAGTTATACTCAGATGTAACTGGACCACTGGGAAGGCTGAAACTGAGTATTATGGAGGGTAGGTACAGAAACTCACGTAATCTTCGGTCACAGAAGCAGGACTGGTTCTGATATGCCATACGCATATACTTAGAGGCAGTTACAATCCCCCAGGAGGTGACTCCTTAATAATTAAATAAATTCTGACTGATCATTTTTCTCTGGCTAATAAATAATAGAAGATATTTGATGCATGTTTCTAGAAAATGTTAAGGTCTTTAAACTCCCAACATACTTTGATCCCTACCTGTTACAGGGTCCTCCTAACTGGCATACCATTTCTCCCCTTCATCCTTCTTGACCCATCTACAATATCATGATGTAACATTAGGAAGTGCAGCATGCCCTTTATGACCATGAATGAGAGACCTCTACACTAACCTGGGAACAAGGCAAAGCAAAAAGCTGTTAACTATCTGGGACTTTGATGTTATTAAGTTATTCCTTTTCTATAAAGACCAATTTGTGACAACAGAGCAATCATTGAGTCTCTTTTTAGCTGTTCCATCTCATAATCGACAATGCGCCTATAAAATAATTGTGAGCAGTATCATAGGGCCTTTGAAAGAACACATAGCAATATATTCCTTTCTCAGTCTTGTCTCAAATAATTTTTAAAAAATCACCATAGCCATGTCTCTTTTCTTCAGAGTGGTGATAATTCCTTGTCCCCCAAAGCTAAACAATTTCATGAAAATAAATGGTTCCGAGTAAAGAAAAGCCCACTTTAGGGGATATGTAAATCAGAGAAGTAGTTCTATCATCCAGGGCAGTTGTTGACTGATTAGCAAGTCATCACATCACTGGGTAAAGAAAGGGATGGGGTGTTTCATCCAGATCCCCAAGGCCTGATTCTCCTGGCAATAATAACTGCTGCTTCTTCTCCCTCAAACATTAGCTTTAAACTGCAGACGGTCGATACTCCCAGTGGGTAAGTATTGACGTCCAGCCAGAGTGGTGTGTGAAGTAAGTGATGTGCTTTTAATCATTTTGGAATTTGCTTTTAAAGCTAAAGCCTCAATTATGGGAATTAAAGGTAACTGAAGCATGGCTTAAGTCATCTTTCCTGATGCTGGTCTAATGTAAGCAGTGCCATTCTCATGCCAAGGTCTTTAGGGACCCATGCAGAGAAATACTGATCAATTTACATGTTGATTGATCACTTACTTGACAGAATACTGGGTCATTTAAACGACATCAAATCAACAAGGTGGTCACAAATAACCCATTGAGGAATGGGAACGTTGAAGGAAAGTCATTGAAAAGAGATGGCAATAGTTTGAAGAAGGAGCAAACATGTGTGTAGGCAGGGTATATTTGGGAGAATCCAGAGAGGTCTGTACAGGAAGTAACCTTGAGATGAATTTGCTGAAGATGTTGCCAGCAGAGAAAATTTCAGTATTATAATACTGTTAAAAATACAGTGTTTGTGTCTGAACCATCGTGGGTTTACTATTGCCTTTTCTCTTTAGGAAATGAGTTAACCATTTTGAAAGATTTCTTCAGTTTAAACTTAGTACAATAATTCTCAACTTAATAGTTTTGCTAGCAAACTTAAAGTTTATGATCGTTGTTTGTTTCAAGTTTTCTTGCAAAGTTGACATTTCAGACTTCATTTTTTTTAAGTTAAAAACATGCACATAAAAGCCAAACCAAAACAAAATGAAGAAATTAGAAGTACACTTCTGTCAATGTATAATGAAAGCCAGCTGAAATATCCAGCTTCATAGACTGAGTAACCACTGGATTCTTGGACTTTCTTTTAGGAGATAGGCATTGTTGGACTAGCTGGACTACAACCTGTAAGGTACTCTAATAAGTCATACATATACACATACACATATACATACACATACACACACACATACACATATGCATATACATATCCATGTATATGTGTGTATAGTATCTTTTTAGTTTCCATAGAACTTTAAATTATTGCATATAAATATATATGGACATATATGCACACATATGTATATATATGTGTATTGACAGAATATATAGTACATATGTATAGACTGATTATATATATACACACACACATGCACACACACACATACACACACATATGTATATATATATATATGTATATATATATATATATATATATATATATATATATATATATACATTTTAGCATTATAATACTGTTAAAAACAAAAGAATTCTGTTTCTCCCGGGTGTGGTTGGTATATGGGTTGCTACTCCATTGAAAAATAACTGATTAACCCCTCTTATCAGCTATCTATAGCAATAGCTTCTTTGTTATGGATGGGATTTTGTATCTACTTCCCCTTCTCTGTTCTGGGATTTTTGTCTAGTTAGAACTTATACAAGTCCCATGGATGCTATCACAGTCTATGTGAGCATACATGTGCCTCAGCCCTGATGTGTCTGGAAAAAAATTCTTCCTTGTGTCCAAAGTGGGGCCTCACCTCTGGATCTTAAAATTTTCATTCTTCTCACTCCACAATGATCCCTGAGCCTTGAGAGGAGAGATGCAATACAGATCCTAAACATAGGACTAGGAGTGGTCCAGTTGTGGCTCTCTCTGTGTTAATTATTATCTACTGAAATACAAAGCTTCTTTGATGATGGATTAGTGATGTACTGATTTATAGCTATAATAAAACAAGTTATTGTTGCTCATTTCATAGAATCCAGTCTCAAGTTCTTAGCCTCATTAAAAGTGTCATTTATGAGTTTTAGCTCATGAAACAGGCCTCAAACCCAAGTAATAGTGGTTGGTTACTCTAATAATGTCTGTGCCATGATTGCAAAGGTAAGTATATCCTGCAGGCAGGTCACAATTGTAGTTCATGGGGTTTGTAGTTGGGTCAGATTAACGATTACCTTTCTCCTGCAGTAGAGTGTCTAAAATTTTTCAGCACTATTAATGCTAGTCAATAGGAATGAAGTTTCTATTTGAGATCAGCTCATCTTTGCCCCAGGCTCAATGACATAGGTATGTGGTCTCTTTGGGACCTGATAGCATTAGAAACAGGTTGTAGAGGACAACAGATAGCACTGTCAATAACCGGCAGTGTTTGAAGTTCTATGGAAACTAAAAACTAAAATAGATATAACCTAATCCTAGTACTAGAGTTTTTGCTTGATTGCATATGATAGCTAGTTAGTGTAATGTCTTTCCTGTTCCATGATATCTCCTTTTACATTCTTTTCATATATGTAGATAATTTAGTGAGATTCTACGGTGGTAGTTTTCCAAATGGCTTTTTCAAAGGCCTTTAGTGTTAGCTATTCCACTCTACATTCCTTTATCTATCCAGCCCTTCTTTCCTCTTTAATTTTCCAATTGTAATTTCCCCTTTGTCTGCTTTTAAGATTATATGTCGTGTCTCTATTCTTGGAAGATCCTTTCCATCCACCAAACTATGTGATCAATAACCTCTTTGAGTTGAGAAGGACTCCTAGCTGATAGTCATGAAGGAAATGGAAACATATGTCCTACAGCTTATTGAAACAGCATTCTTTGGCAGTCTGATGACCTTAGAAGTGTCCACAGGACCAGCGTAAGGTAACAGGATCCTGATGATGCCTTAGTATCAACTCCGTAGCTCTAAGAAAAAAACAAAGAAACAAACAATAAACCCACGTGGTGGTTCAAAAAACAACAAAAATAAACTCACCTTTGCTGAATCTTTATTGAACTCACAAATCCTGAAATAACATTCCTATTTAGATTTACATATCTAAACACATGATCATTCTTAGTAGCGATAACTAATAAATAACATCATTTTTTTAAGAAATCTGTTTCGACATTTAAGTACCCTGGAAAAAACAAACAAACAAACAAATAAAAACCTCCTGAATCCAGGTATCTTCCCTCCACAGAAAGCAAAAGAACACTCACAGAGTTCCAGATAGTTTATAAATTGTACTTACCTCCAGGAAAATTCAGAAAGAAAGAGTTTACTACAGTCATAATGCTACATCAGTTCCCTTTGCAGTGGTCTGTGGGTACAGCTAAAGTTCCCTGGGATCGAATTCCAGGGTCAGTTCTTCAGGAACTGGAAGCAGGAAGCAAAGGAAGCAGAAAACCAAATTAGTCAGATTAATCTGGATAAAAGCTCACATTGAGTTTTCTGCCTGTCCTCCATACCTGTGGGTGATAAGGATACAATGTGTAAATGCAGATAAAACCTCACATTCATGAGAGTTTTGTGACAGGTGTTTCCCAGCCCGGGGACACCAGAGCACTGCAGAAAGCTGAGAAGAACTAAAAATAATAATTGCATGGCTCTTTTCCACTATCTAGATGACTAGATTACAAAACTCCAGCTGGTCCTTTCTTTCTAGCACTCATCCACACTTACAACATTTTGCACACTGTCCAGATCACTGACGTCCTGGGACTGAGACTTTATTTGCTGCTGCTGTCTAATGAGTGATATCATGTACACACTGTCCTGTGCAATGCTGTTTCTTTTTCTTTTCCTCCTTTTTTTCTTACATCCTCTCCCTTCTCTGTTCTACCATGTCATGATCTCTTCCTTCCTTCCTGTCCTCACAGTTCTTGGGCTTCCCATTGAGGTTAGATAATATTGTCATCACATTTTATAGATACAGATTGCAATTAGATAATTTTTATAGCTGGCCCAAGACCCGAATCTAGGAAGAGAAAATTGAACTGCTGAAATCTGTCTTCAGAGTATATTGTTTGCCCTGTAGTGAGGTCCCTCTTTCAGAGGCTTCCTTAATCCTTTATAAAGTGTTACCCAAAAACTGTTTGGTTTTGGGGGACGAGTTTAAATATCAAGCTGAGGAAAGTAATACAACTTTGAGTTTCATGAGGCAGCTGATCCCTTAAGCTCAGGTACGGAATGATGGCTTCTTAATGTAAACTCTTATCTGTGTCAGTGTAGGATCTCGATACTTCCTTTTTCCAAGCTTCCACAGCCACTGGAGTCCATTCCACGTTCCTTTCTACCCCCACCCCCATTCTTAACTTAAGCTCTGCCTTTCAAGCCCTTACCCCATTACTGAGCTTTCAGTGTTTTCTATTATATGGCCTGCCTTGAGATATTGCCAATAGCAGCACTCTCAGCAGCTTATCATGAAGACTGTGCCCTCTTACATCTTCCCCATCTAATCCAACACTGTTTCAAGAACATATGCCCAAGTCTTACTTTCCAGGCTCCCAGCATGGTAAGAACACAAGGTGAGCAGTCATGGAACCTGCCCAATGTTCTCATCCCATCTCCCTGTATCCTAGTTTTAATTCAATTTAACATGTTTTCCAAGGCAAACAACCTGTTTCATATGTATTCTCATCTAACTGCTCATCCATTAATAATGTCCCTGAAATTGTGCTCATTAAGTATTCCCCAAATCAACTGTCCATATTCACAGACATCTTACTCTGAAGCAGCATTTGATGTTCTGCAGCCCTCCTACAAACTCCAGTTGCAGTCTCTCTTCACCTGGTCCAGTGTCAGCATTGTTTTTCTAACACAATCCGAGACTTCAAAACACACCATTTGTTAAAAAGTAGCAAGTTCATGTAGTAAAAATTTAGAAGGTAGCAAAAGGGCTTTGTAGTGAGCAGCAGCTGTTTTCCCACCATTTGGTTAAAGATGCCATGCTAACCTTCTCTGCTCTAGCTACCTAAACCTGTTCTGGGCAGATATACGAAACATGTAGTCTCACACACATACACACACACACACACACACACACACACACACACACACACACATACATACATGCATGTATATACATAAAAAGCATATACAGAAAATATATTCATATATATGTGTATGTATATATACATATATATATGTATATATATATGCTGCATATACTTTTTATTGATTTAAACAAATCAAACACTGTACATGATATGGACGTATCACTGTATATACATGTTTCCCCTTCGTGCTGGTTGTTTTTTGTCAACTCAACACAAGCTAGACTTACCTGGGAAGAGTCTTAGCCTACAAAGTTCCTCAAAAGATTGGCTTGTGACATGTCTTTGGGCAAATTTGCTTGATTAAGGGTTGATGTGTATAGGCCCAGACCACTATGGGCAGTGTCATCCATGACTGGGTGGTCTTGCATTGCATATGAAAGCAGGTGAGCTATCCATGGGGAACAATTTGAGTTCTTATTTAAGTTGTTTCTTTATGGCTCTCTAAAAATTTCCTCCGAAACCTTGTCTTTATCCATCTTCTCCGACCCTGTCATATCACGTGGTATGACCCCCTACCAATCCCCTTGAAGTCTACAATGGTCTGTCAGTGCCCTTACAGACTAGTTCCATGAAGAATATTTACAGTGTCTAGGCCTTTTGCTGCATCCTACAACTGAGCGGTCGACCTCAAGGATCTTCTGGGCATGGGCAAACTCCATACATCCTTTAAAGCTTTTGGTACTAGCGCCTAGAAGAAAACAGTGTCTAGTTTCCAAATGAGCCTATGATGCTCATACTGAAGATTCAAAGCGATGCCTCATAAACCTGGAGTCAGGCTCTGGCTTTTGAGTAAGTTTAGTTCATTTATTAGTATAATAAGGGTGTGTTTGAGTATGTGTGCAAGTGTGTGTCTATTATCTATCTCCCTAGAGGTTCATCACAGCAAGTATACTGCCTATGCACATTTGATTTTAGTCCTGTTAATACAGGACTCTCTAAAGTTGCCCTCTGATTCCCCAAGCTCGCATGGTATGCACAGGTCTAAACACAAACACACTCACATAAACAACGAGATAAATGTAATAGAAAATAGAAACATATTCATACAAAGATAATGAGTGGTGTGCTGCATAACTTCAAATAAAAAGAGTGAACAATATAAAATTTACTTCTATCTAGTCTTTGTAGGAAGCATGCTTTTATTTTGTATTCATTTTAATGAACAATTACTATTTGCTACTTTTAATAGGAAGTACATTTATTCCCAAGACAATGTTTCTTAAACTATATTTGCAAAAAGAGCAAGTCCATATTTGCCAACATTTTGTAAAATAAGATTATCAGTTATTAGGATCATAAAAGGTTTTCATAAACATACAAAAGCAATACAATAAACAAAATGGACAAAGTCATACAAATTATGCTCATAATTTTAACAATTATAAGAAGCAACGATTAAACTACTTTTAAAGCACTATGTAAGTTTTTTATTGAAGCATGTTCACAAATGTTTATATCCTTCTCCAAAAGACAGATACATTTTCAGAGATCTGTCCTGGTCCACAAATCACAGAGAAGATTTTCTATGAGTGGAAAACCTGTTTATGTGTTTCAGACTTTTCATAAATGTTTTCGGTTCTGATTTAAGTTGTTTCTTTATTGATGTTAGAAATCAAAAGTCAATTGTAGTGGAAAAGTTTTTTGATGAGACCTATTTATTACACTAGACCGGAGTTGCGAATTCATCTTTCCACTTTGCACTTCCTGCTGCCAAGCAGAGTTCTAACACTGATGACTGGGTTTTCCAAACCCAGCACCACCGGGTCACCTTATGCAGATTTCCAAAGGATGTCCGATCTCAGGGTTATTTTTCATTGATTTCCATTATTTTTCCAAAGATGCCTGAGCGCTCCATCTTCCATTTTCTTCCTCATTATCCCTATTTCTCCAGTATTTTATTTCTATTTCTGCTCACATTTTATAAGGGAAAACTGGCTTAGACATTCAGAGTCCAGGCAGATGCAAACCTATAAAAATATTCTTCATCTGGAACTAACTCAGATAGTTTTAAATTTATTTTATACAAGAAAATATTTGCCCTCACTTTTTTGAAGATAGATGTATAATGAGCTATAACAAAATTCCCAAGTTTGAAGAATTTTTCTGAAGCTTTGGATGTCAGTGTTAAATAGAACTAAGTGTAGGTATACTGGCACAGCCTGGGAATCATGTCTATTAATACATGCTACTGTTAAAAATTCTGTTTTAAACTCTATAACCACACACTCCTCAGTGTGCTCTCTCTTGGAAAGACTTAGTAGGAAGTGCTAGTCAACACAAAGGCAACCTTTTCTGTGTGCATTTTAGCACGCCACTTGTTTGGGACTTCTGACTTGCCGTTTGTTAAATAAAGACAATAAAATCTGTCAAGGAGGGAAGAATAAACAAAAGACATTACTGCCATGTGAAAGCAATGAAATGCTATAATGAAACAGGCAGAAGTGACAAATGACTTAAGAAGAGGTAAACCTGAGTTTGTTGCAGGGCATATGCTGTCAGTCAGGCTTTGGTTATGGGCTCCTGTGACTTTAGTACCACAGAATGCGCAGGTACCACATTCTTTCTCATGTTGATATTTTGAGCAAATCGAAGCATGCTAAGTCTAAAGACAGATTACATCTCTTGTGCAGAGGTTTTTTTTTTTTAATTTACATTCCAAATCACTTCCCCTTTCCCGTTTCCTCCCTCCCCGAAAGTTCCATAAGCCCCCTTCCCTCCCTCTTTTCTCCATTCAACCCCCTCTCCTTACTCTGTCCTGGCGTTCCCCTACATCCAGTCTTTCCAGGACCAGGGGTCTCTCCTTCCATCTTTTTAGAAATCTATTGATATGCGGATTGTGTCTAGGGTATTCCGAGATTCTGGGTCAATATCCCCTTATCAGTGACTGCATACCATGTGTGTTCTTTTGTGATTGGGTTACCACACTAAGGATGATATTTTCAAGTTCTGACCATTTGCCTAGGAATTTCGTGAATTCATTGTTTTTAATTGCAGAGTAGTATTCCATTGTGTAGATATACCACATCTTCTGAATCCATTCCTCCGTTGAGGGACATCTGGGTTCTTTCCAGCTTCTGGCTATTATAAATAAGGCTGCTATGAATATAGTGGAGCATGTGTCCTTATTGCATGCAGGTAAAGTCTCTGGGTATATGCCCAGGAGTGGTATAGCCGGATCCTCCAGGAGTGTCATGCCCAGTTTTCTGAGGAACCGCCAGACTGCTTTCCAGAGTGGTTGTACCAGCCTGCAATTCCACAAGCAGTGGAGGAGTGTTCCTCTTTCTCCACATCCTCGCCAACAACTGCTGTCTCCTGTGTTTTTGATCTTAGCCATCCTGACTGGTGTGAGATGGAATCTCAGGGTTGTTTTGATTTGCATTTCCCTAATGACTAAGGATGATGAACATCTCTTTAGGTGCTTCTCAGCCATTAGATATTCTTCAGGTGAGAACTCTTTGTGTAGCTCTGTACCCCATTTTTTAATAGGGTTACTTGCCTCTCTGGAGTTTAACTTCTTGAGTTCTTTGTATATCTTGGATATTAGCCCTCTGTCGGATGTAAGGTTGGTAAAGATCATTTCCCAGTTAGTTGGTTGCCGCTTTGTCTTTTTGACAGTGTCTTTTGCCTTGCAAAAACTTTGTAATTTAATGAGGCCCCATTTGTCTATTCTTGATCTTAGAGCATAAGCTATTGGAGTTCTGTTCAGGAAATTCTCCCCTGTGCCCATATGTTCAAGGTTCTTCCCTAGTTTCCCTTCTATTAGTTTCACTGTGTCTGGTTTTATGTGGAGATCTTTGATCCACTTAGAATTGAGCTTAGTGCAAGGAGATAAGGATGGGTCAATTTGCATTCTTCTGCATGTTGACCTCCAGCTGAGCCAGCACCATTTGTTGAAAAGGCTATCTTTTTTCCACTGGATGGTTTTAGCTCCTTTGTCAAAGATCAAGTGACCATAGGAGTGTGGATTCATTTCTGGGTCTTCAATTCTGTTCCATTGATCTACATGTCTGTTACTGTACCAATACCATGCAGTTTTTAACACTATTGCTCTGTAGTACAGCTTGAGGTCCGGGATACTGATTCCCCCAGAGGTTCTTTTACTCTTGAGAATAGTTTTAGCTATTCTGGGTTTTCTGTTATTCCAGATGAATTTTTGAATTGCTCTTTCTAACTCTATGAAGAATTGAGTTGGGATTTTGATGGGGACTGCATTGAATCTGTGTATTACTTTTGGTAAGATGCTCATTTTTACTATATTAATCCTGCCAATCCATGAGCATGGCAGATTTTTCCATCTTCTGAGGTCTTCTTCAATTTTTTTCTTCAGAGACTTGAAGTTCTTGTCATTCAGATCTTTCACTTGTTTGGTTAGAGTCACGCCAAGATACTTAATATGGTTTATGGCTATCGTGAAGGGTATTATTTCTCTTACTTCTTTCTCAGCCTGCTTATCCTTTGAGTATAGGAAGGCTTCTGACTTGCTTGAGTTGTGCAGAGGTTTTGACTAGCAGGTTGGGGTGTTTCTTGAGCGTAGAGTACACAGAGTTTATTCGTCGTATAGCTTCAGTGCCTAATGAATATGGGCACCCACATGTCATTGTTAATTTGCTGGCAACTTTTACTAGCACTTTTATTTCTTGAATATTAGACACGTCTATTCTTTGTTCTGAAAGAATTCTCTGGACTTTCCTTCAGGATGTTCAATTCTCGATCAATAAATAATTATTGATCAGTCAGTTGTTGGTATTTGCTGATGTTCAGATGTCTATGTATTGTCAGAAGTCACATTAAGTGATGAGCATTTCACAGGAAGAATAACACTGATTGCACATGACCCAACAAAGTTGTACCTGGCACTATGAAGGCAAGTGGCACATGAGGTTCCATAATAAGTTTCACCCTGGTTTGTGTGCCTCTTGTTTTATTCCTTTAGAACATTTCTTCCTGACCCATTCACCAAAACACAGGCAGATCCATCCAAACACAACGATCTTTCTTAAAAATCTTAAAAATCTTGCATGGGGTTAATTCTAGGTCTGCTGTCTCCCTGATTATGCTCTCGATCACTGACTATAGGGTTTATTTCCCAGTAACTTAAACTCCTCCAAAATCACCAGTCTCTGACACACCACACTTACTTTCCTGTGTCTTTGTCCAGCTTCTCCTCTCCACTTGGATGTCCTTTCCATTCTTATTTTGACTTCAGCTTACGTCTCAGGAATAGTTCTCTCTAGGAGGTCTTGAAAAAAAAGGAAACTGAAGATAAACATTAGTAAATTGCACAAGAATCTCATTCCCTCATCAAGTACATGGCTACTTCATTATTAAACAGCAGTACCTTGGTTAGTGCTGAGCAGAAAAACGACATCCTGAATGCGTTTACAGAAATGAGCTGTGAGACTTAATATGTTTTTGTTATTGTCCCCAAGTCAAAAGTCTCTATCCAATTTTTCTTCCACTTCCTGAACCAAGAACATCTACAACTACATTCTAGTGAAGAAAATCAATGTTCTAATAATCCGCCCCATATTGAATTTTTGTATTCATTCAGATTAGGCACCTCACCTTTTCTGGTCTAAAAATATTCCAGGTTCTCACAATCATACCATTCAGGCATTTGAAGAACAGGGAAAAATATTCTTCATATTCAACAGGCATTGTTGTAAGTGAGAATATATTTAGTTTGGGATATTAAATATGCAATATAGAATAAAGCAACTTTTTCATTTTTTTATATTCTAGTCAAGATTCTCCATACTTTATGATTATTTACTAAGCAAATTTTATTCAACTCATTTGAATAAGCAAAACATATTTTCTTCCTTGGGCTGTATAATGTTTAATGTTATCTAAAAGTAATTATATTTGAAAAATAGCTTACTTGATCAAATGAGAGAAATTATAAGTAAAAAGATGAGTTGTAAATAGTTGCTTGAAATCAAATAATTGACTCCTCGATTGTGTGTCAATTACTGATTTGGTTTCACACTCTTATTAGCAATAGAATGAATTATACATTTTAATTTAGATTTTAAATGATACTTAATCATTCTTTATTGAGTAAAATGAATACACTAAAATTTTGCAACAATAAATTGATATAGTTATAAAGCATTCTCACGTCAAAATTGTGAATTATGTATTGCTATTTTGAGACAAAAACATAAGTCATACTTCAATATACTACACAGTGAAGAGACTTGCTGTCTTAGAAACTGGTTTTTTGCAGTCTTTCTTTCGTCTGCAATTAAATGTGGCACAAGCCAGAGAGAGTTTAGTTTTTACTAGGTAAAACTTTGGTAGAAGAGGAGAGAAGTGGAATTCTGCTTCTGATTTCAGTCATCTGGTCCTCTTAGAGCTCAAAGCTAAGACACCCCTCTCCCCCCACCTAGTTTTTCTGTAGGGTAAGTAGTGTGCAGGGCCCTTAACTATGTAATTTGTGGGCAAGATATAGAAGCAGAATCAAAACAGGTAAATTTGTCCATGTAAGTGTATCCTGTCTCAAGAACTTTCAAAAACCAGAGGGAGGATGCCAATAATTGTTGGTAAGTAGGTTAAACCATCACATACCTTAAATTGGAGGAATCATTTGCAAAGCCTTCATTGTTTTGTTTTCTAATTCCTTGTAAATGTAGAACATCATTCTTTTCTATCTATTCACCTTGGAATTAAACTTTTTTTTTCTTAAAAGTAAATGAAATCAATCTTCTTAAAGAATTTCTAGGGAATGTGATAAGCCTTGAGCTTTAAGATCAACCATTTGAAGTTTTGTTTGACATTTTGCAAGTCACTTAACCCCTTTGGAGCTTCTGTTTCTCTCTCTGTCTCTCTCTGTCTCTCTCTGTCTCTCTCTTTCTTTCTCTCTCTCTCTCTCTCTCTCTCTCTCTGTGTGTGTGTGTGT